>JALAZF010000032.1:8007500-8607500 GCA_022829125.1 Lathyrus tuberosus
GCAGCTAGCCAACAGCCGAAAATCGCTAAACCAAAAGAACTGTTGCAACCGCTCTACTCAATAAACAACAGCAATAAGAAACACCAATTACAAAGCCATACTAGCACCTACACCAGCAACAACTACAAGCACAACAGGACACAAAGAAAAAGATACAAATAAGATCTCCTAAGGTTCAAACTTCATTAAAACTGAACCAGCAAAAAAACCACCAGTGATGTTTCTAGAGCTTAGGTGTTTTGAATCCTCATTTGGGTATATTGTCTTATTTTATTTTAATACTTTGCTTACTGATTGAATTAGAACCAGGGAATTAACAAGAATAATGGCCAAGTAGGGAATTTCCCTCACTGCATAATGGATCTTTATAAAATTTTAATGAAACACTTTATAGGCAATTCGAGTAACCTGCAACACCCAATATAATTTCTAATTGAAAAAGTCCCTATTCTACAACATTTATACTATTTATAGGGTTATTCATATTAACCACCCTTCTAACCAACTAACTAGCAAACTAATTTTGTTATACTACTTACATATACATGTTCCACCATTTTAACTAATTACCCAATTCTGTTATACTACTAACAATTACATGTTTCTCGATTTAATTCCCTTTTGTTGCTTCCTCCTTTCACACACTTGATTGATAGGAGGTCTTAATGCTCTATCAGTTATCTGCTTTGGTTTAGAAGAGTGAACTTTTGGAGTATTTAAATAAACAACGTAACTATATGAGAGCAAACTTATGTCATGAGTACTTAAAAATATAATTTGTTTCATTGAAAACCTTGAATTTAGGGGTGGATGAGGAGCTTATGAGCTTATCAAAATGATTTAAGTGTAACAAACTCCATATGAGTGTTGTCAATTGGAGATGGCGGAAAATAACAGCTTATTCAAATTCTGCTACAGGCGTTATTAAACAAATATTCCATTCTCCAAAATGGCTCGCACTCTGTTCCACATTGGAATTTCAATGCTCTATAATATTACCGTGCCAATGACTCTACTCTAATAAAACTACATTGCTCCTAATCTCACACTCACAAATCACATACTTCCTATTCGGTAACAGATCCAACAAGTAGTTACATCATCTTTGCCGACAACTCTTCGATAAGTGATCAATCGCTTTATCACTTTTTGTTTTCGGTAAGAATAATGCAAACACGCTTCTGCATTGTGTACAAATTAATACAAATATTGCTCGTGTTTATTGATGATATTTCCAATGCTCATGTTTAAGCATTGTTTTGATTTGAATCAAGTTAATTCCTGAGAAAGTGATTTTGTTTCGATATTAATTAGCTTAATAGCTTATGCAGTAGAAGATATTTACAATCCAGGTGTTCATTTGGTATCATTTTATCACAGTTTTCATTTAGTGATTGATGGGGCAGTAATCGTATGGCTAGAGCACTTCTCCTAACAGTGTGCTAAATCCCATACAAGATACAAGCCTAACTACACCAGAAAATCAAAATCTACAGTAATAACCACTAGAAACACTTCTCTTAACAAAAAAAAATTGTAATCTGCATACTTTTTCAGAAAATGATTTTAACTTTTCTTTTTACTGAATCCCTTATTTCAATATCTATATTTATTGAGAATAGGTTTTGTCCACATGTTTTATCGACGTAAGCAAGATAGGTATGACAACCACTGTGTGCAAGCATGTCAATATCATTAGAAACATGAAGTCCTTTTCTCCAATATAGGTGTGCGTTAGGGATAGTTAGGGTTGTTGTTCAAAGTTGTAGTCTTTTATTGTCAAAAACAAAAAAAAAACGTTGCAGTTTTTTCAGTTTCCAATTTGGCGCAATATTAATTAAAATTTTGTAAATATTTGATTCAGGGCGGTCGTCACCTAAGCATTGAAAATTGATGAGTTGTGCTCATTCTTTAGGGCGGTTGTTAACCCGTCGCAAACTAGTATTTAGGGAGGTTGTTAACAAAAACTATCGTAAATGTTTATGAGTGTTTAAAAAAACCAACAACAGTTGGCCAAAACTGTCGCGACACCCGTTGTAATTTACGAATAGGGGCGGTTCTCATGGAACCGTCGCGACTTATGTGTCGCAAAATCCATTTTTTCTTGTAGTGTTTTATGTGTAGTTAGTTTTATTTGATTTTGTTAGTTTTAGAAATTTTTGTGTTTGTTCTCAAGTTTTGTTTTTGATTAGCTTGAGGATGCATTGTGTGATTGTTCAATTTTGATTGTTTCAACAAGGAAATATTATGGTAGTGTGAAAAGTTTAAAGAGAGTTGCATTGCTAAGGTTTGTGTTTATTGCTTTTCTAGAACATAACATGACATTTATTCTTTTGCAACTTTTGTTCAATTTTGAATCACTTTAGTTCATAGCCCAATGTGAGGAACCTTTCCATTGTTTACTAAATTGCATGGAAACCAACTTTCTGGTTTAACTCATTTAAATTATGTTTAATCTTGTATTTGTGTTGTTTGTATGATAGCACTAAAATGATCAAGGCATTTTGTTTGATTTTGAGCACAACCACTTGACCAAATAGTCAATATACCTTGTGAGTGAGTGAGTGAGAATTTTCTTACCCCTTTGAGCCTTTGTTAGAATCCATGTTGGTGTTGAGTTTAATTTTTATATGGATTCTAATATTTTTTTCTTGAACCATAACCATGACTTGTTATTTGAGTTTTTACCCTTGCCTAATATGTTTGGGAGCATTCACTTTACATAATTGGTTGTATTCAAGTTGGGGAGAAGAAAGGTTGGTTGCTATGTGGTTGAGAAAATAAAAAACATTGAAAAAGAAAGAAAAAAAGTGAAAAAGAAAAGAAAAGAAAAAAGGAAAAAGCATTGAAAAAGAAGAAAAAAATAGAATAATGTTTTGCTAATAAGTTGTGTGGAATGGTGTAACAATTTGGAAAAGAGAAAAAGGTGATTGGAATTTGTGATTGCTTGAGATTGTGAGAAATTATCACTCTCATTTGATTAGGCAAGTTTTTGTTTCTTTTACCTTGAGAAAAACAATTGTTTGTTACCCAGGGCAAATTACAACCCTTAAAGCCCTTGTGATTTTTGTTTTTATACTTTCAATATGAGTTTTTTTTATGAATGCATAATTTGAATTTTTGTTAGCAAGATTGTTGTGTGTGAGATTATTTTTCATCCCTTGATGAAGTTGTGCGTTAGGTGTGATTCATTCTAGAACATTTGTATTGCTTTAGAATTTTTGACATGTGTTTTGTAATTATAATTTTTTTCATAGTCATTGTGTCGTTGCAGTTTAGTGGCAAGCATTGTTTTATGTGTACGTTTGATTTGTGTACCATACATTTGTTTTCCATTTGTAAAGACTTGTTGAGCATGATTTATTGATAATTGATTTTGTTTCTATGATTTGATCAAGTCTTGTTTGAGGACAAACAAGTTTAAGTTGGGGAGAGTTTGTTGAGTGCTAAATTATTGTTATTTTGAGTGTGGATGATTAGCACTCAATACCTTTATTCGTTTGTTTTCCGTTAATAATCCCCCTTTTTGTGTACTTTTTTTATATAGTTTACATATCGTTGTATATATTACGTTTTTGTGTACATATCAGCGAGTTTGATAGTTCTTCATCTATTTTTATAGGTAATAATGCATGGTTGAAGTATGGACCCATTTGAGCCAAGAGGGATGCTTTAAGATGCAAAAATTTTGGAGATTTTTACTGTCATTTGCGCTTAGCTCGACTTTTAGCGCGATGGGGGAGCTGGATGGCAGAAGCAACCATTTTTGGATTTCTAATCGCGCTTAGAGGGAGTAGGTCACGCTTAGCGCGGTTTAAGGCGGTTTGATAGGTACATTAAGTAAGATGCGCTTAGTTCGATCAGAAGGCGCTTAGTGCGGTTGTAATTTCTTAGTTTGTATAAATACCCCTCATTCAGATTTTTTAGGGTATGGTTTTGGGTATTTTTTGCTCCCAACTCCATCAAACCCATTCTTTGTGGAAATAAGCTCAGAAACAACAAATGGAGGTTGCATCTTGACGATCCGGAGTTGAATCTACTTCAATCGGTGTTGACAAACCGAGAGATGTTTGTTCTTCTTCCTTCTTCTCTATGTATTTGGCATTTGTTGGGGTTTTTGTATGTATGTTTACTTGGATTATATGTGTATTTATTGATCTTTGTGTAAAATCTATTTTATAACTCTTTATCGGTGTCATCTTTGATTTACTATCTATCTTAATGGGTTTGGATCGCTATAGACATATCATTTTGAACTCGACCTAAGATGAATATCGGTTAGATTTAGGTTTAATATCCACGTGGGTATCGAATCTTAATGCTCCGTGTTGTTGAGTTACGTGAGACATCATCGATAAGGCGATGTGGTTGTTCTTTCAACTTTGTGTTAGACATAACCTTTGTTGTGAGTTATATGTGGGGGTATTGACGAGTGATTTAGGTTGCGTATAATTGATTGGTAGATTTTTTAGTACTTGATGCGTAAAATGAAATACAATGTCGGATGAATTATTTCTCGTACTTTATTTAGTTGTCATATGTTTTTCTTTTTGAATTTTTATCTCAAACCATTTAAACCAAGCTTAGAAACATAGAGATTGTTGAACGTCATTCTTTCCCTCACATCGTTCCCTGTGTAACGATATAAATCTCGGAGGGGATTCTTCCAAGCTTAATTTTTGTTTGCCGCTTTACCGTTTCAGCACTTAGGCCAAGCAATTTTTGTGATCTATCTCTATAGATCCGGATTCCTAATATATATAGGATGTTTCACCAAGGTTCTTCATAGAAAAGCATTTCCCTAACCAAGTTTTTACTTGTTGCAAGGTAGGGACATCGTTTCCAATGAGTTTATGTCATGTACATATAATACCAGGAAGACGATCATGCTCCCACTAACCTTCTTGTAGACACAAGGCTCGTCTTCATTCTTTATGAATCCCTATTGTTTTACAATTTCATTAAAACAAAGATTCTAGCTTCTGGAAGCTTGCTTCAATCCATAGATTGATCACTGTAACTTGCATATCTTTTGGGCTTATTATGTTATGTCAAATCCTTCAGGTTGTGTCATGTATAGATCCTTAAGAAGATTCCCATTAAGGAAAGCAGTCTTGACACCCATCTGCTATATTTCATAATCATGATATGCAGCGATAGCAAGTAAAAGCCGAACAGATTTAAGCATTGCAACTGGTGAAAAGGTTTCATCATAGTCTACCCCATGAATTTGTTTATAGCCTTTAGCAACCATTCTTGCCTTATAGGTATGTACCTTACCATCCATGCCAGTCTTCTTTTTAAATACCCACTTGCATCCTATAGGATTAACTCCTACAGGAGGCTCTACCAAGGTCCAAACCTGGTTTATGTACATAGAATCCATTTCAGATTTCATGGCTTCTAGCCACTTTTCAGACTCAAGACCAGTTATGGCCTCTTGGTAGGTTACATGTTCATCTTGATCCATGAGTAATACATCACCTTGATCAGTTATGAGATATCCATATCTCTGTGGTTGGTGACGTATCCTGCTTGACCTACGTTGGTCTTGTTCTACTTGAGTAGGTTGCTCTTCCACAAGTACTTGTGATTCCTGCTCTAATTTCTCCATAGGTGTATCAATGGTTTTTTATTCTTAAATTTCTTCAAGCTCTACTTTTTTCACATTGATTCCTTTGAAAATAAACTCTTTTTTCAAGAAAACTCAAGTTCGAGTGACAAACACTTTTCCCTTAGAAGGATTGTAAAATTAATACCCTCTTGTTTCTTTAGGATACCCCACAAATAAGCATTTTTCAGATTTGGGCTCAAGCTTGGTTGAAACTTGTCATTTCACATAAACTTCACAACCCCAAATCTTTATGTAAGACATATGTGGTTTCTTACCATTCGATATCTCATATGGTGTCCTCTCAACCTTTTTGGATGGAACACAGTTAAGTGTGTAAGCTGCTGTCAGAAGTGCATGTCCCCAAAAGGAGTCTAGAAGATCGGCGTGACTCATCATGGAACGAACCATGTCTAACAAGATTCGATTTCTTCTCTCAAATACACCACTCCATTGTGGTGTTCCAGGAGGAGTGAGTTGGGATAGAATCCCACACTCTTTTAGATGGTCATCAAACCCTAGGCTTAAATATTCACCGCCTCGATCTGATTGAAGAGTTTTAATATTCTTACCTAGTTGGTTTTGTACTTCATTATTGAATTCCTTGAACTTTTCAAAGGACTCAGATTTGTGTTTCATTAAATACACATAACCATATCTACTGAAATCATCAGTAAATGTGATGAAGTATTGAAAACCTCCTCTGGCTGGTATATTCAGTGGTCCACATACATCAGTATGTATGAGGGCCAAATGAACATTAGCCCTTTCACCTTTTCTTGTGAATGAGGCCTTCGTCATCTTTCTAATTAACCAAGATATGCATGTATCATATGTTTCGTAATCAAAAGAGTCCAAGAGTCCATCTTTATGGAGTTTGGAGATGTGTCTCTCATTTATATGGCCTAAGCGACAATGGCAAAGGTAACTTGGATTTAACTCGTTAGGTTTCATCCTTTTAGTATTAATGTTATAAATTGGCATTTCAAGATCAAGGACATATAATCCATTGTTCATTTGTGTAGTAGCATAGAATATATTATTCAAATAAATGGAGCAACAATTGTTCTTTATTATGAATGAAAAACCAAACTTGTCCAAACAAGAAACAAAAATAATATTCCTACTAATTGCAAGTACATAATAATAGTTCTCTAACTAAATTATTAAACCACTGGGTAAAGTTAATACATAAGTTCCTACAGCTAAAGTAGCAACCTTTGCTTCATTGCCAACTCGTAGGTCAACTTCACCTTTTGTAAAATCTCTACTCCTTTTTAGCCCCTACACATTAGTACAAATGTGAGAACCACATCCAGTATCCAATACCCATGAGGCAGAAGTAGATAAATTTATTTCTATAACAAAATTACTTGAAGTCAAAGTCTCCACTTCATTCTTCTTATCTTCCAGGTACTTTGGGTCGTTTCTCTTCTAGTGTCCGGTCTTACCGCAATAGAAGCAAGTGCCCTCCTTTATTATGCTTCCTTTAGGCTTCAAAGCATGAGCAGTAGGTTTGGGTCTGCCAACTTCCTTGTCCTTCCCTTTACCACCCTGCTTGGTGAGCCTTTTGTTCTGCTTCTTTCCATTACTGACCATCAGAATGGACTCCCTTTTTGACTTCAGATTCTGCTCAGCAATTCTTAACATGCTTAGCAGCTCTGGAAGATTTTTGTCCATATCATTCATGTTGAAATTCAGGACAAATTGACTGAAGCTCTCCGACAACGATTGCATGATCAAATCAGTCGCAAGCTCCTTTTTTAGGGGAAACCCCAATCTTTCAAGGTTCTCCACATACCCAATCATCTTGAGTACATAGGGACATATTGGGGCTCCCTCAGCTAGCTTTCCTTGAAAATGGGCTTTTGAAACTTCAAATCTCTCATGCCTTTCCTGCTCTTGATAGACCATCTTTAGGTGTTTGATAATATCAAACGCTACCATGTTTTAATGTTGCTTTTGCAATTCATAATTCATGGTAGTCAGGATGAGGCAAGCAGTTTCATTGGCATCATCGACATGCTTCTTATAAGCATCTCTTTCAGCCTTAGGAGCAGAACTAGGAGGCTCCTCTTCAGGAAAAGGTGTCTCTAAGACATACAACTTTTTATCATGTTTGAGGACTATCCTCAGGTTTCGGTGCCAATCCAAAAAATATGTCCCAGACAATTTTTCCTTATCAAGGATTGATCGCAAAATGTTGTTAGAGCTATTTGTTGTCATAGTAATCTACATGGAAAAATATGAAATTATTAGTATCAATAAAAAACAACATATTCAATTAGGCTTTTAATTAAATATGTTCCCACTATTTTACTCAAACCAAACTACCCTCGCCATTTGATTGGGAAAATCCCGTTGGAAGATTTTCTAGTGGATCGAGATCCATATTTCACTTTGTTTTAAGTCGGCGTTAGGCTGATTACACAAAACTCAGTTATTTATGTAGGAACTCCTTCCAATTGTATCTAATATAATTCTCGAATATTTTCTGTTGGGTGAATAACTCCTTATTCTAATTCATCATATGGATAATTCCTAACTCTTGCTTCTAAACGTATATAATCTTATTATAATATGTTTAGTTAAGTTTGACCCATTGTTTTAGAAATTGGATAATACATTTATCCCATCGCACCTTACCAATATAGAACATGCACCTCGCGTTAGGCGAAACCTACATTATTCGATACTAGTCTTGATGAGTTCTAAAACTTGGAAAGCATAAACTTAATATTCAATTTTGAGGGAATTTTCAATTAGTTTGATCTCACCGGCTTATTTATCATATAAACCGTCTCTCATACAAAATGAAACAGTTATGACCCCTAGCGTAAATGTTCTCCCAAGCCAATGAGAAAACCTAAGCTAAACCTAATAACGATCTACACTTCTCCAAGTAAGATCTCCAAGGTTTTCCTCCTTTGATCTTGTATTCTTCTCTTTCTTCATAATATTACATTACATCAAAGAATACTCGTTTTACATACGAGGGAGCGATATGAGAAAAGAAGTTACATCAAGAGATTAAAAGAGAGACACGACACGCAGGTTGTATTTTAAAATCCCAAAAACAAAATAAAGAAAACTAAGGCCATAACTGATCACCACAAGAGAACAATAATAAACACATTTTTATTATTATTAATTTAAATCCTATTAATTAAATAAATCAAATTAAATTTTGGCGAATGATCACACTACGCAGAGTAGCCGGGGGTTTCATTGACCGTTCAGCATATAGGGGTCAAGGGGCAGATCCCCTGCAGGGTTGTTAGGGGCAGCGGCCCGACGCAAAATTTTAATGAACAATTCATTTGAAATCGGTGTCATTTTTCACATCAACAATTGATACTTTCCATAAACATTTCAGCACAACTTTTGTGTTGTCACAACCCTAATCGCAAACCTCTTTGACATTATAACCCTTGTGACATCATGAACCCTAATGTAACAATTTCATACCATCAAAACACCATCGAAAATTTAGTATGATTGATCGGCATGCCATTGCTTTACCATACTAACGTCGGATTCCGAAGCAAATGAACATGCGCTCAAAGAAATAACAATCATTATGTGATTGAATGGACGGAATAGAAACAATATATCCAATATACCATATTTGCATCAGAGTTACTTATATCACATATAAAAATTTGATCGATCATATTTGTGTAACTTAAGGACGATTGATATATTTGCTTCACAATACTAATGTCAAATTCCGAAGCATAGTTAATATCGATCATCCAAATCGTACACAACCTGATGCCAAAATTCAATTACTCGATTATAATTTAATTTATTATGTGTTTTAATCGAATTAAAACATAAAGACAGAAAATAAACAGTTATCAGATGCATGGTTTCGTAAGTCGCTCTGATACTACTCAAGGGAAATATACGATCCAAAACACAACGAAAAATAAAAAATTTCCTTTAGTGATCCTTACGGATGGTCACGAGCAATGTATGATGAACAACGCCTCTACTCAGTCCACACAAACAGATTCCTTTAGTCTCAGTGCTAGCTGCTACGGTTGAAGGCTTTGAGTGAGAGAGAGGGAAAAATACGGCTAGGGTTTCACGGTCTGAATTTTCATCAAGAGTGTATGCTTCTGCACAAGGGTTCTATTTATAGAACCACTTGTGTTAGCTGCAAGCTAAAAAGCCCACTTAAGTGTATACACACCATATCTTATGGTGTACCATATATCACCTAAGCATGTGGTACCTTACCACATTCTGCATTCTACTTAAGTGCGTCGTACCTTACGGTGTTTTACATTTACTTAAGTGCACTGTACCTTACGGCGTTCCTTATTTACTCTACCTCTTAGTAATATGTCCTTATGTGTGTGACCCTATAGGTTTTCGCGACGTTGTTATATTAAATCATGCATTTAACATAATAAACAGTGAGCAGTATCTAGCAACACATCACTACTACCCAAGTCACGAAAATGTCATGTGATTTGACAAAACCTTTTGTGATAGTACTTGTGTGTACAATTACCCTTTTACCTTTATGTCTATATTGAACACAAGGCATATATCATGTCATCCTTGTCCAGTTCAATATTGGGCCCTTAGACATTTATCCTGTTATGCAGAATGGGCAAATTCCATCTAGGTCACTCATGTCCCTCAACATGCATTGTGGAGTACCTGTTGTACCCCAAAATTTTCCCTCACTTCACCTAACCTTAATTGGTTTGTGCTTCACATTCATATGCATTTTCCCACTAGGTCATACACTCACAATCATTCATTTGCATGAGATCCTAAGGCATGGGATCAATTCTCTTTAAAGAACCAGGGTTATATATTGGTGTGAGGTTTCTATTCCATTGAAGATTAATTCAACTGGTTCTTTCATGAATTATGGAATTAGGGTTTTGAACTATCATCATCATGAGCATCTTCTTGTCAAAGTTCATCAAGTATCAAGGTCATTTTCTTCAAGATTTCTCAAAAACCTCGGTGTCCATCTCAAGGAGAATTAGGATTTCCCTTTCATTGGTATGTGAGCATGTCCTATCAATTGAAGACTGGTTAGGGTTTCATGACAAGTTACATTTCAAGTTGTATCCTTATTTCCAAGGATTCCTCAAGGCATGGCTCTTGTGCTAAGTTAATCATCATCTAAAAGATTGCTTGTAATTTCATCAAGTCAAGGTGTTTCTTGTTGACTAAACTATGGATTAAGATCTCATTAGAGGGAATGTGATTGATTTGTGATTAAATTGGAGTTTAGGAGTCATAAGACAAGCATGACATGGAAGGCTAATGGATTCATTGATTCAAGAATGTGCAAGTGGAATCAAGTTCTTAAGCGTTTATTTTGCCCTAGAATTTGATTTTTGTGGATTCAAGTAACAAAGTGGATTATTCAAGTTCATCATCACTTACCATCCAAATTACAAACTTTAAGTCCATAACATCCTTTTTCATAACATCCTTAATATTCATACATATGTTAAGACTTGATAACTCATTATCCATGATCAATGAGATGTGATCATCAGTCTATCTACATAATAGTCTTAATGCTTTAAGGTTATTCCACTTCACAGTAAAGCTCGACTATGGATACTTTATGAATAATATCCTTATGTTTAATGGGATCTCATGATTAAGTCACACTTAATATTTCATTAAACGGACTAGCTATTCTAGGGACTTTGTTATATTAGAAAAACAAACATAATAAAGAAATGCCTTTTATTATTAATAAATAATTCGATACAAGTACCAAAAGTAATGGCCTCTAGGGCTTACACCAATAGCAAGTTGTGTTTTGATCTTACCTTCATTCTTTTGGTGATGATGATCATTGGGTTGTATGTGTTTACTACCATCGTTTTGGTGATAGCAAGTGGTGTTTTGACTTTAACCTCATCCTTTTGGTGATGGTGATTGTTGAAGACGTTGAGTTAACCATCATCCTTTAGTGATAGAAAGATGTGTTTTGATCTTATTGTTATCCTTTAGGTAATAGCAAGCTTCATTGTGATAACTATCATCCTTTTGGTGGTAGTGATATTTGAGTATTGATTTAATCATCATCCTTTTGGTGATGGTCGTTATCCTTTTGGTAATGGAAATCTTTAAGTTTGATGGTGTTCTAGACTGGGCCGGGGTCTGCTCCTCAGTCGAGCAGGCCAACCCACACGTCCTGGGGTGGCCCAACAAGGGCCTTTTAGCGCGACCAATGTCGGGCACTTACTCCTTCTCCACGTTATCGGGTAAACGCATGGCATGGAGCGTCGGGCAAGGCGCTATACCTCCTTGGACTCGTTTCTCCTCGACACTCAAGTGCTCCTCCCTACGAGGAGTCACCCCTTCTCACACAAGAGTCCTCCCCGCGAGGACACGTCTCTCCCCGACACGCAAGAGTCCTCCCCACGAGGACACATTCTCATGTAGCTGCCCCACTCACGATGGAATCGGTCTGCCCTAATTCCGGAGATTTCGGAACAGTTACCCCAGGGCGAAGACCACGTGCTGGTCTTCACTATGCCACGTAAGCCCTGGCAGTTACTTGGATTGGGCCTGGCAATCCAGCCCAATGCAAGTAACAGTTGGCCCCGCGCTGGGGGCTCTCTATAAATACCCTCTCACTTGAGAGGGTCAGGTTACACACACTTTCTTACTCTCATCTCTATACTTACTATTCTCTGACAGTTACCTTACTTGAGTGTCGGAGTACCTTGCAGGTACACCCCCCCCCCCCGCCATCTTTCAACCTCACCGGAGCTGAAGTCCAGACGACGTTGTTGGCCACCAGATACTGTCTGATCCAGGTACGATCAGTGACGCCGTCTGTGGGAATCCTTTGCTTCCCCATTTTTCCTCCGATAAACCAAAGTAACTCTCATTCATCACCATCATGGCCGGCAATCCGTCCGCTAACAAAGCTCTGGACACCGTCTTTGCGCAACTCGAGAAAGGGAACCACCGCGAAGACGTCGCTGCCCTCCACGTCGAAAAAGCCGACGTGAGAGATGGGCAGACCGCCTCCCCAGACTCCCAAGATGTGGCTTACAACGCCACCCACCAAGACGATCAGCAAGCCATCTTCCAGCCAGTTGCTCCTCCGCCCAATGCAGATTCGAGCATTGTGGCCTTATTCGCCCTTATCAATCAGACCAATCATCTGATCACACATCAGAACACCAAAATCGAAGCACTGGAGCAAGGGCGGGCACGGCAATCTTCCCCGCGAAGACATCGTCGTCCGCCGTCACCTCGTCGTTCTCCTTCCCCGCGCCGGTGCGTGGGGGCCGTCGGCCACGCCTGGAGCGTCCCCAGCCAGCGATCTCCCAGAAGCGCCATCGCTCCCCACCTCGGAAGGAACCCAAGCCCGTTGCAGCTACCAAGAAGTCTAAGCCCACCGAGGAGGGACCGAAGAACCGTCCGAGGAACTCCCCTCCACGGCATCATCGATCCCCTTCGGGGTCCCCGATCGGGAGCGACGATAATGACCAGAGGACCCCTCTGTCGTGGGAGATCATGAATGCCCCAATTCCTACGGGCATGGAGAAACCCCCACCGCTGGGGACCTACGACGGTCTGGCTGGCCCCAACGATCACGTCGAGAGTTTCGAAGCAATGCTTGACTTCTAAAACGTCAGAGGGGCCATCGGGTGTAGGCTTTTCCCCACCACCTTGCGGAAAGGCGCGATGACCTGGTACAAGGGTTTGGAACCTGGGTCGATCACATCCTGGAAGCAGCTAAGACAACGCTTCACCAAACACTTTACTGCATCTTGCCAACACCCGAAGACGGAGGCTGCCCTAGAAAGCATCTTCTAAGGGAAGAACGAATCTCTCCGGAACTACATCGAGAGATTCAACAGAGAAGCTGTCGAGGTCCACACGACCGACGACATGAAGAAATATCTTATCATCCATGGACTACGTTTTGGATCTGATTTCTCCAAGTCTGTGGGTCTCCGTAGACCCCCCCGTCTCAAGGACCTCCTCCAACAAGCTCAGTCGTATATCGAGCTCGAGGAGTCTGAGGCAGCGCAGATCGCCCTTGAGTTGAGGCGCAAAGAAGGCCCATGCGGCCACAAAGATGAAGACTCTCCTCCCCGACGAGGAGGAGAAAGAAAGAAAGAAAATTGCCACTGTGATCCTCGTGAACCGCGCGGACCAGCTGGCCGGTTCACGGAGTACACCCCGCTAAACGCTCCCCGCGCGCGTATCCTCTCCTAGTGCCAGAACTCAGAATTTGTGAAAGGAGGGGTCCGCTTTCCGAAGCCCACTGCCCCCAAACCAAACGTTGACAAGTCAAAATACTGCAGGTTCCACCGGAGCCACGGGCATGTCACAGAAGATTGCATCCATCTCAAAGATGCGAGTGAAATTCTGATCAAGGAAGGGCACTTAAAGAAGTACGCCCAGAAGAACGATGCTCCTCGCCCCAGCTCCCGGGAAGCCCAGAACGTTGAGGAGGCGACACCTCCTCCAGACCAGAGTCAGCTTCAGGTTGCCCTCAGCGTCACCCGACCCAAGGACTTCTTCGTCCCCGTAATCATTGAGGGCGAAGAAGCAATTCGCAACATGTGGGCGACCTTCCCCCACGAGGACCCCGTCTCTGCCCGTAGCACCTGGGAAGGCTTCCCCAAAACAATGGTCATCTCCGGGGGTGGCTACGAAAAGCTATCTGTCGGCTCGATCAAACGGAAATTTGATGAACTGGAGTCCGCGACATCGGCGAAGACCACCACTCTCGAGAAGGTGCAAGGGAGATCAAACCCCATCACTTTCTACCTCGAAGAGCTCCCCGACGGAGCACCCAACGCCATTATCCCCCTCCTGGTCAGGGCCCAGATGGCGAATTTTGATGTCCGAAGGATCCTCTTCGACCAGGGGAGTTCGGTCGACATCATGTATGCCCATCTATTCGGGACCCTTCAGCTCGATGAGAGACATCTGACCCCTTACGTTGGTTCAGATCTGCAGGGATTCAACGGAACCACCACCAGACCATGGGGTTACGTTGAGCTGATGGTTACATTCGGGTCCGAAGACACTGCCCGACAGGTGAAGATCCATTTCCTGGTGGTCGAATGCCCATCCCTTTACAACTGCATCCTCGGGAGGACCACCCTGGCCGAGCTTACGGAGGTACCATCAACCGTCCACCTCAAAATAAAGTACTACACGGCCAGGGGATGAGTGGTAACAATGCACGGGGACATAGACGCAGCCAGAAGATGCTTCGACGCCGCCATCAAAGGCATGAGTTCCATCGGCGCCAAACCCAAGACCGTGGCCAAGCAACCCCCAGACGCCGAGCAGAGACCTCTCCCGCCCGTCAACGCGGTCGACCTCGACAGCAGGTTTGTGGATGAGCCCTAAGAGGACAGAGCAGAGGACCTCGACCCCCAGGCGGAAAATAACGGGCGGACTCTCCACCCAACGCGCCCCGTCCCCGACGGAGACTTTGAGCTCGTTGCCCTCGGGGACGACCCAGACCGCAACGTGAAGATTGGTACCGGGATCCCCGACCTGGCGAAGGAGCAGCTGAAGGCATGCCTCTGGGAGAACGTTAATCTGTTCGCGTGGAGCGCCTCCGAGATGACTGGCCTTGACCCCGACGTGGCTTTCCATCAGCTCGCAGTAGATCCGGCCGCTAGGGCCATAGCTCAACGTAGGCGTAAGCAGTCCCCCGAAAAAGCGGAGGCTGCTGAAAAAGCTGTAAAAGACCTCCTAGAGGCAAAATTTATTTCGGAGGCCATGTACACAACCTGGCTATCCAATGTTGTACTTGTTAAAAATAATAATGGAAAATGGAGGATGTGCGTTGATTATACTGATCTTAACCGGGCTTGCCCAAAAGACTGTTATCCCTTGCCTAACATCGACCAACTTGTCGACAATTCTGCAGGTTACAAACTACTATCCTTCATGTATGCTTACTCGGGATACAACCAAATTCCCATGGACAAGGTCGACAAACAACACACGGCCTTCATTACCGCGTCGGGCAACTACTATTACAACGTAATGCCTTTCGGTCTGAAGAACGCCGGTGTGACCTACCAACGGATGATGAATAAGGTCTTCCAGGCTGAAATCGGCGACATGCTTGAGGTCTACATGGACGATATGATCGTCAAGTCCACAGAAGAATTCGACCACGCCGCGCACCTCAAGAGGGTGTTCGATACGGCGAGGAGATGTCACCTGAGGTTTAACCCCGACAAATGCACCTTCGGCGTTCGGGCAGGTAAGTTCCTCGGATTTTACCTCACAGAACGAGGAATCGAGGCCAACCCCGACAAGTGTAGGGCTTTTTCCGAGCTCCCTACTCTGGACTCAAAGAAATCGATACAATCATTGAACGGGATGCCCACCGCTCTCTCCCGCTTCGTCGCCAAATCTGCACTGTACGCACTCCCATTTTTCAAACTTCTTCGACAAAAAGCGGAGTTTGAGTGGAGCGAAGAATGCGAGCAGGCGCTCGTCCACTTAAAACAAGTCCTATCACAACCCCCGGTCCTCTCACGGCCTGAGAGTGGGGAGACACTCTTCTTGTATCTTGCAATCACGAGTGAAGCAGTCAGCGCCGTCCTCATTCGGGAAACCCCGGATGGGCAGAAGCCAGTTTACTTCACGAGAAAAGCCCTCCAAGGCCCCGAGCTCAGATATCAGCAGATAGAGAAAGTTGCCCTGGGCCTCGTTACCGCGGTCAGGAGGCTACGCCACTACTTCCTTGGACGATCGGACATGGCGGGGAGGATGCTCAGGTGGTCGCTCGAGCTCACCGAGTTTGACATCCAATACAAAGGGAGGAAATCCCTGAAGGCTCAGGTATTGGCCGACTTTGTAGCGGAGATGACCATCCCGAAACCTTCGACCAACGGATCCCAGAAATGGACGATCTATGTCGACGGAGCATCCAGCCCGAAGGGAAGCGGGGCAGGCATCATCCTCGAAAACGAGGAAGGCATCCTGATCGAGGTATCCCTCGAACTATCCTTCCCGACGTCGAACAACCAAGTGAAGTACGAGGCCTTCCTCACCGGACTTCGCCTGGCCAAGGACCTCGGCGCCAAGGAGGTCAAACTCTTCACCGACTCCCAGCTCGTGGCCTCGCAAGTCCGAGGAGAGTACCAGGCCAAGAACGACAGCCTCATAGAATACTTGGCCTTGGTGAAAGAAAAGATGAAAAAGTTTACCTCCGCGGAAGTAACTCACATCCCCCGCGAGCACAATGCCCGAGCAGATATCTTGTCCAGATTGGCGAGCACAAAGAAGAAAGGCGGGAACAAATCTGTCATACAAGAAGTGCTTTCCCGCCCGAGCATCGACAAACCCGCCACAGTTTTGGACATCAACGCCATCGGGGACAGAAATTGTTGGATGACCCCGGTATACGAATACCTCATGACGGGCAAACTGCCCGAAGATCCCAAAGAAGCAGGAATGGTCAAGAGGTGGGCATGCTCGTACACTATAGTCGAGGATAAGCTGTACCGACGAGGGTTCTCTATTCCCCTCCTCAGATGTGTCGAGGAGACCAAGGTCCCTGGCATACTCCAGGAGATCCATGAGGGAATCAATGCGCGGCACCTCGGCGGGCGATCTTTAGCCTGTAAGGCGCTTCGAGCAGGGTATTACCGGCCCACCATGCAACAGGACGCCAAGGAACATGTCAAGAAATGCGACAGATGCCAACGACACGGGGACATGCACCTTGCTCCTCCCAACGAGCTCAGTCCATTGTCCTCCCCGTGGCCGTTTGCGTGGTGGGGTATGGATATCCTCGGACCTTTCGTCCATGGGTCGTATCAAAACAAATACCTCCTCGTCGAGGTGGATTACTTCACGAAGTGGATTGAGACGGAAGCGTTGGCCAAAATCACGGCCTTTAACATACTACATCTTTACAAAAGAAATATCCTCGCCCGATTCGGCGTGCCTCAAGATATCGTCACCGACAACGGAACACAGTTCACCGACAGGAACTTCCAAGACTTCGTCACAAAACTAGGCACGAAGCAACACTTCACGTCGGTTGAGAACCCTCAAACGAACGGACGGGATGAGGCGGCGAACAAGGTGATTCTCCAAGGATTAAGACGTCGACTAGGCGACGCCAAACAACGGTGGGTCGAGCAGCTACACAGCGTCCTCTGGGCCTACCGGACGACCCCGCACTCCACAACCGGGGAGACCCCCTTCCGTCTGACCTACGGAACCGAAGGGGTGATCCCCGTGGAGATCAGGGAACACAGAAGCCCCCCTCAATGGGGACGCGTACAATGAAGCCTTGAGGGAAGAGCTCGATTTTTTCGAGGAGATACGTTCGGGCGCTTCTCTCCGAGAAGCTTCACTTAAGCAGAAAATAACACTACGTTATAATGACAAAGTTATCAAACGTGATTTTCAGGTGGGCACCCTCGTCCTACGATGGAACCAGAAAGACTCGCGAGAAGGCAAACTCGCTGTGAACTGGGAGGGCCCGTACCGCGTCCGCGCGAAAACGGGGACAGGAGCCTACTTCCTCGAAAATATGCACGGGGAAGAACTTGCTCGACCATGGAACACTGAGAAGCTCAAACAATACTACAGTTAAGCACTGCCCGCGACTCACTAGCACCGCGCTTACGGGGACGCGCTAAGGTACGAGCGCGACATCCCTATACAGAACACGATGATCAGAGACCGCGTTGTGTGTGCGCGATGACATTTGATCTGACGGGGATACCTCGATCGAGCTCCGCCGTCGTTGTACCGATTAGGCAGAACACCCAGCTCGCGATGGGAATTTCACGCCACGAAGCTAAGACCTCGATCGAGCTCTTAGCCTCGTTGAAGGTTGGAATACGCCTCCGACCACCCGATCGTCTCTCCACGCGGTTGGGGACTATCAAGGTCGAGCAAATCCCAAAGTATTTAATACATAGACAAAAAACAAAGTATATCAAATGCATTAACATCACCCACAATTAAAACCATGCAAACAACACTAGCAGATAAACAAAAGTACATTAAAACGGGCAGAAGCCCAGTGTACAAATATTACAAATAAATGTCAAAAAGCCCCTGGCACGCAGGCCGGACAGAAATATCACAATAAGTAAAAATGGCTCGCAGGCCGAACAAAACAGGAAAGAAAATCCTACTCAGCGACGGTCCCTTCAGGATGCTCGGGATCGTGGACCTCGTCGACTCGCATCGGCTGCACGATCTGACCGTCGACCACCTCGTAGTCGGGGTCGATCCCCTCGGTCGAAAGGTCGGGGTTGAGGACCCGAAGCTACTCCACAGCGTTCTTGAAACCTATGCCAGCTACCGCGAGATTGTCTTCCTCGGCTTCCCGAAGCTTCGCTATCAGCGCTGCCCACGAAGTCAGTAACCTGTCCTCCTCGGTTTCCTCCTCAGCTGGGCGGACAGCCTCCTCCAATTCAGCGTTCCTCGCCAAGAGACGATCCCTCTCCTCTTCAATGCCGACGAGATGTTTCCGCTCCTCCTCAACACTCTTCAACTTTTCCTCCAATCTCTGTTGAAGCTCAACCTGGGCCTGGTTTTGGCTTTTACAGTCAGCCAACTCTTTGCCCACCTTCTCCATTTCGGCCGAGATGGACTGGAAACTCTCTCGCAACTTGTTCAGCTCACCTTCGGGGCACGCCTCATCGTTCAGCACCAGTGCAGCCGCACAAACCCTCATCATGGCGGATACATTATCCACCAGCACCCTCCTCCGAGAGACCTTGTCGATGCCTAAGATTGTCTGAGCTTTGGGGGTGCCCACGCACAAGGAGTTGTTCCCCGTGAAAAAGTTAGGCCTCTGTCATACCCCAAATTTTGACCACTAAGATTTCCCATCATTGTGCAAATCATCAGCACAATATGGATGTACCTTTGTACCTCATCAGTCTCCCCAAAGATGGGTGAGCATTCACTACAATCAAAACTAGGGTTTCAAACCCTCTCAGAGCTCTTAGACAAAGGATCAATCAAGGAATGACATGATCTTCAACTTGTCTAGCCTCTCAAATATCTACAATGGATCAAGAGGACTCCCACATCAAGAATTAGGCACAAGAGTGCAAAATTCCAGGTGGATCAAGCCTCAAGTTCATCTAATACAAAGTCAACTGACGCAGAAAGTCAAAGTTTGACTTTTGGTCAACTTTGACCTTCACAAGCAATTACTCAAGAAAATATGATGGATGATTTAATTTGATCAAATTTAAATCAAGAAATCACGCAAAATTGCAAAATTGATCAAATTGAAAGAAACTTAGAAATTTTTTTCTAAGTTAAAATCATGTTCAAGTGCACAACTTTTCAAGGTTGTAACTATTGATCCAAACATCCATTGATTTTGAGTAAGAGCTACTTTTAAAGAGGGTATTTGATACTTCAACATTGTAGAGGGAATCAACTCAAAATATCATAAGGATTGAAATATATAAGTGATCAAAGTTGGGAATTCTTAATGTCCAATGTTCTGACATTGTATAGGACATCATTAATATTTTTTCAGCAAGAATTCCCCAACTTCAAGGACGTTTTTCTCCATGATCCAAGTTGAACCAGGTCTGGAGTCAAACATGAAAGTTGAAGTACGTCATCTCAGGTTTCCAGAAAGTTATAGAACGTCCTTGTAGCATACTCGAGCAGGGAGATATGATTTTCGTAAGAAGCATTGATAAAGCAGAATTTTCATGACAGCTTTTAGGACAGATTTGACTACACAAGTTCAAGACCATTTTTGATGACTTTGCAAGCTGAACCAAGACCAAAGTCAAACATCAAAGTTAAAGTATGTCATTAGGGCTTTCCAAAATGTATTAGAACTCCCATTAATTCAACTTGAGCAAGGATTTATGAACCTCACAACAGGCCTTGCTCGAGCTGATTTTTTAGGACAGATTTTGTGCACTTTTCTTGTGCCACCCAATTTTCAAGCTTTGTCACCATGCAAGACAAGAATCAAAGATGCAATTAACTTCAATTCAAAATATCATAGTGGATTAAAATATACAAGTGATTAAAGTTTGGAATTATTAATGATCAAAGTTGTCAAATGTTTCAACATTTCATAAGACATCATTAATATTTTTCCAGCAAGAATGTCCCAACTTCAAGGATGTTTTTCTCCATGATCCAAGTTGATTCAAGCCAAACCTTGAACATCAAAGTTGAAGTACGTTGTCTCAGCTTTCCAGAAAGTTATAGAACGTCCTTGTAGCATACTCGAGCAGGGAGATATGATTTTCGCAAAAAGCATTGATAAAGCAGAATTTTCATGACAGCTTTTAGGACAGATTTGACTACACAAGTTCAAGACCATTTTTGATGACTTTTCAAGCTGAACCAAGACCAAAGTCAAACATCAAAGTTGAAGTACGTCATCTAAGCTTTCCAGAAAGTCCTAGAACGTCCATGTAGCATACTCGAGCAGGGAGTTATGAATTTTACAACAGGGCTTGCTGCAGCTGATTTTTAAGACATGTTTCAGGACAGATTTGCACACTTCTTGTGCCACACGAATTTGCAAGCCTTGTCATCACTTTGGACACCTCTGAGGATCAAATCTAAAGGGGACAATCACTGAGCCAAGCCTCTAAAGTCCTTGGAACAAGAAGTAGCATGCTATTCCTAAAAATCCCTAAAAGAGGGACAAGACTCCAATTTTGAATTGGAGCATTTAATAGATGCTTAGAGGTGGCATGGACTGACACATTTGCAACTGAATTCAGTCAAGATTCCTCCAACAAGTAGGGAACCAAAGCTCTGTGCTCTAACCTCTAGTCAATGGCTAAAGGAGACTTGGATTTTCATTGGCCAACATTGGCCAAACCTCTGCTGCAGCCACCATTCACTATTGCTGCGAAAACAAACTTGTTCTACTATAAATAGAGCTCATTTATGTTCAGTTTGAGTACACAAAAGCCATCAAACAGATGCTTTCCTCAAAATCTCTTCTTTCACCTCAAATTTGCCTTCTAAAGCAAGTAATTCTGAGTTTTTAAGCTTGAGAGCTTTTCCATCACAATCAATCACACACACACCTCATATATATCATATGTAAGTTGTGAAAACTATCACAAGTGACCTGTAATCACAAAATCACAAAGTCACTTCTCAAAACCTCAAAATGGCACTTTTTTGCATTTTTCAAGCCATGTCTTGATTCAGTCACTTTCCAAACCAGATAAAACCTCAAACACACTCCAAATATCATCCTTGAACTGTCCCAAATGGTTCCCAACATCTGGAACACCATTTGAGAGAGTTGCTATTTTGGTCACTTTTAACCCCTTTTTGCAAGAAAGGGACAGTTTGTGTTTTTGCAGGTACCAGTTGATTCCAATCATCCTAAAAGCTTCTAAGGGATCATTTGAGTGTGTCTAAAGCATCAAATCATTTTTGGAACAAGAGGCTTGACAGATTGCACAAAAACTCCAAAAAGCTCAAAAAGAGGTAAGCATCACAACTTGGAATCCTTGAAATCATGCATTGCTTTGAAGTCCACTGATCATACACATCTCATACATGTTGTATATGTTGCGTTTGGGCTAATTCACCATGTAATTCATGTCTGTATCAAAGTGTAGCACAGAAAATGCAATTATAGGTCCTTTTCAAAACCACGAGGAGGGAGTGTGATCTGAAAAAACTACCACCACCATTGGATTCCTTGTGAAATTCTGGGCCAGATGCATATAAATTTTGTCTCAAACCATTGAGATTTGAGAAAGTTATGGGTGTTGGAAGTTTGATAAAAAAGATGTTGAAAATTCATGAAAGATGTCGAATGAGATGTTGTGACATCTTTCCTCTTTTTCTTAGTTTATCTTCAAAACTCAACCAATTCTTTTACATAGCAAAAATCATCATTTTCCAAATCTGTTTTACACACTTCTTATTCATACTCCAAAATATTTTATTCCACAAAAAAATTAGTTTTATATTATTTATTTAATATAATTAGTATTTTTGTTAATAAATTCCTTTTTAATGTTTTTAAAACATTTTAAAAGTGAATTCTCATATTGAAAATCAAGACCAAATGAATTTTATTTCATCTTGTGATTAAAACATCATTTTTCAAACCCCAACCAAAAATCACAAGTTGCTTATTTGGTATTTTTATCATTTTGTATTGATTTTCTTTTAAGAATTTATTTTTAAAATGATAAAATTAGGATTTCTTCGATTTTCATCATCATAAAACTTTTTAAAACCTTTTGGGCCTCTTGAGAGAGTGTAAGACCCATCCCTTTGTACAGAAAACTTTTTGGGCCTCATTCGTTGTATAAGTCCCTCTGTACATTTTCAAATAAACGGCGCGATCGTCGCCTTTTGAAAAATAACCTCTTGGGTCTCTCCTTGAGCTGTAAGACCCATTCAAAACTTTTGGGCCTCTATTAGAGTGTAAGACCCAACCCCCTTTTAACCAAAACCATTTTGGGCCTCACTAATTGTTTAAGTCCCTCTGTGTTAAAAGAAAATCTCGGCGCGATCGCCATTTTTAACGAAAAATCAATTGGGCCTACCCTCGTGTTATAAGCCCCACTCTTTTTCCTTAAAACTCACTTGGGCCTCTTGAGAGAGTGTAAGACCCATCCCTTTGTACAGAAAACCTTTTTGGACCTCAGTCACTTGTATAAGTCCCTCTGTACAAATTCAACAGTGCGCTCACTGATAAAACCCTGGGCCTCTCCTTGAGCTGTAAGCCCCAAATCTTTTTATTTCAAAGCACTTTCTCCTTTGATTTTGAATGTACTGTTGTTTTCAATCTTTCTTTGTTGAACAACTAACCAAACAGCATGGAAGCTCTACAACCGAGTAAGTGTTTACCCGCTTTCATTTACCGCTTTCATATGTATATAACTGTATTGTCGGGCCGTTTCACTGTAAGTCTCCTTTCATAAACTCATATATATATAACTGTATTGTGGGGCTGTTTCGCTGTAAGTCTTCTTTCATAAACTCATATCAACTGTGTAATAATAGTATAGATATTAGAGTTTCCCCGGCAACTACGTCTAGCACTAGGTCCCCATAGGATTACCAGACACAGTCTTCCCTCCTCTTGGGGTTAAACAATATGGAGATATGAAAGGCAGCATTCTCTGTGAACCCTTTCATAGACTGTCACTCATAGAAGTTGTCAAAGAAACTCTATTCCCCAGAGATGATCTCTTCTCCGTGAATTGCATCTCTTGAGTTTCTTCCAAATTCTCGAACTTTCCTGACTTTGATCTATTCTCGGTGAATAGCATTGCCTTGAATTTCTCGGGGTTTGGGGACCCACGGGCTTCTTAAAAGCACTTATCAAGAGACTCTACTCCCCAGAGATGATCTTTTCTCTGTGAATGGCATCTCTTGAGTTTCTTCCAAATTCTCAAACTTTCCTGACTTGATCTATTCCTTGTGAATAGCTTTCCTTGAATTTCTCGGGGTTTGGGGACCATTCGGCTTCTTAAAAGCAATTGGCCTCCTCTTGGGCATCATACAAGGACCCACAGGCTTCCTAAAATCAACCCCGCCTCCTCTTGGACTTAGTACAAGGACCCTACGGCTTCTTAGAAGTATTCACAACCTCCTCTTAGGCTTCGTATAATGATCTCTTCCTCCGGGAATGATAGCCTTCTCTTGTGCTTAGTACAAGGACCCGTCGGCTTCTTAAAAGTTTCCAGCCTCCTCTTGGGCTTCGTACAAATTGTCCCGATGACCTCCTAGAGGTATAGGAACAGAAATTAGTCATCTGCATAGAACAGTCCTTTCATAGAATCTACTACTGTTTCTCAAAACATAGTACAAAGATAAAACTCTAGACTTGGACGGTCTAATCTCCTTGAGTCTCAAAGACATTCTCAAGTGACCCCTTCGTTAAATAGGAAGGAAACCCGTAGACTCAGACAGTCTCAATCCCCTTTGGATTTCCCACTTACTGAAAGAACAGGAATAACCCGGATCCTTGAATCAAATCCATGAGTGCAGTGTTGCTCATATAAGAACTGATTTTCTCTTTTAAAATCAGTATACTGGACCTGTCACTTAACTGAACAGTCACCATAGCCTCCTCTTAGGCTTTGTATAATGATCCTTCTTCAATGAAGTTAGCCTCCTCTTGGGCTTTGTACAATGATTCTCCCCAGCGGAGTCAAACAATGTTTAGCCTCTCTCTCAGGCTTTGTACGAGACAAATAAGAGACTCCCTCGTTGAGTCAATCACCCATTTCGCCTTCATCTTGGGCTTTATACAAGATACAAAAAGGTTCTTATTGAGCCAAACAAATTTCAGCCTCCATCTCGGGCTTCGTACGAGATACAAAAACTCTCTTGTTGAGTATAAATCACTCTCTTGTTGAGTCAAATAGCCTCCATCTCGGGCTTTATACGAGATACCAAAAGATTCCACCATTGAGTCAAAACCTTTTAGCCTCTCTCTCTCGGGCTTTGTACGAGACACATAATAGCCTCCTCTTAGGCTTTGTATAAGAAAACTACTGGTTGATCCAATCAACCTTTTAGCATCAAAGTTGTGCCTCGTTCACAGTACACAAACATCAACAACTCCTTCCCCTTCATCTAATCGCTGTAAGCGGCAAGCCTCTGGATTATCTATATCCACACCACTATCCCTCTTTTAGCATGAGAAATCCCTAAGGAAAGATAGCATTGCTCTACACTGAGTTAAAGTCTTCTCCTTCAGGTTAAAACCCCCTATAAAGGAAATTATGGCATTGCTAGGATCCGCGTATTCCGGTTAAAGTAATTCTCCTTTATAACCAGTCACCCAACAGTTGTGACAGACAAACCCTTCTTTAGAGATGACAAATTCTCTCTAAAGTCGAGGTCCTTCAGCTTCACGTCTTGGGCTTTGAACAAGACACAAATAGACCTTTTAGCTTTATATCTTGGGCTTTGAACAAGATACAAACTACCCTTTCGCTTCACCTCTTGGGCTTTGAACAAGACACCAAAAACCAATTTCCTCCCATAGAATAGGAGGAACTACAAACGCTCTGATTTCCCTGTTTCGGTAAACGGGAATACGTAGGCATAAGATTGAAAGAAAAATCTTAGCGAGCACACTAAACAAAAAAACCAAATCCCATACTCTCACATCAAAAAGCATCAGTCCTAACATCCTAATCCTTGTTCCCCGCCAGAAACCTTCTGTCAAAATGAAAAGAAAGAAAACAGTATTGGCGAAAATACAAATAACCAGTACAAAGGTCCCCCCACATTGATCGCATCCGTAACCTAACAGACCGCTGTTTAAACTCAGTATGCAAAGCAGGGTTAATTGGAGACATCTATTTCCCTTCCTTCATCAGCTTTAATAGGATAAAAAATGAATCGACCTGTAGTTTAAGCTCAACCGCAGAGAGCGACCAGCGCTTAAGAACCGCATCCAAAATCGCTCGCTACAGAAAAATGGCGCCCACCGTGGGGCTCGTCTTTCTTTTTCCTTCTTCCTTTTCATCTCTTGTGTGAATACCACAGATTGGGGCTTCCGCCGGGGAACCCATTTTCTGTCAGGGACATAGGATTCATAGCTTTAAAGGTCTAGGATGTTTAGGACAAATATATATACTGCTTTTCCTAATTGCTATACATGTTTATTTTTCTGCTAATGGGAATGCGGGTGATGTCGTATGTGGAAAGATTGAGTATACACTTAAGATAAGTGATGGCGACGAGGTCGACCATCAACCTCAGTGGAGGCTGACTAATGTAACCATTCTCTCACCTAGACAATGGGTCGGTTGTGATGCCTGAGAAGCTGAGGAGCCAAACCCTTTCGTAGTGCGGAAACTATCGGAAATAGTTGTTATGCGATACTACCCTCATTTGAGGCTGGTGATCTATTCTCGGTGAATGGCACTTACTCTATGATTGCTCTACAACTCGCTGGCGATCCGCTTGTTGTTTTGCTTTCTTGGGAGGAGCTGATGATAATGAGTACAGGTACAAAAATCACCCTAGTATAAACCTTTGGGGATGGGTAGAGCCTTGACTTCATGACAACGACCCTTTGACCCCATGTTTTTTCTATGTTTTTGTGTGCTGCATTCATGCATTCATTTAATAAAACATTAAAACATTCAAAAAATTCTTCTCTTCTAGTCTCTCTATTTTTCAAATTAAACTAAGACTGTGATTGCAAATATCAGAGAAGAGGATTACGCTAATGGATTTCGGTAGAAGGAGAACTCATAAGTACACCTTCAAGGTTCCAAAACTTGAGGATTTGATAAGGTTAGTGAGGATGATCACTAACCCTGAGGCTTTCAGAGCCAAGTACGGAGGTCTGCTACCACTATTAAGATTCCATGTGATTGAGGGAATCATGGACGCGCTCGTTCAATTCTACGATCCGGTTTATCACTGTTTCACATTCCCGGATTACCAGCTATCACCAACGCTGGAGGAGTATTCTCATCTGATTGATCTACATATCACCGATCGAGCTCCATTTTTTGGACTGGAAGAAATTCCAAAGAATCAGACCATTGCAAGAGCAATTCATTTGGACGAGTCTAAGGTCAGGACTCACATGACTACTAAGGGTGGCATCTAAGGTTTTCCAGCCCAGTTCTTGACGAAGAAGGCCCTATACTTTGCCAGTATAGGAAACGTGACTGCTTTTGAAAGCATCTTTGTCTTGCTCACCTACGGGTTATTTTTGTTTCCCAACATCAATAACTTCGTCGATATTAACTCCATTAAGGTTTTCCTCATTGGAAACGCTGTACCGACTTTGCTCGCAGATGCGTATCATTCTGTACACTTGGGAAATTTGTACAGCGGAGGGGAGATCACATGTTGTGTACCTCTGCTTTATAAATGGTTTATCTCCCACTTGCCCAAGTCTGCTGCTTTTTGGGATTGTAAGAGTGCCTTACGTTGGTCGCAGAAGATCGTGTCTCTTACCAACTCTGATATAGATTGGTGTAATAGGATTTATGAGGGAATCAGAATCATTGATCATTGTGGAAACTTCCCCAACGTACCCCTCATAGGAACTAAAGGAGGAATCAACTACCATCCGATATTGGTTCTTCGTCAATTTGGATACCTAATGAGACACATCCCACTGGGTGTTCATCTGGAAGGTCTTTTCTTCAAGGAAGGAGAAAGTGACATAGCACTAAAGACGGAAATAGTGCAAGCTTGGAAACACGTTCATAAGAAAGGACGAGAGTCTCTGGGAAAACTATACTGTGTCTCGGTGGAGTCTTATCTCCATTGGGTACAAACTAGAGCTCTCAAGCTAAAGATGCCTTATCCTCGTTACGAAATTCTTCCGCCGAGGGAATCTGTCATGTACTTCATGACGGAAACTGAAAAGCTTCAGGTTACTCTCAACAAAGTTCAACAGGAGAGAAGGTCTTGGAAGAACAAGTACTGCACCCTCGACATAGAGTGCATCAGAATACAGCAACTACTGAGAGAGAAAGATGCTCTGATTAAAATTTTGGAGCAACATGCTGTAGAGAATCAAGATGACCAAAGGAATTTGCTCGCTCCTTTCACTTGGCAAAGGAATGACAACCCGACAACGGCCCAAGAGCCCCGGTCAAAGAAAAGGAAGATACCAGAATCAGCACCCGATTTCTCTTCAGAGAGGACTCGGGACCCATTAGCTTAGGTTTCTGTTTCTGCACCTTGTAATCTACTGTATTTCCATTTCCGCAATGCTTGGAATTTCAATAAAATGGGGTTTCCCCGCTGTTTGATATTTGCAATCTAATTGTCGAAGTTAATTTTGATTAAACCAAAAAACAATTAATATAATCATTGCATTCATCATTCTCACATCGCGTATTCTTCTTACCTACGAATCTCACGTTTGTGTCTCGGTTCTAGAGTCAAACTGTCTCATTCGTATGATACTCGGGCCAATCGTCAGAAAAAGATGGATGATCTTGAGGAAGAAAACAGAGAGTTGAAAGAAGAGATCAACGCTCTAAGAGAGGATATGAGAAAGCTTCGTAACGATATGCAAGCCATGGCAGAAGCTCAGCTACAAAGAACTATGATCTCAGAGATCACCTCAATGCCCATAGTGAAAAAGTATGATCCTAGGTATCAGATACCGAAAGATCGTCCTGGGGGCATGCCTGTTAACTATATCCCAGAAGGATATGTTCCGTTGATCACTGAAGATCAGGGAATCACAACAGAAGCCGATGGGCCTGAAGGTTACAAACTTCGGGAAAGCGAAGATGCCAGAGGCATACTGAAGACTCCTGAAGGTTACAAACTTCGGGAGACGCCAAGACTCACTGCCGTAGTCACGGTCCCACCCCCTGTGGTGCACACTGTCCCGGAAGGACAGATTCCACAGACACCTTCTGGTAAGAAGGAAACTATGTTTGACAGAATTGAGGAATTCCAGGAACAGTTCTTGGAAATGCAGAAGGAACTGCAAGCCATTCGCGGTCAGGATCTATTTGGAAAAGACGTCGCAGATCTCTGCTTGGTCCCAAATGTGAAAGTCCCGCACAAATTTCAAGTGCTCGACTTTGAAAAGTACAAGGGTAACTCTTGCCCTCAGAGCCATCTGGTGATGTACGCTCAGCGGATGTCAGCTCAGACAGAGAATCGGGACCTACTGATTCACTACTTCCAGGATAGTTTAACCGGTGCCGCACTCAAATGGTACATGGGTTTAAATCGTACTACGATCAGTACATTCAGAGATCTTGGTACTGCCTTCGTCCAACAATACAAATACAATTTGGACATGGCACCCGACAGAGATCAACTCAGATCAATGTCGCAAAAGGACAAGGAAACCTTTAAGGAGTATGCTCAAAGGTGGCGTGAAATTGCCGCTCAAATTTGTCCACCTCTTGAGGAAAAAGAGATGACAAAGATCTTCTTAAAAACCTTAAGCTCATTTTATTATGACCGAATGGTTGCCAGTGCACCCAGTGATTTCACCGAAATGGTGGGCATGGGCGTACGTCTTGAGGAAGCCGTCCGAGAAGGACGTTTGGTAAAAGACACTGGATCGACGAGCGGTACTAAAAAATACGATAATGCTTTCCCTAAGAAAAAAGAGCAAGATATTGGGAATATCTCTCTCGAAAAGCAAAGGCGATGTTATCAACCAGTAGCAGCTGTAACTTCTGCTATCAACCCTGCGCCTATTCCTACGTATCAACCTCAGGTTGCGCAGAGCCAACCTGATCAGCAAAGGACACAACAGCCTCTTCAGCAGACTCGTCCTCCATATAACAACAACCGTACAACACGGCCACCAGGATTTGATCCTATACCCGTATCGTACGCAGAGCTATTTCCATTACTGCTAGCCAAGGGGCACATTCAGACTAAGTCTCCTCTTACAGTACCGGAAAATCTGCCTTTTTGGTTTAAGGTGGATCAGACATGCCCTTACCACCAAGGAGGTCCAGGGCATAACATTGAGACTTGTCTCAATTTCAAGTCTAACGTGCAAAAGCTTGTTCGGAGCGGGCTCTTATCTTTCAAAGATACGAATCCTAATGTTCTTACGAACCCACTGCCTCAACATGAGAAGGCTGCAGTCAATCTGATTGAGAAAGAGACTAACAATGTCTATCAAATTCATGATGTACTCTTGTTAAAGACCAATCTGGTTAAGATGCATTGTAGACAGAGTGCATATGGCCATGTGCCACCTCATAACTATCACCAGTGTGATATCTGCTCTAAAGACAACTAAGGATGTTTTATGGTACAAGCAGCTCTACAGGAACAAATGGATCTCGGATGGATCCAAGAGCGCCGAGTTCGTGGAGTTAACATGGTTTACACGAATTCTAACGTCATTCAGAAGTACAATATCCATGCAATGAATGTCAACTTGGTGGCGATGCACTCAAGGCAAAGCCAGTATCATAATCTGTTGCGGCACGATTACAGTTCCTGTCTGAGTTGCTCGGTAAACAAACAGGGATGCTCTTTCATACAAGAGGCCCTCCAGCGTCAGATGGATCTTGGATGGATCCAAGACTACCATGATAGGAACCCTTATTAGATCAACATGGTTCAGATCTTTGACATTCGCGTCATGAATACCAGCCTGGTAGAGTTACATGCTGAGCAGGTCCGACTCGGATTCTTAATATCACATGACTATCAAAGCTGTAAAGCGGGTTGTGAAAACGATCAGGGTTGTACCCTTGTCCAGGAGGCACTTCAGCACTTGTTAAATCATTGGTGGATGCCAATCTACATGGACGAAGATACTCAGCAAATTAGTATCAGTAACAGGAATCCTACTCGTCGTCAAAACCAGGATGTCCGATCTGTGGAAGCTAACCTAGTGAGGTTACATTGTATTCAAAGTGGGCGTGGCCAGGTGCCACCACACAATTACGATCGTTGTAGCGTCTGTTCGGAAAGTAACCAAGGGTGCTACCTTGTGCGAGAAGCTCTCCAGGGGCAGGTGGACCGTGGAGAAATTTGTCCATATCCGGGTTCTGGACCTATCAACTGGACGCCGAATTACCTCCGATCAAGTTAAGGATGTTGTCACCATCTCTGGTCGTCACCAGACCAGGGATGTTTTTGCCATCATCCCTCTACTTGACGAATCTAAAGTTCCCAACCGAGAACGAATCGAGATTACTTACGATGGTCAGAAAAATCAGAAGGTTCCCATAGTCATCTATCTACCGGGACCATTACCGTATGAATCAACTAAGGCTATCCCTTACAAATACGGTGCAACGACAGTTGAAAATGGAAAGGAAATTCCATTACCCTCCATTTTGAACATTACAGACATCAGTCGAGTAACATGGAGTGGTCGAATCTTCAACCGAGGGGTTGGAGAACTTAACAACAAAAAGGAACTTCAGACGGAAGCTCCCGATCTATCAGTTGGTCAATCTAGTAATCCCGACCTTTCGAAAAATAATGATGAGATGCTGAAGCTCATCCAAAGGAGTGAATATAACATTGTTGATCAACTGTTACAGACTCCTTCAAAGATCTCGGTATTATCACTGTTACTCAGTTTAGAAGCGCATAGGGAGGCTCTGCAGAAAGTCTTAGAGCAAGCCTTTATGGAACAGGATGTAACAATCAGACAGTTCGATAGTATTGTCTCTAACATCACTTCTTGCAATAATTTGGGATTTAGTGATGAGGAATTACCCAAAGAGGGTCGCCGTCATAACATGGCGCTCAATATCACAGTTAACTGCCAGGACGATGCTTTAGCCAGCGTACTGGTAGACACAGGGCCAGCCCTGAATGTTATGCCGAAGTCTACTTTGATGCAATTATTATTTAAAGGCCCTCCGATGAGAGTCAGCGAGGTTGTCGTCAAAGCATTCGACGGATCCAGAAAAACGGTTATCGGCGAAGTTGATCTTCCCATAACTATCGGTCCTCACACTTTCCAAGTCACTTTCCAGGTCATGGACATCCGGGCAACATACAGTTGTTTATTAGGAAGACCTTGGATACATCAGGCTGGAGCGGTTACGTCAACCCTCCACCAAAAGCTAAAGTTCGTCAAAAACAATCAACTTGTCACAGTCTGTGGAGAACAAGCCTTGCTTGTAAGCAACTTGTCATCGTCTACTGGTATAGAACCCGAGGAGGTTATTGGAACGTAGTTCCAAGCACTGTCGGTAAGCAAGGACAATCAGTTCAAAGAAGGAACTTCGATTTCTTCATACAAAGATGCTATCAAAGCAGTTGAGAGTACCGATACAATCGGATGGGGACAGCTTGTCATTCCTATTGACAATAAAACAAAGAAGGGTCTTGGTTTTTCTGCAACCTGTACCCAGACAGCTGCCAATGATGAAAGTCTTCATCCCCTTCAAAACTTCTTCCACAGTGGAGGTTTCCTTCACCCAGTGTCTCAGACAGTTCATGCTATCAATGAGGAAGATCCCTCTGACACAGAGGAAAAGTGGAAGTCCTATCTTAACAAGGACGGTTATATGTCTCAGGACGAAATGTAAACTCCTTTTTACTTTCCTACAGAGAGTCTGAGATTTATACCCAGGTCAGACATCGAAATGATATACGGGGATTGTGATCCAGAAGGATGTCGTGCTCCGCCCAATTCATTAGAAGAGGACACTCCGATGAAAGGCAACTTTGACCACAATTACTATGGCCCAATGGATGGTCTGCCAATGTGGCAACCTTACCCAGGAGACTTGGGGCCAGAAAGTCAGCCGAGTAATGAAACTCAGCTGAGCATCATTGAACAGAATACCTGTGTCCCCACCATGTCATGGGATCAACACTCAGGTCATTCAGAAACTACTCAACATGAAGATGAATTCGCAACGTTCGCAGGACTTGAATTCATCAACTATGCTTTTCCTTAGGTCAACATCATCGAGAGAGATGACTCCTCCAGTTCCAAAGAAGTGTGGGACACCTTGGGACAACCAAGTGGAAAATACGACTATATGGTCAAGTACACCGCTCCCGAAAGCTCTCGTATCAGGCTCGAAGACATCCAGCCAACTGGATGGGGAGATACAGCTGAGAGCACAAATGCTATGCAAAATACAATAGAGGAATCCTCCTACGACAATTCTGCCTGGGAGACAGATTCCAATGATCCTGCTCCACCAGAAATCAACGTTATTTCTGAAGACAAATCAAGGAAGGTGCCAGACTTTGTGATTCACCGAGGAGTTCGCCGCCAATGGGTTGTCGTCAAGGTTCCGAAGGTCGTTCATCAGTCAAAGTAATTGCCATCTTTAGCCTTTCACCCTGCCCAGGTGAAACGGATGTTTTGATAGGGATCTCTTTCTGTAAATTTTCCCTCTTCGCTTAGCCCAAAGCGACAGAGTTTTATTTTATAGGGCTGTAGTTTCAAGATTCGATTTGGTCATTAATAAAATAACGTCGTTCTGTAATTTCCGCATTAATTGTTGTTTTCTCTTTTTTCTTTTTTTAGAAAATGGTAATCCTAAAAAACAATTCAAATAAAAACAAGCAGTAAAATAAATACACTGCACACACTTTTGCATTTTTCTCTATCTCTTCTAAACACGAATCATCACGTCATGCAGATTGCTTGTTTTAAACCCCGTTAAAACATACGATCCGATGCCTTCTCCCGACTTTGAGTTCCCGGTATTCGAGGCTGAAGAAGAAAATAACAACGAAATTCCAGAAGAGATCTCCCGATTACTCAGACAGGAGGAAAGGTCCATTGAACCTTACAAGGAGCCGTTGGAAATGGTAAACTTGGGTTCGGAAAAAGAGAGAAAAGAAATCAGGATTGGGGCACTGCTCAATCCAACTGCCATAGAGGGTTTGATAAAGCTTCTCAAAGAATTCCCCGATGTATTCGCTTGGTCCTATCAGGATATGCCAGGGTTGGATACCAGCATCGTGGAACATCACCTACCGTTAAGATCGGAATGTCCGCCCGTAAAGCAAAGGTTAAGACGGACTCACCCGGACATGGCCATCAAAATCAAAGAGGAGGTACAAAAACAGATTGACGCAGGTTTCCTCGCTACATCTGAATATCCTCAATGGTTAGCCAACATCGTACCCTTCCCAAAAAGGACGGAAAGGTCAGAATGTGTGTCGACTACAGAGATCTAAACAAGGCAAGTCCAAAGGATGACTTTCCTTTACCACAAATTGACATACTGGTAGACAGCACAGCAAAGTTCAAAATTTTCTCCTTCATGGATGGATTCTCGGGCTATAACCAGATCAAAATGCCGCCGAAAGACATGGAGAAAACTTCGTTCATTACCCCATGGGGTACCTTTTGTCACAAGGTAATGCTGTTCGGTTTGAAGAATGCCGGGGCAACCTATCAAAGGGCCATGACTACTCTGTTTCATGACATGATACATAAGGAAATCGAGGTATATGTCGATGATATGATTGCAAAATCAAAAACAGAGAGTGAGCACGTTGAACATCTGTCAAAATTGTTCGAACGTCTAAGAAAATTCAAGCTCCGCTTGAATCCCAATAAGTGCACCTTCGGTGTCCGTTCAGGGAAACTACTAGGGTTCATCGTCAGCCAGAAAGAAATTGAGGTTGATCCTGACAAGGTCAAGGCCATTCAAGAAATGCCTTCTCCGAAAACTAAAAAACAAGTCATAGGATTCCTGGGACATTTGAACTACATCTCCAGATTCATATTCCTCATGACCGCGACATGTGCGCCGATCTTCAAACTGCTCAAGAAGATACAATCATTTCTCACTGATTCGCGAGGCAAATGGACTCCGAATTATGATGGCCCCTATGTGGTCAAGAAAGCTTTCTCAGGCGGTGCCTTAAGACTTGCAACCATGGACGGAGAGGAATTTTCCTACCCCACGAATGTTGACGTAGTCAAGAAATACTTCGCCTAAAAAAAACGTCTCGGTGGATTGAAAACCCGAAAGGGCGGTCCAGGCAAAAATTAGAGACATGAAAAAAATCATCCCGGTGGATTGGAAACATCAAAGTACAATCCAGACAAAAATTAGGGATAATGGCAAGTAACTATGTTCAACAGAGGCAAGTCCCTCAACAGCAGCAGTTACATCATCCGGAGGAAAACTCCAGTCAAGGTCATCTTCGACAGAAGCTCAGGATGCCCCAAATTCAAAGTTGGTAGAAGGATAGTGGTCGTTATGTTTCAACGTAGCCCTTTTCCCTGTAAATTACCATTTTCAAACTTTGTAAATACTCAATGGAATCACGCGTTTGGCTGATTTCCATCCTATCAATAAAATTTGAGCCCTTGTGCTTTTGTTTGTAATTCTTATTTGTTTTAGCTTTACAGAACGACATTTTAATATGATCAATGATTCTGGAAATAAAACAAAAATGAATTTACTTGTTAAAACTTTTTCTGCTTCTAAAATAAAGATGGCAATTTCTTTTGATTGTTGAACATCAGAAGAACCTCGGTCGCTTCTCCAGAAGCAAGCGAACTTCAAAGTGCAGAATCAAAGTACTCATTCTAACCCAGTACGCCTGAATGAAGGGATCAACTGTGTCAGAGACCTTGTTTCATCTGACACGCCTTCGGCCGAGTTCTCATCTCCTAAGCCCGACCAACGGTAGCTCCCCAACAGGGACTATCTCTTTTAAGCAAGGTGGAATTGCTATTTTGAACCAGCGATATTTTTACACGCCCCGCGATGGCCGAGTATCCAGTCATGTTCACCCGTCAGTTTGTATGTCGCGTCAGTTTTGTCAGCATAAACATATATACATCATGTATTATTGATTTGCATTCACATTCATATTGCATCACTATCACTCTAGTCGGTCTTGTCCCCTAGTGATAACGGTCATCTAAATCGGGTTGTCAGTTCTTTCCTCGTTACAAAGTGTCGCGTCTGAACGATCTCGCCTCTAGTTTATTTCTGGATTGAAGTTGGGTCCCCGACCACTTTGACAACTTGAACCTCTGAAAAGCCAGAGAAGCTTTCTACAAATGTCACTCTTCGCCATTGAAGATGATATCCTTGCTTTCCCGAATTAAGGAAAATCCACAGCGAAAGCCTCGTAATCAGAGATTCGGCGGTACGGCAGTTTTTCTCCAAAAAAACCACTGATGAAAAGGTCATCGGCACCTCAAAATTGGATCCCATCATATGGCGTTTCTCCAGGAAGATCCCGAGAAAAGTATGATGTAATCCCAAACGAAGGCAGTCTCTCAAGAGACTCGCTTTCCTCGGATAGAATCAACAAATGGCATCTCCAGTAGAGAAGTTTGTACACAACTCAGATGACTGGGTTCCCCAGCAAGTTTGACTTCGAAACCTTTTCCATTCAAATGGCATCTCCCCAGGAAAATTCGACGAGAAGTTTGAGGAAAACCACTATAAATAGCGTCCCTTGTCGATAAAGTTTATTGACAAAAGAAACTAAGACCAGTTCCTTGGTAGGAAACCAGGATCGAGGGGAAGTTTATTTCAGCAACTAAGACCAGGTCCTTGGTAGGAAACCAGGATCGAGGGGAAGTTTACAAAAGAAACTAAGACCAGTTCCTTGGTAGGAAACCAGGATCGAGGGGAAGTTTATTTCAAAAGAAAACTGAGACCAGCTCCTTGGCTGAAGACCAGGATCGAGGGGAAGTTTACCTTTTCTAAGCATCTTTGCTTAGCTAAAGAAGATGAATGCGTAAGCTACCATTCATAACCACCATCAAAATTTCGGGTATTCCGATATTTAATCCTCTTGCACCCCGAATGCCCGAATACCTTCGTCATTCACACCTTCGGGTCCAAGAAGATTAAATAGGGGCATCTGTCATACCCCAAATTTTGACCACTAAGATTTCCCATCATTGTGCAAATCATCAGCACAATATGGATGTACCTTTGTACCTCATCAGTCTCCCCAAAGATGGGTGAGCATTCACTACAATCAAAACTAGGGTTTCAAACCCTCTCAGAGCTCTTAGACAAAGGATCAATCAAGGAATGACATGATCTTCAACTTGTCTAGCCTCTCAAATATCTACAATGGATCAAGAGGACTCCCACATCAAGAATTAGGCACAAGAGTGCAAAATTCCAGGTGGATCAAGCCTCAAGTTCATCTAATACAAAGTCAACTGACGCAGAAAGTCAAAGTTTGACTTTTGGTCAACTTTGACCTTCACAAGCAATTACTCAAGAAAATATGATGGATGATTTAATTTGATCAAATTTAAATCAAGAAATCACGCAAAATTGCAAAATTGATCAAATTGAAAGAAACTTAGAAATTTTTTTCTAAGTTAAAATCATGTTCAAGTGCACAACTTTTCAAGGTTGTAACTATTGATCCAAACATCCATTGATTTTGAGTAAGAGCTACTTTTAAAGAGGGTATTTGATACTTCAACATTGTAGAGGGAATCAACTCAAAATATCATAAGGATTGAAAGATATAAGTGATCAAAGTTGGGAATTCTTAATGTCCAATGTTCTGACATTGTATAGGACATCATTAATATTTTTTTAGCAAGAATGCCCCAACTTCAAGGATGTTTTTCTCCATGATCCAAGTTCAACCAGGTCTGGAGTCAAACATGAAAGTTGAAGTACGTCATCTCAGGTTTCCAGAAAGTTATAGAACGTCCTTGTAGCATACTCGAGCAGGGAGATATGATTTTCGCAAGAAGCATTGATAGAGCAGAATTTTCATGACAGCTTTTAGGACAGATTTGACTACACAAGTTCAAGACCATTTTTGATGACTTTGCAAGCTGAACCAAGACCAAAGTCAAATCAAAGTTAAAGTATGTCATTAGGGCTTTCCAAAATGTATTAGAACTCCCATTAATTCAACTTGAGCAAGGAGTTATGAACCTCACAACAGGCCTTGCTCGAGCTGATTTTTTAGGACAGATTTTGTGCACTTTTCTTGTGCCACCCAATTTTCAAGCTTTGTCACCATGCAAGACAAGCATCAAAGATGAAATTCACTTCAATTCAAAATATCATAGTGGATTAAAATATACAAGTGATTAAAGTTTGGAATTATTAATGATCAAAGTTGTCAAATGTTTCAACATTTCATAGGACATCATTAATATTTTTCCAGCAAGAATGTCCCAACTTCAAGGATGTTTTTCTCTATGATCCAAGTTGATTCAAGCCAAACCTTGAACATCAAAGTTGAAGTACGTTGTCTCAGCTTTCCAGAAAGTTATAGAACGTCCTTGTAGCATACTCGAGCAGGGAGATATGATTTTTGCAAAAAGCATTGATAAAGCAGAATTTTCATGACAGCTTTTAGGATAAATTTGACTACACAAGTTCAAGACCATTTTTGATGACTTTTCAAGCTGAACCAAGACCAAAGTCAAACATCAAAGTTGAAGTATGTCATCTAAGCTTTCCAGAAATTCCTAGAACGTCCATGTAGCATACTCGAGCAGGGAGTTATGAATTTTACAACAGGGCTTGCTGCAGCTGATTTTTAAGACATGTTTCAGGACAGATTTGCACACTTCTTGTGCCACACGAATTTGCAAGCCTTGTCATCACTTTGGACACCTTTGAGGATCAAATATAAAGGGGACAATCACTGAGCCAAGCCTCCAAAGTCCTTGGAACAAGAAGTAGCATGCTATTCCTAAAAATCCCTAAAAGAGGGACAAGACTCCAATTTTGGATTGGAGCATTTAATAAATGCTTAGAGGTGGCATGGACTGACACATTTGCAACTGAATTCAGTCAAGATTCCTCCAACAAGTAGGGAACCAAAGCTCTGTGCTCTAACCTCTAGTCAATGGCTAGAGGAGACTTGGATTTTCATTGGCCAACATTGGCCAAACCTCTGCTGCAGCCACCATTCACTATTGCTGCGAAAACAAATCTGCTCTACTATAAATAGAGCTCATTTGTGTTCAGTTTGAGTACACCAAAGCCATCAAACAGATGCTTTCCTCAAAATCTCTTCTTTCACCTCAAATTTGCCTTCTAAAGCAAGTAATTCTGATTTTTTGAGCTTGAGAGCTTTTCCATCACAATCAATCAAACACACACCTCATATATGTCATATGTAAGCTGTGCAAACTATCACAAGTGACCTGTAATCACAAAATCACAAAGTCACTTCTCAAAACCTCAAAATGGCACTTTTTTGCATTTTTCAAGCCATGTCTTGATTCAGTCACTTTCCAAACCAGATAAAACCTCAAACACACTCCAAATATCATCTTTGAACTGTCCCAAATGGTTCCCAACATCTGGAACACCATTTGAGAGAGTTGCTATTTTGGTCACTTTTAACCCCTTTTTGCAAGAAAGGGACAGTTTGTGTTTTTGCAGGTACCAGTTGATTCCAATCATCCTAAAAGCTTCTAAGGGATCATTTGAGTGTGTCTAAAGCATCAAATCATTTTTGGAACAAGAGGCTTGACAGATTGCACAAAAACTCCAAAAAGCTCAAAAAGAGGTAAGCATCACAACTTGGAATCCTTGAAATCATGCATTGCTTTGAAGTCCACTGATCATACACATCTCATACATGTTGTATATGTTGCGTTTGGGCTAATTCACCATGTAATTCATGCCTGTATCAAAGTGTAGCACAGAAAATGCAATTATAGGTCCTTTTCAAAACCACGAGGAGGGAGTGTGATCTGAAAAAACTACCACCACCATTAGATTCCTTGTGAAATTCTGGGCCAGATGCATATAAATTTTGTCTCAAACCATTGAGATTTGAGAAAGTTATGGGTGTTGGAAGTTTGATAAAAAAGATGTTGAAAATTCATGAAAGATGTCGAATGAGATGTTGTGACATCTTTCCTCTTTTTCTTAGTTTATCTTCAAAACTCAACCAATTCTTTTTCATAACAAAAATCATCATTTTCCAAATCTGTTTTACACACTTCTTATTCATACTACAAAATATTTTATTCCACAAAAAAATTAGTTTTATATTATTTATTTAATATAATTAGTATTTTTGTTAATAAATTCCTTTTTAATGTTTTTAAAACATTTTAAAAATGAATTCTCATATTGAAAATCAAGACCAAATGAATTTTATTTCATCTTGTGATTAAAACATCATTTTTCAAACCCCAACCAAAAATCACAAGTTGCTTATTTTGTATTTTTATCATTTTGTATTGATTTTCTTTTAAGAATTTATTTTTAAAATGATAAAATTAGGATTTCTTCGATTTTCATCATCATAAAACTTTTTAAAACCTTTTGGGCCTCTTGAGAGAGTGTAAGACCCATCCCTTTGTACAGAAAACTTTTTGGGCCTCATTCGTTGTATAAGTCCCTCTGTACATTTTCAAATAAACGGCATGATCGTCGCCTTTTGAAAAATAACCTCTTGGGTCTCTCCTTGAGATGTAAGACCCATTCAAAACTTTTGGGCCTCTATTAGAGTGTAAGACCCAACCCCCTTTTAACCAAAACCATTTTGGGCCTCACTTATTGTATAAGTCCCTCTGTGTTAAAAGAAAACCTCGGCGCGATCGCCATTTTTAACGAAAAATCAATTGGGCCTACCCTCGTGTTATAAGCCCCACTCTTTTTCCTTAAAACTCACTTGGGCCTCTTGAGAGAGTGTAAGACTCATCCCTTTGTACAGAAAACCTTTTTGGACCTCAGTCACTTGTATAAGTCCCTCTGTACAAATTCAACAGTGCGCTCACTGATAAAACCCTGGGCCTCTCCTTGAGCTGTAAGCCCCAAATCTTTTTATTTCAAAGCACTTTCTCCTTTGATTTTGAATGTACTGTTGTTTTCAATCTTTCTTTGTTGAACAACTAACCAAACAGCATGGAAGCTCTACAACCGAGTAAGTGTTTACCCGCTTTCATTTACCGCTTTCATATGTATATAACTGTATTGTGGGGCCGTTTCACTGTAAGTCTCCTTTCATAAACTCATATATATATAATTGTATTGTGGGGCTGTTTCGCTGTAAGTCTTCTTTCATAAACTCATATCAACTGTGTAATAATAGTATAGATATTAGAGTTTCCCCGGCAACTACGTCTAGCACTAGGTAAAGCCGTTTCAATCACTCTTAGAAATAGTCAAAACTAGATCCCCATAGGATTACCAGACACAGTCTTCCCTCCTCTTGGGGTTAAATAATATGGAGATATGAAAGGCAGCATTCTCTGTGAACCCTTTCATAGACTGTCACTCATAGAAGTTGTCAAAGAAACTCTATTCCCCAGAGATGATCTCTTCTCCGTGAATTGCATCTCTTGAGTTTTTTCCAAATTCTCGAACTTTCCTGACTTTGATCTATTCTCGGTGAATGGCATCTCTTGAGTTTCTTCCAAATTCTCGAACTTTCCTGACTTGATCTATTCCTTGTGAATAGCTTGCCTTGAATTTCTCGGGGTTTGGGGACCATTCGGCTTCTTAAAAGCAATTGGCCTCCTCTTGGGCATCATACAAGGACCCACAGGCTTCCTAAAAGCAACCCCGCCTCCTCTTGGGCTTAGTACAAGGACCTTACGGCTTCTTAGAAGTATTCACAGCCTCCTCTTAGGCTTCGTATAATGATCTCTTCCTCCGGGAATGATAGCCTTCTCTTGTGCTTACTACAAGGACCCGTCGGCTTCTTAAAAGTTTCCAGCCTCCTTTTGGACTTCGTACAAATTGTCCCGACGACCTCCTAGAGGTATAGGAACAGAAATTAGTCATCTGCATAAAACATTCCTTTCATAGAATCTACTACTGTTTCTCAAAACATAGTACAAAGATAAAACTCTAGACTTGGACGGTCTAATCTCCTTGAGTCTCAAAGACATTCTCAAGTGACCCCTTCATTAAATAGGAAGGAAACCCGTAGACTCGGACAGTCTCAATCCCCTTTGGATTTCCCACTTCCTGAAAGAACAGGAATAACCCGGATCCTTGAATCAAATCCATGAGTACAGTGTTGCTCATATAAGAACTGATTTTCTCTTTTAAAATCAATATATTGGACCTGTCACTTAACTGAACAGTCACCATGGCCTCCTCTTAGGCTTTGTATAATGATCCTTCTTCAATGAAGTTAGCCTCCTCTTGGGCTTTGTACAATGATTCTCCCCAGCGGAGTCAAACAACGTTTAGCCTCTCTCTCGGGCTTTGTACGAGACACATAAGAGACTCCCTCGTTGAGTCAATCACCCATTTCGCCTCCATCTTGGGCTTTATACAAGATACAAAAAGGTTCTTATTGAGCCAAACAAATTTCAGCCTCCATCTCGGGCTTCGTACGAGATACAAAAACTCTCTTGTTGAGTATAAATCACTCTCTTGTTGAGTCAAATAGCCTCCATCTTGGGCTTTATACGAGATACCAAAAGACTTCATCGTCGAGTCAAAACCTTTTAGCCTCTTTCTCGGGCTTTGTACGAGACACATATTTGCCTCCTCTTAGGCTTTGTATAAGAAAACCACTGGTTGTTCCAATCAACCTTTTAGCATCAAAGTTGTGCCTCGTTCACAGTACACAAACATCAACAACTCCTTCCCCTTCATCTAATCGCTGTAAGCGGCAAGCCTCTGGATTATCTATATCCACGCCACTGTCCCTCTTTTAGCATGAGAAATCCCTAAGGAAAGATAGCATTGCTCTACACTGAGTTAAAGTCTTCTCCTTCAGGTTAAAACCCCCTATAAAGGAAATTATGGCATTGCTAGGATCCGCGTATCCCGGTTAAAGTAATTCTCCTTTATAACCAGTCACCCAATAGTTGTGATAGACAAACCCTTCTTTAGAGATGACAAATTCTCTCTAAAGTCGAGGTCCTTCAGCTTCACGTCTTGGGCTTTGAACAAGACACAAATAGACCTTTTAGCTTCATATCTTGGGCTTTGAACAAGATACAAACTACCCTTTCGCTTCACGTCTTGGGCTTTGAACAAGACACCAAAAACCAATTTCCTCCCATAGAATAGGAGGAACTACGAACGCTCTGATTTCCCTGTTTCGGTAAACGGGAATACGTAGGCATAAGATTGAAAGAAAAATCTTAGCGAGCACACTAAACAAAAAAAACCAAATCCCATACTCTCACATCAAAAAGCATCAGTCCTAACATCCTAATCCTTGTTCCCCGCCAGAAACCTTCTATCAAAATGAAAAGAAAGAAAACAGTATTGGCGAAAATACAAATAACCAGTACAAAGGCCCCCCCACATTGATCGCATCCGTAACCTAACAGACCGCTGTTTAAACTCAGTATGCAAAGCAGGGTTAATTGGAGACATCTATTTCCCTTCCTTCATCAGCTTTAATAGGATAAAAAATTAATCGACCTGTAGTTTAAGCTCAACCGCAGAGAGCGACCAGTGCTTAAGAACCGCGTCCAAAATCGCTCGCTACAGCCTCGAGTGACAAGGCGGGAGCACAAATTTCACGGAAGGAGAACTCTCGTTCTCGGTAAGGTAGATGGCCACTGAGTCCGCAACACGCCGCCTCTTCGGGGAACCCTGAGGGCTGGGAGAATCACTGTCTTGGTGAGAGCCAGAGGAACCCCCGACAATCTGAGGGAGAGCGGGGATATGTGCTCGAAGCTGCTCGACATGACTCTTGCCTCCTTTCTTCGCAGCACGGTTAGCCTTCAGCTTTTTGAAGCGCTCCTCAGTGTTCGACATCTTTCCTGCAAAAAGAAAATAAACATGTCAGTAAACCTGAGGTCAATATACGAAGAAAGGGTAAGTCGAAGAGGATGGCACCACCTAGCAGCCCGAGAGCATCCTTATCGGAGAACGTCTCGAGGAGGGCCCTCGTATTGATCAGACGACGTTTTGTCAACACCTGCCCAACGTCCCCCCGGACGAATTCCCCGTCCAACGTCACGAACTTGCCCCTATTAAAATTGTTGACGAACGCTATTATCTGCTCGTAGGCCAAGCGATCCCCCTCGTCGAGATGGCTAGGCCTGACTTTGTAGTTGTTTGTTCCGTACTTGAAGTGTTCTTCGGTCCAGAACAACGGAAACCTGGGCACGAGGGCCTCCTCTCGCCGCCCATCTATCTCCTCGACCTCCCGGCGGTACACTGTGTTTACGGCTTCAAGTGTGACCGGCCTCACGAGGTAATACCGGTACTTGAAGTCTCGCACGGAGTCCAGGTAAGTGTGAAACAGGTTGTTCACCTGTTTAAAGGACACCCAACCGTGCCTACCGTCGACGGTCTGTCGCTAAAGGTGGAAAATGCGGAAAAACAAGGGCATGGTCGCCCCGATCTGCAGATATTTGCACACTAGCTCGAAGGCCCTAATGAAAGAAAGAGAGTTGGGGTGGAGCTGGGAAGGGGCCAAACGCAGCCAGGTAAATACGGCCTGCTGGAAATCCGTGAAAGGCAGACGCCACCCCGCCTCATCGAACATAAACTCATAGACGGGAAACCGCATCCCGCTGTACGTCGAGCAGATCCAATGATGTGCCTTCGGCCTGAACATGTTCCATGACTTCGACGAGCCCACTAGACGGTGCTCGACAGTGCAGAAGATGTCGTCCTCGTCCCCATCGACGAACAGATACATCATGTTTACGGCCTCCTCGCAGGCCCATTCGTCGGGCAATCTCTCCCCGCCACTGGTTGTCTCTGCCATAGGGGAGTCAGGCTCGTCGTAAGTGTCCAAAGATCCCTCAGCCACAGGCAACACGTCCATTTACCTGAAAAGCATAAGGAAATGGTGAATTCGATGACCCGTATCAAATCCACCCCACCACCGCTGATCAAGTGAAAGGGCGAGGAGGGAACGTCGGGGAACACGACCCCACGACAATCCTCGATTTCGCGAGGAGCGATGTTGGGCGGGACCCCGAGATATTCGATCCATGTCCCCGAGACAAAATTCGGTTCCCCGGGGATCCCGTCCTTATTCCCCGGGACATTCAACAAAAGAATTGGGAAACGTTCATCTCATGACCCCGGGATATTCTTCATGTCCTCGGGGATTTCATCATCCCTCCCTGCGAGATTCAACGACTAAAACTATGAAATCCGCCATTTTCACCGGATATTTCGTGAATTCCATGGGAACTTCACCAGTTCACCATGAGATTCACCCTATAAATGCAAACGAAAGGAGGAAAAAGAAGAAAGAAACTTACTTGAAATACGCTTTTTAGGGTTCCGGCACGGCGATCTTCGGTGGAGAACGGCGGAGAATGGTGGAATGCAGCGGCGGAAGAATGGAGAAGAAGAAAGAGAGAGTCTGGGAGGAAAAGAGCAAATGGTGCAAATGAAATGAGGTGAGGCCTATTTATAGGATCCTCATGGAATTCGAAGAGTTTAGACTACTAGAGTACACTACCCTAGCCTAACCGCCCTAGGCAATGATGGCGTATGACACGTGGCGTACATGTGACCGTTCGCTCCCCAACACCCGCGTCTCTCCATTTGCTCTGACACCAAAGATCAAACTTCTCGCATCCCCGACGAGTCGACCATCCGCGAACTACCACGCTCGAGTCCGCCCCCGCTGCTCTCTCCCCGGCGATACGACCAGTGGATCCCAAACAAGTTCCCCTCCTCGCGGTCACGCGATCGATACTCCCCCGACATACTTGTTGGCCCTTAAGTCATCACTCCGACACTTCAGAGCAACGACTTGGGGGGCTCCTGTTCTGGACTGGGTCGGGGTCTGCTCCTCAGTCGAGTAGGCCCAACCCACACGTCCTGGGGTGGCCCAACAAGGGCCTTTTAGCGCGACCAATGTCGGGCACTTGCTCCTTCTCCACGTTGTCGGGTAAACGCATGGCATGGAACGTCGGGCAAGGCGCTAGACCTCCCCGGACTCGTTACTCCTCGACACTCAAGTGCTCCTCCCTGTGAGGAGCCACCCCCTTCTCACACAAGAGTCCTCCCCGCGAGGACACGTCTCTCCCCGACACGCAAGAGTCCTCCCCGCGAGGACACGTTTTCATGTAGCCGCCCCACTCCCGACGGAATCGGTCTGCCCTAATTCTGGAGATTTAGGAACGGTTACCCCATGGCGAAGACCACGTGCTGGTATTCACTACGCCACGTAAGCCCTTGTAGTTACTTGGATTGGGCCTGGCAATCCAGCCCAATGCAAGTAACCGTTGGCCCCGCGCTGGGGGCTCTCTATAAATACCCTCTCACTTGAGAGGGTCAGGTTACACACACTTTCTTACTCTTATCTCTGTACTTGCTATTCTCTGACAGTTACCTTATTTGAGCGTCGGAGTACGTTGCAGGTACACCCCCCCCCCCCCCCGGCCGTCTTTCAACCTCACCGGAGCTGAAGTCCAGACGACGTTGTTGGCCACCAGATACTGTCTGATCCAGGTACGATCAGTTGGTCTTACTATCATCCTTTTGGTGATGTTGACCTTGGTCATAATACCCAATCCTCGTCCTTTTGGTGATGATAGTCGTAAAGTTTGACAATCTTTGAAGTCGTTGTGAGCTTACTATCATCCTTTTGGTGATAGCCAGCTTTGTTAGTCTGACTGATATCCTTTTGGTGTCATCATTCTTTGCAGTTTTGATCTTACTGTCATCCTTTTGGTGTTGGTAACTTCTGTCATTGTGATCTCATCATCGTCCTTTTGTCGATGACAACCTTGCAAGTTATTCAGTGTCCACTCGAGGGTCGACATTGATTTGGTATTCTACTTCCTAAACATCTTGGTTCTCTTTTATGACAAATTCAAAGTCTTCTTCGTATCTAATTGACTTCTACCTAGAAAGAATGAACACCATGGTGGTTCATCTTACTAGGTTTAATACAATTAGATAGGGGCACCTGTCATACTCCAAATTTGTCCTACCCTTTCACTTTTCTTATCCCAAGCATGTGTGCAGTGATGGTTGAAGTTCAGTTGAGTTTGACCTAATCTTAGTCAAACAAATGGTTTGCTTTATTATCAAGTTATCATGCTATGGCATAGTCAGGTGTTTCATGGTTGAACATCATCAAAGACCGGTTCACTTTTAATTAGGGTTTTGGTGCAGTTGCAATACAGTTCATATCACAAGTCATAATCTTCTGATTTCTAGGCATATTCCTGCTCATTTGGATTAGGGTGAAAGATTCATTTATTAGTATTCAAGTGGAAAAGTTCAGATGAATTCATTTTGATTCAAACGTTCTAATCCATTCAAGGCCAAGAATTCATGATGGATTTTATTTCTCAAGGAGCTGATTCAGGATGCTAGTTATTTAAGTGAAAAGTTTAGGGTATTCAAGTGGTTTAAAAATGTTGTCATATGGAAGATGCAAAGTACTTGGTTTGAAAGCATGGTTCAATAATAATATGGAGGTGCAAAAATGATACAAGTCCATTCATACAAAAAAATGTTATAGAAAACATAAAGGCCCATTACCATTTTCATACAAAAAAATGTTACAAAAAACATGAAGGCCCATTACCATTTTCATTACAATGTGCAAAAAAAATAAGAAAAGCCACAAGCTTCACTATATTCCACACAAGATACACTCCAAACCAACATCACAAAAAACAAATTTTAATCCAAAAACATGAAAACATGACCCACATAAGAATCCAAGCCAAAACAAGGCACTTCCCACTACCAAGCTAATTCCAAGTAGCCAAAAGCAATACACGAGCCTTTTACAATCAAGCCATGACAACAAGCCTTTCCAAAACCAATATCCTATCGTGCTACTTCACAAAAGAAACTCCAATTCTGCACAAAAACAAAGCCTCCATGAGCCACATCTGATCCATCTTCAAAACAACAGCAAAACACGTCATGCTTCACAACACAGTACAAGCCAGCCGCACAAATGAATGCACAACCAAATTACCACGCAAATTGAATCCAAACTGACTATGCACAAGCCAATTCCACAGCTGCAAAATGATACAAACGGGAAAACTTCGCAACACAATGCAAGGCATCCAAAGCGAAAATGATGGACAAATCAAAATGACAACTTCAACCAGCAAATTTACAAAAACTCACGTCACTCCAAAAAGCCAACCTGCACATGAAAACGACAACATTGCAACATTTCAAAATGCAAATCATTTAACGCACAAAACGGTAACACAATCCTCACCTCACACTATAAACAACAAGCTCTCATTCGCTCATTTCCTTAAGCTCAAGAAGCCACAACTACTCTACCGTTTTTTCTCCAAACCTTCAAATACACAACACACAAATTCAACCTCCTTATATCTTCATCCTCAGATATAAAAATCAAACATAACCCAATCCACACTTCAACATTCACCTTCCAAATCAACACAACAACAATGAAATAACAACTTTAGAGAGTGAAATAGAAAGAGAGGAGGAAGATTGAGAGTTCTCATACCTGATTCAAAGGTGATTCTGAGATTTATTCCACTTGAATCTTGGTTTGTTGGTAGCAATTTAAAGGGGAATTATTGAGAGTGTTTAAGGAAGTGATGTAGGAGGCGTTAAAGGGCAAGTTCCGATGCCGCCGGAGTTAAATTCCGGTGCGGTGAAGCATTTGATTTCGTTTTTTAGCGTGTAAACAGAGTGAAAAAGAGAAAGACATCTGCTGTAGGAAGAATAAGAGGATTCTTTTTCCTCTTTTGTGTGTTTCTTTTGTATAAAAAAGGGAGGGGTCTCATGGTGGGCTTTTAAGCCCATGACGGTGAGTTCATTCTTCACACACCCATTGAGCTCACACACCCCTTCCTTCTTGTTTTTTTTATAATTTTTATGGTTTTACTATTTTACCGTTTTCTTCAAGTTTTTATTTAAAAAATATTGTTCTTAGTATTATTGCTCTAATCTTTTTCTCACTCATTTTGTGATTCCTATTTTCTTTCTTTTTTATCTTCATTTTGATTTCTTTTTCTTTTTGGTCAATGAAATCTAAATATCATGGAATATTGGTTTTCAAAGATGTTTAACTTTAATTATTTCAAATCTGTGGTTTAATGATCATTTGGATCATTCTCTACACTTTGAGATGGCGATAGGTTGTCTTTGATTAATCAATGAAAATTTTTTATTAAGACCAAACTGTTCTCTTTTTTCTTTTTGTGTGGCATGACTTTAGGAGAATGATCTACGTATCATTTTTCTATCATGTTTTAACACAAACATTGTTATTGAACGACCTCCCATAGTATAATCTTCATCATAGATTGTGCTACGATTGTTTAACATAGCGCTAAATTGCTCCCGATTTGAAAAAGTGATCATCCGATCAATAACCATTAACAACTAACATCTAACTTTACTTTCCGCTCTTTACTTTTTTGTTATTTACTTTCCACCATTTACCTTTCCGCTACTTATTTCGTTGTTCACTTATTTCATTGCTCATTATGTTATTCTCATCTTTATTTGTTTATCTTATTAAAAAATACAAAACATGATAAAATGATGGAAAAACCCTAAAAAATATCTAAGCTTGGACTATGGTTACTATCCTTAGCATCATGGAGTTTGGACCTTGTACATAAACCCTATAAAAGGAGATTTGGGATTGGGTTTTTCTACTTTTATTGCTTTGTCTTAAGACACCATTGCACATCATTCATAGCTTACTCTTGGGCTTTCTTACAACGAGACTTATTCGATCAATTAATTCTAGTTGGTCGTTTAAAAGACTAGCCAAATTTGCTAGTACACTTGTTGTTTAATGTTTGGGTTGTGTGTTTGTGTTCATTCATCCCCATTTGAGAAAATGTACCTCCACTCCCATGAAGTGTAATAACTTTACCGTTTCTCTTTTTTTGCTTTTGCTTAGGTAGCTTTTAATTCAATAATAAAATCAATCACCCATTTTCAAAAGAGAACAAATAAGCTTGATCCAACGTCAAGCATTTTTCATAAAAAAAATCAATTCAATAGGATTTCCATCACCATCAACCCCTAACCAATTACACACCATTTTGCATTCACCCTTTGTAAGTCGATTGCCTTTTGCATCGCCATCAACCTTCCCATTGACCAAAACATATTCTTAAGCAACCAAACAAACCCTTGATCCAACATCAAGTGACTTTTTTTTTAAGCAAATTCAAAACACAATAAGATGCGATTAGGATTGCGCGCCACGAGCCTTAAGTGGTGGAGAAGGAGTGATAATGGAGCTTTCCTACACTCACTATGATTATTTTAACACAAGACGTTTGGCTTGGTAGCTCGAAATATTCACCTCTACCCATAGTCTTTAGTGCAATCCTAATCAAGAACAATCTCTTCTCAAAATCCTAAAAACAACATCAACTCATCAAACTTCTTTTTTGCGCCTTAGGGCCTCACTCCGAAATCCTTTTTCAAGGTAAAATCAACCAACAAACACTTATTTTTTACTCCGAACTATGAAGCTCTAACTTCCTCATTGCACTATGAGGGTACGTAGGCACGGGGTTTCAACGCTGAGGAGAGCACCCTAATAAAAACCATCAATTTCCCTCTAGAAGCTAAACCTTTAGATAACGACACCCTTTCATGCGTAGACAACTTAGATGGTTCTTGTTGAGTACAATGGATGTAGGGGGTGCTAATACCTTCCCCTTGCATAACCGACTTCCGAACTCGACATTGGTTACAACGACCATGTACTGTCCTTTTCCTTCCATCGGTTTTATCGATATTTTCCTTTTCCCTTTTTTGGGAATAAATACAGTTCGGTGGCGACTCTCTGTTAGTCCATCCACGAGCTTTCCTCACGAGGTCGTAATCTTTTCTGAGGTACGGCAGATGGCGACTCTGCTGGGGAATCTTCCCTAAGCAAGTCAAGCCTAGTCTAGGTTGCCTTTTTTGCATGTTTGGGTGTTTATCTTTCTATTTTGCTTGCTTTTATTTATTGTTTTTTGCTGTTAATATTTGTATCATATCTATTGTGGTATACATTGGATACTTTGGTTGCAAACCTTGAGGGAAAGACTCTCTACCCGAGTCTAGAGTGTAAAACATAAGATAAGAGAGGTTAAGTAGTATGGGCCACCAAGGAGCTTTCCTTGTAAGGGTCGATATGAGAACCTCGTTTAAAGTAAATTCTATTGAGGATATTGATGACTGTCAAGCTTTTGGCATAGACGATCAATATTTTCACTAGAATCCATAACTCTAAGAACCTTTGTAGAACCTTGAGCAATTGGCCAAACTAGGATTAATGGTCACGTAGTATGGGGCACTGAGAAGCTTTTCTTGTGTAGTTTGATACGAAAATCTCATTCATAATAGATTTCCTTGGTGGAGTTGTTGTCTGGCAATGACTAACATACGCAATAAACAGTCAAGGAAATTTATGACTCTAAAACCCTTGTCTAGAACCTAATGTCGATGGTCACGTAGTATGGGGCACTGAGAAGTTTTTCTAGTGTAGTTCGATATAAAGATCTCACCCAAAAGAGATTCATATGATGAAGTCATCAACCGACATGCTTATGTCATGTCTGCTAAATAGTAACGTGGATCCATGACTTTATGGTTCCCTTTTAACTCTAGATCCTACCTGGTGAGATCCTTGTGAGGAGAGCAGTCAACCATATCCTCCATCCATACCTTGGACTTATGAGATCATGTACCTGTGATCCTGGAATCTTGCATTAGTATTACATCCATGCATGTCATGACATCACATTTTCAAAACTGGAGCGTAGCAATGTGCGTACCGGGGCTGAATTGGCTGAAGCATTCATTAAGTAATACAAATGCAACACTGACTTGGCTCCGAACCATACTCAACTCCAAAGTATGGCTCAAAAGGACAACGAATCCTTCAAAGAGTACGCACAACGTTGGAGGGAGTTAGCTGCAAGAGTGTATCCACCACTGGTTGAGCATGAATTGATTGATATTTTCATGGGTACTTTGCAAGGCCAATACTATGATAAGTTGACTGCAGTGTATCTTCAGGATTCTCATACATGGTGATCGTCGGTGAGAGAATTGAAGAAGGTTTGAAAAGTGGAAAAATTTAAGGAGGTTCTAGATGCCAGACTGGAGTGAAGAAGCCTTTCAATGGATACAAGAAAAAGAAGGGCGAAACAAACGCCCTAATTTTTGCCTAAGTCACTTGTTTTCAAGTTTTCGACTTAGTGGGCTTTTCTCTTTTTTTATTTATTTTGAATTTCCTGTCATTTCTTTTTTTTGGAACAAATCGTGTGACGCTTGTCTGATTGATTTATAAGGGTTGTGACTGCCTCATTCCTTTTGTTTATTTTTCGACCTCTCATGATGGATAAGATGTGGTTGATCCTTAAATGGGGTATTCCTCTTTTGAAATTTGAATGCACGGTCAAACTAACTGAAGACTACCATGCCCCTGGTTAAGATTAAGGGTTTTTGTGTACAGAAAGAAACTCATACTCCTTGGTTCAAAAGGGTTGACTATAGGTTATCTTCCTTATACCTCCGGTGTTTAGGGATTTGAATAAATGCCTTACATCGTCAACAAGGTTTAATTCAAAAGTATACAATCAGTAATCTCGTGTTTTTTTATTTCATTATTCTCTTCTTGATTTTGCTTAAGCAAGAGTTTAATATTGACAAATAAAATATGAGTGAACACGAATGGATTTATTCAAAACATGCATACTCATGTCATTGTTATTATCATTTGAAAACAAACGAGTTTTACAAGCAAATAACACTTTAACAAGCAAAAAGATTACAAATGAAAATGAATGACATGGTGATTATCGGTGTTGAGGAGATGCTCTCAGGCTTGGCCGACGGTTCCAAGGGACGCTTTTGCAGTCTTGGCCCCTACTCGGACAAGGGATTTCTGTTCACCCACAGGTTCTCGCCTTGAACAGTTAAGTACTCCTTGTCAATCAACTGTTGGACTCTAGCTTTAAAAATGTTGCAGTTCTCAGTCGAATGCCCAGCCGATCCAACATGATATTTGCATTGCACATTGGGATCATACCCAGGCGGGAAAGGTTCTGGTGGAGGCTTCATAGCTTTGGGAACCACCGGCGAGTTTTGAATCAGATATGGCAGAAGTTGATTGTATGTCACATGAATTTGATCTAGAGGAGCATTCCTTCGTTCTAGATTATTCCAGTGTTTGTGCTCATTCTGATGTTCTCTGCCTTGGGCTTGCTGATTCTGAACCTAAGGAGGTTGTTCATATGGCGGTTGTTGGTACTGGGATGCAGTAGCATATGGGTACGGGCAGTATGGCATAGGAGCCATGTGAGCTTACAATTGAGGGTAGACACTTGCCATGACAACACTTGTTTCCCCTTCATTTTTCTTAGAGAACCCACCTTGTGGCTTCTTGACCACTGATTGTTGATTCACGGTGCCAAAAATTTTCCCTGTCTTAAGCCCATTCTCAATACGTTCCCCAATGGTCACAACATCAGCAAAATTAGAAGACGAACTACCAACCACCATCTCATAGTACAAGCCTTGCAGAGTGCCCATGAATATGTCAACTAACTCTGTATCAGTAAGTGCAGGCCGAACACGAAAAACCATCTCACGCCACCTCTGAGCATATTATTTAAACAATTCACTGGCTTTTTGAGCTTGATTTTGTAGTTGCAACTTTGTGGAGCCATATCCAGGTTGTACTTGTATTGCTTCAAGAACACTTCAGACAAATCCTTTCAGGTTCTGATCTTACCTAGCTCAAGACTCATGTACCAATCCAGGGGAAGCCCGGGATAGGTTATCCTGGAAATAATGGATAAGCAGATCATCATTGTGTATGTAGGAAGCCATCTTTCTGCAGTACATTGTAATGTGGCTTCATGGACAACTCGAGCCCTTGTATTTAGGCAAGTCAGGCACCTTGAATTTTTGGGGAAGAATAACGTTCGGAACCAAGCACAAATCCTTGGCATCCATGCCATAGGCAAAGAAACCCTTGATTTCTCTAATTCTTTCATCCAACAACTTATGGTATGCAGGCTTACTCTGACTAGAACCATGGACATTCTGATTGGAAGGTCTGAGATAAGTTTGGGGATTCGAAAGCTAAGCAAACTGAGAAACTATCTGAGTAGGCACCAGTGGAGAAGCAAACTGAGGATGCATCTGAGGAGGATATGCCATTCTAGAATTGACCATCTGACCAGAAGTTTGACCAAAATGCACCCCATATGGAGCATAGGGTGCCCCAAGGTAGCCAGGAAGAGGTGCTACATCAGCAGAGGATGCCCTAGGATAGAGGATAGGCATTCCAGGGTAACCATTCTGAACAGCTTGATAAGGATTCTAAATAATGGGTTGAGCAGGTTGAGGTGGAATCTAAACATGGATCTAAGGGCCTCTATACTCGGGCTCATTGTCATCAGGGTTTTCAACATTAACCGGCACAGAATTCTGACGAGTCTAACCTTGAGGAGTCTCATGATTTACAGTATCAACCACTTGAGGCGAGAAGTGAGTAGGCATACCCCATGGGAAGGCAACAGAGTTCCCATTGGCTGGAGGCACAAAAGCAATCCCATTAGCAAACTGGGGTTCCACAAGGCGAAAAAGGGAATAAAAGAAAGGATGCCAGAGTGTGAAACTCCACAGGGCAAAAGGAAATAGAAGAAAGGATGCCAGAGTGTGAAACTCCATAGGCCAAAAGGAAAGATTGCCAGAGTATGAAACTTCAAATGGTAAAAGGGAGATTGCCAGAGTATGAACTCCAAAGGGCAGAAGAAGAGATTGCCAGAGTATGAACTCCAAAGGGCAAAAGAAGAGATTGTCAGAGTATGAAACTCTAAAGGGCAAAGCGGAAAGATTTACCAGAGTATGAACTCTAAATAGGAATTCTCCATTCCCATTCATTCTCTACCACTTAAGGCTCGTGGTGCACAATTTGAATTGTAATTGTCAAGTGTTGAAGAAGAGTCTTTTTTTGTTGCTTGAAGTATGAAGCAATGTTGAAGCATGGAAGAAGACCTCGTCAATTATTGATTCCAATTGCACTAAAGTCTATGAGTAGAGATGAATACTCTGGGCACTGGGTCATTTGTCCCATACCCAAAGATATTCAGAATGGGGGTAGGAATTCTCCATTCTCATTCCTTCTCTATCACTTAAGACTCGATGCGCACAATTTGGATTGTAACTGACACGTATTAATGAAATACCTTTGTTGTGCTTGCTAAATAGTCCGGTCTGCAAGGTCTGTCTGGCTTGAATTGCTTGAAGTGTGAAGTCTTGAGATCTTGAGATCCAGAACAGCTTCAGTATAGTGATTGGTCTTGTCAAGTGATTAAGAGATGACCACTTGATTAAGACATAGGGATTTTGCACAGTCAAAGGATTTAGTTGATCAAAGCGACTTTGATCAACTTAATTAGAGAGGATGAAAATCAATGAGGAAACCTCAGGCACGATGAATCAAAGGTCTAAACCTAAAGAAAATCAAAGTTAATCCTAAAGTTAACCTAAACTAAGGGGTCATGGGATGCTCATGCTTGGAAAATTAATTGCAAAATTTATCCTAAAAGTTTGACTTCTAACTAAGTCCTATTTTGGTTAGGACTCACGACTACGTCATGGCAAAGAAAAATACAAGCAAGGATAGAAAAATTAGAGTGAAGCACCAACCTGGGAAACAACGTTTGCGGCGAATCTCAAGGAGGAAGCTAATGGACCAAGAAGATACCAGAGCGTCGTCTAAGAAATCAGGTAACACGTTTTTGCTTATGTTTCTTCTTCTTCGCGTTTGAATCTGCCCTGAGCGTCCTTCTTCTTCTCGTTGCTTCTACTCCTTCTATAGTCTGTAGGCTCTTGGTATGCGGTGGATTCTTCTTCTTCGTGATTGATTTCTATAGAGAGAGGTTGAGAGACTAATGTAGTGGTAGAGTGTTGGTCCAGTGCATGCGTGGGTTAGATTGAGGCTTGAGCTCTACACCATTGATGCTTCGATGTGAAGCTTCAATGGAGTATTAGGAGGAGCTATGAGTGAAGGTGAGAGAGTGATGCAAAGAGAATCATAGAGAGATGAATGAATTGATGAATTGTGAGTGAGAGAGAAGAAATCAGAAGAATCTCATTCATCTGTTTGAGGAAGACGATACTTATTGGAGGTTGAGGTGAGGTTATAATAGGGAATTCACTGGAAATTAGTTAGGATCCAGTTACTATTGCAAGCTATAATTTTGAGTTAGTTATGAGTGAGTTGGAAATGTTCGTGTTAAAGTTAGTTAAAAGTTAGCATCTCATAGTGAAAGTTAGTTTGCAGTTAAAACTCTGTTAAAAGTTCAATTAGAGTCAGTTTTTTTTTTAGAATGAAATTAGTTAGTTTGTTGAAATACCGTTGAGGTCTGTTAGTTAACTGAAAATCTGTTGAGTTAGTAATTAGCGAAATGTTAAAAATCTGTTAGGGTGAGTTAGATGATTATTAAATTATGTTAAGGTAGTTATAGTGAGTCTATTATATTTTAGTTAGTTAGTTAGTTCGGTGTGTTTTAGTCGTGATGGATATTGTTAAAAGGCTGCCACTATTAGTAAGATTGGTTATAGGAAGTTAATTGATGTTTATTATTGTTAGTTTTTTGAAGTGAAAAACGATGATGCAGTTATGTTAATAGATGGATGTGAACCATGAATACCTTGTCGTTAATCTATTTTTTGAAGTTAGAATTATCCATGCAAATGCAATTAGTGTTTGATTGTTATGAACTAGGTATCCTACGAAACTTGTCATGAACTGCTGTATTGGGTACTTCAACAATGAATTTTGTGTGAAATTTGTTATAAACTGATGTTGTGTATTTTTAGCTTGAAATTATATGAACCTGTAAGTATCCAGACGACTACTGTTTTGGTATATCAAATAAATAATTGAACTTTGTAATTTGTTGTTCTCATGTTAGGGCATCTACTGTTTTTGCACTGGGTACCCTTGTCGATGTGGGATTTGATGACAAGTTTAGGGCTGAAGTTAGTATAGTTAGGAGACTTTGAAAATTCAGTTATGTGTAATTGTGAGGTAAGCTTAGTTGTTCATTTTGGCTCCTGATAAACAAGCTTGTTATTCTCTTTTATTTTGTGAGGTTAGTGTGGGAAATTGCAATGCTAATTAGTTATAAATGTTCAAAAGTTAGTTGTAATGTTGTGAGCCAGTTTGGAATCATGAAATTATGTTATAAGTTAAAGATATGTTAGTTGAAATGAAGCTAAAGGTTAGTTATAAATGGGATGTTAACTGTATCATGTGAAAGTTCAGTTAAGTTAAAAATTAGTGAAAGATTGGTTAGGAGATTAATGAATGTTAGGGGGGTTAATGATAGGAAGTGGAATTAGTTCCTAAACAACTTAATTGTTTAAGTTGGAAGAAGAATTTATCTTATTTGGGCTTTTAGGTTAATTGATGTTTAGTTGGGCTTTTAGGTTCTTTATCTTAGTATCTATTATTGGTACTATATATATATATATATGTACTCTCATTGAGAGATTGGGGATTATCAATCAAATGAAAAATGTCTTTTATTCCTTTTATTTTATTTAGTCATTTTAGTGTTCTTCCCCTTTTATTGTAGAAACCCTAGTTTTAAAGTTTTGATAGGAAAAACTTCCTATCAATTGGTGCTTTCATTTTCGATCTCACTTTCGCTTGACCTCATGACAATAGTATTGTTTGATGGAGAAGATGAAGCATATTGGTGGATTCTTTGTTTTGAGAAATTTTTCAAAGAGCATGGAACTCATGAGTCATTCAAGGTGTTGAAAGTTGTTGGAGCTTTGAGAGGTTCTGCTCTCAAATGGTGGATATGGTGGTCTCGTATTCATCGCCGATATAGTTGGGATACATTTACAACAGCTTTGTTATGGAGATTTAAACCGGAATGGAGAGAAATTTTACCAATACAAGAAGAGGAGGAGCCAGATCTAGAAGAGGAAATAGAACCCACTTGTGATGATTTTGTGGAGCATGCAGCAGCGAAAACAAAGAGCGACAAAAACCCTAAAATACCTCCAAAACAGAAGCAACAACGAGAAGAAAAACTGGAAAATCCTTCCAAAGAAGAAGACCAACACTTCATCACTCTCTTCTTCTTATACTATGAAACCCATGACAGAAGCTTATTTTCATGAAGATTTTGATTTGAAGCAGCAGACAGTTCACCCCCTTATGTGGCGTCTATACCATGTACTAAAATCATAGATTCAGTTTGTGTGGTTAAGTCTCATTCTACACACATGGGTTTCAACGATGAGGATGAACTCACGGTAATACCACTTCCACCAAAACCCTCTGATTCACCATCTTTGAGGTATTCCAATGCCGCAACTCTGTTTCACTCAAAACAATTTGAATCCATTCCTAAGGAGAAGCGACTACAACCAATTTCAGATCTGGGTATTCTCTCGAAATCATTTCCAGCCGAACTTGTTAGCTCCAAAGACGCTCACGACTTTTCGAAAAATTTCGTTCACAAACCCTCATTACTGGAGTTGGAGTCACGACATTCAACAATGTTTATGTCTTTCCAACCATGCCTACCTACCCACAACCTTGCACTTGGTGATGGCTCCGGTCTCGTTGCCACAACTCTCCACGACACCACAATACACTCTCTGTATATCTTTCAGCCACCGACAATCTCTGATACCAATTTTAAACTTGTGGTCGAGCCTCAATTCAAAGATGGCGGGTTTCATAATGAAGTTGGTTTTGCGGTTCCGCCGAAACCACCAGATCAGATTGTCATTCCAATATCGTCACCGTTCTTGCCGTGTTTTCAAAACAATTCATTCAACGATGCCTGGAGAAGGAAGAGAAGGAGGAAAATTTGGGTAGGCTTGAAGTTGATGCAGGTGGTAGCAAGACAATCTATCTTTCTGAGGAAATTTTTCATGAACTTTATGACAGGAAAATTTTCATAAAGTTGAAAAATGGATCCAGTTTCTTTTTTTTTTTAATCCATGGGTTTGTTTAGGAACAAGTGATCCATATGTGGTCATATAGATGGGTTCTCAGTCAGCTATAAGCAATATCGAATGGGGGACAAAAGAGCCAACATGGACTGAAGAGTTCACTTTTAATTTTAAGCGGTTTCCATACAAAGCTCTACAGGTTGCAGCTTGGGATGCAAACCTCTTAACCCCACACAAACGCCTTGGGAATACAATTGTTGATTTGGAATGGCTTTGTGACGGAGATACACAAGAAATACTGGTGGAGTTGGAAAGAATGGATGGTGGTGGCATGGTTTGGCTGGAGGTTAAATATAAGACCTTTGATGAAATCGATGATGAATACAAAGGCAAATTTTATTATTCTAGCCAGGCCAACAATGCTTACATTTTTCCATGCTTTGGTTTGGGTTTAGTAATGTCGGGAGCGATCCGAGTACACGATGACATGCTTCTAGCAGCATTCAAAGCGTTGGTGAAGCAAGTGACCGATGAGAAGCAGGGCAGTTTCGTCCATGTGTTGATTAATTACCAAACCGACACACGACAGAAGCCACTAGAGGGAGAAGGAAAGAAAAACAAGGTGATGAGGCGGCAAACAGCGTTTGTTTTCTATCACATGTCTCATCCGTGGAGCAGGAATCCAATACTAATCTGGATGGTGATCTATGTTTTCTGCGTCAGTTTAGAAGTTCTATACAAAAGTCTGATTACCTTGCACTCCGTCTCGGTTTCATTACTCATGGAAGATGAATTCCATGGTATTCTAGGAATAAGTTGGCCGCTTTGGATTTATACTATAGTCTGCATCTTTGTAAACATCCATGGACTGAATATATACTTCTGGTTCTCCTTTATACCTGCAATTCTTGTGATGGTAATAGGTACAAAACTTCAACATGTTGTATCCACTTTAGCACTTGAAATCAGGCAGCGTCAGGGTCCATCTGCTAGTACACAAGTAAAGCTGCGCGACGGTCTTTTTTGGTTCAACAAACCATATATTTTGTTATGGCTGATACAATTTGTGATATTTCAGAATCTTTTAAAATGGCTTCATTTATTTGGACATTGAAGCTTACTGCTGATTTACATATTAAAGGTTAGCAAACCGACTCTAAAGACACGAGCATTTCAAAAGGCTTGTGATTTTTATGGGGTTGTGCAACTTACAGGATGCTTGATCGGTGATGGTGCCAAGAATCAAGATTATGAGCCTACTGCTGCTGCTATTGATTATGGGCTTGATAAGAAGGCTACAAGCACATGTGAGAATAATTTTCTTATTTTAGATCTTGGTGGTGGAACTTTTGATGTTTCACTTCATACTATTGAGGAGGGTATTTTTGAGGTGAAAGCTACTGCTTGTGATATACATAAGGAAAATGGTGGAGGGTCTTAATCTTGATGCAATGAACATATTTGACAACGCGTTACTTGTCTACAACCTTGAGGACAAGGTTGTTCTTGAAGGGGTGAGTAATGATAGGAAGTGGAATTAGTTCCTAAACAACTTAATTGTTTAAGTTGGAAGAAGAATTTATCTTATTTGGGCTTTTAGGTTAATTGATGCTTAGTTGGGCTTTTAGGTCCTTTATCTTAGTATCTATTATTGGTACTATATATATGTACTCTCATTGAGAGGTTGGGGATTATCAATCAAATGAAAAATGTCTTTTATTCCTTTTATTTTATTTAGTCATTTTAGTGTTCTTCCCCTTTTATTGTAGAAACCCTAGTTTTAAAGCTTTGATAGGAAAAACTTCCTATCAGTTAAAGAGTCAATTCAACCGCTACAAAAAACCTATTATGAAATTGGCTGGTGGCTGCCATTGTTCATGATTTTAAGTCACAGTTAGATGCTCAAATTGTTGGTTACAGATCCAATCTCTGTTAGGGATTCTCTTAGTTTGGCTTGATCCTTTTTGTTAGTGAGTTTGTGGATTATCAACTAGTGATTGTGTATGATGAGTGCATGTATGTTAATTTCAAATGAAGATAGTGAGTTAGATTTGAATGAAAATGTGTATTAAAGTTTGGCATTGTTGGAACTGTCATGCCTATTTGAAAAAAATGCAATGTATTGATCTTAACATCTAAAAGTAAATTCAAAGATTGGTTATGAAATGAATCTTAGTAAGTGTTGAATACCAAAAACTCACTAATTGCCCTTTTTTGGTCTTTGTAGCTAATCCTAATGGAAAAAAGAAGATGATGACATGAAGATGATAAAGGAAGAAGGATTAAAATGTGACATGGTTTTTAGAATCAAGTGGCGTTGACCTAAAGTCAACAGTTGACTAAGAAGTCAACATTACCAAAAGTCTTCATTTTTGTAACTATTTGTATGGTCAATGTAAATTAACATTTGAAATGAAATGTAATGAATAATTTTGAGTGACAAGTTAGTTATTTAAATGCAACATGCTCTTTATTTCTACTTATAATTTCACTCTAAAACCTCATCTTCGAATCATGCATTGTGAACAAATGGACCTATAAGTGCACCAATGCAATAAGAAAAAGGTCATGAATTTGAATGAAGTCACAAATGACCTGAATGCAACAATGCCAATAACCAAGTACCAAACCATATGAATCAAACCATAAGGGCCAAGTAGCCTTATCCATGAATTAGGGTTTTGCAAGATCAAAAGATAAACCATTATTTCCACAATAGTCAACCATACATGATTAGGGTTTTCATGGCAAGATGCAAAATACCACAATCCAAGCAATGAGGCTCCCAAGCCAAAAGTCCATAATTGACATGAACCGCAATTTGGGTTTTAGGTCATGATTTTAAGTTGACTGCACCATCAAGGTTCCTAGGGCTTGAAGCTTGGCAATCCCTATTTTCTTGTTAATCATAAATACCATAAACCTTCGAATCTATGATGATTATTTTCAAAAAAAGTTAAGGTGAATGAATGCTTACATGCGTATGGCACCAATGTATGCAGATAAATCTCAAATCAAAGGTCATGAAAAAGAAAAAAAAGGGAGGACAAATTTTGGGGTATGACAACCGCCCCTATTTAATCTTCTTGGACCTGAATGTATGAATTGCGTCAGCTTTTCAGGCATTCAAGGTAGAAGAGGATTAAATATAAGAATATCCAAAAAAATTGTCGTTGAGGATAGGGAAAGTTAGTGTTTTGATTTGGAAACTGTCTATGGGGGATATGGAATGGCGAAGAAGCCTTTGTGTGTGGTCATCTGCAGGGGGTTGATAGAAACATTCTACTGGGGAAAAGAATCTGTTGCAAGAGAAATGCTTGATGCACATGATATGCAATGCATGTTTGACTTTTCATGATGTTATGTATGCTATGCAGCAATGTGGGTTATGGCATTTATAAAGGTGAAAATCTCTTGGTATGGACCAACAAATTTGTTCCTCAAAGAGAAAAGATAAGTATTAGTGTCTATGATGATTTTTGTTTGGCCTCTGCTGATGTGCTTTGGCTGGTGGTGGTAGCTAAGATATTCTTGTGGGTGTTGCACCCTAAAATTTGCCCACTCTTATTTTTAACCATAACTGGCTTATGTTTCTCTTACATACGCATTATTAATTAGGTCATACACTTTTTAAACATTCATTTGCATCTTAAAGCATGGGATCAGTATTCTCTGAAGAACCAGAGTTTTCTGTTGGTTTAAGGTTTTCTACTTCATTGTAGACCAATTCCACGGGTATTTTCATGGATTTTGGATTTTGGGATTGAATTATCATCATCATGAGCATCTTCTTACCGAGGTTCATCAAGTATCGAGTTTAGTTTCTTCAAGATGTCTCAAAGGCCTCTGTGTATGAGGGTTGCCCTTTCGTTGGTATTTGAGCACGTTCATTGATTGAAGTGTGGTTAAGTTTTCATGACAAGTACACTTCAAATTGCATCATCATCTAAAGGATTACCTGGATCTTCATCAAGTCAAGTTGTTTCTTGTTGATTAAACCTTGGATCAAGCATCTTGGGCATTTATTTTGGCCAAGAACTTGATTTAAGTTTATGTTGTTTTCTTGGGACTCAAATAACAAGGTGGATTATTCGAGTTCATCATCAGTCATTATCCAAATATTCAAGTTTATATCAGATATCCAGTTCAAGAATTCTCACAGTATGGTTTCCGCCATTATGAAATGTGCAATAATTATAAATGGGGTTTATTCGTGGAGATTGTGACATTGACAGCTATTAGGGATGATCTAAATTTGCTTTATTTAAGCTTAGTGATTATTTCTGCTTTATAATATGTGGTGCAGTGGTCCGTTCGTATCTTGTTGGCGTTGTCCTCCTCACTTGAGGAAGTGGTGTTCGTAAAGAAATAAGTGATGGAGGAAATTTTTGATCCTGACATTACAAAGGTTGATTTTTGATATTACAAGTGAAGTAAATCTCTTGATATTACAAGTAATGAAAACCAGCAGTGCAGAAAAGGTAACCAGAAATGTGTGCTCAGGTTTCTAATAATCCAATAACACGTATACAAAGACTTGATCTACCTACTACGGGATATACATGGTACTGAAAATGATTACATAGCACATGGCATTGATCAACATAAATGGTAGGAGCACGCATAGCAAGGACTGTTCATAAATTAGTAGCAAAATTTCATCAAACAATACAACAATGCAAATTCAAAATTACAAAATTATTTCATTCAAGAAAAATAATAAACATTAATGCCAAAAAATTCAAGGTGAAAGGCGTAAAGTACATGAGATGCAAATTTTTACATTATCCTACAGATTGTTGGTACATAAACGCCAAGTCCTAAAGCAACTTAAAGACCATTCAGTTGCTCTAAATTTCTTTTACAGTTTAAAGCGACAACCGGACTGCCAACATGATAGGCATACTTACCCCACCATGGTCAGTATTCTGGGACGTACCGAATGTCTTCAAACAAAGGCAGGAGAAACGGTGTGAGCATGATCGTGTCACTTACTACATGCTTATTGATATCCATGCAAAAGCTGGGTTTCTTGGTACAGCCAGGCTCACGTACAAAAGTATGCAACAAGTTGGCTTTCCTCCTAATACGTTAGCCGCTGCCATTGCAAATCCCAGATCATTTGGGAGAAGTCTCCAACACGACGCCGACCACATGAAGTTATCCACTTCTACAAACAAAACGAGCCACCTTCAAGAAAAGCTGCCACGATACGTGAGCTACAAAAGAGACATCAAAACGACACAAAATCTTCGTCATTAATTGCACAAGTTATCGAACAAAGAGAAGTTGCTGAGGCATATCTAAATTTTCCTGTCAAGAATGCTGCTGTTACTATGCCGTCTTGCTTCAAGGATTCTCAGCGAAAAGCCGCCAAAGATGCTGGCACAATTACAGGTCTTAATAATATTCAGATAATCAATGAACCTACTATTGCTGTGATTGCGTATGGTCTTGACAAGGAAAAATTGTGATGTTAAAGCCACTGCCAGAATATGCACCTGTTGGATAGAGAAAAGAGATGTATTGATCACCGAGAATGCCACTTTGACAAACGAGAAAGAAGTTGATGCGCACCCTATTCATGGTAAGAAGTTTTCTGACATGTGCGTGTTGTTGTTCAGTGCAAATTTGCTTCAGGTCCTCCTAAGCTTGTTGAAGTCTCTGGCGTCTTACTAAGTCAGATCCTATGGTTGATTGTAAAATTGAGGAATATGGAGAACACGTGGTTGCTGTCGCAGGAGAGCTTTATCTAGAAATATGTTTGAAGGACTCGCAGGTTGATTTCATGTGTGGGGCTGAAATTATCAAATCCAACCCTGTTGTCTCATTCAGGGAGACTGTTCTTGGGAAGTCATGCCGCACAGTGATGAATAAGCCTCCCAACAAGCACATCCATTTGTACATGGAAGCAAGACAAAAAAAGTCATTGTGAATCAAACATGCATGGCGGTAATTTCGGTTAAGGCAAGTTCTTAAAATGGAATCATTCAATCACAAATCATCAATCAGTTTTGATTCATCAATGCAAAATCAGCAATGTTTCCAAACTCAATCATTCACGTTAAATTAAATACAAAAAAGGAAGAAACAAGCTTACCATCATAGAAGGCCCTGTACCTATTGCCGGTTCGTACTTGTTTCAAAGTTCCTTAGAATCTCTTCTAATTGGACATGAGGAAGGAGATACCTGCTATCAAATCACAAGCAAGTTCAGAATTGTTCATACTAAATTTTGACACCAAGAAGAACTGAATAAACAGGTTTTAATCTTACAATTGCTTCAGAAAACCTCATACTCCTTCACGTGGTCACAGCAGAGGTGAGCTTATTAAGTTCTGCCGCAGCTTCCAAAGGGTTGGATAAGCATCCGAACGTGTCTCCTGCCTGCTCCTTCAATTTCAGTTCAAGGAACAACAAAACTAGCTCCTGAAAATTCAATTATGGAATTTGAAGCTAAACATAGAGCAGAATTGTGGCAGCCCCAAACATTGTTCAGAATAATAAAATTCATTCTACAGGGGCTATGACAAGTATGACATACCGATAAGTTTCAGTACATGATGGTTTGTCACCTGCTCCAAAGAAGAATTTGCCAATGTTTATTGGGACCGTTTTGGATTCGTTTCGCCTACATATTCTCCAACATATGCTCTCAAACGTTACGGTTCTCTATGTTCCTCATCGACAGTAGCCTCTCTTTCCACCTTCCCGGTGTTGCACCATAAGATCTCCAAGGGGAAATATCCTGCAAGTGAAAGCAAACAATGTGAGATTGTCATGTCATGTATCATCTTGCTTACGTTTCGCAGGTGTCTCGCACGTTATCATGATTATGAAAGGAGTAGGTGGTCATTTGTGCGTGTATACTACGTGACGTGCAACTAGTACGATTTACAATATATAAGAATGATTTGGGGATCAGTACATGTGTGCTGCCATTAGTAATGTACAGCGAGCTGTTGATTCAAATAATAATAGGCCATGACAAGTATAATTTATCCTAGTATACGTGTACTATCCTTGAGGCACATAGTGTGTTTAGGCGCATACCGTGTTACGCACAACAGGATCAAAGGGGATGCGGGGTAAAACCCGGGGCAGTCACCACTGATGTGGATGATCCAAGTAGCTCTCGAGATTGTAAGTGGGTTGGAGACGTTTGATATGAAGAGGCCATACAAGTTGCCTGTTCTTTGAGGAGGCGGTTCAGTGACCATTGTGGTGTTGCTACAAAATACATTCAGACCTGCCAAGAGAATTCAGTGTTGACCAATCTAATAAAATAATGTAGGACATTATGAACCATACAAGAGTCACAAGAGCCAAACCGTTGGCACACTATCATCAACAAATTCAAGCCTTTGAATGACTATTTTCTGCTGCCATGCCTTGTTCGTTCAGCCGGCTTGCTATGTGGATCCACCAACAATGAAGAGGTGGCTTTTTGGCTGCTTCTAGAGCTGCATCAACGGTTATCGGCGTTGCACCTGCTGTTGAAGTTTCAAGGAGATCTGTCTGCACTAGTACGTAGACAGAGAATGTTAGTGGCATAGAAACAGAATCTAGTAAGGATGTTGAATATTATTTCATCCCAGACATTCAAATACTTACACAATTGAGGGAAAAATATTGCATTCAGTGTCTTGCGTTACTTGGAGAATATGTAGAAATTATGGGACCTGTATTGCACGAGAAGGGGGTTGATGTTTGTCTTGGACTTTTGCAGCAAAGTTCTAAACATCAGGATCCATTCAAGGTTGCTTTCCAGATCAATTCACACGCATAAATCATGAACAAATCATATCCATTAATTATGAAATTATCAAATCTTTCCAAAAAAACGAAAAGGGAAAGAATCAATCGGACAGAGAATCACAAAACTATCAATCAGGAAAATTACTGGCATGATGGAAAAGGAAAGAATCAACAAATCATATCCAAAATCAAAATCAACACCAAACCCCAATTCAATTCATCCCTTTCCCGAAAGAGTTCGCATAGAATCAGTATCAAATCAAATCAATAGATTAAAGTGAAAAGAGCAATCTCGCATTCAATTTCGAAGATTTGAAATCAATATTCACATGCCTATATAAAGGAATGGTAATTTGAAATCAATATTCACATGCCTATATAAAGGAATGGTACTACACATAGTGAAGGAGAAGGGAGTCACGCAGGAAAGAAAGCACACACGGTTCAGAATCATAACAAGCAGTTGAGGAGAGATCGGAATAACAGAAGAATCAGCGAGTTTCCACGACATTTATGAATTGAAAAAATTCAAAGCAAGGTTAGAACTTTACCTCAATTTAATTGTTCAATTGGTTTCCGTTGCTTCAACTTCTTTCCGTCGTTCGTAATCTACGTCGGTAATTCGCAAGTCGATATTGAGATGTCTTGTTGGAGGTTGAGTTTTGGGAGAATGGTAAGAAGGCAGTTCCTCCGCATTTGCCGGCGAAGGCCATGGCGCGACTGAATTGACGCCATACCGAAGCTAAACGCGGCGATGCAAGGGTTTGTCGCGAGTAGGTAATGGCGGGTGGGCATTGCGAGAGCGAAGGAGAGGGCGCAGCCAGCCGTTATTTTCCAGATGCGAGCGGCTTTGAACGAGAGGGAGTTGAGGCCATGGAGTTAGAGCAAGTCGCGGCGGAGACGGGTGAGGGATAATGAGAAACAAGACGGTGTGAGGGAAAGGGTTGGTTCGTGAGGGAGAAGGAGAGTGATTAGCTTCTGAGTTTTTTTTCTTTTCATTTTTCTTTAACAGGCAATGTTGTTGTTGTTGGTGTCTCGGGTGGGTCCAGTGCCACCGACCCAACTTGTTTTTTGTTTTTTATTTTATATGTTTTTATTTTTCCTTTGGGCTTTTTGAATGAGCCCATTCTTTTTTGTTTTGTTTTATTATTTTGGTTTAGGGATTTAATAAAAAAATTAATTTTATTTCACAAGTTAGTTTATTAATTTTCTTTCAAAAAAAATTGGGGTAATTTAAAGTCTAGGACTTGGTTGTTAGATAATAGTTAAACTTTTAATTTTGATTAATTAGGTTTTTAAATTGATTAGTTAGAATTCTTAAAATTCTAATCGATTGATCAAATTTTCTTATTAGGAAATTTAACTAATTCTGAGATTAACTTTGATTACTTGTCTGTCAATATTCTTGTTAAAAGTGTTCATTATGACTTAGGGTCCTTGATTTAATTCAACCTTCGATTAATTCAAAACGGGATAGAGATTAGGTTTTAGGATCAATTTTCTTGTATGATAACATTAGGATATGATTCCTCTCTAACCTCCACCATAAGAACACTTTGCATGACAACATCTAGGTATGAGATCCCTTAGATTTTTCTTTTCAAACTTTTGAGTCTCTCTCTTCCCTCTCTTAAATGCAAGTAAAATACTTAATAATTACGATGTGTATTATGCGTCATGAGCCTTAAGCACATGGGAAAAGATGAGCGAATGCATTTCTAACCTCATCTTAGGGTACTTTGTTCGCGAGACGCTTGGATCGTTAGCGCAAAGTATTCGATCTTATGTCATAGACTTTATTGTGATACACATTACAAACAAAGTCAATCTACTTCTCTAAAATCCTTGGACAAATTCAAACCATTTTGTCCTTCGGGATTTCCTTTTAAACCTTTTCAGAAAAGGCATGCCACCTCCGTTCTATCGCAAACAAGCATCGACCCTAACTGCTGGAATGTGAGCTTAGCATCGTTCATAAAAGATACCAACCAACCTGTGGTAGGTCGAACTATGAGCGTTCTGACTTCTTCATTCTTGTCCGATTGAGGATACGTAGGCACATGACGGCAATGTCTTGGTGAGCACAATCCTCCCATTCACCCGTAGTCCTTCGAACTACATTGACTCTGACTTTCCCATTGCACGAGGGAATACGTAGGCATAGGGCGGCGAAGTCCTATCTAGTCACTTTTGATTTGTCTCCTTTCCGTCTCCGCTTAGCAGTAGGCTTTGTCCTATCTAGTCACTTTTGATTTGGCGACTTTGTTGGGGACCCTGGTTCCCTATGTGAGTCACTCCTAGCGCTTGTCTGTTTCTTTTTCATTGGGTGTTTGTCTTTATGCTTTTATCTTGATCTATTTACTATATTTATTACTTTTATTGCTTTTGATTATTGTTGCCATATTATTCTGGTTTTGCTGTTGTGATATTGGGTGGGTTGGTTCCATGAGAGATAAGCCCAATACCCAGGCTTGAGTATACACTTAGGAATAGAGTGGAAAGTAGTGTGGCTTGCGTGGTGTTTGATCACGTTTAGTTTACACGAAATCCACATTCAGACGAGGTTTTCTTTGGAGATGTTTTATCCTGCACGTCTGGTGTAGATGATAGGGTGTTGACTTAGAGAGCTTATGACTCTGGAGACCGTTCATGGGAAGTCAGTTGAGGCCTCCTCGATTGGTGATGATGCCAAACCAAAAATGGTGAATGTATCATCGTTTCTCGACCTAAGAGTTCGTGATACTGAGGACCTGCTAGGATGTCGTCCAAGACTAGAACCCACATGTGAGAGGGAATGGGTTTTTGTAGGAAACCTTGACCTTCAACCAACCTGGTTTTCTTGTCAGTATGAACTTATCAACCTGGTATTCTGATTATCCTGGTATTCTGGTATTATGGATTTATGGTATTCTGGTGTTCTTGCCAAATCAGAGTTTTAAACATATTCCATCAGCGGCACAACAGTTATTTGAATATGTGGCAACCTTGATCCCGTGTCTTTTGCATCAGCATCATCATGGCATTCTAACATGTTTGTTTATTTCCAGGGTTTGTATCTTATCCTTGATTCTAGTTGTTGAAGACTATCAAAGATGGGCACCAACATGAAGAATATCATTGTGTACAAGTTTCTGAAACCTACCGTGGATTCTATTCTCAGATTAGTGGCTCTGGCAGATTTTGGTGCTTTATCAGATTTCAAGAAAGATTATAGGAAGATTCTGAATTTCGTCCATACTATTACTGACTATGAGTACAAGGGCATTCATACTTTGGTACAATTCTATGACCCTCCGCTGCGCTACTTCACTTTTCCGGACTATATTTTGGCTCTCACTTTGGAGGAGTTTGCTCTTATCTTGGGGGTCCCGATTAGGGCAAGGGCACCTTTCTTTTATTCCAAGGATAATCCTAATCTAGAAGAGGTCGATGCTGCTCTTCATTTTGGTCAATCTGTTTTGGCGGAGAATGTTACTAGTAAGGGAGGTTTCCAAGGTTTTCAGCTGGATTTCCTGGTCAGTCAAGCTCGTAAGTATGTTGGTGCACGAAGTTTGAAAGTCTTCAATGCGATTCTAGCGTTGTGTGTTTATGGGATTGTCTTATTCCCGAATGTAGAGGACTTCGTGGTTATGAGTGTCGTCAGGATATTCTTTATGAAAAATCCGGTGCCTACTTTGCTCGGTGACTTGTATCATTCATTGCATTATAAGAATGAGAAGAGGAGAGGAGGACATATTTCTTGTTGTGCACCACTCTTCTATAAGTGGTTTGCGGATCGTCTCCCTCAATCTAGAGCCTTTGTAGATACTCGGAGATCGCTAGAATGGTTCAAGAGACTGATGGGTCTACGGGCAGAAAATCTGGTATGGGTCAATCAGAGTCTGTTGGGTAAGGAGATTATCATCAAATGTGGAGACTTCCCCAATGTGCCTTTAATAGGAAGAAAATGGGGGATCAACTATAACCCTATTCTGGCTATCAGACAGTTTGGATATGCATTGAGGGAGCCGCCGAAGGAGAAGGATATTCAAGAGTCCTTATTTTTCAATGGAGAGTCTAACCCCGATTTGCTGAAGAAAGTTGTAGGTGCATGGGGAAATATGCATAGGAAAGGGAAAATTGTTTTTGGAAAGAGTAACAACAGAGCTTTTCCTTACTATGTGGAGTGGGTTCAAAAGAGAGTAGAAGAGGTATTCATGTCGTTCTCAATAGAGCCACCCTTGTACCCGCCAATGATCGAACAACCAACTACCGTGGAGATAGAGAAATATAATAAGTTATGGGTTGAGAAAGAAGAATTGCATAAGGAGAATGAAGAACTAAAGAGGGAGATTAGTCGGTTTGGGCATGATCGGAAGGAAGTTGTTTATGTAGCCAAAGTGAAGATATATATGTTGGTCAAGAAAGAAAAAGAATTAGCAGAAGAGGTCAAGAACAGACAACGAGTAGGTCAAGATCTGAAAAGCTCCCACAGCTTACTCCAGTTGAGAAAGAAGGATTTAGAAAAAACCCATGTCAAGATTTTTAAGTTTAATAGCCAGTGGAATGCCACTGTGACTGCCAACAAGGAGAGAGAAGATAAACTCGGAGTCCAAGTTGGAAAGTTGAAGTAATAACTCGAGGATAAAGAAAAAGAAGTCAAAAAAGAACTTTTCCACAGGCTCAGAAGTGATAAGCGACTCAGGGAGACCTTGTCAGCTATGGAGGATCTCAAAGTTCAGGCGGAGGTGAATAATCCCAAACTTGAAGATGTTTTTGGTGAAGATGCTTGGGAACTACGTTGTCATTACTGGGAGGGGATCGTGCACAGGCGGGATGTTCTCATTCAAGAGCTAACTCAGAGGCCAAAACATCCCGACACTAAGAAGTTGTTCAAAGAAGTCCAAAACTGGAGCAGAGAACACAATGGCTGGGGAGGGTTGACCTTGGTGGAGATGGAGGATATACCTTAGTTGCTTTTTTCGTTTGTATTCGATCACCATCAGATCTGTTGATTGGGGTAGATGGCTTTGTATTCGATTATGTTTTTTTTGTATGAGCTTACTTTATTGACTATTTATGGATTCTTCTTCAGCTAATGCATGAGTGGTTTTTGCCAATGTTCTATCCATCTCTCGTATTTATTGCTTTTAAAATTGAATCAAGGAGTATATCACCCTGGAAATATTTAAACATGGCATTTGCATTGCATTTTCATAATCATGTGCATAACAGATGTTCTTGAATGGTCTTCTTATCTTTATCTGGTTTTCGACAGAGGACAGAATAGAGAACGCTGGTATTCACGGATATTGTACAAGAGGAAATCAGAAAAGGGCAATGGAACAAATTCAGGCTGAGTTACTTGAAATGAGGACCCGCATGAACCAATTTATAGAGCTAATACAAAATATGGCTTAGGGGCAGGAACAGTTAAGAACCATGGTCCAACCTCTGGTTGTTCGTGTGGATGAAGATGGTGTTGTTCATGGTGGTGCTGGTGTTATTCCTCCTAGAGGAGGTGGTAATGGTGGTGCCAATCCTCCAGGCGGAGCTGGTGCTGGTGTTGTCAATCCTCCTGGCGGAGGTGGTCTTAGTGGAATAATTCATTTGGAGGTCGACCAACAGGATGATGCATTCTCTATGCATGATGTAGAGGCTAGTTTCCCTTCTGAAGCTGAAAAAAATTCAAAATGATAGAAGAAAGGATGAGGGCTTATGAGAATTAAAGTACTTTAGGGATGGACATGACTGATCTAGGCTTGGTGCCTGGTGTGAAGATTCCACCGAAGTTTAAGGTCCCTGATTTTGACAAGTATAATTGAACGACCTGTCCGAAGACCCACATCAGGTTCTACTACAGGAAAATGTCTGCATATTCTGAAGATGAGAAGCTGCTTCTGCATTTCTTCCCGGACATCCTAGCTGGGGCGTCCCTGGAGTGGTATATGGGGCTGGAGAGAACTTATATCAGGAGTTGGAAAGACTTAGCCGAGGCTTTTATTAAACATTATCAATACAACACTGACATGGCACTGAATAGAACACATCTGCAGAATCTGACTCAGAAAGCGAATGAGAGCTTTAAGGAGTACGCCCAGCGGTGACGCGAATTGGCTGTGCGAGTTCAACCTCCTATGATTGAGAGAGAACTGGTGGATATGTTTATGGGCACACTTCAGGGTCCATATTATGACTGACTGGTTAGCTGTACTTCTGCAGGGTTCTCAGACTTGGTTATGGTAGGTGAGCGAGTTGAGAGTGGGATAAAGATTGGAAAAATTCAGAGTTATAACGACTCCTCATCTGGAGGAGGAAAGAAACCATATGTTATGGCCCCCAAGAAGAGGGAGGGGGAAACTAGTGTTATTTCATCCTATAGAGGTAAGGGCAGAGCGAATCAGAATTCTTCGCAACAGATAGCTATTGTGGCCATTCCGGCTGCACCTCAACAGCAACCTTATGCTCCCCGTCAATATCCAGACAGACCAATGATGGCTAATAGGCACTTTGACACTCCGCATATGTCGTACGCTCAATTATTACAACATTTGCTTCAATTGCAATTGGTCCAGAAGAGAACTTTGGCTCCACTTACTGGCGATCCTCCACCCGGTTACAATGCTAACACCCATTGCGAATTCCATTCTGGAGCGCCGGGACATCACATCGACAATTGCAAAGCATTCAAGCATAAGGTTCAGGACTTGCTTGATTCAAAAGCTATTGACTTCACCAATAATAGGCCTAACGTGATACAGAACCCTATGCCGCAACACGGTGGTGCGAGGGTGAATGTTGTTGAAGAAGTAAAGGAGTTGAATTTGGTGACAGATATCAATATGTTGAAAACACCGTTGCTATTTGTGAAAGAGCGTCGGATTAAAGGAGGTGTGTTTCCAGGTTGTTCTAAGGATTGTCAAAGATGCGTAGCTCAACTCGAGGGTTGTGTTTTGTTGAAAAAGGGTATCCAAAAGATGATAGATGAGGGACGCCTTCAGTTTGAGAGAACTTCCGTCAGTAATGGTGATGATGATGATGAGGATGTTGCGACCATTTCCATTCTGTATAATACTATTCATATATCGGCGCCAGTACGGCAAGCGCCTGTTGTTGTTACTACGTCGGGACCTGTGCCATATGAAAGCACCAAAGTTATTCCATGGAATTACGGAGCTGGGGTATTTTATAATGGTCAAAAGCAAGAGTTGGTAGGTTATTCCAGTGCTGAGACTAATGTTGATAATATTGTTAGGACTGGAGGCACAACTCGTAGTGGTCGGGTCTTTGCTCCACCGGTATCTCAGGGTGGTAATGCTGATGTTGCTGCTAAGGGCAAAGGAAAGCAGGTTGTTGTTGAAGACTCCGAACAAAATCAGTCGCCTGAAGCTTCCTTTTCTAAAGATGTTGAGGAATTCATGAGGATAATCAAAAAGAGCGATTATAAAGTGGTGGACCAGTTAAATCAGACTCCAACAAAGATTTCCATTCTTTCATTATTGCTTTGTTTCGAGGCTCACCGTAATGCCTTGCTAAGAATTTTGAATGCTGCTTATGTACCTCATGAGATTTCTGTCAACCAGTTAGAAGGGGTTGGTAGCAAATGTTAATGCCAGCAACGGGTTGGGTTTTACTGATTTTGATCTGACTCCTGATGGAAGGAACCATAACAAAGCCCTGCACATCTCCATGGAGTGTAAGGGTGATGCATTATCTGACGTATTGGTGGACACCAGATCGTCTCTAAATGTGTTGCCTAAGAAGGCATTGATGAAACTAGATGTACAGGGAGTAATCCTCCGACCTAGTGATCTGGTTGTCAGAGCTTTCGACGGTTCGAAGCGGTCTGTCTTTGAAGAAGTAGAATTGCCTATCAAGGTGGGACCCGAGATCTTTGAGACTACATTCTTTGTCATGGATATCCAACCTGATTACAGCTGTTTACTAGGACGTCCATGGATACATGCAGCTGGGGCCGTGACATCCACCCTACATCAGAAGATTAAATTTGTGGTCGATGGGAAGGTCGTCAGTGTTTGTGGTGAAGAAGACATCTTTGTGAGCCATGTGTCCTCTTTCAAATATGTTGAGGTGGAGGGAGAAGTCCATGAAACCTTATGTCAGGCATTTGAAGCGGTGAACATTTAGAATAAGCCTCATGTGGTAGATAAGAAGCCTGAATCCTCTATAGCATCACTTAAAGAAGCTTGTGTAGTGGTTGAAGATGGTAGTTCTGAGAGATGGGGTCAGGTCCTAGATCTTTCGGTGAAGATGGATAAATTTGGTTTGGGATACAAGTCTCCGCAAGCACCATCAAGATTCAGAGCCGTCAGGGTCCTATCAGATTCTCAAGTATTGGAATTATATATGATCATGTCAACGCTGTAGATGGGGATGATGCTGATAGTGATTGTGATTTTGATAGCTGGATTCGCCCATGTATTCCAGGACAGGCACTCAACAATTGGTCTTCTGAAGATATTGTTCAAGTCACTCTTCTTGAAGAGTAATTTTCTTTATTTTTTAGATTTGTCAAGTCCTACGTTCTGCCCAAGATGTAGTGATCCATTTGTAGGGCCTCGTGTTTTGTTTACAATGATTATCATGAATAAAGGAAGTTTTTGCATTCAAATATTTTGTTCCATGTCTTTCATTTTTACTTTTACATTTCAAAACAGCAATGTGTTTGTTCATTTTCCTCATTCTAAGATAAAGCATAAAACATCAATCATGCAGATCAATTCCCCTAGATTCTATCGATAACGATTCTGCTATGGCTCGATATGACTTTGACAATCCAATCTACCAAGCCGAATAGGAGGTCGGAGACGACTGTGAACTTCCAGAGGAATTGGCCAGACTCTTAAAGAAGGAGGAAAAGGTCATTCAGCCGCATCAGGAGATATTGAGATTGTTAATCTAGGTACCGAGGATGCAAAGAAAGAGGTCAGAATTGGGGCTGCCTTGGAAGACAATGTTAAGAGAAGGTTGATTGAGATGCTGCGTGAATATGTCGACATCTTTGCTTGGTCTAACCAGGACATGCCCGGTCTCGACACGGATATCGTTATGACCGTTTGCCTCTCAAAGAGGGTTGTCCTCCGGTCAAGCAGAAGCTTAAAAGAACTCGACCAGACATGGCTGTAAAGATCAAGGAAGAAGTTTAGAAACAGTTAGACGCCGGTTTTCTTGCTGTTACCAATTATCCTCCATGGGTTGCTAACATTGTGCTTGTGCCCAAGAAGGATGGCAAGGTCAGGATGTGTGTTGATTACAGAGATTTGAATAGAGCAAGCCCAAAAGATGATTTCCTGCTTCCTCACATCGATGTGTTAGTAGATAATACTACCCAATTTTCAGTGTTTTCCTTCATGGATGGCTTCTCTGGGTATAACCAAATCAAAATGGCCCCCGAAGACATGGAGAAAACAACTTTCATAACACCGTGGAGAACTTTCTGTTACAAGGTGATGCCCTTTGGACTGAAGAATGCTGGGGCAACCTATCAGCGGGCTATGGTGACTCTCTTTCATGATATGATTCACAAGGAGATCGAAGTATATATTGATGACATGATCGCGAAGTCCCAGACTGAGGAAGAACATCTGGTTAATTTGAAGAAGTTATTTGAAAGGTTGAGAAAGTTCAGGCTGAGGTTGAATCCAAACAAGTGCACTTTCGAGGTGAGGTCTGGTAAATTACTGGGTTTTATCGTCAGTCAGTGGGGTATTGAAGTTGATCCTGCCAAGATAAAAGCGATACAAGAAATACCCGAGCCGAGAATAGAAAAAGAGGTTTGTGGCTTCTTAGGGAGGTTGAATTACATAGCTAGGTTCATCTTTCATCTTACAGCCACGTGTGAACCAATATTTAGGTTGTTGAGAAAAGATCAGGCAGTTAGTTGGAATGATAATTGTCAAAGAGCTTTTGATAGAATAAAAGAATATTTACAGGAGCCTCCGATCCTCTTGCCACCGGTAGCAGGAAGACCATTAATAATGTATCTGACGGTTCTTGAGAGTTCAATGGGGTGTGTTCTCGGTCAACACGACGAGACAGGTAGAAAAGAACATGATATCTACTACCTGGGTAAGAAATTTACTGATTGTGAGTCAAGATACTCGATGTTGGAGAAAACATGTTGTGCACTTGCTTGGGAAGCTAAGCGTCTGAGGCAATACATGTTAACTCATACAACCCTATTGATATCGAAGATGGATCCGATCAAGTATGTGTTTGAAAAGCAAGTACTCACTGGAAGAATTGCCCGTTGGCAGATGGTTTTGACAAAATACGATATTCAATATGTGTCCCAGAAAGCCATCAAGGGAAGTGTTCTGTCAGAATATCTTGCTCAACAACATATTGAGGATTATCAACTGATGAAGTTTGAGTTTCCAGATGAAGATATCATGTATTTGAAGATGAAAGACTGTGATGAACCTTTGCCCGACAAAGGACCGGAAATTGGATCTCAATGGAGTTTAATTTTTGATGGGGTTGTTAATGCATATGGTAACGAAATCGGGGCAATCATTACTACTCCTAGGGGGTCTAATATTCCCTTCACTGCCCAATTAGTATTTATATGCACCAACAACGAAGCAGAGTATGAAGCATGCATCATGGGATTAGAAGAGGCTACTGATTTGAGAATAAAAAATCTTGATGTGTATGGTGATTCTGCGTTGGTAATTAATCAGATTAAAGGAGAATGGGAGAATCGTCAGGCAAATTTGGTGCCTTACAAGAACTATGCCAGAAGATTGTTGCCATTCTTTGATAGAGTCGACTTCCATCATGTACCCCGGACTGAAAATCAGATGGCAGATGCATTGGCAACGTTAGCTTCAATGTACAAGGTGAATCTGTGGAATGAAGCTCCGATTATCAGAATCACGCGTCTTGATAGACCTGCTTTTGTGTTTGCAGTTGAAGAGGTGTCAGATGGTAAACCGTGGTTTCACAATATCAAGTGTTTTCTTAAGAATCAAGAGTACCCACCAGGGGCATCCCACAAGGATAGAAAGACTCTAAGGAGATTTGCCAGTAATTTTTTCTTAAATGAAGATGATGTGTTGTACAAAAGAAACTTTGACATGGTCTTGCTAGGTGTGTTGATAAGGACGAAGCAGACAGGTTAATGGAAGAAGTTCACGAAGGTTGTTTTGGTACCCATGCCAACGAACATGCCATGGCTAGAAAACTATTGAGAGCAGGCTATTACTGGATGACTATGGAGTCTGATTGTTTCAAATACGCCAGAAAATGTCATAAATGCCAGATTTGTGCTGATAAAGTGCATGTGCCTCCGGCTCCTCTAAATGTGGTATCTTCTCCTTGGCCCTTTGCTATGTGGGGCATTGATATGATAGGAAAGATTGAGCTGACTGCTTCCAACGGACATCGATTTATCCTAGTTGCCATAGATTATTTCACCAAATGGGTGGAAGCAGCTTCGTATGCGAACGTCACCAAGCAAGTGGTTACCCTGTTCATAAAGAAGGACATCATCTGTCGTTATGGTATTCCTGAAAGAATTATCACTGATAATGGTTCGAATTTGAATAATAAGATGATGAAAGAGTTATGCCAGAACTTCAAGATTGAACATCACAATTCTTCTCCCTATCGTTCTAAGATGAATGGGGCCGTTGAGGCAGCCAATAAGAATATTAAGAAGATTGTGTGGAAGATGGTTGTGACATACAAAGATTGGCATGAAATGTTACCATTCGCCTTGCATAATTATCGTAACTCGGTGCGTACGTCGACATGGGCCACTCCTCTCTCAGTTGTGTACGATATGGAGGTCGTTTTACCTTTGGAAGTTGAGATTCCTTCTTTAAGGATACTGACGGATGTGAAGCTTGATGAAGTTGAATGGGTACGAACCAGATTGGATCAGTTAAACCTCATTGAAGAGAAAAGACTGGCAGCCATTGCACACGGCCGGTTATATCAGAGCAGGATGAAAAAGGCCTTTGATCAGAAAGTGTGCCCTCAGTGTTTTCAAACAGGTGACTTGGTTTTGAAAATGATCATTCCTCCTCAGACAGATCACATGGGCAAATGGACTCCGGATTATGAAGGACCATATATTGTGAGAAAGGTTTTCTCTGGTGGAGCCTTGCTACTCTCAACTATGGATGGTGAAGATTTTACATCCCCTGTGAACGCAGTCGCAGTCAAAAAATACTTCGCATAAAAGAGACCCGCCGGACCACAAAAAGAAAAGGTCCAGGCAAAAATGGGCATCCCGACGAACCACAAAAGGAGAAGGCTCGGGCAAAAATTAGGGATAAAAATCAAAGAATTGAATAAACCCGCAAAGTTGAAAACCTGAAAAGGCAATTTTGGCAAAAATGGGTATCCCGGTGGATCGAAAACCCGAAAGGGCGATTCAGGCAAAAGTTAGGGATTTAAAAGCGAAAGGTTGTGATCTGCGAGCTTAATCCAACTGTTTGGAATTCCAACGGATAGGAATCGGTTCAATCATCCTTCTTAGAAGGCAAAGTATTTGAGAGCGTCAAAGACATGCGAGTCATAGCCGAATCGAAACTTGGTGGAAATCTGTTTCCACGTTGCCAATCTGTATTTTCCTTTTTACTTTCGTGCAATTACCTCTTTCTAGGAATTGCTTCCTAATGTAAATGCCTATTTACAGGCCAAATTCAATCAATAAAATTTCAGTTCACTCGAATAGCTTTCTTGTTTTATTTTCATTTTTTACCGTTTTGTTTGCAAAAAACGTATGATCTTTTGATAAACATTGCATATGAAAACATGGGAGCTTTGTAAAGCATGTTAAAAACATTGGAAATTGCTTAAATCTCCAGTGTCATGGATGGTAACCGAGGTTGCCATGTTACCCCTGGACATTATTTTGTTTGTGTTTGCAGGACGGTGTAATCTCTCTCCCAATAGAATTTCTCTCCCCGACAGCGATTGATAAAGTTTTTGTCATTCTCAGCAGAACACTATGAGGTTCTCCCCAACAAGAGCTCAGAGATTTGCTTTCCCGTACAGGATAGAAATGGTTTGTTTGTATCTCCAATATTGTTGTTCCCTTCTCCCCAGTAGAGTAAGGGTAGAGGTTAATCTCCCAACCGAGGAGTGAGCTCAATATCGTCCCCTAACAGGGATGGCCTCATTAGCGTCTCCCTAAGCAGAGTTGGTTATTGAACTCCTCAGCAGATATGAATCAGCAATGGTCGATATTTTCAGCAGGTTAAGAGTCCAATTGTCATTGGCACTTTCCTTCATCAGATTTCTGGGATGTTTTCCCAGCAGTTGTTTGTTATTCCCACTTTACGATAAAATGAAGGTCAAATTGGTCTTTTTTAGCAAAGATCATGACCTGGAAGGCAGTTCAGTTTGTCTTCCCCAGCAGCGTATATTTCCAGTTTCTCAACACTTCTCCCGGTGGAGTGTCATTTTGCATATCATAAGCATCTTTGCATTGCATTCTCAAAATGCGTAGCATTTTCATTTCGTATGGAGCATTACGCCATAGAAAAATTCAAACATGTGCATTCGAAGCATAAGCCAAGTTTAATTTTCTCATTGCCAGACGTTCCCCCAGCAGAAAATGGCATAACTCAGGAGATTATGTCTTACTTTATCCCCAGTAAAATCACCAATGGATGTGTTCATCTTACTCGTGCTCCCCTGCAGAGTTGTCTGGTTAGGCTTCTATTTGTCCCAGCAGAGTTATCTTCTCTTCAGGTCGTAAACCCGTTGATTCTACTCCCTATCGTATCCCAACTCTTGGTTGGTATTCTTATGTTATATTCCAACTTTTGGTTGGTATCCTTTGTTGAATTCCAACTTTTGGTTGGTACCCTATCCTTTATTCCAACTTTTGGTTGGTATCCTTTGTTGAATTTTAACTTTTGGTTGGTACCCTATCCTTTATTCCAACTTTTGGTTGGTATCCTTTGTTGAATTCCAACTTTTGGTTGGTATCCTTTGCTATTCCAACTTTTGGTTGGTATCCTTTGTTATCCCAACTCTTGGTTGGTAATCTTTGATTATATCCCAACTCTTGGTTGGTACCCTTTGTGGAAATTCGCCTTCGATCGGCGTTCTGTTTATTCTAAATCTTGGTTAGTGTCCCTTATCCCAACTTTTGGTTGGTGCCTCCTGTTTTCATCCCAACTTTTGGTTGGTATCCTTCGTTGTATCCCAACTTTTGGTTGGTACCCTTGGCTGAATTCCAACTTTTGGTTGGTAACCTTTGATTTATTCAAACTTTTGGTTGGTAACCTTTGATTTATTCCAACTTTTGGTTGATAACCTTTGCTTTATTCCAACTTTTTGGTTGGTGTCCTTTGTTGCATTCCAACTTTTGGTTGGCATCCTTCGTTTTATCCCCAACTTTTGGTTGGTATCTTTTGTCGAATTCTAACTCTTGGTTTGTATCCTTTATCCCAACTTTTGGTTGGTATCATTTACTAAAATTCCCATTTTTTGGGTATCTGATAACTTTTGATATCCCAACTTTTGGTTGGTATCCTGTATCCACCGTCATTCCAACTTTTGGTTGGTATCCTTTGTTGTAAGCCCACCTTCGGTTGGCATCTTATCACTCTATCTTTTCTCTCCCCACAGTGTGCAAATTTCCGGGTTCTTTGTGTATTCAATTCTCTTTTACCTTGAGTGTCTGAAAGCCGTTGCTATCATCCCTTCTGGTCCAAGTTGATTGAATAGGGGCAGCTGTTGCACCCCAAAATTTGCCCACTCTTATTTTTAACCATAACTGGCTTATGTTTCTCTTACATACGCATTATTAATTAGGTCATACACTTTTCAAACATTCATTTGCATCTTAAAGCATGAGATCAGTATTCTCTGAAGAACCAGGGTTTTCTATTGGTTTGAGGTTTTCTACTTCATTGTAGACTAATTCCACTGGTATTTTCATGGATTTTGGATTTTGGGTTTGAATTACCATCATCATGAGCATCTTCTTACCGAGGTTCATCAAGTATCAAGTTTAGTTTCTTCAAGATGTCTCAAAGGCCCCTGTGTATGAGGGCTACCCTTTCGTTGGTATTTGAGCACGTTCATTGATTGAAGTGTGGTTAAGTTTTCATGACAAGTACACTTCAAATTGTGACATGGTTCTTGTGAAGATCATCATCATCTAAAGGATTACCTGGATCTTCATCAAGTCAAGTTGTTTCTTGTTGATTAAACCTTGGATCAAGCATTTTGGGCATTTATTTTGGCCAAAACCTTGATTTAAGTTTGTGTGATTTTCTTGGGACTCAAATAACAAGGTGGATTATTCGAGTTCATCATCGGTCATTATCCAAATATTCAAGTTTATATTAGATATCCAGTTCAAGAATTCTCACAGTATGGTTTCCGCCATTATGAAATGTGCAATAATTATAAATGGGGTTTATTCGTGAAGATTGTGACATTGACAGCTATTAGTGATGATCTAAATTTTCTTTATTTAAGCGTAGTGATTATTTCTGCTTTATAATATGTGGTGCAGTGGGCCATTTATATCTTGTTGGCGTTGTCCTCCTCACTAGAGGAAGTGGTGTTCGTAAAGAAATAAGTGATGGAGGAAACTTTTGATCCTGACATTACAAAGGTTGATTTTTGATATTACAAGTGAAGTAAATCTCCTGATATTACAAGTAATGAAAACCAGCAGTGTAGAAAAGGTAACCAGAAATGTGTGCTCAGGTTTCTAATAATCCAATAACACGTATACAAAGACTTGATCTACCTACTACGAGATATACATGGTACTAAAAATGATTACATAGCACATGGCATTGATCAACACAAATGGTAGGAGCACGCATAGCAAGGACTGTTCATAAATTAGCAGCAAAATTTCATCAAACAATATAACAATGCAAATTCAAAATTACAAAATTATTTCATTCAAGAAAAATAATAAACATTAATGCCAAAAGATTCAAGGTGAAAGGCGTAAAGTACATGAGATGCAAATTTTTACATTATCCTACAAATTGTTGTACATAAAAGCCAAGTCCTAAAACAACTTGAAGACCATTCAGTTGCTCTAAATTTCTTTTACGGGTTAAAGCAACAACCGGACTGCCGACATGATAGACATACTTACCCCACCATGGTGAGTATTCTGGGACGTGCAAAAAAGTTTGGCACAGTAAACAAAATTCCTTGAACAAATGGTCACGGATGGATGTCACCCTAATGTTGTAACGACTAATTCACATTCACAGTTGTGGCCGTGCAAATCGCCTAAAGGAAGTACCGAATGTCTTCAAACAAAGGCAGGAGAAACGGTGTGAGCATGATCGTGTCACTTACTACATGCTTATTGATATCCATGCAAAAGCTGGGTTTCTTGGTACAGCCACTTACTACATGCTTATTGATATCCATGCAAAAGCTGGGTTTCTTGGTACAGCCAGGCTCACGTACGAAAGTATGCAACAAGTTGGCTTTCCTCCTAATACGACGCCGACCACATGAAGCTATCCACTTCTACAAACAAAACGAGCCGCCTCCAAGCAAAGCTGCCACGATACGTGAGCTACAAAAGAGACATCAAAACGGCACAAAATCTTCGTCATTAATTGCACAAGTTATCGAACAAAGAGAAGTTGCAGAGGCATATCTGAATTTTCCTGTCAAGAATGCTGCTGTTACTATGCCGTCTTACTTCCAGGATTCTAAGCGAAAAGCCGCCAAAGATGTTGGCACCATTACAGGCCTTAATGATATTCAGATAATCAATGAACCTACTGCTGCTGTGATTGCATATGGTCTTGACAAGGAAAAATTGTGATGTTAAAGCCACTGCCAGAATATGCACCTGTCGGAAAGAGAAAAGAGATGTATTGATCACCGAGAATGCCACTTTGACAAACGAGAAAGAAGTTGATGCGCACCCTATTCATGCAAGAAGTTTTCTGACCTGTTGTGCGTGTTGCTGTTTAGTGCAAAGTTGCTTCAGGTCCTCCTAAGCTTGTTGAAGTCTCTGGCGTCTTGCTAAGTCAGATCATATGGTTGATTGTAAAATTGAGGAATATGGAGAACACATGGTTGCTGGCGCAGGAGAGCTTCATCTAGAAATATGTTTGAAGGACTCGCAGGTTGATTTCATGGGTGTGGCTGAAATTATCAAATCCAACCCTGTTGTCTCATTCAGGGAGACTGTTCTTGGAAAGTCAAGCCGCACAGTGATAAATAAGCCTCCCAACAAGCACAACCATTTGTACATGGAAGCAAGAAAAAAAATGTCATTGTGAATCAAACATGCGTGGCGGTAATTTCGGTTACGACAAGTTCTTAAAATGGAATCATTCAATCACAAATCATCAATCAGTTTTGATTCATCAATGCAAAATCAACAATGTTTCCAAACTCAATCATTCACGTTAAATTGAATACAAAAAAGGAAGAAACAAGCTTACCATCATAGAAGGTCCTGTACCCATTGCCGGTTCGTACTTGTTTCAAAGTTCCTTAGAATCTCTTCTAATTGGACATTCAGAATTGTTCATACTAAATTTTGACACCAAGAAGAACTGAATAAACAGGTTTTAATCTTACAATTGCTTTAGAAAACCTCATACTCCTTCACGTGGTCACAGCAGAGGTGAGCTTATTAAGTTCTGCCGCTGCTTCCAAAGGGTTGGATAAGCATCCGAACGTGTCTCCTGCCTGCTCCTTCAATTTCAGTTCAAGGAACAACAAAACTAGCTCCTGAAAATTCAATTATGGAATTTGAAGCTAAAGATGGAGCAGAATTGTGGCAGCCCCAAACATTGTTCAAGATAATAAAATGCATTCTACAGGGGCTATGACAAGTATGACATACCGATAAGTTTCAGTACATGATGGTTTGTCACCTGCTCCAAAGAAGAATTTGCCAATGTTTATTGGGACCGTTTTGGATTCATTTCGCCTACATATTCTCCAACATATGCTCTCAAACGTTACGGTTCTCTATGTTCCTCATCGACAGTAGCTTCTTTTTCCACCTTCCCGGTGTTGCACCATAAGATCTTCAAGGGGAAATATCCTGCAAGTGAAAGCAAACAATGTGAGATTGTCATGTCATGTATCATCTTGCTTACGTTTCGCAGGTGTCTCGCACGTTATCATGATTATGAAAGGAGTAGGTAGTCATTTGTGCGTGTATACTATGTGACGTGTAACTAGTACGATTTACAATATATAAGAATGATTTGGGGATCAGTACATGTGTGCTGCCATTAGTAATGTGCAGTGAGCTGTTGATTCAAATAATAATAGGCCATGACAAGTATAATTTATCCTAGTATACGTGTACTATCCTTAAGGCACATAGTGTGTTTAGGCGCATATCGTGTTACGCACAACAGGATCAAAGGGGAAGCGGGGTAAAAACCCGGGGCGGTCACCACTGATGTGGATGATCCAAGTAGCTCTCGAGATTGTAAGTGGGTTGGAGACGTTTGATATGAAGAGGCCATACAAGTTGCCTGTTCTTGGAGGAGGCGGCTCAGTGACCATTGTGGTGTTGCTACAAAATACATTCAGACCTGCCAAGAGAATTCAGTGTTGAACAATCTAATAAAATAATGTAGGACATTATGAACCATACAAGAGTCACAAGAGCCAAACCGTTGGCACACTATCATCAACAAATTCAAGCCTTTGAATGACTATTTTCTGCTGCCATGCCTTGTTTGTTCAGCCGGCTTGCTATGTGGATCCACCAACAATGAAGAGGTAGCTTTTTGGCTGCTTCTAGAGCTGCATCAACGGTTATCGGGGCTGCACCTGCTGTTGAAGTTTCAAGGAGATCTGTCTGCACTAGTACGTAGATAGAGAATGTTAGTGGCAGAGAAACAGAATCTAGTAAGGATGTTGAATATTATTTCATCCTAGACATTCAAATACTTACACAATTGAGGGAAAAATATTGCATTCAGTGTCTTGCGTTACTTGGAGAATATGTAGAAATTTTGGGACCTGTATTGCACGAGAAGGGGGTTGATGTTTGTCTTGGACTTTTGCAGCAAAGTTCTAAACATCAGGATCCATCCAAGGTTGCTTTCCAGATCAATTCACACGCATAATCATGAACAAATCATATCCATTAATTATGAAATTATCAAATCTTTCCAAAAAAAAAACGAAAAGGGAAAGAATCAATCGGACAGAGAATCACAAAATTATCAATCAGGAAAATTACTGGCATGATGGAAAAAGAAAAAATTAACGCATAATCAGAAATCGATTCATTTCCAAGAATAAAAATCAACACCAAATCCCAATTCAATTCATCCCCTTCCCGAAAGAGTTCGCATAGAATCAGTATCAAATCAAATCAATAGATTAAATTGAAAAGAGCAATCTCGCATTCAATTTCGAAGATTTGAAATCAATATTCACATGCCTATATAAAGGAACAATACTACACATAGTGAAGGAGAGGGGAGTCACGCAGGAAAGAAAACACACACGGTTCAGAATCATAACAAGCAGTTGAGGAGAGATTAGAATAACAGAAGAATCAGCGAGTTTCCACCACATTTACGAAGTGTAAAAATTCAAAGCAAGGTTAGAACTTTACCTCAATTTAATTGTTCAATTGGTTTCCGTTGCTTCAACTTTTTTCCGTCATTCGTAATCTACGTCGGTAATTCGCACGTCGATATTGAGATGTCTTGTTGGAGGTTGAGTTTTGCGAGAATGGTAAGAAGGTAGCTCCTCTGTATTTGTCGGCGAAGGCCATGGCGCGGCTGAATTGACGCTATACCGAAGCTAAACGCGGCGATGCAAGGGTTTGTCGCGAGGAGGTAATGGCGGGTGGGCATTGCGAGAGCGAAGGAGAGGGCGCGGCGAGCCGTTATTTTCCGGATGCGAACGGCTTTGAATGAGAGGGAGTTGAGGCCATGGAGTTGGAGCAAGTCGCGGCGGAGACGGGTGAGGGATAATGATAAACAAGACGGTGTGAGTGAAAGGGTTGGTTCGTGAGGGAGAAGGAGAGGAGTCTTTTTTCTTTTCATTTTTCTTTAACAGGCAATGTTGTTGTTGTTGGTGTCTCGGGTGGGTCCAGTGCCACCGACCCAACTCTTTTTTTTTTTTTGTTTATTTTATATGTTTTTATTTTTCCTTTGGGCTTTTTGAATGAACCCATTCTTTTTTGTTTTGTTTTATTATTTTGGTTTAGGGATTTAATAAAATAATTAATATTATTTCACAATTTAGTTTATTAATTTTCTTTCAAAAAAATTGCGGTAATTTAAAGTCTAGGACTTGGTTGTTAGATAATAGTTAAACTTTTTATTTTGATTAATTAGGTTTTTTAATTGATTAGTTAAAATTCTTAAAATTCTAATCGATTGATCAAATTTTCTTACTGGAAAATTTAACTAATTCTGAGATTAACTTTGATTACTTGTCTGTCAATATTCTTGTTAAAAGTGTTCATTATGACTTAGGGTCCTTGATTTAATTCAACCTTCGATTAATTTGAAACGAGATAGAGATTAGGTTTTAAGAACAATTTTCTTGTATGATAACATTAGGATAGGATTCCTCTCTAACCACAACCATAGGAACACTTTGCATGACAACATCTAGGTATGAGATCCCTTAGATTTTTTATTTTCAACCTTTTGAGTCTCTCTCTCTTCCCTCTCTTAAATACAAGTAAAATACTTAATAATTACGATGTGTATTGTGCGCCACGAGCCTTAAGCACATGAGAAAAGATTAGCGGATGCATTTCTAACCTCATCTTAGGGTACTTTGTGCGCGAGACGCTTGGATCGTTAGCGCAAAGTATTTGATCCTATTTCATTGACTTTAGTGTGATACACGTCACAAACAAAGTCAATCCTCTTCTATAAAATCTTTGAACAAATTCAAACCATTTTGTCCTTCGGGATTTCCTTTTAAACCTTTTCAGAAAAGGCATGCCACCTCCGTTCTACCGCAAACAGGCATCGACCCTAACTGCTGGAATGTGAGTTTAGCATCGTTCATAAAAGATACCAACCAACCCGTGGTAGGTCGAACTACGAGCGCTCTGACTTCTTCATTCTTGTCTGATTGAGGATACGTAGGCACAAGACGACAATGTCTTGGCGAGCACAATCCCCCCATTCACCCGTAGTCCTCCGAACTATGTTGACTCTGACTTTCCCATTGCACGAGGGAACACTACAAGAAAAAAAGAGATTTACGACACTTGAGTTGCGACAGTTATCACAAAACCGTCCTTATTCCTAGATTGCGACGGTTGTCACGACAGTTAGGGTCAACTGTCGTAGATTTTTTGCGACAGTTATCAAAAAACCGTCCTTATTTCTGGACTACGACAATTCTCACGGCGGTTTGAACCAACCGTCGCAGATTTTTTAGGCATGTTGTATAAAATAATTGCGACAGTTACCAAAGAACTGCCCTCTTTCCACACTCACGACAGTTAAGACGAACTGTCGCAATTACTTTAGCCAATCATAATCACTATTTTTTATTCCTTTAATTTCCCACTTTTTTCTTTCATTTTTATTTTTCAACCTTTCAATTTTATTAATTAATTTAATAAATTATTATTATAATTATTATAATTTTCATGACAATGTAGCTTAATATTTTTGTCTAAAATAATAGTAAAATATTTTCTATTTTATCATATAAATAACATGAGAAAAGATTAGCGGATGCATTTCTAACCTCATCTTAGGGTACTTGTGCGCGAGATGCTTTGATCGTTAGCGCAAAGTATTTGATCCTATTTCATTGACTTTATTGTGATACACGTCACAAACAAAGTCAATCCTCTTCTCTAAAATCTTTGAACAAATTCAAACCATTTTGTCCTTCGGGATTTCCTTTTAAACCTTTTCAGAAAAGGCATGTCACCTCCGTTCTACCGCAAACAGGCATCGACCCTAACTGCTGGAATGTGAGTTTAGCATCGTTCATAAAAGATACCAACCAACCCGTGGTAGGTCGAACTACGAGCGTTCTGACTTCTTCATTCTTGTCTGATTGAGGATACGTAGGCACAAGACGGCAATGTCTTGGCGAGCACAATCCCCCCATTCACCCGTAGTCCTCCGAACTACGTTGACTCTGACTTTCCTATTGCACGAGGGAACACTACAAGAAAAAAAGAGATTTACGACACTTGAGTTGCGACAGTTATCACAAAACCGTCCTTATTCCTAGATTGCGACGATTGTCACGACAGTTAGGGTCAACTGTCGTAGATTTTTTGCGACAGTTATAAAAAAACCGTCCTTATTTCTGGACCACGACAATTCTCACGGCGGTTTGAACCAACCGTCGCAGATTTTTTAGGCATGTTGTATAAAATAATTGCGACAGTTACCAAAGAACCACCCTCTTTCCACACTCACGACAGTTAAGACGAACTGTCGCAATTACTTTAGCCAATCATAATCACTATTTTTTATTCCTTTAATTTCCCACTTTTTTCTTTCAATTTTATTTTTCAACCTTTCAATTTTATTAATTAATTTAATAAATAATTATTATAATTATTATAATTTTCATGACAATGTAGCTTAATATTTTTGTCTAAAATAATAGTAAAATATTTTCTATTTTATTATATAAATAATTAACTTTTATTAAAATTAATTTTGGTAACAATGTTAATATATATATATATATATATATATAAATGATTATTAAAAAAAAGAAATTCATGTGTCTTCCTTCCCAAATTATATAAAAATATATAAAATTTCTTTTGGTGGAAAGGTAGAAACGAAACTTCATATCCCACGACGGTTGCAACGACCGACCTCGCTGAAATTTCATGACCGTTCTCCATCATCCGTCGTGTTCTTCACTACCAATCTTTCAATTCACGCGGCTATGATTTCCAATTTCTGTCGCGCTTTCCTTTTTTTAGAATCGTAAACCTTTGAAACCATATTCGACTTTTCTAAAATTGCAAAAATTTCTTATTCTATCGAATCTCAAAATCGCAAAATCATTCTTCTCAAACATCTCATCTACAAAGAAACTCATTGAAGGTATGATTTACTCGCATTTTATGTTTTTTATTTCTATGAATATGTTTGTTTCGATTTGGGGATTTAGGGTTTATTCGGTTTAATGCCCATAGAATCAATTATTGATTGTGTTTGTTTTGATTTTGTGATTTAGGTTTTGTTCCTTTTATTTTTAAACTACTGGTTCTTCATATGTCTATTCAGGGGTAATTTTTTTGTTTGAAAGGAATGTTCCAGGACATGAGTACTGATAGAAGTGGGGTGATAACTTTCCATGAACTCAAAGTTGGTCTAAAAGGATATGTGTTTATCCATTGGTTTGGTTCTGGTTCTGATTTATGGGTACCGAGTATTTGATGAAATTCCTAAATAATGATTCTTGTTTTTTTGCAGGTAGAGATTACTCAAAGTATTCTTGTTGATGGAGGTGAATCGGGTGAGTTCTATACCGCCACAGAGCCCTATTGTTTTTAGTGTTTTCTTATTATTATAACTTCAAACGTGCGCTCAACTTCAACATCGAACTAAGGTGAAAAAGTGCAAATGATTATGAAAATACAATTCCTAATGTTCTTAATCGTATTTATAACAATCACCAGATCTCCATAATATATCAGGTCATAATGGCTTTCTTATCCGCAAAGTTCATATTTTTGATTATTTCAGAGGCAGATTCTTCACGAGTCGGGCAGCTGATTACCGATTTTGTGACACTATCCGTAATATATCAGTTTCTCAAACTCATCTTTTGTGAATTTCTTTTTATATTGAATGGGCGTTCTTATTTTTTTTGTGTATGATGATTGATTAACAGTTTTTAAGAGGCCGTTTAGTGAAGAGTTTATGACATTCTGCTTGCAAAGATTCGAAGTCGGAATCTGGTCTTCTTCGATAATGTATAATCAACACTGTTCTTGTTCATCTTGTTGATTAATTCGTTTTTGATTAATTGATAATTGATAATTGATAATTGATAATTATTAATTGTTATTGTTATTACAGTTTCAGGAGGAACGTGTATGGCGCTTTAACATGTGTTATAGGAGAAGAATTATTAGAGAAGCTGCTATTTGTTTGGGTAAATTATATTCATTATCAATCTCATGGTAAATTCACTTTTTGTTTGGGTAAATTATATTCATTATCAAACTCAACTTTTTGCACGTTACTATTATTTTCTCAGCTGAAATCATCATCATTATTTATTAAGATAAATACATATATTATTTGAATTGAAATTTTGAAAGAAAAAAAAAACTAAGACATCAAATTTGACCATAAGTTCTTGTTGTATTTCTTTAATTTGAAAAGAAAAAAAATGTAGACTTCAAATATTTATCCTTCCTTTTAAGTTTCAATTCCCACCTAATCATTTCAAAAATTGATATAAATTCATTACCGTATATTTATTGTTACCAAATCTCAGCAAGGACCATTAGCTGGAAACAACCCTCCCAAATTATATTCATTATCAATCTCATGGTAAATTCACTTTTTGTAGGATCAATGCTACTACACAGACACTGGTTATAACTCTATGGAGAATGTTGAAAAGCCTCTTTATATGAAAGAATTAGAAAGAGTTTGGAGTCACCATCCATCATTTTCAGCTTCTAATACTTTGATGATTGAAGATAAACCATATACAACCATTCATAATCCGGTAATTAATTCGATATTAGTTTTCAAATTTTGTATATAATGTATGTTCAGGAAATTAGTATTCAAGTTTTAACTATTTTCATAATCTCGAATTTCAGGCAAATACATCGATTTTTGTCGACTCGTATAATTTAGAGAATCAAATGGACAATTTTCTTAATCCAAATGGTGGTGAACTATGCGCGTACTTGAATGAAGTTGTTGTAGCTGAGGATGTTCCGAAGTATGTTAGACGAAATCCTTTTGGTTTACCAGGAATTACATCGGATCATCGCGATTGGACGTTATACATGCTGATTGAACCGAGGTTCAAATGTGGCTAGCTTAACCGTCTTTGAATTAACCGGTTCCATAATCAATTTTCAATAGCTTCTTTAAGTTTTCATATAATGAAGCTTCATGTATATCAATAGACTTTCTATCTCTCTTTTGAAAGGTTGCATTCACTGGTTCGACTGCTACCGGCAAAGTTATCCTTCAACTGGCAGCTCAAAGCAAATCTTAAACAAGTAACTTTGGAGCTTGGTGGGAAATCTCTGTTTATTGTATGCGAAGATGCTGACGTAGATCAGGCTGTTGAGCTAGCACACTTTGCCTTATTTTTCAATCAAGTATGTACAAGCAAAGAAGTTCTTGTTGTTAAACAATTATCTCCTGTATAACTCAAAAAACATTGATTGATTTTCTCTGTGACATTCAGAGAAAATGTTGCTGTTCTGGGTCTCGTACATTTGTACATGAACGTGTGTATGACGAGTTTGTCGAGAAAGCTAAGGTCCACGGTTTTAACCATTCTGTTGGAGATCCATCCAAGGCAGGAATAGAACAAGGTCCTCAGGTAAATTGCAAAGAATCTTTTGAGTTATATCTTCACGATTGATCTTGGAGCTTCTGATGTTCAAATACTTGAGACTTCACATAATACTAGATTACTGCTACGGAGATATTCTCTTGTTAATCCTTAACGCACGAGTCTTTTGAAATATCTGAATATACTGAGCTTTTTAGTTATGATTCAAACAACCAGATTGATGCGAAGCAATTTGAGAAAATATTGTGATATATTAGATCTGGTGTCAAAACAGGTGCTACACTTGAAACTAGAGGAGAAAGGCATGGCAGCAAGGGCTTCTATGTTCAGCCTACTGTCTTCTCAAATGTTCTGGTATATATTTACACGCACGTCTTCAGTTAAATCCCCATCTTTGCAAATGATTATGAAAATACAATTCCTAATGTTCTTAATCGTATTTATAACAATCACCAGATCTCCATAATATATCAGTTCATAATGGCTTTCTTATCCGCAAAGTTCATATTTTTTATTATTTCAGAGGCAGATTCTTTACGAGTCGGGCAGCTGATTACCGATTTTGTGACACTATCCGTAATATATCAGTTTCTCAAACTCATCTTTTGTGAATTTATTTTTATATTGAATGCGCGTTCTTATTTTTTTGTGTATGATGATTGATTAACAATTTTTAAGAGGCCGTTTAGTGAAGAGTTTATGAGATTTTGCTTGCAAAGATTCGAAGTCGGAATCTGGTCTTCGATAATGTATAATCAACACTGTTCTTGTTCATCTTGTTGATTAATTCGTTTTTGATTAATTGATAATTGTTAATTGTTATTGTTATTACACTTTAAGGAGGAACGTGTATGGCGCTTTAACATGTGTTATAGGAGAAGAATTATTAGAGAAGCTGCAATTTGTTTAGGTAAATTTTCTTTAAAGTTATTTTTTGTGTGCAGATTATTAATTAATCGATTTTGTTCATTTATTTTGTGTTTGATGAATTCACTTTTTGTAGGATCAATGCTACTGCACAGACACTGGTTATAACTCTATGGAGAATGTTGAAAAGCCTCTTTATATGAAAGAATTAGAAAGAGTGTGGAGTCACCATCCATCATTTTCTGCTTCTAATACTTTGATGATTGAAGATAAACCATATAGAGCCATTCATAATCTGGTAATTAATTCGATATTAGTTTTCGAATTTTGTATATAATGTATGTTCAGGAAATTAGTATTTAAGTTTTAACTATTTTCATAATCTCGAATTTCAGCCAAATACATCGATTTTTGTCGACTCGTATAATTTAGAGAATCAAATGGACAATTTTCTTAATCCAAATGGTGGTGAACTATGCGCGTACTTTAATGGAGTTGCTGCAGCTGAGGATGTTCTGGAGTATGTTAGACGAAATCCTTTTGGTTACCAGGATTGGAATACTTAGCTCTTGTGTATGATTTCTGCTGGTTTAGTTTTGTAGGTTGGTTCTGCAGATGCATTAGATTTCTTTTTACCTGGCATTGTTAGTAACTTATCTAAAGTTTTGCATGGTGCAAAAATAGTGATAAGTGGGCCTGCCAGAAGCATGAAGGCTATTTGCATAGAAATTAAATGTTTGGCAGAGCTCCTTATGCCTAGTTCTCTGAGATGATAGGCATGCTGAATATTTTTTAATGCGATATGCAGGGCTTGCATGCATTGAGATACATTCAATGGGAAGCAATAATAATTAATGAATGCCATCGACCTTGAATTTTAGGACAGTTTGACAATCTCAATATTCTAAAAGCTGAGACAATGCCCCTTCTTATGAGTGGACAAATTAAGGTATGCTACTTGTGCTCAATATTGATATTTTTCATTGAAATGACTTTTCTGATGGATTTTAGGAAAATCGTGGGGATTATATCAAACTCCTTTCATTCCTTAAGTCAGGACATGATGAGTTAAATTTCTCATCTGCAAGCATCTCCAATTTGAAGAGTCAATTGGAACAATATATAGCACTTAAGTAATAAAGTGTAATAGTGGAAAAAGCATCTCCAATTTGGCCAATTTGGCCATATGTTCACTTTTTAATTCTGTTTTGTAGAAAAAGCAATAAAGTGTAATAGTGGAAATTGTATTTTGAGGTTCTTGTAAAATACTAATATGTTACTGATACCAATAGTATTACAATATGCAATTCTATTCAGTAATACTTATTAAAATGAAATAGTATTTTTCTATTCAGTAATATGTAATTCTATTCAGTAACACTTGTAAAATACTAATTAGTTACTGATACCAATATTAATATGTTCTTGTATTTTGATGTTCTTGGAAATTGTATTTTTCTGTATTTACATTAATGAAACATTTATTCAGTAACATATAATGTAGCATTTTTTGAATTTTTTTTCAAAAAAGTAAATACAATTACGGCGGTTATGACCGTTGCTATTTTTAATTAAATATATATTATATAATTGTGGCGGTTATAACCGTCGTTATTTTTAATTAAATATATATTATACAATTATGGCGGTACAACCGTCGTAATAATATATTGGAGGCAATTCCTAAACCGTCGCGGAATATTACGACAGTTGGAGCGACAGTTTTACAAACCATCGCAAAACAGCCTCGCGACACACGTTTCTACGACCCATGGATGTCGCTCCCGAAAAGATTCGCATCCAACGGTACAAACGCGAGAGTGGCGCAAAAGACACAGAGTCGCCAGCAAAGTGTATTTATCCCAAGAGAGGGAAAGGAAACACTGCATAAACCTGAAGGAAGGGAAAGAGCACGGTCACGCGACCAAGAGAAAGGGTACGGGAGTCGGTTACGCGAAAGGAAGGTGTTAGCACCCTACACGTCCATCGTACTCGATGGGATCCACGCTTGTTGTCTGCATCAAAGGGTGTCGTCATCTGAAACTCTACTGCTACTGGACCGGCGAAAAGAACGAGAATGAAAAGAAACGAAGAACAAATGTAGGGAAAATAAAAGAAGTGCTCGCATGGGCCCTACCCCACTGCCTACGTATCTCATCGGGATCATGAGAATCAGAGCGACGTAGTTCCCCTCACTAGGGGTGGATTGTGTTTATAGGGAACGGCTTACGTTCTAGCTCAGGTGTTGCAGCTCGCTGAATCGAGACTTAGGCGTTACCGTCTTGCGAGAGAACGAGTAGGAGCGCGTTCGTACGTTGAGAGTGAGTGAGATGAGAAAAGAATTCCCGAAGGAAAGACGTTATTGTTTGTTAAAGTTTTTTAGACAGAAGTGTTTTTTTTTTAAGTTAGCTTGTAACTTGTATTGCACCAAAGTCTATCGTGCGGGAACAAGTGAGTCGCATGGTCGCACCCGAATGGAACGTATGCTAAACACTCTAGAAGAGGAGGGGGGACCCCTCGTTCTTCATTTCCTACATTTAAGGCTCGGACGCAATGCATGTTAACCTTTATTAAGTACTTTTGAGAAGTTTTGAGATGAGAAGAGAGAGAACACAAAGGAAACTCTAAAGGGAGACTAAAGGATCCTAATGTTATCATGCATGGATGTCCTAAGGTTAGTGAGGTTTAAGAGAAAAGACTAACTAAGACCTAATGTTAATCCTACTCCAAGCTTAATCAAAAATTAAGTTGGACTAGGTAGCTCTAAAGGGAAGGAATCCAAGAATTGAACAAGTCTTGAGATTCATGGGATGTGAAAGAGTGAAAGAGAAGAAAAGAGAAGAAGAAGAATGAGGAAAGTGATGGGGCAGCAAGCACATCATAATCATCATATCCAAATCAAAACATAAAACATGCTTCAAAGATCATACAAGCACATCTCAAGTACACAAGTGAAAGCACACAAGAAAGAATGCAAGTAAACTTGAATTAAGTGCACCATCAAACACACATGGATGTCATATCAAAGTGAAATGAAGGGGATAAGATGAAAATGAAACAAGACCAGAACTCACATCATATCATCATCAATAATTCATATATGCAAAAGAGGTTCACATTATGCACATGATGCACCAAAGAAGTTACAAAGTAAAAGGAATGATATGCATCACATAATTCAAACCAAATGCATCCAATAATGCTCAAGTAACATGAAAATCAAGTATAGAACTCAAGAGGCAGTAGCACACACATTAGCATCATGTCAAGATCAAACTCAAGTCATACAAGATTAATCACCAAGCAACACATCCAAAGCATGCATCAAAACTAATCAAAGCAATCACTTACTATTCATGCAAGCAAGCAAAGAAACATGTGAAGCAAAAAGTGAGAACATGTCACATAAAACACTTTAAACCAAGAAGGTCAGAACCTCTAGCATGTCATACAAGTCAAACACAAGGCCTCATGCATTGATTGTTTCATACAAAGGAGCATTGTACAAGATTAGGTCAAACATACCACAAAATTCAAGTCAAACAACACCAACTTAGAAAATCAAGATCAAATTGGAAAATGAATCAATGAAGATGATTCCAAAGCCATAAACAAGCTCAAACAGCACATGATCACACCATACAATCATCTAAAGCATCAATCAATCACAAGTAAACAAATGCACTCAAACTAGGTCAAGTGTCTAAGCATGCTTCAATCAACTTCAAACCACAAGTAAAAATCAACCAAAATAGCAAAGTGGTTCAATAAATTCCCAGAAAATAATCTAAGGCAAGCTTAAACATCCAATTAGCATGTGCAAAAAAATTGGAACAGAATTAGCTCAAGAACATGTTCAAAGGTGTTCCACAAGTCAAGATATGCACATAACCGAACAATAATCGAGGGGTATCAAAAATCACATGAAAAACAATCAAAGGTGATCACCAATGCAGCAACATGGCATTAAAACATTCTTCAATTAAGTGTCAAAACATGTCAAAAATATCAGCTCAATAAGGCATGGAAAGATCATCAAACATAAGCACTCATCACAAAGGTAGGCATAGAAGACACTTTGGAAAATAAAATCAGGAATAAATGCGAAAATAAATGGAAAATGAAAATTAAATTAAATAAGACATTAAAGTATGCACATGATTTTTTTTGGGATTTTTTAATAAAAGGAAATATTTTTAATAATTGAAATTAAAACGAAAATAAAAAAAAGAAACTAAAACAAGTGGTTAAAAAACAAAAGGGTGTATATTAGAAAGCAAAACATAAATTGGGCCGTGAGGGGGGGGGGGGGTATGGATAGAAACCGGGCATCAGGCCCATGTAAAAAAAAATCACCAAAAAGAAAAAAAACAAAATAAGAACATAAAAAGAAAAGGAAAGAAAATAAGCTGTAACGTAACATATGTAAACTATCAATCAATTGGTCATTCCTTACTTAAGTCACATAGGACAAAAAACAACACCAACCAATCAGCGCTCGCCACCACATCTTCTTCTTCATGAAGACAACCACCATGCATCGTGAAACATTTTCATGGACAGCATGCAATCACACCTTTTCCAACGATTTTCTCCCTCGATTTCCAACCAAAATGAGCAAAATAAAACACAAAAATGAAGTACAAAGAACGTAGATTAACATGATACCATTCATTTCTTAAGATACACACTCTAACACAGGTAAAAATAAGCTCAAAGATGCGGGTCTAAGCATTAGTTCGAACATTTAAACACATCAGCATGTTCAGATTCAAACCATCAAACAATATCACCATTCCAAGCTATTACAGATGCAGTGGATGAGCATGATTAGATATGGAAAAGAGAGCTTAAAAGAAGAAGTTAAGAAATCTTACTTAGTGGAGGCAAGTCCACTGCTCCTTCAATACTTTGTGGAAGCTTCAGAGAATCAACCAAACTTTCGTGGCAGACCTCACTTGAGCAAGAAAGATGGAGGAAACTTGGAAGAGAAAACCAACTCGAAGAGAGAGAAGTTCTTGAGAGAGAGTGAGCTGCTCTGAAAAATGAAGCCCTCCCTTGTTTCTAGGGTTTGTATCCTTTAAATATGGTGGGTTGTGTCATGTTATTGGGCCTGAGAAGTGGAAAACGTGTTTGGAGTCTTTTTGCCAAGATTGAAAAAGAGAGAGAGGGCATGGTTTAACACAAACGGGAGGGTGTGTTGATAGTGATTTTTGAATGGAAAATGTGAACAAGGTGTGGAGAGAGGCAGGGCACGTGAGAGAGAAAAACTTAAACAAGTTGTACCATCTTTTCCTCTTTCATTATTTTGGCAAAAGAGTGAAATATGTTGCATGGTACTGCATGGTGAGGTTTGGCCATTTTAGGCAATGTTTTGGCACAAGAGAGATAATACAATCCGTGTGAAAGTGATGTAAAATCCACCATGGGAAACCAGCCTCAATGTGCCATAGTGAGCATAACCATGTGAGCCACTTTGGAGGATGAGGACTTGATGAAAACATGACCATTTGATGCAAGACTAGGGTCAATAGAAAGTATGAAGAACATAGAACAAGATTCGTGTTGACAACTAGTTAAAAGCATGCTTGGAAATAGGTGGAAATTGGCTTTGAAATCACAACATCCAAGATGACCAAATGTGCTCAAGAATTCTGAGTTAAAAGGTGCAATTCGACCACTTGGTAACATCAACTTGCAAGCTTCATAAGTTGGTGAATTCTAAACCAAATGAGACAATCTTGGATTCTTTGGAAAGAGGGGATTGCCCTCTACACTTTTCATGTTAGAAGTATCTCAATTCATGGCTTGGAAGTCACTTAAAATTGGCCAAGAACAATGGTACACCAAGCTGTCAAAAATAACTTAGAAAAAATTCTAAGTTTTAGTGAAACCATAAATTGAAAATGTCACACTTTGAACACTTATAACTCACTCAATACCAAACCAAATGCCATGATTCTTGTGCCCATTTTGAAAAGAAAACTTCATACTACAACTTTCATGTTAGAGTTTTCTCAAATCAAAGCTTGAAAGTTGATCAAAATCGAGCATGAACATTGATGCACAAAGCTGTCCAAAATAACTTAGAAAAAATTCTAAGTTTTTCACATTTTACAACTTGAAAACTCCAACTTCAAAACATCATAACTCTCTCAAAAATAATCCAAATGAGACAAACTTTACATGGTTGGAAAGCTTGGAAAAAACTCTACAACTTTTATGTTTGAGAAAAATTGAAATGAAGCTCGTATCATGATGGAAATTGGCTTGGAAGATGGCTGAATTCATGCTGAAACTTTCCCAAAATGGCAACTTCCTAAAAACCTAGATTTCCAAAAATAGCAACTTCTTCACATTTTTTATTTTTCATGAATCCTTGAACATTTCTTGATCAAATCTTGTCCATGGGCCATATTTGACTTGAAAATCATGATGTTGACCTCAAAAAGTCAGGAGTTGACTTTTTCACTGCACAGTTGACTTTATTCCCAATTCTCCTGATTTTGAAATTTCTGATCAATTGAAAACCTTCTGAAACAAATTAATGGGCAATCTTCCATCCTTAGACACCTAAAGACAAAAGGAAAACCATGAAATCAAGTCTTAGCCCAAAAAATCAGAAATAAACTGATTTTATGGCAAACCCTTGTTTTGGCTCCTTTGGTTAGGAGAAATCAGCACATCCTCCAAATTCAAATTCCTCTGAGCATGATGTGTGTCATGTCCACCAATGATGACAAGTGCCGTTTGGAGATGATAAACAATCAAAGAGCTTGCTCATTTGAGGGTTAGATCTCAGAATCTCCAAAACCCTAATTTAGGAAATCAGGCTAGGAGAGTGTGATTTTTTTTTTTTTGAAATTTCTTGCCAGTCTTGATCTTGTGATGAGATGATGGACCAATTAAGACACCTTGACGCCTAAGGCTCCTTTGTGGCTCAAGAAATGATAGCATCAAGAATTTTCTCTCCTCTTAGCCCCTTGGACAATACACATGAACTGTTGCTTGAAACCCTGAAAAACCTCTTCTTCCCTTGAGTTAAACCAAATACCTTGATCCCATGCCAAGAGCCAATGATATGCAAAGATGATAATGCAAGAAATGCAAAGAAACATAAGCCAGTTAGGTGAAAACAACAAGGCAAATTTTGAGGTGCTACAATGGGGAACCGTCGTGAATTGCAAATTGCGTCGGTTCAAACCGCCGTAATCTGCCAAAAATAACTGTCGTAATTTGCCAATTTTCTTGTAGTGGAATACGTAGGCATAGGGCAGCGAAGTCCTATCGAGTCACTTTTGATTCGTCTCTTTTCCGTCTCTGCTTAGTGTCGCGGTGAAAATTGGATACCATAGTTATTTGTTAACTAGGATCACATTTTTAATGTCACCACCGGTCTTTGATTTTATCCAAGGGAAGGGAGAAAAACCGAATTCCCATAATGCAATGTAAATGCACTAAGATTCTAAGTTCGGGGGTTGGTTATACCTAGGGAAGGTGTTAGCATCCTAGATATTTGTAGTACTCTACAGGAACCTCTTGATTTTATTTTATATTATCTGTTATTTGTTTTGCTAAGGGTTTAAGGGTAGGTAATTTATTATTTTTATTCCTAAGTGTGCTCGACAAGATATCGCATCTTGTGCCTACATATCCTGTTAGGAGGGAATCAGAGCACTTGTAGTTCCTTATTAAGGATGCTAAATGTTTTAAAGGTTTATGAGAGGAAGATGAGTCATCATCTTAAGAAAGACCACCACAGTTTTGAAAATGTTTGTATTTTGTGGGGTATGGGATTGTATGTCCCTTTCTTTGAGATGATTAACATCTAATTCTCTTGTGTGGAGAATTAGGTGGGCTAAAGTTTGATTTAAAAAATCAAAATTAAGGGGGGACTAACCTAGGAGATCTATCCTAAGTTGTCTAATTGACTTATCTTAAGGTATCGATCATGGAATGCAAATGATATGCACCATGCATAATAACATGGTTATCATGCATGGGATTTTCCCTTGGATATTTATGCGGTTAATTATATTATTTAGGCGAGGGTGCTAGCAAAGTGATGCTAGACTTGTGTCCAGTGATCGATAGGTCGAATGCGATGCCCTAAGGCGATCGACTTACATGGGTAGAAAGTTGGCTCGACGTTGGATCGAGAATTTTAGTAAGTTTTGAAAAGGCTTGAAGTAAGAACAAGTACACAAGTAGAGATAAGCATATGAGGAATAATAACAAGCATAAACAAGATAACCAAGCAAACAAGCAAACGATTCACTCAGGCGCGTGATGGATTAAAAAGAGAACGGTTGCTAAGAGAAGTTGATTAATTTGAGGTTTATTATCATGTTGAGAATTATGTTTAAAAAAAAAAAGTTAGAGGTTTTCTTATTAAGAAAAAAAAGATTTTAATTTTTGCCATTTGATAAATAAGAGTTTGTATTGAAAAAGGCTTCTACTAATAAAAAAGGTTTTCAATTTATTAATTTAATTATGTTTAAAAGAAAGAAGAAAAAGGGTCTAAATAATTGAAAGATTTTACTTCTAATAAAAAAAAGTTGATTTTTATTAAGTTTATTTTTAAATTTAAAGAGAGATTTTTATTATAAAAGAGTTTATTTTGTTAAAAAAGTTTCACTATATATAAAAAAGTTTACATAGAAAAAAAAGGTTATGTTTTAATATAAAAAGTTAAATTTAATAACAAAATTATTTTAGGAAAAAAAACTATTTTTAAATAAACAAAATTACGATTATTAGTTATATATATAAAAAAAAAGGATTTGGTTATATTAAAAAGAAACGGAGGGATCCTGCATGGTCATGGAGAGAGAGTCCACGAGGGACTCTCTAATCTCTACCGTGTGATGTGTGTGCATGTGATCAAGTGGATGAGACGTGAGGGCGCACGGAGTGGAGCGTGTGTGTTGTGTACATGATTGATACGTCCGAAATACAAACCAAAAGACACAAAAGCGCTCTCTCGTCTCTCAGTCTCTCTCGTTAACGCATTCGTCCCCCTATCGTCTTCCTCACCCTCTCCGCTTTCTCACTCGTCCTTTCCGATTAAACAAAAGCAACGATAAAAAGAAAACCCTAACCCCAACGGTCCCCTTCCCCGATCCACTAATGTTTGATTACAAATTACAAGGATAAAGCGACGAAAATTAAAGAGGATGTCGGCGTTTGAAGGCGTAGCACGGTGATTGCAACCTCCCGATCTCCCCTTCAGATAAGTCTCCTCCTTTTCCGTGTGTATGTTGGTCCGTGTGCTATGCGTGTGTACGATTTGGCTCCGCCCTCCCCTTTTTCTGAATGTGCGTGATTGAAATCTTTGGCGATTTTGTGAATCGATGAATGGTTTGGGTGTGTTCGATCTAATGAATGTTTGTGTAGGGTTTTCTTTTGTAGTTTCTGGTGTATGACCTTGATGTTGATTGTACGATCTGGGTTTTGGTGGGTGTAGATTGATGAAGTGGTTTTCTGGTACGATATGATGGATTGGATTTAGTACAATTTGAATTTTGGTATGTGTATGGATTTTTGAGTTTTTTCTCGTGTCCCCCCTTCTAGCAGTCGTGTGTGCTTCTTATATAGGTCCAGAAGCAATAAACAGATGAAGATATTGCTTTGAAGATGCTTTAATCCTGTGTCTGGACATGCTGTTTTCATTTGGGAAAGTTTAGGAATTTTCTGAAATGTGTTGTCATTGTTTTGGAATGATTTTAAATTTTGTCTGATAAATGTTGATTTTGTATTGAAAGACATTTGAAAACTTGCCGTATTCATGTGTTCTCTTCATGAATACTTGATTCATACTTGCATTATCTGATTTGGAAATGTTTGAACCTCAATAATTCTTGGCGCTGAGTCGTCTGGTTGCCTTAACTAGGACTTGGTTTTATTGCTGTCACGACTCTAATTCACGCTTTTCATCTTCTCTTCCTTTTTCCTTCAGGTGACACATAAGTTTAACGAGATTCACTAGCACTTGCATACCTTTTAGCAACATCGACTTTTATCAAGATAGTTGGTCTTCGTGGAACTGTCCTCGAGGGCCCTGCAGCAGTTAGTCTCAAGGTACCTCAATTTAATTGTCTGAGTTTTTCCTGATTTGATTTGTTTCTCAATGCTAAATTCTTTCATACGCGTTTGTTCAGGCAGCACAATGACATCAAATTTCAGTAGAACTTCTAAGTTGGTCTCTTGCCAGATATCATCTTGCAGAGGTACTCATCTGGAACATAAGTTTTCATGAGATGGCTTAGACTATCAAATACATCTGTAAGTTGCAATTGCCTTGACTTTACTCTATCTTTGGTGTAGGTATTGAGCTAATACCGGGGCGTGAATTACTCGAAGCACGAACACTGCTCCATTTCATGACTTGTGTTGACAGCTTGTTTTAAATAGACTTTGGGTGGGATACAACCAGGTAATAGTTCAATGCTTCTAAAATCTTCATTTCCATTTCAAGTATGTCCTTGATTTCATACCTATACTTATCATCGGCATATAATTTCTTAATGTAAAATACAAGCAGCCTAGCCTGCACCGTGCTTTTTTCTGCTTTTGATGCCAGATACAAGTAGGTTGGAGCTACCAGGCGTGGATCATATTCGTTCATACTCTTCCTTGTGTAAACACGCCTCATGTAAGTAACTGCGGTAGCAACAACTCTTTGCCTCACTTTTACTTGTTGAGCCAACTTCAGAATATAATTAGACATGTGCCTCTTAATGAGATTAAAATCCTCAAGAGTGAGACCCTTTTCTTTGTCAAGTGAATTCACCATATCCACATCTTCTTGATCCAAAGGGTGCTTGGTAATGAGATGATGTCCAGAAATTGGCAGCCATGACTTGTTGAGAGATCAGAGAAACAATCCAAGTGGTGGAAAATCAATTGAGAGTGTTCAACCTTTGGTACGAAAGAAACATTAGGAACTAGTTCGTTTATTGTTCTTGGTTTCTGATTTTGTGTGATTTCATTGATCTGATGGCTACTGAGTCTCACTTACTGTCATGTTTGGCTATGTGAAACATTGTAATAAAATCTTTCCTTTTCAAAATAATCATGCTTGACTGTGTTTCAAGAATTTGAAAACTTGCCTTCTCATTATCTTGTTTAGTCATGTTTGTGAACTTTGAGCTTTCCTTTATCCATATTTCATTATTGACGGCTTCTAAAATGTCCTTAAAGTGCTTTGGTTAATACCCCCTAACGTCCTTATTTCCTGTTTTGCTTCATCGTTCCAAATTATTGTTTCTGTTTATGACAATATGCAGTTTTTGACTCAACCTCCCTATTGCAGAGAACATTAACATACCGAGTTTTTTGCCTCCTCTTGATGCTAAACCCGTGGGTGTGGAGAAACAAGTCGTTAATGTTGTTGATGAGGTACAAATCAATTCTAAATCTTTGCAATTGGTCTATGTGAAGAGCTCTGCCACGGTCTATTTGTGAATATTAAGCGAAAGTCTCATGCACTTATCCTTTGTTTGGACAGGTTTGCATACATAGAGGTGGGAGCAAAACTTGATATCTTAGTAAGTGCAGGCAACCCTAAAAACCAAGGAGAAGCATCCATCTGCCAATCTTTTACCATACTTTGTAATGGAAATCCTTTGAAACCAGTGGCACGTAACAAAGCTTTCGCGTCATTGCTAATTCTGAAGACTGCGTCGGTCACTGTCGAACGTAGCACAAAACTTCTTTTGAGATTTCAATGGCTTGTGTAAATCAATTCTTAAATATTTGAAACTTTAGCTTTTGAAGTTTTGCTGCTCTATAAGCACCTCAACTTGTCCACACTGTGTACTTTCCTCAGTCTGTAGCAATTGAGCCACGAGTCCTGTATGCCTTTGGATGCTTAATGAACGTTTTCCATGTTTGATCTTTAATCATGATGAATCCTTTAGGGACACTTCCAAGTCTTGAATTGTGATACGTGAAACTCTTTTGATTTCTCTTCATGAACCCAATTTTTGGGTGCTATGAATTATGAACCTGTAATTTTGAATCTAATGGTAAAACTTCTTGAATACTTGGGATAAACTTTTAGCTTTGCAAATAACTTTCAACTTGCACTTTAAAAGAATTTTGTAACATGGATATTGGAATGATAACATGAATTTGAGCTTTCTTGTCGTGAAATTATACAACTTAAGAATCCGTTTCGTAAGCTATGATTGAACTTAAATTTGAACACGAAAGTGGTGTTGAACCTTATATCACAAATTTTAATTTGAACAAACAATTCTCTTCGAATAGCCCCATTGAATTAGTGACTCGAAACATGAATCTTAGTATACTTTAGATCTTGCAAGCTTTCAAAATTTTTACCAATGGTCAAGGTATCTTGAACATTTAATTTCCAACAATCTTCAAACATGCTTAAAGAACAACTGACAGCTTCAAGAATATAAATATTCTTCTTGAAACAGAAGGCATGAGCTTCATTAAACACGGAGATAATGTAGGGGCTTTAAGTTAATCTCGTAAGCAGGGGAGAGAGATGCCATCTTATAATATAACTTTACCACAAAACCAGTGACCAGTCTTAGGGGAACCAAATCCATATCAGAGGGTATAAGGACTTAAACTTTGCGGGGAGATTGAGGAATCTTGAGGGAGAAAAGTCTTGGTAGTGGTTTAGGGATCAAAAAGGGTGAGGGCACAATCTCACAGGACCAGAGAACCTCCACAATCACACACACAACACAGCCTTCAGGACCTTGAATCTTCTGCAGCAGCACCTGTCTTTAAAAGAGAAACAAACAGACAAAGCTAGATAAAGTGGTTAATTATGCACGATAGATGATCTAGATGCCATGCAAAGAACAAAGGCGGGGATCTTAGGGTCAAAAATTAGGGTGCAACACTTAGTAATAGGCTTTAGATAGACACACCCTTTAATTATAACAACAAGAGTGGATCCCGTTGAGTACAACAGACGCGAGGGGGTGCTAATACCTTCCTCTCGTGTAATCGATTCTCGAACCCGGACTATGGTTGCGATGACCATGTCTTCTCCCTTTTGAGGTTTCTTCGATCATTTCCTTTCCCTCTGTTGGGATAAATAACGTTCGGTGGTGACTCTATTTTTTCCGCCAGTTGATTTTCGCTTTGCGACAGCGGGGTTCCACCGAGGTAAGAGATTTGTTTGTCAGACAAGAACTGACAACTAGACAGGAATTGGGTTTGGAAATGCTTTGCCAGACAGGAACCAGGCTTTGAAATGTTTTGCCAGAGGGGAACTAGACTTTGAAAAAATTTGCCAAACGAGAACTGGGTTTTTAAATGGCCGGCCATACGAGAATTGGACTTTGAAATGTTTTCCAGACGAGAACTTGACTTTGAAAAAGTTTGCCAGACGGGAACCAGATTTCCCAAAGATAAGCCAGATGGAAACTGACTACCAGACGAGAACTGGGTTTTAAAAACATATAAGCCAGAAGGGAACTGGATTTTGTAATGATTGACCAGACGGGAACTGGTTATCAGACGAGAACTGAGTTTTGAGATAGTTTGCCAGACGAGAATTGGACTTCGTAAGGAAATGGTCAGACGAGAACTGACTACCAGGCGAGAACTGGGTTTTGAAAAAGATAAGCCAGACAGGAACTGGATTTTGTAATGATTAACCAGACGGAAATTGATTACCAGACGGGAACTGTGTTTTGCGATAGTTTGCCAGACGAGAACTGGAATTTGTAAGGAAATGGTCAGATGAGAACTAGGTTTTTAAAAAGATAAGTTAGACGGGGAAGTCACCATTGTAATTTTCCACCTTTTCCCTATGAGTGACAAACCTACCCATAAGGTAATTCCTAATCCACTCAAACATGGTTATAACTGGTTTGTCTCTCTGCATCAACATACTTTCATTGAATGATTCACTAAGGTTATTCTTTAGAACATCACACTTAAAGTAAAAGGAAAATGTATGTTTACATCATTTATGTTTGAGTGCAAAATTTAACCATTCAAAAGCATCTAAACTCACTTCCTTAACTTGCAACATCTTAGCTTCATGTGCCTCATTGTAGGTTGCCTTTGGTGTAACCATCATGAGGTTTCTAAACAATGTACCACCTCCAAACTTTTTCTTTAAGTTGGCATATAAATGCCTTAGACAAAACCTATGTTCATATCTAGGGTATTACTCTTCAAAAAGTTACACAAGCCCCTACACATAATAACACAACATTTTAATAAACTTAGATGACACAAAACTACAATAACACAAGGATCATTGTACATATCTTTTATTGGTCAGAAATGAAACATCATCTACTATCACCCATGTCTTGAAGAAGTAACTTAATAAACCAGCTCCAAAAGTTTTTGGTTTCATTCTCTACTACACCAACATCAACAGGAAGATATTGATCACTGGCATTCCTCCTAACAACAATCAACAAAATTCCACCATACTTGTTCTAAAGATGTCAACCATATAACCCTATGAATGGTCTATATCCTAGTGTCGATGCTTTTTTGGTACCATCAAAACACATGTAGCATCTTTCAAACCGTGGTTCCAATCCAGGTCTTGTTATGCCAATGTTTATCTTAAATTTGTTTCCTGGAGAAGCTCTATTTAACTCAGCAGCGTATGACCATAACAAACTGTATTACTTGCTTGAGTCATATTCAACAACTTATCTAGCAAGCTGCCTAACCTTGAATGCCATACAACCAGTTATCTCAGTAGCAAATCTCAACCTTACATCTGTTACAACTTTATAAAACCTCGTCTTACTATTGTTCTTCAACTTGTCAATAATCATCTTAGCCACAAAATCAACCTTGACATTGTTGTTAAAGAACTGTCTTCCACATTTGTGTTTGTGAAATAGAGTCTTGATCTTATATGTTGTAGATCTCAAAACTCTGCTGCACAACACAATGTAGTCACACAACTTTTTGTTCTTACATACAACCCCACATCTAGTGGCATCATTTTTGGCAAATGATATTGCCTACCTTCAAGACATTGTGTTCAAGTATAACCTTCTTAAATTGCTCCAGAGATGAAAATTTCATTCCAACTTTGAATGTGAAATCCTTTTGAAAGTGCTTCCTCTTCATTATACCTAATGACTGCAGGCCTATCATCACAACTATCTTCATCTTCCCCACTATTAAGTTCATCAGTCATGTAATTTTCTTCTATGATTTGTTCCCTGCACATCTCTTCTGTAAGCATATGGTTGGGTGGTTGACTTGTAGTAGTAGTAGCAATATCATTCTCCCTTATAGGCCCACCTTCATCCACACCCTCACCTTCATCCACACCAAAATATTTCTGTTCAGCAAATTCGTCATCAAAATCATGCATTCTCTCTTCTTCATTATCTTCAAATTGCATATCATTCATAGATTCATCGCTTGATTCATTGTCCTCACCACTTTGATGTCCCTTTTGTTTCTCTACCAACCCCTCCATATATGTCAACTAACCTATAGCTGGTTTGGTCTCTGTATATATTTTAACATCACACTTATCCTCCTCAGCATATAAAGCTAACAATTATGCATCTTCATCATTTCTAAATGGTTGTAGATCTCTTTCCAAACAACTATCTTCATATTTCCACCATAACTTCACAACATCAACACTAAACTCTAAGTATAACCTTTTAATTTGGTCACGACCTTAAAAAATGACCAGAAATCACTGACTTGTCCACTGAATGCATAAATATCCTTACCTTCATACCTTAACTTAGGGTCTTTTACAAAAGAACCTTTGGTGAAAAATAACACCTTGAATATCCCCATTTCATATACAAGGCAAATACAACCAAGGGTAAATTTGGTTTTACATTCACATAAAGTCATCAATTTTCCAGTCAACACAACAACATTTTAGGGCACAATAGACCACACAATACAAAACTCTAAATGTATGTGGGACACAACAAAAAAGGGAGAAACATTAACTATTGGAATCTATAAACAATTTGAAAACATTAAATGCAGAAGCATATGAGACAAACCTGTCTTTATGGTGCGTGATATATAGTTGGGACCACAACTTCAAGGACCACACCGAAATTTCTTAAAGAAAACTCAAATTAGATATTCACCAGCAGAAACGAAAAGGAAAACGATTGACCTACTTCAAGGAAAACTACGAACTTCGAAGCAAGAATGAACTTTTTAACACTGAAGATGTGTGAAAGATAGAAACAAAACACTTATAAAGGAATTATGTTAAATGTATTTAAGGAAAGTTTCTATTTATTAAATTATAAATAAATAAGATTTTTAATTAATTTATGTTGTAAATAAGTTGAATAGAACTTAACGTCAAAGATAAAAAATGTGAATGAAAAATAATTATTTAAAGGAAAATTTTAAAGAGTCTAAAAATGAAATTGAGTATATTTATATAGATTAAAAAGATATTTAACCCATTCTATTTTAATATTTGCTAGAAGATATTTTCATTTTAATTTTATTAACATTTATATTTTAATTTTTTTGACAAAATTATATTGGCTTAAATGCATTTTTGGTCCTCCTAGTTTGGGCATTTTAAACTTTTGGTCCCCTATTACAAAACCTACGATTTTGGTCCCTCAATTTTAGTGGTCTTTGCATTTCTATAGTCCCCCTCCAATTTTGCAGATGTGGCATTGATGATTGGGATAAAAAATATATTTTAATTAGGTGGCAATGATGATTAGGATATTTAATATTATTTTTAATTGATTTAATATTTTTAATAATATTTTTAACTAAATTAATATTTAATATATTAATCTTAATTAAGTTTTTTTAAATTAATTAATTAAAACATTTAAGGAACAATTCTGGGCCTAGGCCCATTTACTAAGAGTAACAGTCCAACACCAATTGGTTATAAGGGAAGTATATGTGTTATATAAACACTTATATTATTAGAATAAAAATCGATGTGGGACTTATAGAATAACAGTCCAACACCATTTTAACCACCATTTGAAATGCAAAAAACACTACAAAGTGACATTGTCGTTTATTCTGTTATAATAAGAACCATATATCAGATATTAAGCACACACTATCCAAAGGGAAGTTTGACACGAAGGGTTGTTTTTCTTGAGTATCTTGAACTAAGAAATGCAGCAGTACCATGATTATGTGTTGAAACGACCATGTTTAATCCTTTGAAGGACTGTGCTCTGGTATCAATACCTAGGAAAAAATTGATGTGGTTAGATTTGGTCATATAGCTGTTAAACTCGGAAAAATGTGTGGGTATGGGTGTTCGCGGTGCGGTTTGGGCGGTTTTGACGCTAAAAATCATCCGAACCGCAAGAGAAAAAAAACATGCGGTTTGGTTTGGTTCGGTTGGCTTTTAAAAGAAATCCGAACCAAACCAAACCAAACCAATGCGGTTTGGATTGGTTCGGTTGGTTCGGTTTTTTACAATATTTTTGTTGAGTGATATTTACATATATAGAGAACAACATAACTTTGTGTTTAGTCGTTCATACATTACCAAATAATAGCAAAACTCGTCATATTTAGACAAAAAGTTCTCATTCAATATACAAAAATCAAGTTAAACAAAAGTAGAAAAAAATAGTTGCATAAAATAATATCAAAAATATTATAATAAAACAGAAAAATAGAGGAGAAGGGAGATTAGATAAGATGAAAAAGAAAGAACATAAGGGATGTGAAATTAGAGAAGAAAGGTGCGATAAAAAGATAATTAGAAGAGAAAATAATAACATAAAAATGAGAAGATGAAAAAGAAAGAACATGTGAGATGAGAGATTAGTGTAGAAGAGGTGAGAAGTATATGGCAAAGAATATGAGAACAATGCGCAATACTATTAGGAGAGATTTGAGAAGATTAAAACTGAAAAGTTAAGTGTGAGTAAGAGAAAATATTTCGTAATTGTAAGGTTAAGACATAATGGGTTTGAGTTTTGGGTTAGATGTGGGATAAGTAAAGTTTGGGCTGTAACATAATGCGGTTTGGTTTGGTTTAGTTCGGTTTGCAAAATACAAACCGCAAACCAAACCGAACCCTGCGGTTTTGTTAAAAGATGACCCGAACAAATTCGAACCAAATGCGGTTTTTTGCGGTTTCAGTTTGGTTTGGTTTGGTTTGCGGTTTTCTATTGGGTTGGTTAGGTTTTGAACACCCCTATGTGTGGGCACCGTGCTACTGTCATAAACATTTTTCTTTCCAAAAAAAATTAAGCTAAGAAATGTGGTTTTGAAAATTGTCGTCATGAATCACGTTCATCACAAGAAATCAATAGAAAATGGAAAGCATTATTCACATGTGATGAAAGTGGGAAGCTCATCAAATATGCAGTCACGAGATCCTTAGAATAGCCATGAAAATCACAGAAAGTTTCAGTAGCAAATCATACACAATCATCGTCATAAAATCGTGGTTTTTGTAAGAAGTGAAAAATAGCCATCAAGTTCCAAACAAAATCCAAAACAATTCCAAAAATAAAGCAACATGTTTCAGACCAGATCATCACCATCAACTACAATTTCCACGACAAAATCAAACACAATCAAGTAAAAATGGAAACAATATTACCAGCAGGGGGCACAAATCATCAACAGTCATGTTTCTTTCCAAAACAAATTTCGACACGATATCACGCAACTAAGTTTAAAATCACTGTTTCAAATATCAGCGAGCCTATGAATTAGAAAGACAAACATATACAAGCAGCACACACAAATTGAGAATTGTGACTTGTAGCAAGAAAGAAGAAGAAGATTCGGAGTAGAAGAAGAACACAAAGAGAAGAGCAAGGTTTATAAAGCTTTAGTCCCACATCGTTTTGTCTAGTAGTATGGAAGTGTTTATACAGCTTGATCAAATCTATAATATTACATAAGTAGGTTGGGATGAAAGTGGGCTGTTGAGAAATGAGCTTTGGACCCATAATACTCTTTCAAAATTTTAATTAAATAAATATCAATTTAAATTATTAATTCTCTATAAAAATATTAAAAATATTAAATTAGTTAAAAGTAGGCTTAATTGCAATTTTGGTCCCTCTGTTTTGGTTTTTTCGCGGTTTTAGTCCCCCTATTTTGTTTTTAAGCAGTTTTGGTCCCCCATCCCAATTTTGACCCAACTGTTAATGTACAGTCGTGGACTGTTCATTTTGTCCGTACATGAACAGTGCACGATCGTACATAAACAGTACACGACCGTACATGAACAGTTGGGTTAAAATTGGGATGGGGGACCAAAACTGCTTAAAAACAAAATAGGGGGACTAAAACCGTGAAAAAACCAAAATAGGGGGACCAAAATTGCAATTAAGCCTTAAAAGTATTATTAAATATTAAAATATCCTAGTCATCTTGCCATGTAATTAAAAATAATTTTTAAATCTTAGTCATCAATGTCACATCCGCAAAATTGGAAGGGGACTACAAAAATGCAAAGACCATCAAAATTGAAGGACCAAAATCGCATATTTTGTAATAGGGGATCAAAAATTTAAAATGCCCAAACTAGGAGATCAAAAGTACATTTAAGCTAATTATATTTTAATTTTTGTTAAAACTCATTCTTCTTCTTTCACCAAACACTTTCTCTCTTTTTCTCTCTTTCCATTCACTCCTTCGTTCTCTCTATCATCGTCTCAGGTACTCTCTACTGCAAAACCAATAAACACCAATTAGCGAATATAAACCCTAATTTCACACACATCACACTCTGCAGTTCCTCCATTCACTCTCTTACCGAATGCTCTACTTGTTTCACGTTTCACCTTCATTGTTATTAATCTGTATTTCGAATTTAGCACATGTATGCGCGAATGTTGATTAACGGCTTTGTTTTGAGACTGTTATGGTTTTAGCGATGATCATGATTTGGATCTACTTGTTTCATTGCAGGGAAAACTGAGGGGGAAAAACCCCTCTTTTTTTCTTTTTCTTTTTTTCTTTTTTTTGTTCTAAAATTTTGAATTTTGAGGAATTAAGGGTTGGGATTTATGTCCTTCAATCAATCAAAGTCCGATAAAAGTGACACTGCGTACCGACGATCCGGCCGATCCGCCAGCTTCAATCAGCAGCGAGGTTCCACCGGTGGTTCATACGTTAAGAGCGGTACCGGCGGGGCCGCGTCTTCAGTCCCCTCTTCTCGGAGGTTAGTTTTATGGTTTTAAAATTCATGTTTTGTTGTTTTCAGTGTGAGGTGGTGTAGATTTTGAAATATGATTAGAGTGTATATGTGTAAACATTGTAGGATTATTGTATATGAATGTGTGCAGTAATAAAATTGTATATGAATGTGTGAAGTAATAAAATTGTATATGAATGTGTGTAGTAATAAAATCTTATGCAATTTTGTTTTATTTTTGAAATTACTTATTTGTCAAAGAAATTTTTTAGTTATTTGTTTGGGTAAAAAAGAAGATAAAATTATAGATAAAATGGTTTGAATGAATGGTAAGACTGAAAGAAAAAATCATTTCACCAAAATTCGGTATCCATTTGATCTATAGGAAGTATTTAATTCACTTACACTGTGTAAAGAGTTTTTATACTGGGAAATAGTGTTGTCGTTGGCGGATGGCTCTCCAAAATGCCACCATACCGGCTGCAAACTGCTCTGCGGCGCCGTTAGAGCAGATTATGACCGAAATAACTGCAGTGTCTATTTACCATTGAGGCGAACCCAAAAACCGACATGTATCCGCCATGGCGGATATTTGATAACACTGCTGGGAATCAATCATAACTATTAGTTCATTTGACTCATAGTCACATAAGAGGGGTAGGGTATGGTTAGCTTAGGGGTGTACTTGTAATCTTGACTGTAGTATTATATATATCCTTGTAATACTAAAACCCTAATTCATTCAAATAATAAAACAGAACTACAGCTGCCCTGTTGTTGCAGATGTAAGGACACTTGGGCGAACTGCACAAACAAATATTGTGTTAGCTGTTTGCGATTTACGTTTTGATTACTCTTTTGTTACTAGTTGCTGTTCTAACAAAATCACATACATGATTGGTCATAAAATGCTGAAGTGTAAAACTTTTACAGTGACTGCATGAAAATTAAACTCTATATATTAAAGAAGTCATTTATTTGATTGAGTGATGAGGGATAAAATCGATAGTAAATGGTGAACTTGGAAGGAAAAAAGCTACACCAGAACTTAGTATCCCCTTTATATAATAGGTATAGATTTTAAGTTTCATTTTCCCTCCTTTTTTATTGATATTGATTGTTGCTTTTGTTAGTTTTAACAAGAAGTCTGATAATCATGCACAAGGTGGACCATCTAGGGTAAACCCAACCCCAGCAACTTCAACTGTGCCTAATTATGCTTCTGCAGTCCGAGCAACACCGAATGGTTCCCATGTACAACAGCCGCAATTTCATGGTAAGCTTGGACCTGAAATAGTTTCTTTCGGTGCTTGATTGTGCAAGAAATACTTGCATTCCATTTTATAATGGAAGAACCTGTTGCTTTTATATATGGATGGAAATTTAGTGTTTGGTAAAATGTGTTTGTCTTTTGTGGACAATACTTATCTATGTTGTGTCATAGGAGGGTCTGATGCTTCAGTTACTAATGCAACTGCCAAGCCATCCGAATCATCAGCTGTACAAAGGAGCACCGGAGTTGTTTCTAAAGCTCCTATTTCTCAACCTCCCTCCATGAGTTCTGGCTCAGCAGCACCTGCAACTCCTGCTAAGGGTATGTTATTCCTAATGTAGGTTTTTATGTAGCACATATGACGTGGAATAAGGTTTTTGGTTTCATAATTCTTTAATAGGGTCATAGTTGAAATATAACTTGTTCTTACCTATTACTCGTGAGAATGATCTGAATATTGCCATCTTCCCCAGTAGATGCATCCAAGGCTTTCCCTTTCCAATTTGGATCTCTTAGTCCTGGTGTTATGAATGTGATGGCAGTAAGTTTCTCATCTGCAAGCTACTTAACATACAACTGAAGTTTTGTATTACATAATGCCTGGATTTAGGAGGGGTTGATCATGTTTTGTTATAATATATGCAGATTCCTGCTCGCACAAACTCGGCTCCTCCTAATTTTGATGAGCAGAAACGTGATCAGGTGTGCTATTTATTATCTTTTTCCCCCTTTCCTCTCGTTGTTATTTATACTATGGGCTAGATTATAGATCCCCCCGACACATCCTTTGGAAGGAAAGAGAATGTAATTGGTATTCATGGATTCTGATGCCACATAGGATATCCTTTTTCTGTAATAGAAGCTGACAAAGGAGTACATCTATATATTTTTAATTTAGTCTTGTTAAAGTTGATGTATTTTTTTTTTCATAGCAATGCGGGTATTTCATATCCTGTCTAATTTCATAACCTTCAGGCTCACCATGATTCTTTAAGGCCCGTGCCTTCTGTGCCAACACCTCCTGTTCCAAAGCAGCTGCCAGCAAAAAAGGATACAGGTGCCTTTGACCATATGGCTGGGGAGACTCATACTGGTACAGTGGCAAAAAAGGATCCTCAAGTGTCACCTTTACCCCCAGCAAACCTAATGCAGAAGCCTTCTGTTATTCCTCTAGCTGGAATTTCAATGCCAGTGCCATATCACCAGTCACAGGCACCTGTACACTTTGGTGCTTCTAATCCACAAATTCAATCTCATGGCATGTCAACAGCACCTCTTCAGTTGCCCTTACCAATGCCTTTTCCAATTGTAAGTGCTGCACAAGTGCAACAACAGGTATTTGTTCCAAGCCTTCCACATCATCCTATTCATCCACAAGGAATCATGCATCAAGTCCAAAATATAGGTTACAGTTCTCAAATTGGTCATCAATTGCCCCATCATTATGGCAACATGGGTATGGGCATCAACCCACAATATTCTCCACAGCAAGGAGGAAAAATGGCTGTACCTCGGAAAACCACTCCTGTGAAAATAACTCACCCTGATACACACGAAGAGCTTAGACTTGATAAAAGGGCAGCTGGTGGTGGGTCATCAGGTGGTAGGTCTCATTCTGGCATGCTTTCTCAATCTCAATCTGTCCAGAGCCAGATAACAACCAATGCTCAGCCACCAAGAGTTTCCCGTGACGTGCCTAGTGCAATCCCGTCAACTCTTTTAGGGGTATCTTCTGTATCTATAAAGCCAAGTGGTGGGTCTGGTATTGTAAACTCATCATTTGCCAATTCCAATATTTCTGGTGCTCAAAAGGGTGGATCTCCTAGTTCCTCAGTAACATCTAGCGATGTTTACTCTTTGGTGCCACCAAAAGGGCCTGAAATTTGTTCTGAAATCTCTTCCCAACAATCTACTGCTGCATCTGCTTCTGCCGAGAAGCTTACATCAGCTTCCTTGTTGCCTTCTTCAACTGCTATTAGTGAGAATTCTGTTTCAGCTGTATCCAATAATGAAGGCAGATACAAGGAATCTCTTAGTAGGTCAAATTCTTTGAAGGATAATCAGAAGAAACTACAAAAGAAAGGCCAATTGCAGCATCAGGTACAAAAGTGGTAGTTATTCAAAAACCCTTTACCTAAAATGATCTTTGTATGTTTCAAGTCATGTGAATGTCCTTTTTATTTTTTTCCTCACAGGTGGCTGTGCAATCTTCTGCTGTGGCTAATAAACCTTCCCTAGCTGGTGATGGTTGTATCTCTGATTGTGTAGTTTCTGAAATTGTAGGAACTAAAACACCCTATTCTGCAGCAGCTGCCAATGAAGATCTTTTAGCAATAGCTTCTGGCACAAATTCAGCTACCAGTGAGAGCTTGCCTTCTTCTGTTGAAGAGAAGACCAATGATTCTACACAGGTGTCTGCTTATGCTTCAGCTGAGGGACCTGTTACTCAAGTTGTGGATAGCTTGAACAATCATAAGAGTGATACGCTAGATGTATTATCACGAGAGGGTAAACAGCTGAGGCAGAACAAATTAGCTGGTGATAAAACTGAAATTTCAACTATGCAGATAAGTAAAAATGTTAGTGATAACGGGGCAGAATTTAGCCACCTCAAAAAAGGTGCTTCAGAATTAGGCACTGGGGTTGTAACTTCAAGGACTGGCCTGCAAGGAATGGATAGAATTGAATCTGCAAGTTGCAGCACAGATTGTGACAGGATGGGTGATAATTTAGGCATGTCTACTTCTGCATTGGATTCTAAAGATGCCTCTTTAAGCAGAAACGAAGGTGTAGTTAGTAATGAACCCACTTCTACAAATTCTGGCACATCAGATCATCAATCTTCTGGCCATCTTGAAACAAATTTAAAACATTGCAAGGATGGTTCAGAGGATTCTGGCACTGGCTCAGCCTCTCTTCTGGCAGCATCAGTTACTATGGACAAACCAGTTTTAGAGCCAAGTAAGGTGAAAGGTACATCAAAGGGGAAAAAGAAACGAAAAGAAATTCTTCAGAAAGCAGATGCTTCTGGGTCAACAGCTGATCTTTATAATGCGTATAAGGGACCTGAGGAAAAGAAAGAAGCTGTTGCAAGTTCAGAGAGCACTGGAAATGTTTCTACTTCTGGAAATTTGAAGCAGCTCCCTATTGATGCTGCTCAGCCAGCTGTAGTTGCAAATGAACAATGTGGGCAGAGTAAGGCTGAACCTGAGGACTGGGAGGATGCTGCAGACATGTCCGCACCAAAGCTAGAAGTATCAGATAAAACTCAACAGGACAGCAATGGTAGTGCAGTCACTGACAAAAAGTACTCTCGGGATTTCCTTTTAAAATTTGCAGAGCAATGCACTGATCTTCCTGAAGGGTTTGAAATCAAGGCAGACTTAGCTGAAATTTTGATGGGTTCTAATATTGGTTCTCATGTTATTGAACGCGATTCACATCCTTCTACTGGCAGAAACACAGATAGGTCAGGTGGCATGTCTCGGATGGATCGTCGTGGAAGTGGCATTATTGAGGACGATAAATGGAGTAAAGCTTCTGGTGCTTTTCATTCTGATATGCGCTTGGATGGTATTGGAGGTAGTGCAGGATCCCGACCAGGCCAAGGAGGTAATTTTGGTGTTTTAAGGAATCCACGCACACAGACAGCTATGCAATATGGAGGGATTCTATCTGGGCCAATGCAATCCATGGTAAATCAGGGAGGAATGCAAAGAAATAGCCCTGATGGTGAAAGGTGGCAGCGTGCTGCTAGCTTCCCGCAGAGGGGTTTAATTCCATCTCCTTCTCAATCTCCTTTGGTGACGATGCACAAAGCTGAGAAGAAGTACGAGGTTGGTAAAGTAACAGATGAGGAACAGGCGAAGCAGAGACAGTTGAAGGGTATATTGAACAAGTTAACTCCACAGAACTTTGAGAAACTTTTTGAACAGGTAAAAGCAGTTAATATTGACAATGCAGTCACTCTCACTGGTGTCATCTCACAAATCTTTGAGAAGGCCTTGATGGAACCTACCTTCTGTGAAATGTATGCCAATTTCTGTTTTCATCTGGCAGCTGCATTGCCTGATCTCAGTCAAGACAATGAAAAGATAACATTTAAGAGATTATTGTTAAACAAGTGCCAGGAAGAATTTGAGAGGGGTGAAAGAGAGCAAGAAGAAGCTAATCAAGCTGATGAGGGTGAGGTGAAACAGTCTGACGAGGAAAGAGAAGCAAAACGTTCCAAGGCTAGAAGACGAATGTTGGGTAATATCAGATTAATTGGAGAGCTATATAAGAAGAGAATGCTGACAGAGAGGATAATGCACGAGTGCATAAAAAAGTTACTGGGTCAGTGTCAGAATCCTGACGAAGAAGATATTGAAGCTTTATGCAAACTGATGAGTACTATTGGGGAGATGATTGATCACCCCAAAGCCAAGGAACATATGGATGTGTATTTTGAAAGGATTAAATTATTATCAAACAACATGAGTTTATCGTCTAGGGTGAGGTTCATGTTGAAGGATACCATTGATTTGAGAAAGAATAGATGGCAACAAAGGAGAAAAGTTGAAGGTCCAAAGAAGATTGAAGAGGTGCATCGAGATGCTTCCCAAGAGAGGCAATCCCAAGCTGGTAGGCTGGGTCGTGGTATGAGTATTAGCGCAGCAAGAAGGGCCCCTATGGATTTTGGTTCAAGAGGTTCATCTATGTTATCCCCTCCTAATGCTCAGATGTGTGGATTGCCCACTCAAGTTCGTGGGTATGGTTCTCAGGACGTCCGTGGATATGAAAGGCAATCATCGTATGAGGCTAGGACACTGTCTATTCCCTTGCCTCAAAGACCTTCAGGTGATGAGTCAATAACCCTGGGACCCCAAGGCGGTCTTGCTAGAGGAATGTCCATTAGAGGTTCTCCTGCAGTTTCAAATTTTGCTGGCCTTAACAGTTATAGTAATTTACCTGAGCGCGCTTCATACAGCCCTAGGGAGGACTTCACACCAAGATATATTCCAAATAGATCTGCTGGTCCAACTGCTTATGATCTATCAAGTGCTCAAGACCATAGTATGGATTATGGTAATAAGGATTTGAGAAATGCAGATAGGTTTCTTGATAGACCTGGTGTGAATTCACCTCCTGCCCAAGTACAAGAGACAGCAGTCTCCCAGAATACCTCTTCAGAAAAGGGTTTGTCAGATGAGAAACTACAGAACATGTCCATGGCAGCAATTAGAGAATACTATAGGTACTGCACACTCTTCTTGTGTTTTCTATTCCCTTTGTTTAATCTTGTGATAATTATGTTTTTTATGAGAAGTGTGCTTTCTAGTTGGCTATTTATCATTTTCTTATAAGTATAATCCTCAGTATGTTAAGCATGTCCAGATTCTTCATGGAAAATCTTTTGTTTCTTCTTACTTCAACACCTTCGCTTTTGTTAGTAAAGCATATTATAAATTACTCCCATTAGATAGATTATTTTATGGTTTTGGTTTGTACTGAATTTTGGTCTTGTTTTGTATTTCTTCTGGGAATATATTGCTTTGAAGTATGTCACACTATTTATTGAAAGGTTTGTAATTGTCATATTCATATTATTTATAATTATAAACAATGAAAATGATGTTCTTCTACTTAGGCTAGTGTAAAAATATTAAACTATGGGTTCTAGTAATAGAAAAGCTAATGGAAATTTGCATTTAGTATGTACGTAATAATGTATTATATATAACTACATAACTGTACAATTACATGTGGATGGGTTGATGTTTCGTAACACTTCATGCACGAGTTGGTTAACAATTCATGTTTGATGCAAATAATATTTGAAGTTATGTCTTTTAGGTGGGAGAAAGAGGGCCCTGACAATTGGGATAATTCCCATCGAAAACAAATAATGTAGTATGTTATTGCCTAGATGCATGGTTCATAACTTATGCATTGCTGTTTCCTTTTGAAGTGTTACCAGGTTCAGTGGGTTATATATTGCCATGGAATGCTCGGCAGCGTGGTCAATGCCCTGGGTTAAAACATTCATTTTATTATAATCTCTAAATTGTATCTTATATTAATTTAGGGAACTTAGGTTGTACCTTAAGATTTGTTTCATAAGTTGATGAGATTAAAAAGCTAATATTAGTATAAATGAGGAGTAATGTTTATTTTCTTGCAAGAATAATATTTAACAAATTGGCTACTTTATTTCAATTTAACTTTATTATTCAAACTATTCAACTTCCTATGATATACCTAGAAGACTAAATCCTATAAACACATCTCATACTTCTTAAGAAGATGTTTGATTGCCAAAATGGATATAACACATCAACAAAAAAAGACCCTGAAGCTAAGATATTGTTTGTGTCTTGGTTGATTTAGCCCCTTCTTTCCTGCCTTAAGGTCAGTCCTCAAGTTGTCTTTCCTAAACTATTATGTTCTTTTTGTTTTGGACATACATTAGGTTAGACTAGTGGGGGTGAGACATGCTGCTTTGAAGCTACTCTCTGTCTGACTTCTAATGTTAGCAATTTATTTGCATTTTGACATAGCCCCATCTTGTACAAATTGAATGTATGTCCGCTGGTGCAAACATGATCCATCTATAGTTCTGCATCGTCACTTTTCTAAGTTTTTGTGTGCTTACTCTTATGTTGCAGTACGAGGTTGACTATTTTGTGGTAATTGTTTTAGGAAAATACTCTTTACGCCTGGCTTGATTTCTGTTAGGACTTACGATACTGGTTTTGGGCCTAAGCCCAATAAATGGGCTGGCATAGGGAATTGGGAGAATTGCTGACATGTCAAATTGTAACACAGGCAACATGGTAATAGGGTGCGGGAGGAAGGAGGAGAAAACTAATTTGTATGTTTTTCTATTGGGACCTTATAGGTTGGGTAGAGAGAGTATCTCTGAGAAACATTTACCCTAGGATTACATGGACCCATCTTCTGTAATAGTTCATTTTCTTCAATCAATAATACAATTTTCCGGTATCTTAGTTCGGCTTCCTATCTTTTGGTACAACCTATCGGATCCTTGAGAGAGAACCAGTGTTACCGCCAGAGATGGAGGACTTGTGGGCTGGTTGAACCTGCTGGACTTTATGGGTACAAAGAGTATCTCTGAGAAACATTTCCTCTACGATTACATGGACCCATCTTCTGTAATAGTTCATTTTCTTCAATCAATAACACAATTTTTCACTATCTCTTGGTTCGGCTTCCTATCATTTGGTACAACCTATCGGATTCTTGAGAGAGAACCAGTGTTACTGCTGGAGATGGAGGACTTGTGGGCTGGTTGAACCTGCCGGGCTTTATGGGTACAGAGAGTATCTCTGAGAAACATTTCCTCTAGGATTACATGGACCCATCTGTAATAGTTAATTTTCTTCAATCAATAACACAATTTTTTGGTATCTCTTAGTTCGGCTTCCTATCATTTGGTACAACCTATCGGATCCTTGAGAGAGAACCAGTGTTACCACTGGAGATGGAGGACTTGTGGGCTTGTTGAACCAGCCGGACTTTATGGGTACAGATCCAGTTGGCAAGGATTCCATAAGTTCAAAGGGCATTCATGAGCATGGAAGGTGGCGAGGGACTAGTTACACTGGGGCCAAGTAAACCTAGATCTAGATCCGATGTCATTCTCCTTGGCTCTAATAAAAAGATTTGAAGAGTGAAAGTGGTAGTGTAACGTTAGTGGAAGACGGAATCAAGTTACAAGCACTTGGTGAGATGAAAAGGGATGAACAAAATCTAAACGGTAATGGATTTGAGGTTGTACCTAACAGAACCAACTTACATGCTCGTTAGTGGGTCCATTCTAAGACAAGATTTGTTGGTGAACCAGATATGGAAGTACAGCAAATATTCCTTTTTGTATTGCAGTCTTCCGTGCATACCCATCATTGCTGTGAGTACCTCAGGTGCACATTCCATCCTCTATGCAAGCTTCACCGGTGTGTGCGGTCCTTGCTGCAACCCCCTTCGTCCCGTCAAAGTCATCGTCTTAAGCTGCTATGGTGCCCATGTCGCTTCTGTTGCAAGCCATTTTGGTGCGCACTAGCTTGATGGTGAACCATTCTGAAGCTCGTGTTGTCCTTGTTATGAATCCTGGATGAGCTTGGCCATGATATTCTATTAGCTAAAGCCTGGATGAAGTTGGATTTTTCTTTAATAAAATCCTCTGGACCTCTAGTAAGTATGGGGTACTTCTTGAAATCCTAGAAGAGATTGCCCTGGATGCATTGGATGTGTCAAATAAGCTTGCTCTATATTAGCTCAAGTTGTGATTGATGAAGTCGTGGCCTCTAAACTTGGAAGAATTTAACAGCAATTCACCACCCAAATACACTGCAAGTGAGATTATGTGGATGACTCAATTGTTTGCAGCTGGCTCGGTAGCTTCCAACAAATAGGACCCTAGGAAAAGGGCGTGGTTTTCAACTACTATTTTACAAGGAGATATTTTGGAGGACTGGTTATTGGTCTCCAGAGGTTTTTAAGCGTCAGGAGTTTACATTGTAATGGTGCTTTGCTCTTTGATGTCCTGGTTGTTGCAGCTATTTGTTTTCTAGAAATGTTCACGCCTGGTTTCTCTGATGAGTTGTAAGTTGTTCATGCCAATGCTACACTTGTAACTGGAGAGGATATAGCCACTATGATGCTGCTTACGGAAGGAACAAATTTCTGGAAGCAGATATGAGATAACTCAGTGGGCACTCTATTTTGTATGCAATTGGTCTTTGGTATGCTTTATGGCTTGTAAAGCACGGCAATTCTGATTTCTTTAAATGGCCCCCTCATGGTCACTACCTATGTTCCAATTCTCAGTTTCCAACAGGGTCAATGTTAATAATCACGGCTATTTGTATAGTTTTTTTTGCAAATACTTTGTTCAACTGTGATGCCATCTTAGAACAGTACCAGGGTAATTGGTTCAAAAGGAGTCACAGAGCTCGCTTTCTTTGTTATAACTCTGAAGGATAAATTTGTACTGTGAGGAGTAAGTAGTGTTAGGATACTGGGTTGGGGGTTTGGTCATAAGCCTAATAAATGGTCTGAATAGGAAAGTTGAAAAGAATTGCTGAAGTAGCAATTAGTGGGCATAAGCAACATGATATTAAGTGGAGGATAAAAGCAAGAGAGCATAATTAAGTGTCTTTTATATTAGGACCTTATAGGTTGGCCAGTGAGAGTATCATCTCTTCTCTGAAGATCATCTTCTATTAAACATACTTTCCATTTCACACTTGTTTTCTAGTTTGTCCGTAGTTATTGTAGTGATTTATTTTCCAGTTGTCTTGTCTTTTCATTAAACAATCTGACTGTTAAGTTGTTCTGCAATTCAGTGCTAGAGATGTGAATGAAGTTGTTTTGTGCGTCAAAGATCTGAACTCTCCAAGCTTTCATCCTTCCATGGTCTCTCTCTGGGTCACAGATTCATTTGAGAGAAAGGACACACAGAGAGACCTTTTAGCCAAATTGCTGATGGATCTTGTGAAATCTCATGGTGGTACCTTAAGTCAAGCCCAGCTCATCGAAGGGTATAATTTATTTGATAACTTGGTTGTAGTAGTGAGAATCTGTCATTGTGATTTAACAACAATTATATTTGTTTATCTTTGCTAGGTTTGAATCTGTTCTAAGTACTTTGGAAGATGTGGTTACGGATGCCCCCAAAGCACCAGAGTATCTTGGCCGCATTTTTGCCAAAGCTATAACAGAGCATGTAGCCTCTTTGAAAGAGATTGGGTGGTTAATACACGACGGTGGATATGAATCAGGGAGCCTCTTACAAATTGGACTTGCAGCTGACATTCTTGGAAGCACCTTGGAAGTGATACAAACAGAGAAGGGTGATGCCTTCTTGAATGAGGTGCGGACAAGCTCCAACCTGCAGTTGCAGACCTTCCTGCCTCCAGGACCTATTAAATCTCGCAAGTTAGAGAAATTCATTTAGGGGGCAGAAATGGTGACATTTTTTATTTTTATTTTAGTTCTTTTAGAATACTCTAATTTGCAAAATTGTTTTTCGGACAGAAGTGGTGAGATTTTTATTTTTGTTTTGATGCTTTTAGAATACTCGTAATTTTCTAAATTGTTTTTCTTCATGGGAGCGGTGGTGGGGGGAATTTAATTCTCGGATTTGTCTAAATAATGTCTTCACTACTATTATGAAAAGTACAGTTAAACACCATAAATTTTAGGTTGAGATATAATGCTTGTCATGAGGGGTTTAATTTTTTTAAGCAGTATTGTATATCATTCAATTTAGCTGTCCATGAAGATATATATAATGACGTGTATTAATCTGCAACATCATCAATGTCTATCCAAAAATATAAAAATTCCGTTGTTTTTCAAAACACTTTTTGAACACTCTTTTTAAAAATAAAATTTGAAAATTAGAAAAACTAAAATAAGTTTTAAATGTTTTGATTTTTTATTTTTGAAAATTTAGAATAAAAAAAATGATTAGTTTTTAAGGGTTAAATATGATTTTGGTCTCTATAAAATTATCAAATTTTGTTTTTGGTCTCTATTAAAAAAATAACGTGTTTCGGTCTCTACAAAATAATTATGCACGCAGTTTTAGTCTCTAATGTTAAACCAATATGTATATTTGAATGATTATTTTGCAAACATTTTTTGAATGTTATAAAAAATTCCTCGAAAAAAAAGGAATTCAAAATTTGATTTATAAGTCGAGATTTTCATTACTTTTATCGTTATATTTTGAAATTTAAAAAATTCATATTTAATTCTTCTCATTTTAAAAAGGGTTAAATAAGTATTAGGTCCCTGAAAATAATCCAACTTTGAGGTTTAGTCCCTAAAAAAATTTCCTTCAAGGTTTGGTCCTCCTAAAGTTTTCCGTTTCTAACTCTAATCCCTCCCATTAATTTTCACTAACGGCAGATGACGTGGCGTGCCATGTGTGCATTGACCAGTCAAAAAATATTTTTTTATATTAAATTTATTCTCCTTCTTCTCTCTCTCTCACTCATCTTCTTCTTTCCCTCTCCACCTTTTTCTCTATCTTCATTTCTCTTTCTCTCTCTCATTTCTCTTTCACTCTCTCTCTCTCTCTCTCTCTCTCTCTCATTTCTCTTTCTCTCTCTCATTTCTCTCTCTCTTTCTCTCTCTCTCTCATACAGTTTTTCCACTCCTGGTTTAGTCTGATTTACACACTATATTTATGGTTTCGTAAAATGTATGGAACACCTACTCAATCCAAAGAATGTATAAGAATGTGCTTATACACAGCGTTATTATTATGTTTTTTGCAACAACCTGATACCTATTACAAAGACCGGGATTAGCTTGTCATCAATATATTCAAATTGTTCTTTATATCTCTTGTAACTGCCCTATGATATTTGTTCCTTTGTGTCACTAGTTATCCATTGTTTACTAGTTATAGAATTTAAGGAGATAAATTGTTTTTTCATCCTGTTTCTTGCTGCTGCAACTATGATGCTTGATATCTTAATGTACTGGAATATGCTTAAAATGGTCATGCTAATTGCATATTTGTTTATGTGATCAGGTATAGACAAAAAAAATATTTAATTGATGTTACTGAGATATTCAGCATGCTCTCATGGGAAAAGAAGCAACGACTCGTCAAACTCTTTTATCTTGTTATAACTCTTTTCCTCTCTGTATTTTGGTATGAGAAGGCCTAATTATATGTCAATGTTATGAATTTCATTTAAAATATATGCTTTTATTCTTAAATGTTTGTTTTGTTGTAGGCTGATCTATACAACATTGGATGAGCATGATGCGTAATTGCAGTGGATACTTGTTTTATGGAGTGCTTTCTAAAAGTGACCTCCACAGTTAATTTTCAGATGTCTGGTAGGGTGCATTTTCATTGACACTAACATGGCCGACTGTATTTTTAGGACAGAGTTGCAACTGCAAGCTTGTTTTGATATTTTGTCTGTTAGATATCTTTATGTAGGGCTAGCATTTTATGCTTATCTTATTCATGATATTATGTATACGGGTAAGGAGCTAGAGGCATTAAAAGGAAGGTGCTGGTAGCTTTTCATAGGTGTACTCGATTTAACTTTGGATACGATGCATGTTTTGTTTTGTTTACTGTTATTGTAGAAACAAATTGAAACACAAAGGAAATCAAAGAGAGAAATGTTTGCCACCAACGCCGCATCTAACTCCTTTGACAGCTTCCACTTCATATCAGTAGAGAATAAAATCAAATAAAGGTTACACAACAATCTCATACTAGAACAAAAATCAAATAAGAGAATATTAAAGTGAAAGAATTTACTCTCCCTTCTTTTCCCCTCAAACTCCTCTTACACAAACATATCCCTTAGTGCATAATGCGTGGTGACTGAACTGTGTGCATGTTATGATTGAGAGCAACTCTAGCTAATTCACTTTTAAAAAGTGTTGTTGAATTTCGACCATGGCAGATGATGGAATTTCAACACACAGGCATAGAGAAGCGACCATGGCAGATACATGGACAACAGAATTTAATGAGAGAGAGAGAGAGAGAGAAAGAGAGAGAGAGAAATGAGAGAGCGAAAGAGAAATGAGAGTAGAGAAAAAGGTTGAGAGGGAAAGAAGAAGAGGAGTGCGAGAGAGAAGGAGGAGAATAAATTTAATATAAAAAAGTATTTTTTGACTGGTCAATGCACACATGACACGCCACATCATCCGCCGTTAGTGAAAACTAACTGGAGGGATTAAAGTTAGAAACGGAAAACTTTAGGAGGACCAAACCTTGAAGGAAATTTTTTTAGGGACTAAACTTCAAAGTTGGATTATTTTCAGGGACCTAATACTTATTTAACCCTTTTAAAAAATTATATAATTTAGTAAAAAAACATTTTATAGTAATCTAAATATTTTAAAAAATTATATATTATTAAAAATTTAGGAGTAATTAAATAGTTTTCAAAATTTTAGAAAATAGCAAGGACTAAAACTGCATGCATAAAAATTTTGTAGGGATCAAAATATGTTATTTTTTTTACAGGGACTTTTGAGATATTTATAGGGACCCAAAACATATTTAATCCTATTTTTAATAATATTTGTATATATTTAAAATGTAAAAGTAATGTATATCAAACAAATTCATGAATGCAAACGTGTCTCAAATAAATTTTTTATTTTCTTATTTTAAAAACAATTTATAAAAATAAAATTATAATAAATTTATTTAATTTTTTTCTTCTAAATAATTTACATATTTGATCATATATGATTAGAACCTTATACTTTGATCTTAACATATAAACGTACGCATATTATGTTTATATTCTGGTTGACTGTGTGTAAAAATTGTTTGTTTTTATTTAAACTTCTCTATTAATTTGTTTTGAAAATATTTATTTTATTTTATTTTAAAATGGCGATATCAATTATTTCTATGTGACTGTTATTTTATCATGTCAATAGATTTTGAGAATTTTTTAGTTTTTAAAGCTATTACACAAAATTATTTAAATGTTTTTAAATTTTAGAGATCCATTTCCGGACGCACCTATTTCTGAATAAACATTGATATATTTTGGAGATGTATCTCTGAAACAATTTTAAACATTCATAAGCCATTTACATTTGAATTGTTTCGGAGATGCGTCTCCGTGAATATTCTGGAGATACATCTCCGAAATATATCAGAACACGTATTTTTTTACTATAAGTTGTGTATTTGTGTTCAGATGAAGTATAACAATATATGTAAAAAATGTCTTACAATTGAGATCCAAAATATAGTAAAATCGTCAAAATAAAGTAGAGAGTATAGTACTACAATAAAATAATAACAGACTACTACTACGGTGTGTGTCTGACAACATCTCCTCTACCTCCTCTGTCTGCTCTGCCTCCCCGGCCATGAATTCCCCCATCCTCCAGCGATGTCTCTGGTACAATAGTACCCATTGCGCCTCCGCCATGATGGTATCTAGGACTCGTTGGACACCAGATCCATTAGGAAAGATACCCTCGTCAATGCCTGCCCACACAATCTCCATTATGCGACGACACGTAGGCAAGACATCATCAGTATGATCTAGCTGACTCTGCTTCTCCTCCAGTATCTCCTGATGAGTTGGTGTCGGCGGATCTTCTGGAGCAGCATGCACCATGCACGAATGTGATACCCTGAAGAACCATCTGATGTACCTCTCGACGTAGCTCCAGTCGCTCGGGGCTATGGTAGCCCGTGGCTCTTCCGGTACCAGATGACTCTCATAATCATCAAACATCTCCTCTATCTGTCTACGAGTCAAGGCAGGAGGAGTAGAGATAACAGGGTGTCTGGGGATGGTCTGGGTGTACCCAAACTTCCGTATGACGCGCTCAGGCAGATGAGGAGTAGTGAGACACGATCCGCAGGCCAAAAATATGGAGTATAACACTATCTCGTCAAATGGCCGCGTCTGACAGTGATCCACATAATTGTTGAAGTACATGTCCTCAGCAATCAAACGATCAAGATAGACTCTGAAAGGCTCGACCGCCAAGTTCCCTCTGAGCGGGATAAAAGCACAGGCACGCGGCATATCCTTAGTGTACTCACGCACACACGCCCAACCAGCGATGCGTGGGAAGTGCTGGAGGAATCAAGCTCGAAATAAAAAGTTTGGAACACATGAATCATCGGTTATGGTTTTGCAAATAAATAATGAAAATGACAAAAAAATTAAAGGATCAAGAATTATTACCACTAGTAGTGTCACACTTCCTTTGACCTACTTAGTCTTCCACATACAACCCTCGCTCAATTTCGAATAAAGATAGACCAGGCAAACCACCCTCCAATTGTACTCATGGATCAGCTGTAAATCCAAGAAGTATCGTAGGTAGGAAACGTCAGCATAACTGGCACCCGTGTCCACAAAAATGCAAGTGCCAACCAAAAAAAGAAAGTATGCTCTCAAAGCATGCGTCTTGTGTACCCCCACCTACTCATCATCACCATGTGCATGCCGCGCCTTATGTATCTCGACCACATAGATCCTCCTCAGGAACTTAAATATAGCATGAGCACCCCTGGTCTTATCCAACTTCTCTATCACATCCCCTGGATCCGCCCCCAGATGCTCTACCATTATCTCAACTGCCTCGTCTCTGGTCATCCTCCCATGATCAAGGAATCTCCCCCTGATCGGAAGATCCAACAAACACGAGACATCGTCCAATGTGATAGTCATCTCACCACACCGAATATGAAACGAAGAGGTCTCAGAATGCCATCTCTCCACGAATGCATTAAGCATACCGTGGTTAATCAGAGTGTAACCGGTCATGCATAGGTCCTTCAGGCCAAATAAGGACAAAATCGTCTGAAACCAATCCTCGTCCTGCTGAGGCAATCTAGCAATCTTCCTCGCATGGATAAGAAACTTCTGGGGATCATGCTCCTGAAATTTGTCAGAAATAATCAATGTCAGAGATTATCAATGTCAGCAATTATAATTAACACATAAAAAAAATAAAGAATCCAACTAATACTACCTCTCTTTCCCAGATATGTCTAGCAGTGGGGTCTGGATACAGAGGAAGTAAGGACAAATCATACGGACCTCTTCCAAAAGCCTCTGGCTTGGCATATGCAGCAACCTCACCCTCCGGAGGTGGCACTGAATTAGCATCATCATCAGTGGGAGGTGGGTCTGGAACAACATCATCATCCGTAGGAGGTGACACTGCTGAATCCTGACGCCTACGGAAGGATGGGGAAAGTGACGCGTTAGATGGTGAATCCCGTCTCCTACGGGAAGAAGAAGAAGGTGGAGTGGCCTAAGGTGAAGCACGAGCCCCAGAAGTAGACGACTCTACCTGAACAGATGTACCTGGAGCCTCCGGAACTTTCTGGCTCCACTTCCGGCAAACGAATGCGTGCTGAGCAACCCTGTCATGTCTCAGTCTATCGACTCTGTCATCCATTATGCTTGTAAGGTAAAGTAAGGCATATCATTAGTGCACACAAATAACACACAAGCAAGAAAATAAAAAAAAACATATTGAAGGAAATTCCAGAGATGCATCTCTGAAAGCACCAGTAAACTAAAACGTTGAACAATTCTGGAGATGAATCTCCAGAAGCACCATTAAACTAAAACGTTGAACAATTTCGGAGATGCATCTCGGAAATTTCCTAAAGTATATGAAACACTGAACAATTTCAGAGATGCATCTCCTGAATGTTATGCAACTTAGAAGTTGTATCAATGGCGAATGTACCACATGCAAATTGACAAAAATATGATCTGATCACAAATTTTAGCCAATAAACAAGTTATACACTAAGTCTAAACTATGTTACATGTGATTCTTACACATTTCTAACCCTAATAATTGATATATACACATTTACACTAAAACTCAATTTACCGAAAACTCGAAAAATTTACTTGAAATTTATGGTTTTGATGAAGTTGAATGATGTTATAGATGATGCTTGATGTTCCCTTGAGTTCCTTTGAGTCTTGCTTGATGAAATCTGATTTGGTAAAGTTGAAGTGTATTGAGAGGTTAGGTTGAGTTTGAAGAAAAGTGTGAAATGAGGAAGGAGAAGAGTCTGGTGCGACTTATGCTCCAAAATGTTCCGAAGATATATATCCAGAATATTTCAACATTCAGGTGCGTCCGGAGATATATATCCCGAATCAGGGCGTATTTGTGGAATTTTACATGGTGCAGTAGAACTATTAAAGGTTCTATAAGAAATTCTCTAGATTTTCTCTAACGGATGTGAGTTAAGGTTTAGTCGTTTGACCAAAATTAGGGTTAAGTTAGTAGGAATTCTTGTAAGTCGGATGCTACTTTTAGATTTTGTGAGTAGGTGTATTTTTAGATTGATTGGAAATTTCCTTCAAGTTAGATTGAGATTTGTTAAATTAGTTGTCATCTGAGAGTCATTCAAAAAGAAATTTCTAGATAAGTGTTTTCTTGAATATGCTAGGGAATAGGGATGACAGGCAGACCCAAACCCGCAGGGCCCACCTGCACCCGAACCCGAATTAACGGGTGAAAATCCGAGTTGTCTGAGTTCGGGTGCCACCCGATATTTCGGGTGCGAGTTTGGGTAGTGTAAAATCTGTGCCCGAAACCCGAAACCACACCATATATATATTGAGTTTTTGCTACCGTTTCGGGTTTGGGTGAAAAAACCCGAACCAAACAGGTGTGGGCGTGAGTTTTATTTTGCCACCCGAATAGCTTTTGAGTTCGGGTTCGGGTGGTGATTTCGGGTGCGGGTTTGGGTAGTGTGAAATCCGCACCCGACCCGACCCGTTGCCATCCCTACTAGGGAAAGGTACAAAGAAGAATTTCTGAAGCTGAGTTAAGGAGGTAGGAATGTTGGAGAATATGCAGCTATGTTTGAGTCATTGTCGTTGCATTTTCATTTTATCAGGGATGACATGGACGAGTTATATATGTATTGACGCTTTCAAGATGGGCTGAGGTATGACCTGCAAGATGGAGTAGGGATAAGCTGTTTCCAAGTACTGATTGAGAAATATAGTGAAATTGAAAATATTAAGAACATGAGGATCAATCGGGGGAAATGCCAATACTGGGGGACTTAGTCACACAAATACCCAAAGTCAAAATCGCAGTAAACAATTGGCTAAACACCAAAATCGTCCTCGGAGTACTCGAGAGTCGTATCAACATGGTAACCCGAACTATTGGTTTTGTAATTCAATATTAGTTAGATTAGATGTGTGATGTTAGGTGTGATGTCACAACATCACAATCCTCTGTTTGGTTTTGTATTTCTATGTTAGTTAGAACTAGTTTTAGTTTGTTACATGTCTTGGTGTATATATATATAGTTGTATAAGCTGTGTAAACCAACTGATGAATTTCAGTCATTAATGAAAGTATACACTCTCTATTCATTCATCTCTCTTCTCTCAAATTCAAGAAACACAATATTCAATATTTCTTCAATTCTTTCATCTTTCATAAATTGTTCTATCAAATTGGTATAACAGAGCTCGGTTCGATCATTGTTGTCGGAGAATTCGTGAAGTATGGCAACTCACAACAATAATATTTCTACACATTTACCAGTGTTCGAAGGAAAGAACTTTGATCAATGGATAGTGAAGATGAAGGTTATATTCAGGTTCCAGGATGTTCTTGAAGTTGTGGATGAAAGGGTACCAGCATTAGCAGCGAATGCAACTGAGGTACAACAAGCAGCACATAAAGATTTGAAGAAGAAAGATGGGAAAGCCATGTTCTTGATTCATCAGAGTGTAAGTAATGAGATCTTTGAAAAGATCATGCATTATGAAAGTGCAAAGGAGACGTGGGATGCGATGGAGAAATTGTATTCTGGGGATGGCAAACTGAAGAAGGTGAGGCTTCAAGCATTAAGAAGACAATATGAAGTGTTGGCGATGGAAGAAGAAGAAACCATAAGTCAGTATTTTGATAAGCTGATTAATCTCACAAATCAGATGACAAGGAATGGTGAAGCTTTCACTGATGTGATGAAGGTGGAGAAAGTTCTCAGAACTTTAACACCAAGATTTGATCACATTGTGGTTGCTTTAGAAGAATCTAAGGACCTAGATTCTATGAAGATAGAAGAACTGCAAGCAAGTCTTGAAGCTCATGAATTAAGGTTGACTGATAGAATCAAAGAAAGAGGTAAAGATGCATCTTCTGATCAAGCATTGCAGGCCCAGTATGTGAAGAAAGGAAAATCCAAGAAAGATAAGAAGGAAATTCAGTGCTATAATTGTCAGAAGTGGGGACATTATGCATCTGAATGTAGATCGAAGAAGGTTCCAAGAAGTAAAGATGAAGCTCAATTTGCTCAAAATGAGGAGTCAGATTCTGATGAAGTACTCCTGATGGCAACAGATAAGGAGGAAGAAGCAAGAAGTGATGAATGGTATTTGGACACTGGGTGTTCAAATCATATGACAGACAAGAAATCGTGGTTTTCTGAATTAGATGACTCAATAAACAGAAAGATAAGATTTGCAGACAATAGCATAGTCTGTGCAGCTGGAATTGGGAAAATATTGATTCATAGGAAGGATGGTAAGAAGGCATGCATTACAGATGTATTGTATGTACCAAATATAAAGAGCAATCTCATCAGTATTGGTCAATTACTGCAGAAGGGATATACTATGAAGATGGAAGCACAAGCCATGAAGGTTTTTGATAGCAAGAACAGGTTGATTCTGAAAGCTCCATTGTCAAAACAAAGAACTTTCAAAATCAACATCAGTGTGATTGAGGATCAGTGTTTGCTATCAGAAACTAAGAAGGAAGATTGGTTATGGCATCAAAGATATGGGCATATCAACTTTAGAGACTTGAATATGCTTCATGAGAAGAGCATGGTACAAGGGTTGCCAAAGATAAAAGTGCCTGATGAAGTGTGTGATATGTGCTGCACTGGAAAGCAAGCCAGAAATTCATACAAGGCAGATGTACTATTCAATGCAACCAGGAAACTTGAGGTAATTCACTCAGATGTATGTGGACCTCTGGAAGTAAAGTCAGTAAGAGGGAATAGCTATTTTGTAACATTCATAGATGAATTTACTAGAAAAGTATGGATTTACTTATTAGCTAAGAAAGGTGAAGTGTTTGGTGTGTTCAAGAAGTTTAGACTGCTAGTTCAAAATGAAAGTGGAGAAGTAATTAGCAGATTGAGAACGGATGGAGGAGGTGAGTATACTTCCACTGAATTTAATGATTTTTGCTCATCAAATGGCATAAATCATGAAGTCACTGCACCTTACACACCCCAACACAATGGGATCTCAGAGAGAAAGAACAGAACGTTGGTAAATATGATAAGAAGCATGTTGAAGCAAAAGCAGATGCCTCATTACTTGTGGGGAGAAGCAGCTGCTACTGCAGCATATCTCATCAATAGAAGTCCAACAAAGAAGCTGCAAGACAAGACACCAGAAGAGGCATGGTGTGGAGTAAAACCAAGTGTCCAACATCTGAAGATCTTTGGCTCAGTATGTTTCAGACATGTACCTGACCAATTAAGGAGGAAACTGGATGATAAATCTCAGGTAATGATTATGGTTGGATATCACTCAACTGGTGCTTACAAACTCTATGATCCAAGTAGCAAGAAGATAGTGTTCAGCAAAGATGTCAAGTTTGATGAATCAAAATGCTGGAACTGGAAGGATAAAGCATCAAACAAGTTTAATAGTCAATTTTTTCTAGCTGATTCAGAGACAGAAGAAGGTGAGACTGAGGAACAAGAAGAAATTGTTGAGGACACAAATGAAGGAGGTGCAGAAGTGACAAATAGACCAACGAGGAACATTCAACCACCAGTCAGGTTAAGAGATTATGAGAGGTTTCCTGATCAAGCTGTTACAGATGAAGGTGACATAGTGCAACTAGCAATGCTTGCTGAAACTGAACCAGTGTCTTTTGAGGAAGCTCTTAAACAACAACATTGGAAGAAAGCAATGATTGAAGAACTAGACTCTATAGAGAAGAATGAAACATGGAGCTTAGTACAACTACCTGCTGATAAGAAGTGTATTGATGTTAAGTGGGTGTTCAAAACAAAACTGAAGCCAAATGGTCAAGTTGCTAAGTATAAGGCTAGATTAGTTGCAAGAGGCTTTCTATAAAAGTATGGACAAGACTACTATGAAGTGTATGCTCTAGTAGCAAGGATGGAAACAGTCAGATTGATTGTTGCTATAGCAGTCAAGAAAAATTGGTCCATGTATCAGCTAGATGTAAAGTCTGCTTTTCTCAATGGTGAGCTAGAAGAAGAGGTGTATGTAAATCAGCCACCAGGATTTGAGATAAAGGGAAAGGAAGAGCATGTCTACAGGCTTAATAAAGCTCTGTATGGTTTGAAGCAAGCCCCAAGGGCTTGGAATAAGAAAATAGACAGTTTTCTTGTTCAGCAAGGCTTCATGAAGTGTGTAAATGAACATGGAATCTACTGCAGAAATACCACAAATAAGCTTATTGTATGCTTATATGTGGATGATATGATAGTAACTGGAAGCAATGAAGCTGAGATGGAGGATTTTAAGAGAAACATGATGACGATGTTTGAGATGTCTGATTTAGGCAATCTCACATATTTCCTTGGAATTGAGTTTGAAATGAATTCAAAAGGAGTGGTGATTCATCAAAGGAAATATGCACAAGATGTTTTGAAAAGGTTTAATATGCTGAATTGTAAACCAATTTCAACTCCAGTTGATACAGGAGTAAAGTTGTCTTTGGCTAGTGATGAGAAAGAAGTAAATCCAACCTTATTCAAACAAATTGTGGGATCCTTGAGGTACTTGTGCCATACAAGACCTGATATTACTTATGGTGTAGGTTTGATCAGCAGATACATGGTGAAACCTACCACCTCACACTTAGTTGCAACCAAGAGAATTTTGAGATATGTGAAGGGTACAAGAAGTTATGGTATTCAATACAGTAAGGACCAAGATGATGATCTAGTAGGCTACTCAGATTCTGATTGGAGTGGTGATAAAGATGACAGGAAAAGCACTGCAGCCTATGTGTTTATGATTGGAAATGCAGCCTTTTCATGGAGTTCAAGAAAGGAACCAGTTGTTGCATTATCTTCGTGTGAAGCTGAGTATATTGCAGCTTCTATGGCAGCATGTCAAGCTCAATGGATCAACATGTTACTGAGGGAATTGAAGCTGGTGAAGACTGAAAAGATGGAGCTCAGAACTGATAGCAAGTCAGCCATAGACTTAGCAAAACATCCAGTTCCACATGGTAGGAGTAAACATATTGAAACCAAGTTCCATTTCTTAAGAGACCAGGTGAACAATGGAAAGTTGGAAATGAAACATTGCAAGACAGATGAGCAGATAGCAGATTTGCTCACAAAGCCTTTGAAGTCAAGCAGCTTTGATTACTTGAAGATGAAACTTGGAATGGCTGAAGTATCTAACTAAATGAATTAAGGAGGTGTATTGGTTTTGTAATTCAATATTAGTTAGATTAGATGTGTGATGTTAGGTGTGATGTCACAACATCACAATCCTCTGTTTGATTTTGTATTTCTATGTTAGTTAGAACTAGTTTTAGTTTGTTACATGTCTTGGTGTATATATATATAGCTGTATAAGCTGTGTAAACCAACTGATAAATTTCAGTCATTAATGAAAGTATACACTCTCTATTCATTCATCTCTCTTCTCTCAAATTCAAGAAACACAATATTCAATATTTCTTCAATTCTTTCATCTTTCGTAAATTGTTCTATCAAATGAACTCGGTAACTTAATGGAAACATTATGAGGCCATAATCACATGTTTTAACTGTGGGAAGGTGGAACACTACTCTACTACGTGTCCAAGTAGGATTGTGTGCCATAATTTCCAGAAGCAGGATCACCTAGCAAGGAAGTGTAGGTCTCTCAAGGCGAAACCCATTGTGAATACAACAAGGGCTACACGTCCAACAATAAAAGGACCCGTCTATTGTATTGGAGTAGAAACCGGCACCCCATCAAACGATTTTTTAAGGATGATTGTCAAATAGAAGGTACTACCTTATTTATACATTTTGATGCTAGAGTAACCCACTTTTTCATATCTTTGTGGATTGTGTGAAGTGTTTGAGTATGAGTGTGTCGCCTTTACTGTTTGATTTGAAACTTTCTACCGCTAAGGATATATAACTGTAAACACCACATATTCGCATTATCTAGTAGATGTTTAGAATATAGATTTTCTGGTCAACCATATTTTCCTATCCCTTAAGTCACTCCAGATTATTCTCAGGATGAATTGGTTGTCATATTATTATATGTTGTTGGGTTATGATTGTAAGTTAGTTATTTTTCCTAAATCTGGAGTTGTTAGGTATTTGCCGAAAAACAAGCTGAAAGTTTCTCTTAAGGATGAGACTCAAGCGTTTTTATCTCTATCCAATGTTTAAGTGATGTTTTTTCTGTTTTGAAAAATTTCCACAAAGAAAATTATCGGGACGAGTCGCGTATTATGCCGCTTTTTAAAGATGTTTCGTCGTACTACCAATAATTATGTAATGCAGTCGAGTTTCGACGACGTCTCTAAGATAAAACAGTCTGTTCAAAATTACGATTATCACTTGCACTGTAATAAATCGTTCAAAGAGATACACCTTCACTGGTGTTTTAAACCATTCGTATCTGAAATTAATTCAGTCGTTGATGGCGCGATAAGCCACTCGAAAATAACAACAAAAACAAACATTCAGATGAAGAGAATGAAAGGGAGAAGAGAGATTCCGATAGATTCAGAAATCTAGAGTAAAATGCAATTGATGGAAAGGATCCTATTTATAGCCAAGGATCTGACCCGATGGAGAGAAATCGTGGGAGGAAAAAGCGGAGGAAAACGTGGGAGAGTGGAACCGGCTCAGTCAAAGTAGCCGTTACACACTTGGTCAGCAAGGAAGTGGGGAGGCTTGGTCGGCAAGGTAAAAGCGTGGTCAAAGTTACCGTTAATTAATTATTAATTAATTATTTCTTAATTACAGATTAATTTACATTACACACAATTAATAAATTAATTAATATTAAATAATTTTTTGGGTACCAAAAAAATTGGATCAACCCCCAAGCCCAAGACCGGACCGAACCGAGCCGAGCCAGCCAGTCAGACAGACAGCGGCGGCGGCCCGCACATATATTTTTTGTTTCATGGTGGCGTGTTCTCACCCAACCACAAAATTGGGTACCCCTTGGGGCACAAACCCAATTAGTCCACTTGGAATATATAAACACTACTAAAGTGTGCCTCCCTCCTATGTGAGACTTTAATGAACCTTTTTAAATTCACTAACACACTCTAGCTCATACTTGTGCTTATTTATTGTCAACTTAATGCAATTAACTTCTTCCAAGTCCCCACTCCAAGTTATCATCATTCCAAATATTACAACAATCCCCCACATGAATTTAAAAGGTGATTTTAGAATGAACGTCAAACGTTTCTAAGATTGTGCATAAGCAAAGATGTCTACGACTTGAACCTCTGCGTAGCAGGTAGGATTCCGATTCAACATGAGTGACACCATTGTCTTGAACTCTATCTCAGACATCAAACCCGCACACAACCTTTTTTTAAGGTGAATTCTAATAGCCCGTGCTTTAATGGACCTGCACATGTATCCCAGTTTAGCGAAGCCTCTAGGAATTCTGCCTCAAAATTCCATAGGAACCGATCTAAGTTCCACAATCACAAAGGTGAGTCTATGAAGAGTACTCTTGTAGCCTAGACACTCCCTCATACAGAGTATAGATCTCATTAAAAGTTTCTATTATCTCACCTTTTTATTACTTCAAGATTCATACTTCACTTGCATGATCATCTCATATTGCTCATGACTTATTATTACCCATTGAACATATTTCTTGGGATATCCAGTCATCTAGGCCGGGTTACCATCACGAGCAACTCATTTCTTTATAGAAATTAGTCCCATATTCTTGGATGTATTATGGACTTTCTTTCTAGATAATCCTTTCATCAAAGGATCTGCTAAGTTTTCATCAATGCATACATGATCCACTCTTACAACTCCTTTAGAGATACAGTCTCTAACAATGTTGTGTTTTCTTCTAATTTGACATCTTTGACCATTATAATGACGATTCTTAATTTTTGTAATAGCCGCGGTACTATCGCAGTAGATCAACACAACCAGCATAGGTTTTTTCCACAGAGGGATCTCTGCTAGCAAGCATCTTAACTAACTTGCTTCTGCACTAGCTGTGGCTAGTGCTATCATCTTAGACTCCATTGTAGACTGAGCCAAGATAGTCTATTTCTTTGATTTCTAAGATACAACTCCTCCAAGTATACTAAATATATACCCACTAGTAGCTTTGGAATCATCCGATAAGGTGTTCCAATTGTTGGTGTAAGCCCAAGAGGCCAATACTTTTGATACTTGTATCGAATTACTTATTATTAATAAAAGGCATTTCTTTATTATGGTTGTTTTTCCAGAATAATAAAACCCCTAGAATAGCTAGTTCGTTTAATGAAATATTACGTGCGAATTAATCATGAGATCCCATTAAACATAAGAACACTATTCTTAAAGTATCCGTAGTCGAACTTTATTGTGAAGTGGGATAACCTTAAAGCATTAAGACTATTATGTAGATAGACTGATGATCACATCTCATGGATCATGGATAAGGAGTTATCAAGTCTTAACATAGGTATGAATATTAGGAGTAATATTTATACTGGATTGACCCGCAATGAGAGTACTACATAAAATGTTATGCAAAGTGTCATAAGTTACTCTCATGGTGATAGTGGTGTATACCACTCTTCGATCTGAAACCTCTATGGATCCTAGATGTAGAGTCGAGTACTTTATTACTAATCTAACATTGTCCGTAACTGGATGACCATAAAGACAGTTGATGGGTACTGTAATGCCCATGTTTTGTCTTATTTATTTAATCGAGTCGATTTAATTATTTTCGTTTTTATATTGTTTTATTCTTGACTTTTATTTGACAATATATTATTTTTCATTGTTATTATGTTTTATCGCGTTTTGAGAGCGTTTGCGAGATATTTGAGATGAGGGGTAAAACAGTCATTTTACTAAGTTAGATATTTTAGAAAAATAGGTTTTTGTTTAAATAGAGATTGGAGAGAAAAAGAGAGAAAATAAAGGAAAAGGAAAGAAAGAGAGAAAGAAGGAAATGGAGAGGAAAGAAATGGAGAAGAGGAAAAGAGGTGAAAATCGACATAGCTCCGTTTCAAGCGCGATTAATCGGGTAAGGGTGAGAAGTTTCGATTATATCTTGCTTGTGTATGTATATGTGTTGTTTGTTGTAATTGTTTTGGTTGTTTCACAACTTTTTCTCATTGATAAATTGATGAACAATAAGTGGGAATCGATGTTTTCACGGATGAATTTCGATATAAACTGCGTAGAATACTTGTTGATTATGTTGGAACATGTTTTGGTTGATATATTGTGATTTGGAAGTGTTTGGGTGGAAGAAATGATGAATTTTGGTCCCATATGACCTATATTGACACTGTTGTGAATTTCTGGGTTCGCAGGTTCGCTTTGCGAATCCCAGCGAAGGGGAAAGCGAAGGTTCGCCCAGAAGTTCGCATTGCGAATTTTATGCTGTTTTTTCTCTGCCACGGTTCGCTGGGGGTTCGCATTGCGAATAGGAAAGCGAACGTGACAAATTTTCCATTTTGTTTCCTTCATAACTTTTGATCCGTAACTCGGATTGAGGCACGGTCGGATGCGTTGGAAAGCTATTTCAATGCTCTTTATGATAATGGAATAGGAACATAGGTTTATGCCATGGATTGATAAGAAATATGGAAAAGTAATGTAGGCGTGAATATTGTAGTCCCCGTTTCCACCAAAATTCATGAATCGGGAATCCGATTGATATGGGACTTGAAGCCTTGGAAAGAGAATCCAATGTGCTAGTAATTGGTTATGTGATACCATGTGTTAACTAAGAATATTTGGTAGAGGATGATTAGTGGTTTGTAGGTTTTGTTGTGTTTGTTGGTGTTCGATGCGATATGCTATCGTCATATAAATGTGGGGCTTTTGTGCTATTTATATGATGTTGATGCATGTGATAATGATGTTGTTGTGTGGTAAAATACATTGTTTGATTGAATATCAATGTATGTTGTTATGATGTTGTTGTGGGTAGCCTTCGTGGCGTGAATCCTAGTGTTTTGAATATTAACGAATGATTGTATGATTGTTGTGGTGGATGATGAGTAATTCTTGATATGAATGTATATGATAAAATGCTAATTGTTGTGGTTTGTGGATTATGATGAAATGCATTGTTTATGTGAAATTCAATGTGTGTTATTTCGTGGCCTTATGTCAAATAAATGCATTGTTTGAATTGATTTTCAATGCATGAATAATGATGACGAGATAATTCATATTGTTGAATTGTGAATGTGCATTTGATTGTCATGAGTCATTGTATGCTAAGCATCATGATATGCATCTTGTGATGTCGTGTGCCCTTGTGGGGTGTGAGCGACGAAACGATTCCAGAGGGAATATGCTATAACGGTCGTGAGCCTTATACAAAGAGGACCTAAAACGATGTTATAGACGATCGTGAGCCTTATACAAAGAGGACCTAAAGCGATCGGATCGTGAGCCTTAGACAAAGAGGACCTAAAGCGATCCATAAACGTCGTGAGCCTTATACGAAGAGGACCTAAAGCGACGGGGAACATCGTTTGCCCGACGGGGAGTTACACTAAGTAACAAGCGATGATTCCAATAATTCCTGAGTGAATTAATGATGAAAATGATGGATGGATGGTACCGCATTGCATTGCATAGAGTCATTGTGTCGGTCTCTGTGCATTTGCATAAATCATGAATGGATTGATTATGTGTGGGGGAAGTTGTGAATTGATTGAGTATGTGTTGAGATTTATGATTGGATTGGTGAATTGATGTGCATTTGTGATAAATGCATTGGTTATGGATGATATGTTTTATGTATAGACATATGCTATGTGATGTGGTGGTGTGTTTCCATATGTTATAACTTTGGTATGCCTTATGTGTGAATATGTGATTATGTTGGTATAATTATATATGTTATGTTGTTGGATTATGAGAAATATGTTATGTATTCTGTGGCATCCTATATGTATTGGTATGTGATGCTTGTGGTGAGAATAACTATGCATGTGAATTTATATGTGTTTGCATATTATTATGCAATCTTGATTTAGTTGTTATTTCTCACCCTTCTGCTGTGGTTTGTTGCTCTATGAGGCAATTGCAGATTAGTATCTTGGAGGCTTTTGTGAAGATTAGCTCTCCATCCTTTTGTCGGTCTGTCTGCTCTGATACGTAACGCGGGAGTCGGGGAACGCTTTTGTTATATATGTATACATTTGTTGGATCTATTTTGTATTACCTTTGTATGAATATTTTGATGTTATAAAACAATTTATTTTGTAAAACAAGTCAGTTATGGATCTTTCTGCTTTATTCCATAATTGAACTTCATTTTGTTGGAAAAAGTTTCCCTTTTAGGTTTATTCCATTTTGTGTTATGTATCAAATTTATGAGTAGGGATTGTGTTTTCTTTCTTTAAATGTGGCATCCTTGTTTCTGTCTAAGAATAAAATTTTATTCACTATGATTTATTTATATATTATTTATTCGCGATAGGAATTGGGGTGTTACAGGTACTCCACAAAGCATGCTGAGGGACATGTGTGACCTAGATGGAATTTGCCCATCCTGCATAATAGGATAAATGTCTAAGGGCCCAATATTGAACTGAACAAGGATGACACGGTATATGCCTTGTGTTCAATATAGACATAAGGGAAAAAGGGTAATTGTACACACATGTACTATCACAAAAGATTTTGTCAGATCACATGACATTTTTGTGACTTGGGTAGCAGTGATGTGTTGCTAGATACCGCTCACTGTTTATTATATTAAATATATGATTTAATATAATTGTCAACGTCACAAGAACCTACATGATCACATACATAAGGACAGATTGATGAGAGATAGAATAAATAAGGAACATTGTAAGGTACAGTGTACTTGAGAGAATTATGGAACACCGTAAGGTATGGTGTACTTATGGGAAATATGGAACATCATATAATATAATAATAAGAGTTATTATTATTATTATTATTATTATTATAGTTATTAAATAAAATAATAATAATAGAATATGTTTATTATAATAATGGTTATTATTATTATTATTATTATTATTATTATTATTATTATTATTATTATTATTATTATTATTATATGGTGCACTTAAGTTAGGCTTTTTAGCTTGCAGCCTACACAAGTGGTTCTATAAATACAACCCTTGTGTAGAAGCTTTCTGAACTTGATGAAATTCAGTTGGTGAAACCCTGGCTGTATTTCTCTCTTTTTCTCTCTCACTCAAAGCCTTCAATCGTAGCAGTTAGCATTGAGACTGAAGGAATCTGTTCGTGTGGACTGAGTAGAGATGCTGTTCATCATATATCGCTTGTGATCACTCGTTCAATTTAGAATCAAAGGTTCCATCGCCACAAGAGGTAACCGTTCTATCACTGATCATGACCATTCGTAAGGATCACTAAAGGGATTTTTTTATTATTTTCCACTGCATTTAGAATCTCGATTTCCCTTCAGTGGTATCAGAGCCACTTACGAAACCATGCATCTGATAAATGTTTATTTTCTGTCTTTATGTTTTAATCGAATAAAACACAGAATAAATTAATTATAATCGAGTAATTGAATTTTGGCATCAGGGTGTGTACGATTTGGATGATCGATATTGACTATGCTTCGGAATCCGACATTAGTATGGTGAAGCAGCGATATATCGATCGTCCTTAAGTTACAGAAATATGATCGATCAAATTTTTATATGTGATATAAGTAACTCTGATGCAAATATGGTATATTTGATATACTATTTCTATCTCGTCCATTAAAGCACGTAATGATTGTTATTCCTTTGAGCGATCCATGTTCATTTGCTTCGGAATCCGACATTAGTATGGTGAAGCAATGGCATGTCGATCAATCATACCAAATTTTTGATCATGGTGTTTTGACGGTATGAAATTGTTGCATTAGGGTTTATGACACCACAAGGGTTGTGTTGTAAAAAAGGTATGCGATTAGGGTTGCGATGGCACAATAGTTGTGCATTAATTTTTATGGAAAGTATCAAGTGTTGATGCGAAAAACGAAGCTGATTTCAAATGAATTGTTCATTAAAATTTTGCGTCGGGGCGCTGCCCATAACAACCATGGACAGCGGAACCCCCGACTATCTCTGCATAGTGTGATCATTCACCAAAATTTAATTTGATTTTTTTAATTAACAGGATTTAAATTAATAATAATAAAAATGTGTTTATTATTTTTCTCTTATGGTGATCAGTTATGACCTTATTTTTCCTTTATTTTGTTTTGGGATTTTAAAATACGACCTGCGTGTCATGCCTCTCTTTTAATCTCTTGATGTAACTTCTTTTCTCATCTCACTCCCTCGCATGTAAAACGAGTATTCTTTGATGTAATGTAAAGTTATGAAGAAAGAGAATAATACAAGATTAAAGAAGGACAACCTTGGAGATCTTGCTTGGAGAAGTGTAGATCGTTATTAGGTTTAACTTAGGTTCTCTCATTGGCTTGGGAGAACAATTGCGCTAGGGGCCATAACTGTTTCATTTTGTATGTATGTTGATGCATGTGAATGTATGTTGATGCATGTGAGAGACGATTTATATGATAAATAAGCCGGTGAGATCAAACTAATTGAAAAATTCCCTCAAAATTGAATATTAAGTTTATGCTTTCCAAGTTTTAGAACTCATCAAGACTAGTATCGAATAATGTAGGTTTCGCCTAACGCGAGGTGCGTGTTCTATATTGGTAAGGTGCGATGGGATAAATGTAATATCCAGTTTCTAAAATAGCGGGTCAAACTTAACTAAACAAATTATAATAAGATTATATACGTTTAGAAGCAAGAGTTGGGAATGATCCATATGATGGATTAGAATAAGGAGTTATTCACCCAACTGAAGAATATTCGAGAATTGTATTAGATACAATTGGAAGGAGTTCCTACCTAAATAACTGAGTTTTGTGTAATCAGCCTAACGCTGATTTAAAACAAAGTGAAATATGGATCTCGATCCACTAGAAAATCTTCCAACGGGATTTTCCGAATCAAATGGTGAGGGTCATTTGGTTTGTGTAAAATAATGGGAGCATATTTAGTTAAAGGCCTAATTGAATATGTTGGTTTTAATTGATACTTATAATTTCACATTTTTTTATGTAGATTAACCATGACAACAAACACCTCCAACAACATTTTATGATCAATCCTTGATAAGGAAAAACTGCCTGAGACAAATTTTCTGGATTGGTACCAAAACCTAAGGATTGTCCTCAAACATGATAAAAAGCTGTATGTCTTAGAGACACATGTTCCTGAAGAGGAGCCTCATAGTTCTGCTCTTAAGGCTGAAAGAGATGCTTATAAAAAGCATGTCGATGATGCCAATGAAACTGCTTGCCTCATGCTGGCTACCATGAATTCTGAATTGCAAAAGCAACATGAAAACATGGCAGCGTTCGATATGATCGAACACCTGAAGATGCTCTATCAAGAGCAGGCAAGGCATGAAAGATTTGAAGTTTCAAAAGCCCTTTTTCAAGGTAAGCTAGCTGAGGGAGCCCTAGTAGGTCCCCATGTACTCAAGATGATTGGGTATGTGGAGAACCTTGAAAGATTGGGTTTTCCCCTAAAAAAGGAGCTTGCGTCAGATTTGATCTTGCAATCGTTGCCGGAGAGCTTCAGTGAATTTGTCCTGAATTTCAACATGAATGATATGGACAAAAGTCTTCCAGAGCTGCTAAACATGTTAAGAACTGCTGAGCAGAATCTAAAGTCAAAAGGGAAGTCCATTCTGATGTTCAGTAATGGAAAGAAGCAGAACAAAAGGCCCACCAAGAAGGGTGGTAAAGGGAAAAGCAAGGAAGTTGTCAGACCCAAACCTACTGCTCATGCTTTGAAGCCCAAAGGAGGCATAGCAAAGGAGGGTACTTGCTTCTATTGCGGTAAGAAACACTGGAAGAGAATCTACCCAAAGTACCTGGAAGATAAGAAGAATGGAGTGGAGACTTCGAATTCAGGTATTTTTGTTATAGAAATAAATTTATCTACTTCTGCCTCATTGGTATTGGATACTGGATGTGGTTCTCACATTTGTACTAATGTGCAGGGGCTAAAAAGAAGTAGAGATTTGGCAAAAGGTGAAGTTGACCTACGAGTTAGCAATGGAGCAAAGGTTGCTGTTTTAGCTGTAGGAACTTATGTATTGACTTTACCTAGTGGCTTAATAATTCAGTTAGAGAACTGTTATTATTTAGCTGCAATTAGCAGGAATATTATTTCCGTTTCTTATTTGGACAAGTTTGGTTTTTCATTCATAATAAAGAACAATTGTTGCTCCATTTATTTGAATGATATATTCTATGCCACTGCACAAATGAACTATGGATTGTATGTCCTTGATCTTGAAATGCCAATTTATAACATTAATACTAAAAGGATGAAACCTAATGAGTTAAATCTAAGTTACCTTTGGCATTGTCGCTTAGGCCATATAAATGAGAGGCGCATCTCCAAACTCCATAAAGATGGACTCTTGGACTCTTTTGATTATGAATCATATGATACATGCAAATCTTATTTAATTGGAAAGATGACAAAGTCCCTATTCACAGGAAAAGGTGAAAGGGCTAATGATCTTTTTGGCCCTCATACATACTGATGTATGTGGACCACTGAACATACCAGCCAGAGGAGGTTTTCAATACTTCATCACATTTACTGATGATTTCAATAGATATGGTTATGTGTATTTAATGAAACACAAATCTGAATCCTTTGAAAAGTTCTAGGAGTTCAAGAATGAAATACAAAACCAACTAGGTAAGAATATTAAAACTCTTCAGTTAGATTGAGGCGGTGAATATTTAAGCCTAGATTTTGATGACCATCTAAAAGAGTGTGGGATTCTATCCCAACTCACTCCTCCTAGAACACCACAATAGAATGGTGTATCTGAGAGAAGAAATCGAACCTTGTTAGACACGGTCCATTCTATGATGAGTCACGCCGATCTTCCAAACTCCTTTTAGGGACATGCACTTCTGACAACAGCTTACACACTTAACCGTGTTCCATCCAAAAGGTTAAGAAGACACCATATGAGACATGGAGTGGTAAGAAACCACATATGTCTTACATGAAGATTTGGGGTTGTGAAGTTTATGTGAAACCACAAATTTCAACTAAGCTTGAGCCCAAATCTGACAAATGCTTATTTGTGGGGTATCCTAAAGATACAAAAGGGTATTACTTTTACAATCCTTTTGAGGGCAAAGTGTTTGTCGCTCGAACTGGAGTTTTCTTGGAAAAGGACTTTATTTTCAAAGGAATCAGTGGGAGGAAAGTAGAGCGAGCTTGAAGAAATTCAAGAATCACAAAACATTGATACACCTATGGAGGAATTAGAGCAGGAATCACAAGTAATTATGGAAGAGCAACTTGCTCAAGTAGAACAAGACCAACGTAGGTCGAGTAGGATACATCACCAACCACAGAGATATGGATATCTCGTAACTGATCAAGGTGATGTATTACTCATGGATCAAGATGGGTCTGTAACCTACCAAGAGGCCATAACTGGTCCTAAGTCTGAGAAGTGGCTAGAAGCCATGAAATCTGAAATGGATTCCATGTACACAAACCAGGTTTAGACCTTGGTAGAGCCTCCTGTAGGATTTAATCCTATAGGATGCAAGTGGGTCTTCAAAAAGAAGTCTGACATGGATCGTAAGGTACATACCTATAAGGAAATACTGGTTGCTAAAGGCTATAAACAAATTCATGGGGTAAACTATGATGAAACCTTTCACCAGTTGCAATGCTTAAATCTGTTTGGATTTTACTTGCTATCGCTGCATATCATGATTATGAAATATGACAGATGGATGTCAAGATTGCTTTCCTTAATGGGAATCTTCTTGAGGATGTGTACAAGACACAACCTGAAGGATTTGACACACCAGAAGAAGCCCAAAAGATATGCAAGTTACAGCGATCAATCAATGGATTGAAGTAAGCTTCTAGAAGCTGGAATCTTCATTTTGATGAAACTGTAAAACAATATGGATTCATAAAGAATGAAGATGAGCCTTATGTCTACAAGAAGGTTAGTGGGAGTATGATCGTCTTCCTCGTATTATATGTAGATGACATATTACTCACTGGAAATGATGTCCCTACCTTGCAACAAGTGAAAACTTAGTTAGGGAAATGCTTTTCTATGAAAGACCTTGGTGAAGCAGCCTATATATTAGGAATACTGATCTATAGAGATATATCACAAAAATTGCTTGGCCTAAGTCAGAGTACATACATAGACAAAGTACTGAGACGCTTTAATATGCATGATTCCAAGAAAGGATTCATACCTATGAAACATGGCTTGTGTCTATCAAAAATAGAATCCCCTTCAACTAAGGAAGAAAGGGATCACATAAATAAGATTCCATATGCATCTAAAATAGGATCTATCATGTATGCCATGTTATGTACTCAACCATATGTCTCATATGCTTTAAGTGCAACAAGTAGGTACCAATCTGATCTGGTGATGCTCATTAGGTAGCTGTTAAGAACATCCTTAAGTACTTGAGAAGGACTAAGGACTCATTCACTACTACGAAAAACCCATTTAACAACGGTTGGAAATGACATATAATGACGGGGGAGAAGGCGTTGTTATGTAGAGTGTTGTTGTATATGAGGTACGTACAATGACGATCCTGGGAAACGTTGTTGTATTCCAGTATGTGCGCACCATTTCACAATGGTTAGTTTAGTCAACCGTTGTGATATACTAAACTGTGATCTGGTTCGATTCTCAGCAACAACATTTTTTATTTATATTAGCGTTTGATATACAACTACAGATAGGTTTATAACCGCTGCCAAAAACAGACTATTTTAAATATAAAATTTATCTGCGTATTAAATTATTCCCATAATTTATCCTGTCAAAACAGCTTCCGTTTACATGCAAACACAATATGTGCATCAAACACAATTCTTCCTATATTTTATCCTTATAAATGAATCAGAGAATTTACATCAAAAGAAATTTACATCAAAAGCTAAATGAATCAGAGAATTAAACTTCTAACATTGTTTAAATCAAAAGCCAATATTATTGATTTCATTATGTGCATCAAAAGCCAAAACTATTGTTCACATTATGTGCGTCAAAAGCAAAAAATATGTGCATAAAAAAATGTTGCTGATATATCATACAGCAGGAGAAGAACCCTTAAGCTCATTGTGGATATACGCCCAACGTTTACGAAGATCCACAAAGTCCTCAAGGGGGAATGGGTTTTTATCGTTAAACATCTACATAAGAGCAAAAAATTGAAGATATATCATGCATGATAATAATTCAATAGTCAACTTATATATTAATATATGTAAAAATTTTATGGCATATATTACCATATCCCATGAATCAACAGTGCCGACAAGGACGATGTTTAACATGTGTTTCATGATAAAATACCCACACTCGTAACTCCCGCGTTGTTTCCTCGTCTACAAATTACATGAATATAAAAACATGAATACAACCACACATGCATGAATATAAATGAAATAAACAGGTAATCGGGCCACTTACTTTAGGAGCAAGGTATGTGGGCTTTTTTCTAACATTCCTCAATATATTAACTTGCTCCACAATACTGCACATTGAAAATTGAATTAAACATATTACATGATAAACTAATTACAATTAATGCCAAAGAAAATGATATTAAACAAAGACACTTACGTTAATACAAGATCTTTCATTGGTTTGTGGAGTGGATCATGCAAGGAACACAGTAATGTCACCGTATTTGTCCTAAACGATATTACGATCAATTGCCAATGACCACTGAATGAACACGAGAATATATATATATATATATTATTAGCTGTTACTAAAAAAAAACTAAATATAGAATATAGAAATAAATTACAACAATACTAACCTACATAGGAATGGTGCAACGTAACATTCTTTTCCTCCGTCATTTAGCCGACTTTTCAAGTAGTTTTCTCTGATATTTTTTTCATTATATGCCCAAGCAATAAAACTTGGGTCCAAGATTTCATAGGTACTTGATTTATTCAATTCTATACAAACACGGTGAATGTACCTAAATGGTCAAAGAAAATGAATAAATTAAGGGAGAAAATACAAAAAATTATAATGTTCTATAATGACATGTATATTCGACTATATACTTACGTGCACCAAACTTGCAAAATAGATATGTCAAGCCACTTATATCCTGCGAGAAAATCCCTCACATCTTCAGAAGTGTAATACACTAAATCCAATTTTGGGCAATGTTCTAGCGAGAGAGCTTGCGCAAGGTCTGTTGTTGAAATGGACAAGTATAAACTTGTTATTTCATTTGGACTAGGGTCCAATATCTCATTGCGGTTATCTACAGGTAGGGGAGGGGCTGTACAATTACTCCCTTTTGTAGAAGCGTGATTTACGACACTTCTACTTGGAGTTTGATCATCACCAACGCAATGACGATCTTCATTAGTTCGTTGTTCGAGGCTTTCACTTAATCTCTACATCATAACATTCAATTAGAACATAAAACAAAAATAAGCACAATATATTCAATTAGAACATATAATATATATCATACAAAAATAAGCGCGATTTACGACACATACCGAATACATCTCTTGTAACCTTTCCACTTCTTTCTCCCTTTTTTCCCTCTCCTCCTCAAACAGCCTCCTTTGCTCCGCCAATTGCTTCTCAACATTATCAATCTTTTGTCATTGAGCAAGAAATTCAGCGGTTTCGGTGCTTCTTCTTTGAGATCCAAAGTATGACCTCAAGCCGACACCATCTCCAACACCACGGACACGGCCTCCATGCTCAGCTGTTCCGATAGCTTCGACTAATATGTTATGTCGTGCTTCCGGAACAAATGTGCCTTCACGGGCCGCCACAACCAAGTTATCCTACACAACATGAGCAACTTACATAAGCAAACGCATTTAAATAACAACTCATGAGCAATTTACATAAGCAAATGCATTTAAACAAAACATATACTTACAATTTTCTCAGCAACTACTCTTGAAGCCTCAGAGGTGTACTCTCTATTAGGTCTTAATCGAGCCCTATTCCATTTCTCATGTCTTGAAGGTGGAGATGGAATGTCACCATCTCCTCCTTCTTGTAGTTTTTCCTGCAGGATCCTCTTCTCAAGTTTCCTGTAACCCCCACGAGACAATCTATGAGGGTACATGTTTTTCGCCTTGTTCTGAATTCCTACTTCGCTTTTAGCCTGTTATTAACATAGTGAAAAATGTGAATGATTAGTATCTATAACTCATTAGCATAACATTATAGGTTACATAAGACTAGTACTAACCTTGAATTCCTCAGAACGACGTTTCTTCGCAAACTTGTGCCACACCTTCTTCGATAAAAAACTATACCGAATCCATGGAGGTTGAAGACCGCTCTTAGGCTTTGTAATGTAGTCAGCCATGAGCCGTGACTTAAATCCCCTCCAACGAACACCGGCATAAGTTATCCACTTTCTTTTCAATTTTGAGTCATCGGTAAACTCAAAATTCAACTACATTAAATCAATATATAAGTATGAATTAGAAACTATAGGTAGTGATATCAAATATATGAAAATTATAGTATGAAATACCTTAACGTCTGTCCATTTGCTGTCTTTGACATTACCATCCACTTCTCTCCAATCATCAATCAGTATACTGACTTTGCTATGTGCAAGGAACGCAACATAACTCCTAAAAGTAGCGTAATGTGGACAATCCACTAATCTGTAGTGCGAATCAAACTCGATCGGAATTTTTGCACCAGATGAGTTGCGGACTGATGTGAATTGGGGCATCATTGTGACACCTCTTTGTGATCTTTTCGTTTGACTTTCAGTTGTTTGAGTTTCATTGGCTAACCTTTCATTTGTTTGAGTTTCTTCGCTGGTTTCTGATGAAGAACTCGACAAGGTCGACATCTAAGTTCAAAAACAACAACAACAACATGAACAACAATGGCAAAAGAGTTTACTGTAGATGCATGGGGAAAATATTTTACGTACCCTAAACGTGACGACGAAGTAAACGATGTTGGTGTTGTTGTTGTCTTCCTTCCTTACGACAACGACGGTGTTGTTGTTATCTTCTTTCTCGACGGTGACGATGTTGGTATGTGCGTAATCTTCTATTTTCTTCATTATCGTGACGATGATGACGAAAATGACAACAAATGGATACTGATGATGCAAGCTTTGGTGGAATCGTGTATTGTTTCACAGTATTGAAGGTTAGGGTTTAGGGTTGAAATCGTGTAACGTTTCGTCTGGTTTCTATTTTCAATGGAAAAAAGGATACTGAAGAGACAATGAGACTAGCTAGTTTGGAGACTATTGAAACACTACTGCGACGGTCAAGAATTTACACCGTTATGATATATTATTTACATAATGAAATTTCATATTAAAGCGCCAGAGTTATTTTTAGAATTAAAATTTAAAAAAACATACAAAATATATCACAACGGTGTATATAAACAACCGTAGTCATAACTTTTAATTTTTTTAATTAAAAGTAAATAAAAAAGTAAAGGCGCGCTTTAACATAAAAGGAATAATATATATGAATGCGCTAAGGTTCGAACACATAAAAGCTTGAAGGTATAATCTACGCACATTCGTACTTTACCATTTTTCTTCATAACTGGCACGATGTTGGCTATAATCTACGCTTTGGGACTAGCTTTGTTGAGATCCCTATAATCTACGCACATTCGTACTTTACCATTTTTCTTCATAACTGGCACGATGTTGGCTACCCATTCTGGATATTTTGAAACTGCCAAGAATCCTGCATCCAGTTGCTTCTTAACCTCATCTCTGATTTGGAGAGCCATATCTGGTCTACTTCTATGGAGCTTATGCTTCACAGGTGGACATTCAGGCTTGAGTGGTAGCTTATGAACTACTATATCTGTATCTAATCCAGGCATGTCTTGATAAGACCAAGCAAACACATCTACATATTCTTCCAAAAGCAGGACTAGCCGCTGTCTGATCTCTGCCCAAAGCGTCGCCCCAATATTGACCTCTTTCCTTTTTTCTTCAGTGCCAAGGTTGATGACGTCAACTCTCTCTTCGTGTGGCTGTAGATCCGTGTACTGATACTCACACATTTTTGCCAAGTCATCGGGGACCTCATAATCCTCTTCTTCCTCAGCTTGATAAATGGGTGAATCAAAGTCTATAGTGAGAGTAGGGTCATTGAATACAACGGGTTTGGGAATCACTCTGTACGATGGAGGGATTCATTTTATTAAAAAAAATGCACAAACATGAACAAAAGAAGAAATTGTAGTTTTGAAAAGATTGCCATTTTTCTTAAAACGAAAGCATGAATAAAGACAAGGAAGTTTAATAAAACAAACACTTCATTGATTAATAAGATTTAAAAGCGGTGGCCCATACAAAATAATCCGAGAGCCTCGGGCAAGACTGCGGAATTGAAAACATCAAAGCAAACAAACAAATTACTCTGGCATGGGGTACAAGGTAGGCATCTAAATGGCTTTCCAGTTACTTAAAGCGGCGTCACACCGAAACACCAAATGATTGATATCTTTATCTTCAGCGTCTTTAATAATCGCATGGACTTGCTGTCCTCCACTGACGAACACTTCTTGAATGGTCCTTAGTCTTCCTTTTGTTGAAGCAGTTCTTCCTTCAAGAGTTGGTTTGTAACCCAACCCTTGGTATTTCTCTCTTTCTGGAACTTCGACGATCTTGCCCCAACCTTCAGGTACTCCTCCTCGTAGAGCAGATTGAATGCTTTTAAAAGAAGCAAAAGATGGACAATCAGAGGCCACTGGTTCCTTGACATCAAGCATAACGATATTAGCTATTTCAAGAGCCTGGAAAGAAGTTTCCAAAGCATCTTCATCCGCTTCAATGTAACGAAACGAGGACAAATTACTGACCATCAGGTCTTCCTCACCATGTATGATAACTAACTTCTCGTCGGCCACGAACTTCATCTTCTGATGTAAGGTAGAGGTTACAGCACCAGCCTCGTGGATCCAAGGTCTACCTAGCAGACAACTGTAGGCAGGGTTGATGTCCAAGATCTGAAAAAGGATGTTGAATGTTTGAGGGCCAATCAAAACAGGTAGCTCAATTTCTCCCATTACCGATCTTCTTGAACCATCAAAAGCTTTGACAATAAGAGAAGTGGGTCTCATTATAGCTCCTTGGTAAGACAGCTTAGCAAGAGTTCTCTTTGGTAAAACATTCAAGGATGAACCTGTATCTACGAGAACTCTAGCCATTGTATCCTCCTGACATTTTACCGATACATGTAAGGCAAGATTATGATTCCTTCCAGTTCTAGGCAACTCCTCATCACTGAAGCTAAGAGTGTTACAGGCTGTAATGTTGGTGACGACATGGTCAAACTGCCCAGCTGTTATATCCTGAGCTACATGTGCCTGGGCTAACACCTTCTACAAAGCTGATATATGAATTGATGAATTAACTAACAGAGATAAAATTGAAATCTTGGATGGTGTCTGATGGAGCTGATCTATCACTTTGTAATCACTCCTCTTGATAATTCTTAGGAACTCTTCGTCTTCTTCTTGAGAAATTACCTCCTTCCCTTTGTCTCTAGATGGTGTGGGGATAACAGTTTCCTTGGGTACGGTTTCTTTGAAAGAAGGAGTGTATACTCTTCCACTTCGGGTCATATTTCCAGTTCCAACTATATTAGTCATATCTTCAGTAGTAGTTCCCACCTCTTTCCTTGGAACTACGTCTTCAACAGCGATTCCCACCTCTTTCCTTGGAATCATGTCTTCTCGTCTTCTGCTACTCATGACATTCTCATAGACCCATGGCACGGTCTTGGTCCCATGGAACCTAAATGGAACAGGTTGTCTGATGTCACGTTGCCTGGAGTGATTAATGGTGGAAGCATCAATTGTTTCGTGATTCCTGAAAATTGGCACTGGTTTGTTAAACACAGGAACCACAGACCCAGATTTGGATGTGCTGGACCTGGATACTTGCCCTTTTGGCTTTGGTAGGTTAAATATAGGCTCAATTGCCGCAACTCTGTTCTCCTTTTCTTTACTGAACACCTGTAGGAACCCTTCATTGATCAGATACTGAACATCATCTTGGACCAAACGACAGCCCTTGGTACTGACATTACATTCTTCACAGTCATCATGACAAACTTCAACTAAACCAACTTTAAACAATCTATCGTGAAAGGTCTTGATAGGGGTCTTGATCTTAGTTACATCCAAAACTAATACCTCATCCTTCTCATCTTCTATAGCATTAATGGTCCCATGGGTAGGCAAAGTGTTGTTCTTCACATTCAGTTGATTATCAGCAAATGAGAGAATATTCTTCTCCATCAAAACCTTCACTACATTCTTCAACGCTAAGCAGCCCTCCAAGTCATGACCAGCGCCTCCTTGATGAAAAGCACAAGTTGCATTTGGGTTAAAGAAAGGCATAGATTTCTCGGTTGGTGGTCCCAAAGGTCTAGTAACGATCAACCCTTGCTCCAATAAAGAAGGGTAGAGCTCTGTATATGACATTGGTATCGGTGGAAATGCTGGCTTTCCTCCTTGCTTCTTGTGGGGAGAATTCTGCTGTGGAACCTGTGGTCTTGGTTGCTGATAATTCTGGTTTTTAGGCCATTGCTGGTAAGCGGTCTGTTGATATGCCGGCGTCTGCTGCATAGCTTGGTGGTTAAAAGTAGGCGTAACAGCAGCTACGTAAGGTTGCTGAGCATACTGCATCTGGTAAATTGGATGCTGACAGAAGTTTGGTCTCTGCTGTTACTGATACATTGGTTGCTTCCAATGAAGGCTCTGGGTCTTTCCTGCCATAATGGCATTAGTTTCTCCTTCCCTTTTCTTATGAGAATGACTAGGAGACTTCTTAGTACTGACGCCAGCTGAACTACTTGGAGAACCGATTACCTTTCCACTTTTTAATCCTGCCTCTACCTTCACGCCAATGGCAACAATATCAGCGAAGTTTACACTGACACTGCTGACCATCCTCTCATAAAACTCAGGCTTTACTGTGTCTACAAACCAATCAGCCAACTCTTTCTCAGTCAATGGTGGTTCGACTTGAGAAGCAGTCTCTCTCCAACATTGTGCATATTCTTTGAAAGTCTCAGTACCTTTCTGGGCCATACTCAACAGCTGCATACGTTCAGGGGCTAAATCCATATTGTACTTGTAGTGTTTCACAAAAGTATCAGTCACATCTTGGAAGCAACGGACCTGGGATTGGTCTAGACTTAAATACCACTTAGCAGCAACCCCCTTCAAACTGTCCTGAAAACAATGGATCATCATCTTGTCATTGCGTACGTGCGCGACCATTCTTTGGTAGTACATAATCAAGTGAGATTTGGGACATGTGGCCCCTGAGTACAACTCAAAACTTGGTAACTTGAATTTGGGTGGAATTACCAAATCTGAAACCAAACACATGTCTTTAATGTCAGTACTGAATGCATTACTCAACTCCATTGCCTTCATCTTTCTCTGCATTGTTTCAACACTTTCTCTTAGTTTCTCGTGTCTATCATCTCCTTCCTCTGACACATCAATGTAGTCGTAGGGCTGGTGGTTTTGGAAAACCGGATGCACTTGCGTTTGCACTGCTGGTGGAGCATAAGTAGGAATAGCTTGGAGAGTCTCATTGACCAAAGGAACTGCTTGCTGTGTTGTCAAAGGAACTGTAGCACGGATAAAATCTTCTGTCATGCCCAAAGTGTGGTTTGTGACAGGGGTGATAGGAGGTTCTACCGTTGTGGTGACGATTTCAGAGACCACAGTGGCCTGAGTGTCCATCTTTGCTTTCATAACATTAATTGCCTCGAGAGTTTGTCCCATTCCTCCTCTTATCTCATTCAGCTCATTGTTGACTCTGTCCATTTCTCCGTAAGCCTCTGACATCCTGAATCGAGCTTGGGCCCGAGTGTTGTAGTTGTGGCGGGGATTCAGTGTGACGATTCTGAAGAGAACACGGTGACATAAGACAAGGAAAGAAAATGTACATGGAGATGCAAATGAGGATGCAGATGCAAATGCAGGCTAAACCATTAAGAAACCAAAGAAATTTTGCAAATAATATAGACAATAGATTCTTGACAAAAATAAACTTCTTCATTCAAGAGCCTGGTGAACATTACATCCGGAGCAGTGTATCCTTATACTCAAAGTACATAAATAGAAGTACATCAAAATGAAAGGGAACATTAGCAAAAGAAAAAAAATAGTAACACTAAGGATTGAATCCAATGGTTGACGATCCTTCTCCTCCATTAATCACCCTCATCAACTTGCTGATACGCTCTTGTGCCTCCTCTCTTGCAAGAACCAATTCTCCCAACTCTTCTACCATCTTCTGCTTTGTCTTGGAAGGTGATTCGTGGTGAGGATGTGGCTTCATCATTACACGAGCTATGTCACGAGACCATTGCAAGTGAGCCTCTGTGACTGGGCATTCAGCTTTCCATAATTGTCTGTTAATCTGGCGCCAAGCGCGCTCCAATCGCATCTTCATTTCAAAACCTCCTCTTTCATCATAAAACATCATCTGCATATCCTCGTCGTCTGGAATTCCCTCCTTCAGGTGACCCAACTGACGGCATGCAAGGACAGGGTTGTAATTGATACAACCGTTTCTTCCCATGAGAGGCACATTGGGGTAATCCCCACAGCTATGAATTATGATAATTCCTTCTTCAGTTGAATCATACCATTCGATGTCGGTATGCTTCAACTCCATCAGCTTTTTGGACCAAATCTTACAGTCTTCGACCTCCCAGAAAGTCGGAGTCTTTGGCAGATAAGAAACGAACCACTTGTAAAAGAGGGCTACGCAGTAAATAATTGGCCCACAACCTCTGGTGTATCTGGTCTGTATGGAATGGTAAACATTAGCTAGCAGTGTTGGGACCGGATTGTTGACTGTAAAAAGATGAATGGCTTCGGTATCCACGAAGTTCTTGGCATTTGGGAACAGAAACAAACCATATATCATCAGAGCTAAGGTTGACTCAAACAAAGCCTCTCTTCCTCTGTTTTGGAAGTATAGAGCCTTTTCCATCAAGAACTGAGCAGGCAGTCCACGCTTTCCTCCTTTGTTAGTCAGGTTAGCTTGGATGTCAGATAATCTGATTCTGGTTACTCTGGCGATGTCTCTGGCGGAAGACATTTCCTCAATCCCAGAAAAGATGAGAGCTTCTCTGACTGGAATTCCTATCATGGCTGAGAACTCCTCCAGGGTTGGCACCAACTGGAATTCAGGGAATACGAAACAGCGGTATGCGGGATGATACAACTGGACCAAAACTTCAAGGGGCCCTACAGTCACTGGTGTCTTCATCAGTGGAATGATGCATCCATATCTATCTGCGAAGGCTGACTGGTCTTCGACCATCTCTCCTAACCACAACAAACACTCCACTTCTGGTAGTTTGAAGAAATAAGGCCAAACCCTTTTCCCTGTAGCATCCATTTCTACAAAATCTGCAAAACAAAATTAGTATCTTGATAGTTTAGCAGGAATGCAAGATGCAATGCAAAGTTTCATGGAATTCAGACACTCGCAGAATATCAAGAGATATCAAAAGACCTCATTTTCATTAAGAGTTGATACACTTTCAAAAGCCCTAAACGTAAAGCTAAATAAAAGCTAGAAATTCCTAAGGAAATTCTCCTAAGAGTCTTGTGTTGAGTCTTCTGATTTCTTTCTCCATCTGATCCCTTTCTGCGACGAGGTTGTCAAGAATAGATTTCCAAACAGGAGGCTGACTGTTAGAGGAACTTGGATCTTCTAGGGCCTTTCTCTTCTTGCATGAAAGTAACTCTTCATTCTTGATCTGTAACTGCTTCTGGAGTTCTAGGTTTTCTTCAACAACCACTTGATACTTGAGCTTCCAGGCTTCTTCTGACCTTTGGGCTTGTTTTAAAGAAATCTCCAGCTCTTCTTCTCTTGACATGAAGTATAAAACAGGCTCTTTCTTCAAAGTAATTGGTTCTTGCCTTTTGTAGGGCATCTTTAACTCTATAGCTCTTCTTCTGACCCATTGGAGATAGGGCTCCAAGGACACACAATTAGGTCTTCCTAAAGAACTTCTTCCTCTTTTGCGCTTGTCATCCCAAGCGTCCAAGATCAGCTTCTTCTGTTCTTCGTTCTTGTCATATGTTTCAAAGTAGATGCTTTCCACATGAACACTGAGAGGTTTATCTTCCAAAGGGTACCCTAATTGGCGTCGTGCCAATACAGGGTTGTAGCTGATGCCTCCTTTAATGCCAAGAAGAGGCACATTGCCATAGTTTCCACAGCTATCTATAATCAGGATTCCATCATACACCCGATTATACCAGTCAATGTCTGCATGGGAGAGTGCCATAACTTTCTGAGACCACCATCCTTTCTTGGAATCCCAGAATATACCCGTCTTCGGTAGATGCGAAATAAACCATCTATACAGTATGAGGACACATCAGGTAATTTGTCTATTTCTATGAGCGTTTCTTGTATGGACTGAATGATAGGCTTCAGCAAGCAGGGTAGGTACTGGATTCTGTTTCAAGAAGATTTTGATTGCATTTAGATCCACGAAATTGTCAATGTTTGGAAACAATAAAAGTCCATAGATGAGCAATGCAAAAACAGTTTCAAAGGCATCCCTGTTGGAGTTTTTAGCAAAGTAACGAGCCTTTCCAATCAAGAACTTAGCAGTTAACCCCAGAATTCCTCCCTTGGAAGTTAAATTGCTTTTGATGTCAACTAACTCCAGATGAGTTTTCTCGGCTATTTCTTCTTCTTTAGGATCCTTCTCGAAGATAGGAAATGGGGACTCATCTTTGATAGGCAAACCAATTATCTGAGAGTATTCCTCAAGGGTGGGTAAGAGTTGATAATCAGGAAACGTGAAGCAGTGATACTTTGGATCATAAAACTGAAGCAGAGTTGAGAGGAGTCCTTCATCAATGGTCTTCTTCAACAAAACCCACAACTTTCCATATCTGTTTATGAATCCTTCAGGGTCTGTTAGCAAATATCCTAATTTCCTTAGGTCATCCAATTTGGGACTCTTGAAAGTGTATTTGATGGTGTTTCTTCTTGAGTTATCCATGATATCCCTCTGATATAAGAAAGGAAATCTGAGTTCCATGAAACAGATGCAACATGAATTTTTATGATGTATGAATGCAAAGCACGCACAAAGACACACAAAGGGATAGGTTTGAGCATGGAGTCAGGGTTCACCCTCCCATTGGTATGTACTATTGGTTTTCATCTGCTGAACAGGGTTCTAAGAAGTTCCCAGAGTCGGCAACCCATCTTTCAGATTTTAAGGATTTCCCAGATGACTTGGTCATCAATAAAATTCTCAAGAGGATTTCGTCTGAGTGTAGTATCGCGTGACAACCAATTCAGAAATAGACTCCATCATGGTCACCGCACTACATCCTAAAAAGGCTTAGTGGGGTTTGGTAACTACGATTCTCAATATCATGGGCTCCTAGGTTGAGAGTAGCACGTCTCACGAACGGATTCGTTCAACATGACTAGACTCTCAAGAGGGCCTCAACTGAGTGATGGTGTCTCAATTCAACCTTTCAGGATTCGACTCCCTCAAAGCCTCCTTGAATACCATCGTCATATCCTAATTGCACTCAAATCCGGGTATAGGGTTTATCTCACCACTCAAGAACCAAGCCAACAAAAGATAATCAAGACAAGCATATACACAGGCAATCAAACAAATATACACAAATATAGCAAATAAGCATAAATAAAACAAACAAAAACAAAGTGGGCTTAACCCTCAAAGATAAATTCCCCAGTGAAGTCGCCATTTCTGTTGCGGTGAGAATCGGATAACAAGCTATTAATTAACTTGCATCTCATTTCTTTGAATTCACAACCGACTTTGATTTATCCAAAGGAAAAGTTCAAGATCGAGAAAACCTACAGGGGGGAGATCTAAGGTTCGGGAGTTGGTTACGCCTAGGGAAGGTATTAGCATCCTAAACGTCCGTAGTACTCTACGGGAACCTCTTGTTTTAACTTGTTATATCTTAATCGCTTGCTAAGGGTGCTGTGCTAAAGGTTGAAACCCTAGGGGTTTGTTTCTAAGTATACTCGACAAAGCATCGCACTTTGCGCCTACATATCCTTACGGGAGTGGAATCAGAGTATCCGTAGTTCACCAATCTAAGGGTGAGGGATAGGAACCATTGGCTATGGCCAAAGTTCCAAAGGGAAATGAGTATGAGCTCATTTTAGAGTTCACGATAACTCTCTAAATCTAAGTTATGGGGAAAGTGAGTTCTCATGATGATGAGAGTCACATAGAGTTCAAAAACTCTAACCTACTTCTAAGTTATAATTTCATTGGCTTTTATGAGGCCAAGAAATAAGGGTGAGCCTAGAAGGATAAGGTAAGGGTGGTTGTTTAGTGACTTCAAGAGTCAACCTAAGAAGGCCTCCCTTTGGAATGGGGGGGGGGGGGGGAGATAATAGTTGTAAAATTACTAAAAGATAACAAGTTATAATTCAAATATGATGATTCAAAAACATGAATAAGATATGAGATGAAACAAAATGGTGATGTTAATGCAAAGCTAAGATTATACATGTTGGACAAAGAACAAACATGATAAATAGAGATAACATAGTAAGATACATAAAGAAGTGCAATAAAAAACCTAAAAGGTACCTCCAAACTTATCATGAATAAAAGTCTTAAGGTTAAATAATTTTAACAATTTCTTTTTATATTTGCAAAGTAAATTTAATTAGAAGCAAATAGCAAAAAGAAGGGAAGAAAAAGGATAAAAATCAAGCAAGTTATGACATTTTGAAAATGAAGCATAAACTTAAAAATAAAAATCCAACCAACAAGTAATAAAAATTAAGGAAATGGTACACCTAGGGATTGAACCCAGGTCCTCTCGCTTACAGTGTAAAATTCTTACCATCAGGCCAATGCACGCGTTTGGAAATATAATGGAAACACATACATATATTTGAAGAGAAGCGAAAAACATAAAAGAACAAAAGGACTGGGGCGAGGGGGATTCGAACCCCAGTCCCAGAGGTAGGCAAGGCGTGTGATTGTGTGTGATTGCCACTAGGGTGGCTATTACATCCGGTATTATAATTGCTTCAATAAATACATAACACAAACATGCACGTATTTTCCAAATCAACCACCAATCAACCAAGCACGCAACTGCTCATGGAAACTCAATGTGCCATGGACCAAACATTACCAAACAACTGAAGCAGAAGCAACACAAATGCCGACTCAAGACCAACAATGGTTACACGCATGAGAAACCAAGTAAATACTCATCACACACATTAGACACCAAAGAAAAAACACTTGAAAGCATAAAGTAAAGAGCTCAATACACAACCATGGTGAGTAAATCAGCGAGCATACAATCCATTCAATTGAAAATCCACAAGGATATGTCTTGAACATGAATAAACAAAACATACATGAAATTTAAAACAGCATGGCATGATTTTACACACAAGTTAATGTTGTCAAACAAAATAGCATAGAAGCAAAGTGAACTAGCAAATTCATGCACAAACATAACAGCAAGTACACATCAAGTTTAAGGGAGTTTAAATGTCATGGAAACACCTTGGAATGCAATTAACAAGCAACATATAAATACAGCTCAGCATGGCAAGTTCAGTTCATATATATCAAAGTAATCTCAAGACTTAATTATGCTTAGTAACAAAGATGTCTTAGAACTGAAATCATGTGGTGGGCAAGGCTGACTTCAAAACGCAAGAACATAAAAAAAAGATGGATCAATACAATGCAATCAGTTCTGAAGATATTCTATCATAATTCAAAAGCAACTCAAACATATTAATCTATTTGTAAAATAAAGGAAAAGACAAGTAAAATAAGGACATGCTCCAAGATAGACCCAACATCAATGACTGGTCTAGAAAAATGCTAAATGAGTATTAAAATGATGATATCATAGGGTAAACATCAACAGACAATAACATCAGTGCTGGTAATTAATATTAGACCAATCATGGTGCATATCAAACATAATAGTGACATTTTAAATCAAGGATAGCTTAGCACAAATCAAAGATAGCTAGCAGACTGAATTACAAGCAGAAAATCATATACTCACCCAAGTGGTACAAACATAGATTGATCATATTCACGGTGACAAGTATACAAACATCATGATGGTTGAGAGCAAACACATATACACAAGGATAGGACAAGTTACAAGATAGTATAACAACCAAACTCAAACAAGTGGTAACATCTAGAGACAGGCAGTAGCAAAAGACTTAGTAAAAACCAATTTGGGCAATAATTAAACAAGGACCTCCATCAAGCATATATGTATGAGGTCAAAATATCACAAAGACATGGCTTCTGAGATTAACAGCTTTAATAGAATGTTTTTTTTTTGCACACACAAAATGGAATGTCAAGCACATACAAAATGGAATGTCAAGCACATACAAAATGGAATGGCTGATTGTAGAGCATTGAGGCATATGATAGGAACAATATCAAGGCAAAACATCCAAATTCAACATTCCTAAGCTTTAAACATATATTGCAACAAAATTATTCCAACAGAACGTGACATAAGTCAGTGGCCTACATATGCTAACAACTCATATAATCCAACCTCAAACATATGATCAAACATCAACCATGACAAAGCAATTAGTACATCCAGATGGGAACCAAACTAATCAACCTTAAAACATCCACAATGACAAGATTACAGTCATGACTGAGTATGTAAACATGCTCTTATATTAGTGGTGGCAGAAAAAGATACTAATGCTATTTAAACAAGAACCACTCAACAACATTAAATAATCAACGAGTTAACAACAAAGATAGATAAGATCAGATATTCCATAATCCTAAGAGTACATCAGAACTACAAAGAGGAATAGAGGTTCATTAGTTTCTTATTTCAAAGTCTCATTTAAATACACACAACATCCAAGTAGGTCAACAACATCAAACATTAATCTTGTCAATACCAAAACCATAATGAAAACTTATAGTTGCAGTCATCTAATGAACAAAATCAGAGGTAGTACAACTTATCATAAAATCAATCATGTGTATCATATCAAAAGACATCATCTTATCTTATGAACTCAAGTCATGAGCATACAAACAATATATTTCAAGCATATATCAACAAGATTCATATGTAAAAGAAAAGCAAGATGTATATGATGTAATGATATTAGATGAGCATATTTGAACAAGAGAGACAGAAAACAATACCAAGTGCAATAATGTCCACTGTCTTCGAATGTACTGATTGCTTCCTTTCCAAAGCTCTCCAAGAACAACTTTCAACTTGCTTGCTCGACCCTTTTGGAACCTCAGAAGATTTTTTAAGTGTTTGGTGAAAATTGTTGGTGTGTCGATGTGTAGGAGCGAGTCCCTTTTTATAGGCTGAACCCAAGGGTTGAGTGAGTCCAAACATCAAACATGTAGAGTGCGCCGTGGAGGCCAATGTTGCAACGTCTCTTTTGAATTCAAACGGTCCACTCCTTGGAGACAAATCCGCTGCTCATGCTGTGCAAAATCTCAGATGTGCAAAGCTAATTCACAACTCCACGTATTGCTTCAGAACACCTTACTTGATGTCATTGGGAGGGGTATCAAATGAGGCAAAGGTTGGGGATGGCGTGGAGAAATTGTAGACGAGGGCAGGTTGAATGCTTAAACTGGCAAATCCTCAGAACCATTTTTATTGAACCAAACAGTTGAGAGCTCAAAAGGGAATGGCTTCTTGGAGAATTCAAATTGAGCAAAAGCGCGCCAAGGATTTGAGGTTGAAACGGTTTGAACGAATTGATTCACTTGTTTGTGTTTGAATTTCTCTTCTTCACTCTGAATCTCGCACCCACGACAAAGGAGAAGGAACAATTTTGGTTGTATTTGGTTTCTTGAACGCCACATGTCGTTTCCTTATTGGTTGGCAATTAAGTTGAAAAGTCAACACAACAAAACTTGATTCCTATTGGTTCTTAGTTAAGAAATTCAATTCCAAAATAGTTTGCAATTCATATTTTGCACGTTGGGCCAACCAAATTGGGCTTATGAAAAAAAAAGAGAAATGGTTTTCTATCTTTGTTATAGAAAGGAAATGAAGTATTAGGAAAATAATAATGGTGGATTAATTAATTAGGGTTTTAGATATGGTTTAGGAGAATTAAGTTGAACAAATTGGATAAAATTTGGTTGAATGAAGGGCTATTGAAATAGGTTTGGAATTGAAGGTGACAATTGAGGGTAGATAAGGTGGATAGAAATTTGTTTATGGAGAGGATCATGGTTAGGGTTATGGAGACATCTCCTTGAAACTTTCTTGATTCAATACTCCACCCAAAAAAAACTTGATCAATCACCTTTTGAATCTCCTTAAGATAATACCTGATAAAAAGATGAAACAAACACAAACAAAACCTGATAAAAGGGTTAGCTATGCAATATGATTGATCTAATATGAAATGCAAGAGATCCATGGATCTAAGGGTAAAATTTGGGGTACAACACAATGGTTTGATACTTTGGAATTTCTTCCAGTCCAGAAAAGGGAGCTTGTTCAGTGATGGGTAAATCAGTCAGATGAGAGTACTCCTCCAGCGTTGGTGCTAGTTGATAATCCGGGAATATGAAACAATGATAGACTGGATAGTAGAACTGGATCAGTGTAGCCAGGATTCCTTCAATTACATGGACCCTTAATAGAGACAGCAGTCCTCCGTACTTAGCTCTGAAAGCATCAGAGTTGGTGATCATCCTTGCCAACCCTCTCAAATCCTCTAGTTTTGGAACCTTGAAGGTGTACTTGTGAGTCTTCCTTATACCGAAATCCATAACGTAATCTTTCTCTCTGACATTTGCAATCACTGTCTTAGTTTGATTTGAAGAAAAAAGACTAGAAGCAAAATTTTTTCTTTGTTTAAAGTTTTTTTACTTATGAAATAAATGCATGAATGCAGCACACAAAAACATAGAAAAAACATGGGGTCAAAGGTTCGGTGTCATGAAGTCATGGCTCTACCCATCCCCAAAGGTTGTACTGGTGATTTTTTGTACCTGTCCTCAGAATCATTGACCCCTCTTGGGATAATAACAGCAGGCTGGTTTACCCGAGCGAGCTGCAGTATCTTAGAGTAATCTCAAATGAGGGTAGTATCACGTGACAACTATTTCTGATAGCTTCCGCACTATAAAATAGTAACAAGGTCTCAGCCTACTAAATCCTCAGTTTCACGGACACCACAGTCGAACAATCTGCTTTCAACAACCGAAGTCGTATAGGCATTGAGTCCGCAAAGGGTATCTCCACTGATTCGATGGTCTACCGAGATCTCTTATTTGGGAGTCACTCCCTGTAAGATTACCCGTCTAATGCCATCACTTATCTTAGGTGTCACTCAAACTTTCTAGATGCGGCATCACCCACAGTCCCATTAGCAGAAAAATAAACACGGATATCAATTAGGAAAAAGGATATATATATTTATTCCTAAAACTAACATCCTAAACCTCTTAAGAATTCTAGTCCTAGTCCTATACAGACAATGACTCCCCAGCAGAGTCGCCATTTTACTGTTGGAAAATGGGGACGATGCCCCAAGGATCATTCTAACGATTCCCCAGCAGAGTCGCCATTTTACTGTAGCGAGCGATTTTTGTCGGTGACGCGACCACCTTATCACTGGGTTTTCCTCACCACAATGGTAGGAGGGGGTGCTACTTTCTGATTTCTTATTTATCCCATGAAGCTGGAAGGGAAAGGGAAGCTATCTAAAACTAACCTTGCACGCAGATGTTTAACTGAACAAACGCTTAAAAGAGATTGGGGGTCCGGGGTCAGGTTATATAATGGGGAGTTGTCAATTACCCATCCTATATATGGTTATCCACAGGATATTAGCTTTAGGTTTCGCTTTATACTTGATGGTGTTTATCCGTTAATGGGTTGGGAAAGTTTCTTGGGAAATATAAGAGAGTGAGTGAGTTTTTGTTGATGTTCGGGTGTTTTTGGTAAGGTACTGGACCTAAGTTTTGATTGGTATGAAGGTATTGGACCTAGGGTTTTTGATTAGTATGCTCACTAAGATTTTGCAATCTTATGCCTACGTATTCCCGTTTAAATGAAACAGGGAAATCAGAGCAATCGTAGTTCCTCCTATTCTAAAGGAGGAAAAAAGATATTTTGGTGTCTTGTTCAAAGCCCAAGATTGAAGCTAAAAGGTTTATTTGTGTCTTGTTCAAAGCCCAAGATTGAAGCTAAAAGGTTTAACTGAGAGAGAACTTGTCATCTCTAAAGAGGTATTGTTGATTTTTGTGTGCCTTGATCAAAGCCCAAGGTTAAAGCTAAGAGGCTGATTGACTCCACTGGGGAAATTCTTACCCAAAGCCTAAGAGGAGGCTGGATAAGACCAACTTAACAAGAGAGTGTGTATATTGGTGTCTTGTATAAAGCCCAAGATTGAGGTAAAAAAGAGGCTGACTCTTTGGGGATATCATTATACAAAGCCTAAGAGGAGGCTGGAATTTTGACTTTTCCGGGGAAAATGTTCTATCTGTCTTGTACAAAGCCCAAGATTGAGGCTAAAAAATGGATTTTGACTCCGTCGGGGAGGTTTGTATTTGTCTTGTACAAAGCCCAAGATTGAGGCTGAAATGAGAAATTTAACTGACTCGGGTGAGGATATTTTTATGTGTCTTGTACAAAGCCCAAGATTGAGGCTGAAATGAGTTTGACTCTGCTTGGGAAATCATTCCTCAAAGCCTAAAAGAAAGCTAGGAGGAAGTGACTTCACTGGGGAAGATATCTGTCCCAAGCTTAAGAGATGAAGATTTATGTCTTGTACAAAGCCCAAGATTGAGTCTAAAAGGGTTTGACTCAACAAGAGAGCGCTTGTATTTGTCCTGTACAAAGCCCAGGATTGTGGCTGAACAAGCTGGAGAAATTATTCTACACAACTTGAGAGGAGGCTAGCTCCAGCTAGGGGAAATCTTTACATCAAACCTACGAGGAGGCTAAAAAAAGATTGACTCAACAAGAGAGTATTTTTATCTGTCTCGTACAAAGCCCGAGATTGAGGCTAAAATGGTTGACTCAACAAGAGAGTGCTGAAAGGTGACTGACTCAACAAGAGAGTTTGAAAAGGTGATTAACTCAACAAGAGAGTCTAAAAAGTTGATTGACTCAACAAGAGAGTCTAAAAAGTGATTGACTCAACAAGAGAGTCTGAAAAGGTTAGCTCCGATGGGGAGAATCATTGTACAAAGCCCAAGAGGAGGCTAACTTTCTGCTGAGGAAAGGTCCTTATACAAAGCCTAGGAGAAGGCTATCTTTCTGCCGAGGATTATTGAGATCCCTAGGTAGGTCCAAGTGGGGAATCAACTCTTGCTAAGGGTTCCAGAAGAGTTGAGGTATCAGATGCCTTGAGGTTCTGATTTGGTGATAAACTGTCCCTGGTTGGGAATCTTAGGAGAGAGACTGGGTTTTAGTTCTGCTGGAGATTGATCCAGAGTGACAGGGGTTTCTTCCTATGTTTATGGGGAACTTGAGAATGTCTTTGAGACTCAAGGGGATTAGACTGTCCAAGTCTACTAGTGTGGAAGAGTTTTATCTTTTGTATGATGCCCAAGAGGAGGCAGATGTTTTAAGGGATGAGAATCAACCCTAAAATTGGCCAGAGGTTTGACACTGGAAAGACTGCTCTAGTAAAGGATGACTAAGTTCTGTCTTATACCTTTAAGAGGTCTTTAGGGTCCTTGTATTAAGCCCAAGAGAAGGCATGAGAACTTCTAAGAAGCCGGAGGATCCTTGTACAAAGCCCAAGAGGAGGCGGGGATGCTTTTAGGAAGCCCGTGGGTCCCAAACCAAGAAAAGTTTAAGAAATGCTATTCACCGAGAATAGATCATTTAGTGAAAGTTCTGAGGTTTGAAGAAACTCAAGAGATGCTATTCACCGAGAATAGATTAACTCTGGGAGTAGAATTTCTTTGACAATTTCTAATGGTGACAGCCTGAGAAAAGGTTCACGAAGAATACTGCCTTTCTCTTTGTTCCATATTTTTAAGCCCAAGAGAAGGCAAGGCTATATCTGGAAATCCTATGGGGATCTAGTTTTGACTGTATTTAAAGAGTGACCAACATGGCTTTACCTAGTTCTAGACCTAGTTGTCGGGGAAAACTCTAAATAGCTATACTAGCATATATACAGTTGATATATGCCAAGTATCTAAAAGGATATGAAAGAAGACTTACAGTGTGCAGCTTCCCACAATACAGTTATATTTATATGAAAACGAGTAAATGAAAGCTGTTAAAACTTCAGGTGAGCAAGCTTCCATGCTGTATTCTTAGTTGTTCAAAGAAATTAAAGAAAGTTTTGATAATAACATGTATATTTGAATCTAAATCAAAGGGGAAGTTGCTTTTGAAAATATTGTTGGGGTTTATACTCAAGGAGAGACCCAAGTTTTAACAGTGATCGTACCGTTGTTTTGAATGTCGTATCGGGACTTATACAACGACTGAGGTCCGAAGAGGTTTACTTATAAAAGGATTGGGTCTTACAACTCAAAGAGAGGCCCAAAGAGGTTTTGAAAAAGAAAGATGGGACTTACAACACGAGGGGAGGCCCAATGAAAGACAGTGATCGCACCGTCATTTTGAGAATCGCAGAGGGACTTATACAATGACTGAGGCCCAAAATTATTTATGTACAAAAGATGGTTGAGTCTTACACTCTATTAGAGGCCTAAATAGTTTGAAAATGAATAAATATGGGTCTTATAGCTAAAGGAGAAGCCCATTTGATTTTGTTAAAAAAGGCGACGATCACGCCAATCTTTTGAAAATGTACAGAGGGACTTATACAGTGTGTGAGGCCCAAAATTGTTTTATTTATAAAGGGATGGGACGTACACTCTATCAAGAGGCCCATGAGTGTTTTGAAATATTTGATAAGGATAAAAAATCAAAGAAACCCTAATTTCATTTTCTTTTAAAAGTAATCCATTTAATAAAATGAATAAAATGACAAAAATACCAAATAAGTCTAAATAAACTACTTGTGATTTTTGGTTAAGGTTTGAAAAATGAGGTTCTAATCACAAGATGATTTAGGACTCATTTGATTTTTATTTTTAAGATGAATATTCATTTTTAAAAGGTTTTAAAAATAATAAAAATGAATTTATTTACAAAAATACCAACTACATTAAATAAATAATATAAACCTAATTTTTTTGTGAAATAAAATATTTTAACATTTTTGTGATTTTTTTCAAAAAGAACCAATAAAAAATAATTAAAATTGAGAGAGAAATTAATTTTCCAAATCATTTAAAATAATATGACAAATATTAAAAAAATGAAAAAAGTGTTAAAAAAGGGTCTGGGGCGAGGGGGATTCGAACCCCAGACCTCCAAGTCACAGCGTGCGCCTTCTACCACCGGGGTGGTGATACATCCGTGTATCAAAGCCAGGGCAAGGTTGTAACTTTCTCATTTCTCCATGGATTGGGACAAAATTTAGGTCTATCTTGCCTAGAATTTCACAAGGAATCCAATGGTGCCCTTGGTTTTTTCAGATGATGTGCCCATTTTAAAACCCGATGGTGTTTTTGAAATAGGCCTATAATTGTATTTCCTATGCTACCTTATGTTACAGGCAAGAATTACCTGGCAAGTTGGTTCAAACACAACATATACAACATGCATGAGAGGTGTATGATCAGTGGACTTCAAAGCAATGCATATTTCAAAGAGTTCAAGTTGTGATGCTTACCTCTTTGGGAGCTTTTTATGCTATCTGCCAAGTTTCTTGTGCCAGAAGTAATTTGATGCTTTAGACACTCTCAATTGATCCCTTAGAAGCTTTTAGAATGGTCACCACCAGCTGGAATCCTCAGGAACAAGTTTGAGCTCTTTCTTGCAAAAGGGGCAAAAGTGACCAATATGGCAATTATCTCAAATGGTGTTCCAGATGTGGGGAACCATTTGGGAGAGTTCAAGGATGATATTTTAAGTGTGTTTGAGGTCTTATCTGGTTTTGAAAGTGACTGAATCAAGACATGGCTTGAAAAATGCAAAAAAGTCCAATTTTGAGGTTTTGAGAGGGGACTTTGTGATTTTGGTGTTACAGGTCACATATGAGAGTTTGGACAACTTAGATATGACATATTGGATGTGTTTGGATCATGATTTGTGATGGAATTTCTCTCTAACTCAAAAACTCAGAGATGCCTTGCAAAAGAAGGCATTTTGGCCTAAAAAGAGGGATTTTGAGGAAAGCATCAGTTTGGGTGCTTTGGTTACACAAACTGATCACAATTGAGGCCTATTTATAGTGTGTCAAGTTTGTTTTGGCACCAATAGTGAATGGAGGCTACAACAGGCCTTTGGCCAATGTTATGCAAAAGGAATCTCAAGTCTCCTCTAGCCATTGACTTGAGATTAAAGCACAGGCTTTATAGCTTTGGTTCAGAGATAAAATTGGACTGAATTTAGTTGGAATAGGCTCAGTTCATGCCACCTTGGTGCATCCATTGAATGCTTGGAAACAAAATTGTAGTCTTGGCACTTTTTAGCTCTTTTAGGTTTGGCATGGCTACTTGTAGATTCTTGGACTTTGGAGGCTTGGAGATCAGATCATCCCCCTTGGATTTGATCCTCTAATGTGTCCAAATTGATGACAAGGCTTGGATTTATCAGATTTGGACAAATCGAGCAAAATGCACAAATTCTGCCTTGTAAAAACCAGTTCAGGATGCCATGTTCCATGGGTGATATCTCCTTGCTCAAATGGAATTTGGAGATGACGTGGTATTTGTTGGAAAGCCCTCATGGCATACTTCAACTTTGATGTTTACCCCTAAACATGGTTTGACTTGGATCAAGGTGAAAACTGCCCCTACATTTTGGAAAAAGTAAGGCAGATTCTGACTTAGTGAAAATTTCACCAAGTGTTGGAAAAATGTCATTTTCATGTTTTCAGCCATTTTGATAACTCCATAGCTAAAAATCCATGAAGAATTGGAATGAGATGTAGTTGACACTTTTAAAGTATGCCATGAGAGCTACAAATCCAGCTTTGGACCATCCAAAATGGTTGCTTGGATCTCAAGTTATGGTCCTTGGAAGTTGGTACCCTAGCCACTTTGTTCCATAACTTAGAAAAATTCTTAGTTTTTTATGGTTACCCCTTTTACAAGTTAACTTACTTTCTTTGATTTTTCTTGATGAACGATGATTTAAATCACATATTAACATTGTTTTAGGGTCAAGGAACCATAATTGTGAAAAATCCCAAAAAGTCAAACTTGATCTTGTGCACAGTTGACTTTTTATCGGATGAAATCCGAACTGTGCGATCCTTTGTGAAATCAAGTCCTTGACCAAAATAAAACCAAATGGATATATTCTATAGGTGTTATAGGGTGTATTGAATCATGTCCCAAAGTTTGGGAGCATGTCTTGGTCAAAAGTCAAAGGTACAGTTGACTTTTTCCTCGAAACCCTAATTGTGATCCCGATGAAATTGAAACTTGTAGATCAAGCTTCTCGGATCAATCCATTGTTGCAAATGGATCCATGTAGTGTATTGGAGACCCTCAAATTATGTCTTGAGGTCTTGCCTCATTTTTTTCCCCAAAAGTCAACTTAGGGGTGAATTAGGTCAAGAAACCCTATTTCCTGATTTTTGGGTAAATGCACCCCCTGAGGTTAAATTGACTTGATGATTGGGTCCATGAGGTCCCTTGGAGTATCTTGGGTTGTGCTTTGAAGCATTGGCTCATGCCCAGAGGAAAATTTCCATCTGGAGGCCTCAGTTGACCAAAACCCTAATTTGGTGACACTGGCGATCTTGAGGCTTGATCCACTTGGAATGTTGCAACCTTCTGCTTGATTCTTGATGTGGGAGTCCTATTGGTCCTTTATGTGTAAGAGTTTAGACAAGTTGAAGATCATGTCATTTCTTGATTGATCCTTTGTCTAAGGCTCTGAGAGAGCTTGAAACCCTAATTCTTGATTGTGGTGAATGCTCAAACATCTCTGAGGATATTGATGAGGCATGATGGCACATCCATATTGTGGTAATGATCCTCACAATGATGGGAAATATTGGTGGTCAAAATTTGGGGTATGACATAACCGACAGACGGTGATTGACCCAAGAGAACGGGTGTGGAACCAGGCGAAGGTTGTGACCCAAAAGGAGTTCGGCACACTGAATGAACAAGCAGTACTTGACCGAAGAAAAGGGTATTTGAACCAAAAGAAGGTTACTAACACAAAGGTGCGAGTGTTGGAACCAAAAGAAGGTTACTAACTCTCAGGGGTATTGGTATTAACAGAAGGACTGTGATTAACCAAAAAGAATGAGTGATTAACCAAGAGACGGTGATTAACTCAAAAGAAGCTCAGTATGTTAACAAACAGACTGTGGTTAACTGAAGAACGAGTGATTAACCAAGAGAAGGTGATTAACCCAAGAGAAACTAAGTATGTTAACAGATAGACTGTGGTTAACTGAGAAAAAGGAGCAATTGGTGTTTTAACTGACAAGCAGTGGTTAACCAATGAAAAGGGAGAAAGAACCAAGAGAAGGTTGATTAACCGAAGAAAAGGATTGCAACTTCGTTGGGGAAGCAAAACATTTGGTAATTAACAGATTGACTGTGATCAACCAAAGAAAGAATGATCGCGACTCTTCCGGGGAACCAGTGAATAATGATTGACCAAAAGAGAGGGTGCCGAACCAAAAAATGGTTTATAATCGAAGTGAAAAAGATCTTGAACCAATGGCATGGTGATTGATCAAAGGGAAGATTGAAGGGTAAGAATGATCAAAGATCGATTCGGCTGGGAAACGGGAAATACGACAGCCTGGACATAGAGACGATTATTCCAGGCACATGGTCATTTGTCCCCTACCCCAAATAATCAGGATGAGTGTAGGAATTCTCCACTCTTATCCCTTCTCTAGCACCCAAAGTATAGTGCAGAAATTGAAATCGACAGAGTAATGGCGCAAACTTGTACAGTGCTCCAGCGCGTTGTGCAGACCTCTGACTCCGCGGGGGATCAAGGAAGAAAAGCTCTAAAAAGACCCTAAGGATAAAAGAGAGGGATGATTAACTAATCAAAATAAGGTTTCGATAAATCGATCAAAGGGAATGAACAAACCAACAATCTTTCAAACGAGTCGAAAGATCATCAAAGCAAGCGTGAAGTAATGATTATATAAAATTAAATTTGCTTAATAAAGAACAAACTTAATACAATCAAGAATGAGTTTGCAAAGCAATAACAAACATCAATTAGCATGCATCACTAATCATGTTATCATGTAAGCAAAATTGTGCAAGAATCAACATGATCATACAATTTCAAGAATGCAAACAATTCCATAAATCGATAAATCATGTATCAAAGCTTCACAAACATGCTTCAAACAGAGGTTAAACTGCTCATAAAACATCCACAAATATCAAACATATCAAGCCATGGAAGTTAAATGAGGAAAGAAAACCAAACAAGCATGAAAAAGCTCAAATATCACATTTTGGTTCAGTGTTAACCGGTTAACCATTTGCTAGGAAAAATTGGTTAATCGATTAACCCTTTAAAAAAAAATAAAACGTTATCGATTAACCAGTTTTTCCTAGCAAATGGTTAATCGATTAACACTGGGACAGTGGCAGAAAATCAGTTTTTACAAAAGCACTTCCAGCAATTAATCACTTTTCCAATCATCCACATGTTATGGCATACAATTGTTCACGAAAATTACATCAAATAGAAGCAATTAATCATCAATTGAATCCATCAAACATCAAAATCAACAATCAAACAATCGAATGATCAATTCACATAAAAAAGCCAAAAGATATACATTGCGAACATGCGAAACTGATCAAAAATAGTAAATCGAGCAAGAATTACCAACCTACCTTGGTAATTGTTTTAAGTAAAATTTGGTGAGAATAAGCAAAGAAAACCAAAGGATTCCAATCTTGAGATCGAATCGTATCGAAACCGATAAAAATACGAAAAATGCTCCGAATACGAATATGCACCAAAATGCTTGAGAGTATTACTTGAATTGAAGTAGAAACTACCGTAAAATCCATAAATCCAAGTAGAAATGTAGTGTAATGGAGGTTTAGCTCAAGAGAATAAAAATTTCAATGTGAAGATTGTTACATTCTAATGGTGGGGATTGAGCGTTTGTGTGTAGTTTGGGGAAGAAGATGAATGTGAGAAAGTTGCAGAAAATTCAGAGAGAATTGAGAGAAAATGAGAGAGTGATCAACTGAAAAATAGAGAAAGAAGGTTAAAGTTTCCAAGTCCCCTGCACAAATGTGAAGGTTTCTTTATATATAGTGGAGGTTTGGAGTGGGATAGGTTTGGAACTTGGTTTGGAGCTAGCTAAGGGTGGTTTTGCATTTGGTTTGGAGTTAGTTACATCTAACTCAGTGAGTTGGAAGTTGACTCAGTTTGTTATTTGTTAACTCACTGGGAACATCCCAATGCAAGCTCAAAATCCAATGGTTCACATGCTTGGAAGTGAAGTTACACGGTGGTCTTGATTGAAAATGATGTATTGTAACAAATGCAAGTGGATTCTTGAAGTGTCTTGAAGTGTATAGAACATTCCACATGATGCTAGAACCAAGTGAACCCCAAAGAAGTAGAAGAAAAGTTGCTTTCATGAAAATGCAGCATAATCTGCCAAATTACACGTGTTAATCGATTAACACATTTTTCCTAGCAAATGGTTAAATGATGAACACAACCAAAACTTGCCCAATTTGCTTGAAACATGTTGCTATGGCCATGGTTCCGATTTTTCGACTCTTTGCTTTGGTAAATAGGCATGGAAACCCTTGTATTTTTCTTGTATTGATGATGTGATGACTTTGTGAGGATGTGATTAATCAGGCTTTGAAACCTTCTGAAATTCTGAATATTCCTGCAGCAAAACCACAGAGAAAAGATGCTAATCCGCATGCCGACAATGCGAATGCACATGCTTCGGCAAAAGGCAAAAGGGGAGGTCAAATTTCGGGTTATGACAGCTGCCCCTATTTAATCCTCTTGGACTTAAATGTTCGAATTGTGTCAGCTTTTTGATTATTCGAGGTGGAAGGGGATTAAATAAATGAGTAGCTCGAAAATTTGGCCGACGGTGACAAGAGATGAAAAGGTGAACGTGTAGAGAATTTGATTAAGTGAGAAGTCTGGGAGATGAATCAGTCAATGAGGAGTATGCTCGATGCATATGCTATGTATGCTTTGTTCTACATGATGCTTGATATCATGTTATGCAATGGTGCAGGTTAAGGTACTGTGTTGCATGTAGGCAGGTATTGTAGCAAAACAAACTCGACATCCTCAGCTGGGGAAAAAATACCACAGATGGTAACGACTCCGCTGGGAAAGAGCCTAGAATCTCAGATTTCCAAACTACTACCATTACTGTTGCTGGGGATGAAGGAACCTGGACGACCTTCTGATCATGACTGACATCTGCTTGGAGAAGAATGTAGTCAGAATGATCCTTACTGCTTTGGGGAAAACGGAAAACCAGAACACCACCGCTGCTGGGGAATGACGACTCCAACCTGTTAGAGATGTTGTGAGGATCCCGCTCTTGTTGGGAAAAAGAGGACAAACATGTCTCTGCTTGGGAAATGGAAAGAAATCATGCCTTCCCAATCAACCATAATGGTGCTTGCCGGGGATCAAGCTTGCAAATGGAGATTACCGATCATCCCTTAGGGATTTCCGATAAGGCATGCAATGCATAATGCTTTCTCTATTGATTTAGCTTTTATTATTCTCAACGCTTTATAGTATTATGTGATCACAATTAATCGTTAATTTTGCAAACAAAATACTGAAAAGAGATAATTGAGAAATCAAATGATGAATTTTATTGGATGTGAAAATATTTGCATATAAGGTGTGTACAAGGATGCAAAAATCCTTGATGAGGAAATTTTCAATAAATTGAAAAATAAAAGTAAATGGCAATGGGAAATTAGATTTTGCATTGATTACATCATTGGATACCATCCACCGTAAGTCTAGGTTCTAACACTTTGCACCAGTTGACGATGAATGGATTGCTCTGTTACCTTCCGAGGTTCATCTATGATGAAGATAGGCTCAAGTGTTCACAGTCAAATGCTTTTATCCCTAATTTTTGCATGGACATTTTTATTATTATTTTTTCATCCACCGGGATACCCATTTTTGCCTAAGTCGCCCTTTCGGGTTTTCACCTTAGCGGACTATTATTATTATTATTATTATTTTTTGCTTTTGTCCCTAACTTTTGCATGGACATTTCTTTTTTTTTTGGTCCATCGGGACGCCTATTTTTGCCTAGATTGTCCTTGCGGATGTCAATCTAGCGGGCTCTTTACTCATCATTTTTTCAGGCATAATATTTTTTGACTGCATCGGAGTTCACGGGTAGTGGCAACTCCTCCCCATCCATGGTGGTGAGGATCAGGGCTCTGCCTAAGAAGGCCTTCTTGACAATAAAAGGTCCTTCGTAATTAGGAGTCCACTTGCCTCGTGGATCCTAGTGAACATGATAATGTCTCTTGAGCACGAGTTCACCTTCTTAGAATGCTCGAGGGAGAAATTTCTTGTCAAAAGCTCGCTTAAGGCATCTCTGATACAATTGACCATGGCAGACGGCTGTTAGACGCTTCTCTTCAATGAGATTCAGCTGGTTGTATCTGGATTGAACCCATTCAGCTTCATCAAGACCTGCTTCCATGATTATTCTGACCGAGGGGATTTCGAATTCAATGGGAATAACAACCTCCATGCGATACAAAAGCGAATACGGAGTTGCCCCAGTGGAAGTACGAACTGAAGTTTTGTAGCCATGCAATGCAAAGGGAAGCATTTCATACCAATCCTTGTAAGTTTTGACCATTTTCTGGACAATCCTTTTAATGTTTTTGTTTTCTGCTTCGACGGAACCATTCATCTTGGGCCGATATGGTGAAGAGTTGTGGTGCTCGATCTTGAATTCTTGACACAACTCCTTCATCATCTTGTTGTTCAGGTTGCTTGCATTGTCAGTGATAATAATGCTAGGAATACCATAACCGCAGATTATCTCTTTCTTGATAAATTTGGCGAACACTTGTCGTGTAACGTCTACGTAAGAAGCAACTTAAACCCACTTGGTGAAGTAATTGATAGCAACTAGAATGAATCGATGATCGTTGGAAGCTTTTGACTCGATCATCCCAATCATATCGATACCCCACATAGAGAAGGGCCAAGGAGAAGTCAAAACATTCAATGGAGTTGGAGGCACATGAATCTTGTCACCATAGATTTGACATTTGTGACATCTTTTGGCAAAGTTGTAACAATCGACCTCATTTGTTCTCCAGTAATAACCAGCTCGAAGGATCTTTTTAGCCATGGCAGGCCCTTTAGCATGTACACCCTCACAACCCTCGTGTATGGACCTTATGACCATGTTTGCTTCATTCTATCCATGCAACTGAGCAACATGAAGTCATAATTCCTTTTATATAGTACACCACCACTCAAGAAGAATTTGGCGTAGAGCTGTCTAAGAGCTTTCTTGTCAGTGATAGCGATACCCTCGGGATATTCCTATTTTCCAAATATCTTTTGATGTCGTAGAACCGAGGCTTGTCATCACACTCATCCTCGATTGCTAAACAATGTGCTGGTTCGTTCAAATGATCAATGCGGATAGCCAGAGCTTCATTCTTCCACTTGACTTTGAACATAGATGCCAGGGTGGCAAGATCATCAGCTAGTTGATTTTCTTCCCTAGGAATATGATGAAAAGATATTTCATCAAAATAGAGAATCAATTTCACAATGTGCTTTTGGTACGGAACCATCTTGGAATCCCGAGTCACAAAGCTTCCTCTGACTTGGCCAATCACCAAAGCAGAATCTCCATAGACCTCAAGAATCTTGATTCTCATGTCAATTGCCACTTCAATTCCGTAGATACATGCTTCGTATTAAACCATATTGTTGGTACATGCAAAGCATAATCTGGCGGTAAAGGGAAGATGAAGACCAGTAGGAGAGATGAGGATATCACCAATTCCACGACCTTTAGCATTGGAGGCACCATCGAACACGAGCATCCATCGCGCCTCTAGTTCAGGTCCTATGTCAGGGTCTGGAGACTCATAATCTCTGATAAACAGAACATCCTCATCGGGAAAGTCAAACTTCATTTGTTGATAACCCTCCACAGGTTGATGAGCAAGGTAGTCAGGCAAGATGCTCCCTCGTATTGCTTTCTGGGTAACATGTTGGATGTCATACTCAGTTAACAGCATTTTCCACCGAGAAATTCTTCCAGAGACAGCAGGCTTTTCAAATATGTACTTTATCGGATCCATTTTGGATATCAATAAAGTAGTATGGCAAATCATATATTGTCTTAGGCGTCGAGTGGCCCAAACCAGAGCACAACAAGTTTTCTCTAAGAGTGAGTATCTGGTCTCACAATCGGTGAACTTCTTGCTCAGATAGTAAATTGCGTGTTCTTTTCTACCAGTGTCGTCATGTTGACCCAATACACAACCCATTGATTCATCAAGAATAGTGAGATACACGATTAAAGGCCTATCAGGAACCGACGATACTAAGATTGGTGGTTCTTGCAAATATTTTTTTATTTTGTCAAAAGCTTCTTAACAATCATTGTTCCATTCAACCGATTGATTTTTTCTTAGAAATTTGAATATCGGTTCACAGCTAGCCGTCAAGTGAGAAATGAATCTGGAGATGTAATTAAGTCTGCCCAGAAAGTCATGAACTTCTTTTTCTATTTTGGGAGGTGACATGTTTTGAATTGCTCAAAGCTTGTCAGAATCAACTTCAATACCCTTCTGACTCACAATGAAGCCCAACAGTTTACCATATCGAACTCCAAAGGTGCATTTCATCGGATTCAACTGCAGTCTGAATTTCTGGAGTCTGTCAAACAGTTTCTTCAGATGGCCCAAGTGATCTTCTTCAGTCTTGGACTTGGCAATCATATCGTCTAGGTAAACCTCAATCTCTTTATGGATGATATCATGAAAGAGGGTTGTCATGGCACATTGGTATGTTGCCCCTGCATTTTTCAAACCGAATGGCATGCCTTTGTAGCAATATGTACCCCACGATGTGATGAAAGTGGTCTTCTCCATATCAGCTGGGGACATCTTGATCTGATTATACCCTGAGAAACCGTCCATGAATGAAAAGCCAGAGAACTACGCAGTGTTGTCCACCAAGACATCAATATGAGGCAGAGGAAAATCATCTTTCGGGCTTGCCTTATTGAGATCTTGATAATCCACACACATTCCGACCTTCCCATCTTTCTTAGGAACCGAGAATATAGTAGCAACCCATTTAGGATATTCGGAAGTGGCTAGGAACCCAACATCAAACTGTCTCTTTACTTTTTATCTAATTTTAAGTGACATGTCAGGTCTGGTCCTTCTGAGTTTCTGCTTGACAGAAGGACATTCGGGCTTGAGTGGCAAGTGATGTTCAACGATGTTGGTATCCAACCCAGGCATATCTTTATAAGACCAGGAAAAGATATCAACATACTCTTTCAATAACTTGACCAACTCGAAGTGTACATGCTTAGCGAGGGATGCCCCAACCTTGACTTCATTTCTGACTTCCTCGGTGCCAAAATTGACAACTTCCACTGGCTCTTTGTGTGGCTGAATCTCTTTCTGCTCGTGCTCAAGAAGCCTTGCTAGTTTAACAGGTAATTCACAATCCTCCTCACCATCTTCTTCAGCTTGGTTAATTGGAATCCCAGAATTACAATGGATGTTTGCCATGTTGTTAAAAATGCATTTATTTGTTCTGCATGTTTATGAATTTTGTTTAGAATGAGCTATTTTGAAAGGTGAATAAAAGAAACTTTTTCATTGTGAAAAAGTAAAATAAAGAAAGAAAAGAGAGCATGATTTGAATGCAAAAAAACTTTTATTTATTGATCACATAATATTTCAAAAGCGGGAGGCCCTTTACAAGCTATCCACTCATCTCGGGTGAGGACGAGGGAACAGGAAAGCAAAGTGCATTACATGTTTGTAGGAAAAACCACGGGAACCACGGTAGATGTCCAATTATTGAGCTTGAAGCCAGGTGGACACTTGCGTACAAAGCTTGCACTCTGATTGCTAAGACCAACATCATCAATGGCTGCCACAATATCACCCTTCTGGAAACCAACGCTATTGAACTTGATCAGGTTACACTTCTTCTAACCGTACGAGCTAGCTTGTTGATTAGGATGATATCCCAGTCCAAAGCGACCATGCTTCTCTACCACATCCAACACATGCCCCCATCTAGGCAGGGCACCTTTCTCAATGGTTTCTTTAGCATTCATGGCAGATGACATGGTCATTTTTGGCGATCTACTTTGATTGATAGAAGCGGAGCTGACATCTTCGAACTCAAGACATTGCAAGGACACCTCATCTATGCCTTCATTAGTCTCGACATATCGGAAAGACAATAACTCACTTACTAGCAAATCCTCTTCACCACAAATAATGACCAATTGATCGTCGTACATAAATTTCAGTTTCTGATGCAATGTGGAAGTAACTGCCCCTGCGGCATAAATCCAGGGTCGACCCAATAAGCAACTATATGCAGGATTGATATCCATCACCTGAAAAGTAATGGTAAACAAATACGGTCCGATCTTAATGGGTAAATCCACCTCGCCAATAACTTACCTTCTGGAACCGTCCAAAGCTCTGACAATTAAAGCGCTTGGCCTCATTGTCGCTCCCAGGATTTTCATCCAGGTACAAACGCGAGAGTGGCGCGGAAAACAGAGTCGCCAGCCGTGTAAATTTATCCCAAGAGAGGGAAAGGGAACACCGCATAAACCTGAGGAAGAGGGAAAGGAATGGTCATCGCAACCATAACCTGGGTTTGGGAGTCGGTTACGCGAGGGGAAGGTGCTAGCACCCCACGCGTCCATCGTACTCGATGGGATCCACGCTTGTTGTCTATTCTAAGGGTGAGTTATACTATCATCTAGGGTTGTACTAAAACGGAGAGGGAAAGACAAAGACCGACTCGGTAGGACGTCGACGTCCTAGGCCTACGTACCCCTCTTGTGCAATGGGGAATTCAGAGTCAACGTAGTTCGGACCAAGTTCTTTTTGTGTTTTTTATGAGCGACGTTAAGTTCGCGTCCGGAAGTTAGGGTCGATGCCTGTTTGCGACTCAGACGGAAGGTAACGTGCCCTTTTTGAAAATAGCCTTTAAGTTTGGAAATCCCGAAGGACAAAAAAGGTTTGAGGTTGGTTTGTATCTTTTAGGACAGAAGTAGCTTAAGTTAGTTCTTAAGTCGCATTGCACCAAAGTCTAGGGCGCAGGGGCGAATACTTAACGCATCGTCCCAAGACAGGACGCTCGCTAAGCACTCTAGAGAGATGAGAGGAAGCCCCTCATTTCTCATTCCCCACACTTAAGGCTCGTGCGCAATACACCTTATTCTTATTAAGTGTTTTAAAGAAATCTGAGATGAGAAGAGAGAAGACACAAGGGTAACTCTAAGGGGGACTATAGATCCTAAAGTCATCATGCATGGGTGACCTACGGTTAGTGAGGTTTGAAGACAACCTAAATCCTAAAGGAATAAGATGAGGGAAGGAAAAAAGTAAGGGTGACCATGGATACTTGTCCATACCCTTAAAGAACTTACCTTAGTCCCTGCATAAAAGATTAGTACAGAATAGACATAAGTAAGAGAAATGAGGTGAACGAAAATCAAACAATGGCAAACAACAATGATAATAATCCAAACATGAATTCATAAATCAAAGGAACAACCCCAAAGCAAATGGCAGAAGTGCCTTTTCAAACAGATAATCAGATGTGGTCAGAAATACACATATAAGCAGATCTCAAGTGAAAATAAATCAAACAATTGGAAAAATGACTCCTAAAATTCCCAAATTAAGCATCAATATTATTCAACCAGAGATAAACCAAATATCAAAAATCCCTGCAAAAAATCAAGATATTAGTCATCTAAATAATTAGGCAAAGTTCAGGTGGGAAGTGGGATTCAATGTGCCAAAGGGGAGGACCTAAATGCAATATGAGATAAATTTAAAAATGAAAGAAAAATATTTTTATGCAATTTAAGATGTTAGTGAACAAATTCAAAAGGAACGGATCAAAAATATTTTATAGATGAGGAGAATTAAAATAAAGAAATTTATGTATGCATGAGATGTGTGATGCAAAAAGGAAATTAATAAAATAATTAATTTAAGTAATAAAATAAAAATAAAAATAGAATGTAAAATTTGTGAACATTTTATAAAATAATGAAAATGATGCTTTAATTTTTTAGTGATTTTTTAATGCAGTTATGTAATTTTAAAAAGTTAATTATGAAAATAATAAATGGTTAAATAAAAATAAAATGAAGCAAAATGTTGGGGGTGCGTTTAGTAAGGAAAATGAAAAGGAAATGACATTGGGATGAAGGTGTAGGGTGCGAATAGCAGCCCAATGCGTTATGTCCATCTGAAAATAAAAATAAAAAAAGAAGCCTGGGGGGTGCGATCAGTAAGGAAACTGAAGTGGAATTGCGAATGGGCCAAGGGATGGGGGCGCAAATAGCAAGTCTGGCCCAATAATCAGTCAGCGAAATAACAATAAAAAAAAGAGTGCACGTGGGCTTTAGTCAGCTGGGTTGACCACTCCATGACCTTCTGATTGATCCAACGCGCTATAATTAGTCAACAAAAATAATAGTAGTAATGATGAAAGGTCATGATGTAGAGGAACACCTTAACTATCATGTGTGCACGCATACCAAACTGTCTGTACACCATACATCCACCATGTGCCATGCACGTGGTAATTTTAAATGGTTGGCATCATTGTGACCACGCGATGCATCCAGCGGTCCCTGATTAGTCAACTTAACCAAAGGTAAGCAAAAGGACAATCCCTAATTGGACATGCACGATAATTGCCATGGGGTAATATGCACCTGATTAATAATTAAAATCAGCAAAAAAAATAAAAGAAAGAAATAGGTGGCGCAGCGGTAGCCCTCGGATCGTGACCATGGACGGTCACGATTGTCTCTCCTGCCTCCAGCCACCTTGCCGGACTGAACCCGTCGCCGCCGCCGGAGTTAGGGTTCCGACCCCCTACTCCGGCCACCTGCAATCAAAACTACACCAAAATGCACGTGCGAATATACTGTTCCAACCAGAAAAATGTCAGGAATCCAAATACGCAATCAAAAATTTCAAATGACCAACGTATAATAAAAACGCATGAAATTATGTTAGGGCACCAAACTTTAAATGATCATAGCAGGCAATATACATATCCATATTAAAAACCAATTATATTAGGATGATCAGCAGACAAAACACAACAAAATAGACATAAAAAAGAGGAGTTTTGGGAGCACGAAAAATTCACCAACCTGAGATGGCACAGCTCCAATCCTTGCTTTTGGCTGCGAATGGTGGTTGGGTTGTGTTCTAGAAATCACCAGGAAGAGATTTGTGGAAGAACTTTGGAGAAACTCTTTGTAATTCGTGAGATCCAAGGAAAGCAAGCTTTAGGGTTCCAATTTTCCAATCCTCTAAATGTCACGTGTAACTAACTCTAACCAGTGCATGGATGGGTTTATAAAGACTAGGGTTTGCCTCTGAATATGAATTGGGCTTGGGTAATCCATTGTTTAATGATTTTTGAATAATTTTGGAAAAATGCATAATGTGAATTACACCTTTCTCCTTGCATGGATACTTGAGAATTATTTGATGGATCACCTTCATTTGGATTGCTAATCACACCATTTTTAAACTTGGGCCTTGAAAACAATTGATTTATGAGTTTTTAACATTTTGGCAATTTTGAATAATGGGAAAAAGGTGAATAATAATCCATGGAATTTCTTCATTCTTGGGCCAAAAATAATCCTCAAGGAATGTCTTTTAATATTGGAAAGTGGCATGACACAATGGAATTGGTTATAGGTCATTATGCCCAAAGTTGTGAAAATGGCACCATGAAAAACCCTAAAAACCACTTTGCCTTCTTTTGACCATAAGTTGAGTTTCACAAATGATATGGAGACCCACTAGTACTTGTTGGAAAGAGGAGAAAAATATATTCAACTTTCATGTTGGAGAAAAATTAATTTGAAGCTTTCTTGATGGTGAAAAGTCAAGTTGAATGCAATGCAGAAACTTGCCAAAAATGGAAACTTTTCATTATAGGTCACTTTCTAAATTGGGAAACTTTGCACCAACTCCTGATTCCTGACAAATATGTATGAAACTTGACCCCCTGGAGACCATATGAGGATATGAGATCTTAAAATCCCTGAAGAGAACCTCAAAATTTCACAGTTGACTTTTCTCCTTTCACTATTGACTTTTCCCCAAATTCAACTGATTTTCAATCCATTGGCTAATTGAACTTCTCCTGAACCAAGCTGATGGACAATCTTCCACCCCTAGGTATTTAGGGACCCAAGGAATACCATGGAATCAAGTCTTGCCCAAAAAATCAGAAATAAACTGACTTTATAGCAAACCCTAGTTTTAGTACCCTTAGTCTAGGAGGAAATAACACAGTCTCCAAATCCAAATTCCTCTGAATATGATGTGTATCCTCTCCAACAAAGACAAGATATGCCATTTGATTATGATAAAAACCCAAGGAGCTTGCCCATTGGAGCAATAAACCCAAGAATCTCAAAACCCTAATCTATGCACTGGTTAGGAGAGAATGATCCACCTGGGCTCTCTTGGACAATACCAGGACTCTTGCTTGACCCTCTGAAGCACTGCCTCAGGCACCTTGACCCCATGCTAAGAACCAATGATATGCACACATGATAATGCAAAATGCAATGCAACATAAGTCAGTTAGTAATAAAGTAAGGAGAGCAAATTTTTGGGGTGCAACAGCTGCCCCTATTCAATCAACTTGGTCCTGAAGGTGTGATAGCAATGGCTCTCAGACATTCCAGGGTACACGGGGATTGAATACCGAAAGAGCCCCGGAAATTTGCTTATGGTAAGAATAACGAGATAAAGTGTGCTGAAAAATAAGGAATATGCCCTCAACCATATCCACAAGGAAAAAACAAATACGACCTCAATCGCATCCACAAAACGAATACAACCTCAAATGTACCCACAAAGGAAGACTGACCTCAATCACTCTACCCACAAAGAAAACACGAATACGACCTCAATCGCATCCACAAAACGAATACAACCTCAATTGTACCCACAAAGGAAGACTGGCCTCAATCACTCTACCCACAAAGAAAACACGAATACGACCTCAATCGTATCCACAAAACGAATACAACCTCAATTCTACCCACAAAGGAAGACTGACCTCAATCACTCTACCCATGAAGAAAAAATGAATACGACCTCAATCGCATCCACGAATACAACCTCAATTGTACCCACAAAGGAAGACTGACCTCAATCACTCTACCCGCAAAGAAAACATGAATACGACCTCAATCGCATCCACAAAACGAATACAACCTCAATTTCTCCCACAAAGGAAGACTGACCTCGATCACTCTACCCACAAAGAAAAATAAGAATACGACCTCGATCGCATCCACAAAACGAATACAACCTCAATTGTACCCTCAAAGGATAACCAACATAAAGTGGACTTCACTGGGGATAACGTGAAACAAGACTCACAAAAGAAAAAGGCCAAAATGAGGCAAACAAAAACAAACTTCTAACGGACTCCTGATCCACAGATAAGATGACTCCGTTGGGGAAGGTGAAATCTAATTAAAAGACTCTGCCGGGGAGCACAAGTATGAGGGACGCATCCCTCCAAAATATCCTGAGTTATGCCATCTCTGCTGAGAAAGAGAACTGGCAAGGAAAGTATCAAACCTGGCTTATGCTTTGGAATGCAAATGTTTGAATTTTGTCGTAATGCTCCACACGAAGTGGAAATGCTACGCGTTTTGAGGATGCAATGCTTATGATATGCAAAAAGGGTCCCTCCAGCAAAATAAATGCCGGAGAGAAAAGATCAATTCAGCCGGGGATGACAAAAATAAATTGTCCTCTGAACCTAGGAACTCTGCTGAGAAGGATCACACCGATCGACTCCTTGGATCAACAATTTTGCTGGGGATGAAGTCCCAAAAGAATGTCCACACTACCGGGGATTACACCTGTCCTTTACTGAAGGTAACATCCAAAACCTGAGATTTCCTCTCTACTGGGGGAGTTGAGAATGGACGCCAATAACGGAACCGGAAGTTTGTTGCCGAGGATTGCCAACAACAAGTGGGCTTAGGACCCGCTGGGGAGAACAGTCCATGATACTATCCTGTTTGGGGAAAACTGTCCGTAATACCATCCTGCTTGGGGATACTGCTGATCTTAGCCTGCTGACGATGAGAATGACTTTACCCCCACTTTGCTGGGGATTAGAATATGACATTGTTGGTGAAAGTACGCTTCCTGACTGGATGGGGAAGTGAGCACCACGATTCTGTGGGGAAATAACGTCTCGATTCGGAGAAAATACTTTCCAAGTCTTCTGTTGGGGAAAGTCTGCTCTGCTGAGGAAAGTGTAATCTCAATGCTGGGGAGAGCAATCTGCTGGGGGAGAACCATCCTGTTGCCCTGCAAGTCAAATAACAACAAATAGAATATGCCACAACCTGGCTATCACCGTTAACGCTTAAGTAATTTCTACTGCTTTTCGTTATGCTTCGTAAAGCTCAAAGTTTTATATGCAATGTTTATAAAAAATATTGGACGTTTTTTGCAAACAAAATAGTAAAAGTAAAACAAGCAACAGAAAGATCTTTGAATGAAATGAATAATTTATTGAGAAAAGTGGCCTGTAAATAGGCATTTACATTTGGAAGCAATTCCTAGAAAGAGGTAATTGCGCAAAAACAAAAAGAAAATACACATGTCGGCAATGTGGGAACAGATATCCACCATGATTCGACTCAGCTACGACCCATATGACTTGCTTATCCACAAATGTCTTGACCATCGAAGAGACTAACTGTACTGATTCCTTTCTTTCAGAACTTCCAGGTATTGAGAGTGCTTCACAGATCGAACGCAGATCGTAGCCTTTCGCTTATAAATCCCTAACTTTTGCCTGGATCGCCCTTTTCGGGTTTTCAATCCATCGGGATACCCATTTTTGCCAAAGTTGCCTTTTCAGATTTTCAACTTTGCGGGTGTACACCTTTCTTTTTACATTTTATCCCTAATTTTTGCCCGAACCTTTTCCTTTTTATGGTTCGCCGGGATGCCCCTTTTTGCCTGGACTTTCTTTTTATGCCCAGCGGGTCTCTTTTATGCGAAGTATTTTTTGACTACGTCTGCGTTCACAGGGGAGGTAAAATCTTCGCCATCCATATTTGAAAGTAGTAAGGCTCCACCAGAGAAAACCTTTCTAACTACATACGGCCCTTCGTAGTTTGGAGTCCATTTGCCCCTGTGATCTGTCTGAGGAGGAAGGATCCTTTTCAAAACCAATTCACCTGTCTGAAAATTCCGAGGACGCACTTTCTCATCAAAGGCGTGCTTCATCCTGCTCTGATACAAACGACCATGTGCGATGGCCGCCAATCTCTTTTCTTCAATAAGGTTCAACTGATCCAACCTGGAACGCACCCATTCAGCTTCATCAAGCTTCACATCTGCCAGAACTCTCAAAGATGGAATCTCGACCTCTAAGGGTAAAACCGCTTCCATACCGTACACCAATGAGAAAGGGGTTGCCCCAGTTGACGTACGCACCGAAGTACGGTAACCATGTAGGGCGTAAGGTAACATCTCATGCCAGTCCTTATATGTTACCACCATCTTCTGCACAATCTTCTTGATATTCTTATTTGCCGCCTCAACAACACCATTCATCTTCGGACGATACGGAGAAGAATTGTGATGCTCGATCTTGAAACTCTGACATAGTTCCTTCATCATCTTGTTGTTTAAATTCGAGCCATTATCAGTAATGATTCTCTCTGGGACCCCATAACGACAGATGATGTCCTTCTTTATAAATCGGGCTACCACTTGCTTGGTGACGTTGGCGTACGAGGCTGCCTCCACCCACTTTGTGAAATAGTCAATGGCAACCAAAATGAAATGATGCCCATTGGAAGCAGTAGGCTCAATCTTTCCAATCATATCTATACCCCACATTGCAAACGGCCAAGGAGATGATAACACATTTAGAGGCGTAGGCGGTACGTGCATCTTATCTGCATAAATCTGGCATTTATGGCACTTCCGAGCGTACTTGAAACAATCAGACTCCATAGTCATCCAATAATATCCTGCTCTCAACAACTTCCTAGCCATGGTATGTCCACTGGAATGAGTACCAAAAGAACCCTCGTGAACTTCCTCCATCAATGAGCTTGCCTCGTGTTCATTAACACAACGTAGCAAGACCATATCGAAGTTCCTCTTATATAACACATCATCCTTGTTCAGGAAGAAATTCCCTGCCAACCTTCTCAGAGTCTTCTTATCCTTGGTGGAGGCACCCTCTGGATACTCTTGTCTCTTCAGAAAAACCTTAATATTATGATACCACGGTTTGCCATCAGACACATCTTCAATTGCAAACACAAAAGCCGGTCTATCCAGACGTATGATCCTAATCGACGGAGTTTCATTCCAACAGTTCACCTTATACATGGATGCCAATGTCGCCAACGCATCAGCCATCTGATTCTCAGCTCGGGGCACGTGATGAAAATCCACCCTATCAAAGAACGGTAACAACCTTCTGGCATAGTTGTTATAAGGCACCAAATTTGCCTGACGAGTCTCCCATTCTCCTGTAATCTGATTAACCACCAACGCGGAATCACCATAGACATCGAGGTTCTTAATTCTCAAATCAATTACTTCTTCTAACCCCATGATGCATGCTTCATACTCCGCCTCGTTGTTGGTACACACAAATGCTAACCGGGCAGTGAAAGGTATATGAGAACCCTTCGGAGTCGTAATGATTGCCCCAATTCCATTGCCATACGAGTTGACAGCCCCATCAAAAATCATCTTCCACTGTGATCCAATCTCAGGTCCTTCGTCAGGCAGAGGCTCTCCACAATCCTTCATTTTCAGAAACATAACATGCTCGTCTGGAAACTCAAACTTCATAGGCTGATAATTCTCAACTGGCTGATCAGCAAGATATTCTGACAGAACACTTCCCTTAATGGCCTTCTGAGAAACATACTGAATATTGTACTCTGTCAAAACCATCTGCCAACGGGCTATCCTTCCAGAAAGTGCCTGCTTCTCAAACACGTACTTAATCGGATCCATCTTCGAAATCAACAAGGTCGTGTGATTTAACATATACTGCCTTAGGCGCTTGGCTGCCCAAGCGAGTGCACAACATGTCTTTTCCAGCATAGAATATCTTGATTCGCAATCAGTGAACTTCTTACTCAGGTAGTAAATGGCGTGCTCTTTTTTACCCGTCTCGTCGTGTTGACCGAGCATACAACCCATCGAATTCTCAAGAACCGTAAGGTACATAATCAACGGTCTCCCAGACACTGGTGGCATAAGGACTGGAGGTTCCTGCAGATACGTCTTTATTCTTTCAAACGCCTCTCGGCAATTTTCATTCCACCTGACCTCTTGATCCTTTCTCAGCAACTTGAAAATTGGTTCACATGTAGCCGTCAGGTGAGAGATAAACCTGGCAATGTAATTCAGCCTCCCCAAGAAACCACGAACCTCTTTCTCTATTCTTGGCTCAGGCATTTCCTGTATGGCTCTTATCTTCGCAGGATCAACCTCTATACCCCTTTCGCTAACAATGAAACCCAGCAATTTACCAGACCTCACGCCGAAAGTGCACTTGTTTGGATTCAATCTCAACCTGAACTTCCTCGACCTTTCAAATAGCTTCTGGAGGTTTACCAGGTGTTCTTCCTCTGTCTGTGACTTCGCAATCATGTCATCAACATAGACTTCAATCTCCTTGTGAATTATATCATGAAAGAGAGTCACCATCGCCCGCTGATAGGTTGCCCCAGCATTCTTCAATCTAAAGGGCATTACCTTGTAGCAAAATGTTCCCCACAGTGTTATGAAAGTAGTCTTCTCCATGTCCTCTAGGGCCATTTTGATTTGGTTATACCCAGAGAAGCCATTCATGAAGGAAAACACAGAATATTGAGCAGTATTGTCCACTAACACGTCAATGTGGGGGAGCGGGAAATCATCCTTCGGGCTCGCCCTATTCAAATCTCGGTAATCAACACACATCCTGACCTTCCCATCCTTCTTAGGTACATGCACAATATTAGCAACCCACGGAGGATAATTTCTCACGGCAAGAAATCCGGCGTCCAACTGTTTCTGAACCTCTTCCTTGATCTTGACGGCCATATCTGGTTTCGTCCTTCTCAATTTCTGCTTGACTGGAGTACAACCCTCTTTAAGCGGCTGCCGGTGTGAAACAATGTCCGTGTCAAGCCCAGGCATGTCTTGGTAAGACCAGGCAAAGATATCCACATACTCTCGAAGTAACTCAATCAATCTTCCCTTGACAGTGTCTTCCAGGGCAGCCCCAACCTTTACTTCTCGTTTAACATCCTCGGTTCCCAGATTAACAGTCTCAACTTCCTCCTGATGAGGTAGAATGACCCTTTCCTCTTGTTTCAATAGCCTGGCTAATTCTTCTGGTAAGTCACAGTCTTCGTCAGTCTCTTCTTCGGCCTGATAGATGGGATTATCGAAGTCATATCGAGCCATAGCTAAGTCATGGGTGGAATCTGAACAAAGGAACCTGCATGATGGATGTTTTATGTTCATTATGAGTGCAACAAACAAGAAAACACATTGCCATTTTGATGTGGGTTAATGCAAAAAGTAAAAATAGAAAGACAGGGATCGAAATATTTGAATGAAAAACGTCCTTTATTGATGATAAAAATAGCAAATAAAACATCCAAGCCCTACAAATAAATATCACTACGCCTTGGGCAGAGCGTAGGACTCAACATAACAGAAAACAAAAGTAAATTACTCCGGGCGCGTCACTTGGATATCTTTCTCGGAGGACCAGTTGCCTAGACTCTGACCAGGAATGCAGGGGCGGATCCATTCATCCATGTCACAATCACTATCTCCTTCATCCTCAATAGCATTGACTCTGTCGAAGAAAACACCGGCACTGGTGAAACGGACTGGACCATAGAACTTGGGAGGCTCTTCAGAACGCCTAGGTGGCTTATATCCCAGTCCATGAGTATCTTGCTTCCTTTGAACATCAATAACACTGCCCCACTTCTGAGAACCATCAGCTTCAACTACAGCACGCACCTCTTTGAAAGAGGACATTAGAACTTCTGGTTGTATGACGACTTCAGGTTGGGCAACCGCCTCAGGCTGAGTAACTGCCTTTGGGGGTTCCTGGGGAATCTTCACAGCTTCAAAGGCTTGGCACAAAGTTTCCTGTATCTCACCATCTACCTCTATATACTTGAAGGTCGATATGTGACTCACCATGATGTCTTCTTCACCACAAACAGTCACAACGTGGCCATCCACCATATACTTCAACTTCTGGTGCAGCGTAGAAGTTACTGCCCCAGCACCATGGATCCATGGGCGTCCCAACAAACAACTATATGCAGGCTGAATATCCATTATGTAAAAGGTGGTATTGAAAACCTCAGGACCCACCTTGATCGGCATAACTAACTCTCCAAACACTGACCTCTTGGAGCCATCAAAAGCACGTACCACCAAGTCACTTGGTGTATAAATCAACCCACGAGTATCAAACTTCATCAGAGCCTTCTTCGGTAGAACATTCAAAGACGACCCAGTATCCACTAACACATGCGACATTAAAGAACCACGACATTCCACTGAAATATGCAGAGCGTTGTTGTGATTCCTCCCAGCCGGAGTCAGATCTAAATCGGTGAAACCCAAACCATTACCAGCATTCACATGAGCCACAACCCCTTCCAACTAGTTGACAGATATCTCCTGCGGTACATAAGCCATATTCAGAATCTTCAGCAATGCATTTCGGTGTGCCTCGGAGCACAACAGTAAGGATAGGATGGAAATCTTCGATGGAGTTTGGTGAAGCTGGTCAACAATCTTGTAATCACTTTTTCTGATCAACCTCATAAACTCTTCTACGTCTTCTGAGAAAGCATCCACACCTGGCTTTGTCGTAGAATTATTAGCTTCCTGCCTCTGTACAGAATCATCCATCATCTGCTTACCTTTGTCTTGTCTTGAACTGCTAGCTTGATTCTCGGAGGGAATAGAGACTCTACCACTCCTAGTGATAGCCCCTGCTTCAACAAGATTTTCCACCCCTGTATTCACAGCTGATGTCTTTTCCAATTCCAGCTTCTTACCATTAACAAACACCTCGGCCCCATAATTCCATGGGATGGCCTTGGTACTCTCATACGGAGCTGGTCCGAGAATAGTGATAGTGATCGGCGCTGGTCTCGCCGGCGTTGATATAGTTATCGTCTTGAATGGAATTGTTATCGTGGCAACATCAATTTCTCTGCCAGTAACAATACTCTGCTTAAAGCCCCTGTCAAACTGTAATACCCCTTCGCTGATCATTTTCTGAATACCTGCTTTCAATAAATCACAACCGCCTGGCTGCGACACACATTCTACACAACCTTCATCACAACCGGGAAATACCCCTCCCTTCAACAGTCTTTTCTTCACCACACCCAAGGGAGTTTGGATTTCGTTCACATCTGAAATCAAACTCAAGTCTTCACAGTCTTTAATAATAGCATTGACCTTCAGCCCACCGTGATTCGGCATCGGATTCTGATTCACATTCGGGACGTCATTGGAGAAATTGATGGCTTTGGAATCCAGCAGATCTTGAACCTGATGCTTAAAAGCTTTACAGTTTTCAATATAATGTCTGGGTGCCCCAGAATGAAACTCACAGTGGGCGTTGGCATCATAGCCGGGAGGTGGATTACCAGTAGGTGGAGCCAATGTCCTCTTCTGGATTAACTGTAGCTGTAGCAAGTACTGAAATAATTGAGCGTATGGAAGAGGTGGAGTGTCGAAATGCCTATCCCACCTAGTCAGAGGATGAGACCGGCGAGGAGCCTGATTTTGTTGTTGAGTCACTGCTGGCTGCTGAGGTGCTGCTGGGATGGTTACAGAAGCCACCTACTGATTGTAGTTCTGACGAGGTCCATCTCTACCACGATATGATGACACAGAGTTTGTATCTCCCTCCTTCTTCTTATAACCATTGGCATAAGGCTTCTTCTTCCTCCAGATGAGGACCCATCACTGCCTGATATCTTCCCCGCCTTGATTCCGCTTTCCACCATTTCCCCCACTAAGATCAAGTCAGCAAACTTTCCAGTCATACATGGTACCAGCTTTTCATAGTAATGACCCTGCAAGGTGGCCATAAACATAGTTATCATTTCACGTTCCAACATGGGAGGCTGAACCCTCGCTGCTAGTTCACGCCACCTTTGAGCGTACTCCTTGAAGCTCTCATTGTTCTTTTGTGACAGATTCTGCAGCTGTGTTCTGTTAGGAGCCATATCAGTGTTATATTGGTAATGTCTGATAAATGCCCCTGCCAGATCTCTCCAACTGCGCACATCCTTCCTTTCCAGTTGCATGTACCACTCTAGGGATGCCCCAGATAGGCTATCCTGGAAGCAATGCATCATCAGCTTTTCATTCTTCGCATATGCAGCCATCTTGCTTGCATACGCCCTGACGTGGGTCCTCGGACAAGTCATACCATTATACTTCTCGAAAGTGGGAGTCTGAAACTTGTGTGGAATAACAATGCCTGGAACCAGCCCCAAATCCTCTAGATCCATTCCCACAGAATCCTGATTCATAACACCCCTTAGCTGTTCCTCAATCAACCGGATCCTCTGATCCTGATCAGTCTGGGGACCAGCATCCCCACCTGGCAAAGAAAATACATCATCCTGAACATCATCATACCGACGACCCTGAACTGCGCCAGTACCAGTACCACCTCCCACTGCAGTGGGAATCACAGCACTTTCTACTCCGCCCGGAGGAATCACAACACCAGAAGCAGAAACACCTCCGCCAGTAGGACCATTCTGACCATCATCAGTAACACTAGTCTGAAGTCCTCCATGAAGGACACCATCATTATCAACCCTCGCAATCAGTGGCTGAACGAGAGTTCTCAACTGTTCTTGTCCCTGAGCAACCCCTTGCATCAATTCCATGAATTGGTTCATGCGAGTCCGCATCTCAATGATCTCATTCTGTAGCTGATCCATGAGTCTCTTCTGATTCTGCTTAGTAGGATACCGGTGAATACGCTGATCTGCAATTCTGAGACGAGAACAAGATAAGAATACCAGAGATAAACACCTGTCATGCAAAATGATTATGCAAAATGATTATGCAAAATGATTATGAATATGCAAATGCAAATGGACATGTTTGGAAATTCACAAGGCGATCCACCTCTTGATTCCGGTTTAATAACAAGATATAATGGAACTTCTGCTCATATATTAAGAAAACCATAGGAAAACCAAATGTTGACAATCACGAATCCAAGATAACAAATCTGAACACATAAATCATAGAGGTCCCAACCAACAAGCCTGGTGGTGATCCAAATACAATAAAAGAGAAAAGGAAACTATGGCATGTCATCAAAATTCACAAGTGTCAATCCCCCTCATCCATTATGCTTTCTGCACCAGTCTTGAATCTCCTTGAACAGCTTTCTGGTATCGGGATGCTTCGGCCTTTGAATTAGCCCTTGAATGAGAAGGTCTCTCCTGTGTATGATCCCATCCAAGTATCGACAATGTAACTCCCAAGCGTCTTCTCCAGAAACACCCTCCATGCTAGGACCCTCATGTCTAGGTTTCTTCACCTCAGCTTGGACTTTCAGTTCTTCCATGGAGGCTATGGCTTCATTGAGTCGACCCTCGACTACTTGTCTCTTGAATATCCCTGATAAGATCTCAGCGTCTTTCTTCTTGAGCGTCGACTTCAACTGATCAATCTTAGCTATGTAGTCGTCTTCCTTTCTCTTATTCTCAGCCATGGCAGTTTCTTGGTGATCATTGAACTTGTGAATATTCAACAAAGCCTTGCCTAATTCCTCCTCCTTGGACCTGAGAACGTTACTGATACCATCCAAAGCTTGTTTCATTCTTTTTCTGGATGCGACCATGTCAGCAAGCTCTTTTTCTGCTTTGGTAAGGAGCTCTGTCTTCAACTTGGCGGTATGAACAGCTTCACCCTGCTCATGCTTCCACTGATAAATCTCTCTCTTTAGCTCATTATTTTCTTCCCGCAACCTTTCCTTTTCAGCCCATAATTTGTTATACTTCTCCAACTCAACGGTGGTAGGAGGCTCGATCACCAAAGGATACAAAGGTGGTTCCACCGGGAATGGAAGAAGCTCCTCTTATGCTTTCTTCTTAATCCACTCTTTATAGGGAGGGAAAGCCCGATTGTTACTTTTCCCGAATGGAATCTTACCCTTCTTAGTCACCTGTTTCCAAGCATTCACAACTTTCCTTATCAACCCTTGATCCTCAATACCATTGAAGAATAAGGATTCTCGGACATCTCGCTCTTCGGGTGGATTCTTCAAAGGATAGCCAAACTGTCTGATAGCTAGGGAGGGATTATAATTAATTCCACCTTTCCTCCCTATCAAGGGAACATTAGGGAATTCTCCGCATTTGCAAATAATCTCCATTCCTAGCAAGTCACGATTAATCCAAGCAATGTTGTCAGCAGTCAAGCCCATTAACCTCTTTGACCATTTCAGAGAATCTTTCGTATCAACGAAAGCGCCAGATTCAGGGAGACGACTCAAAAACCAAGTAGCTAAAAGCGGTGCACAGCAACTTACAGTTTTCCCACGCCTATTCTCATTCTTATAGTGAACTGAATGGTACACATCACCTAGCAAGGTAGGTATGGGATTCTTCGAAATAAAGATTCTGACGGCATGCATATCCACCAGATCAGGAATATTCGGAAACAAAACAATCCCATAGATACACATAGCTAGGATAGCTTGGAAAGCAGTCCAGTTCTTCTCTTTGACATGTATGCAGGCTTGATCAAACATGAACTTCAATAGGAAACCCTTAACTCCTTGTTTTTCTTCAATATTACTGTTCAGGACGGATTCACTAATATGAAGAGCCACAACCATTTCTTTTATATCGGGGTGTTCTTTAGAAAAGAAAACTATATCATGACTGATAGGAATTCCCAAAATAAATGAGAATTCCTCCAACGTTGGAGCCAAGATGTAGTCCGGGAAAGTGAAGCAACGCAGAGACGGGTCGTAAAACTGAAGAAGTGTGTGAATGGCATCCTTCTCATACTGGGAGATATTATAGACAAATTTCAGAAGTCTTCCATACCTTCCACTGAACTCTGTACGAACTTCGGAACCAGCCATATTAATCAGTTTGTGAATCAGTGTCAAAGTCGGCTCTGGGAATGAATAGGCGACAGTCTTCTTTCTCTGAACATCCATACTGAAGCAACCTCAGAAAACCGGAATCAAGAGTAAGATGCAAGCCCTGAAAAATGTCAAACACGTTAGAATGCAAGAAAAATGATATGCTCATGCAAACATGGGGTCAAGGCACACTGCTGGATGTGCTGTACTGTTAGCTGAACGAGAAACCAGAAAACCAGAACTCTGAACCACTGAGGAACCCAAATAATCAGACATTGATGAGAAATCTAGAAAAATAGGGTAGGTTGAAGGTTTCGGTTACCTACAAACCTGCAAACGCCCATCCCCTCTCACATGTGGGTACTAGGATGTTCAGTATCCCGGGCTCTCAGGTCGAGAAATGATGATACGTTCACCATTTCTGGTTTAGCATCATCATCAATCGAGGAGGCCTCAACTGATTCTCCAAAGCGGAAGGTCCTCAGCTTTGGCACTGAGGTCGAGAAATAATAGTACATTCATCCCTCGGGGTACAGTACTAAAGTCAATCGAGGAGTGCCTCCACTGATTCTCTTCAAAACGTAGGGGCCATCCTATGCGAGTTCCAAAGCGGGCCCTCGGGTGCGAATGGGTTTGCCACAGGATGTGGTCTGCCACTGTCACCACTAAAGAGGGATGTTTCCACTAAGGTCCTCAATGATCGGTCACCAGAGTCGACAGCTCTCTAGATCAACACCCCAACATGCGCAAGACACACACGTTAGAATGCATCCCAAGGTAGCTTCGTCTGGTTGTGAATTTCGTGAACACACAAACGTACCAAGCGGGCACGTAGGTCCCACTACTTTCCACTCTAGTCCTAGGGTATTCTCAAGCCTTGGTATTGGGCTTATCTCTCAGACCCACCCAACCTGCAAAACAAAGACAGCCAGCACAGCACAACAGCATGATAGTAATAAAAAATGAAATGCAGAAAATGCGGTAAAAATAAAAATACAACAAATAAAGCAAAACAAACACAAAACACCCAAAGAGAACAAAGACAAGCAAGCGCTAGGATTGACTCGCTTAGGGATGGACCAGCATAGGTCAACCAGACTTCCCCAGCAGAGTCGCCAGCTGTCGCTCCCAGGATTTTCATCCAGGTACAAACGCGAGAGTGGCGCGGAAAACAGAGTCGCCAGCCGTGTAAATTTATCCCAAGAGAGGGAAAAGGAACACCGCATAAACCTGAGGAAGAGGGAAAGGAATGGTCATCGTAACCATAACCTGGGTTCGGGAGTCGGTTACGCGAGGGGAAGGTGCTAGCACTCCACTCGTCCATCGAACTCGATGGGATCCACGCTTGTTGTCTATTCTAAGGGTGAGTTATACTATCATCTAGGGCTGTACTAAAACGGAGAGGGAAAGACAAAGACCGACTCGGTAGGACGTCGACGTCCTAGGCCTACGTACGCCCCTTGTGCAATGGGGAATTCAGAGTCAACGTAGTTCGGACCAAGTTCTTTTAGTACTTTTTATGAGCGACGTTAAGTTCGCGTCCGGCAGTTAGGGTCGATGCCTGTTTGTGACTCAGACGGAAGGTAACGTGCCCTTTTTGAAAATAGCCTTTAAGTTTGGAAATCCCGAAGGACAAAAAAGGTTTGAGGTTGGTTTGTATCTTTTAGGATAGAAGTAGCTTAAGTTAGTTCTTAAGTCGCATTGCACCAAAGTCTAGGGCGCAGGGGCGAATACTTAACGCATCGTCCCAAGACAGGACGCTCGCTAAGCACTCTAGAGAGATGAGAGGAAGCCCCTCATTTCTCATTCCCCACACTTAAGGCTCGTGCGCAATACACCTTATTCTTATTAAATGTTTTAAAGAAATTTGAGATGAGAAGAGAGAAGACACAAGGGTAACTCTAAGGGGGACTATAGATCCTAAAGTCATCATGCATGGGTGACCTACGGTTAGTGAGGTTTGAAGACAACCTAAATCCTAAAGGAAGAAGATGAGGGAAGGAAAAAAGTAAGGGTGACCATGGATACTTGTCCATACCCTTAAAGAACTTACCTTAGTCCCTGCATAAAAGATTAGTACAGAATAGACATAAGTAAGAGAAATGAGGTGAACAAAAATCAAACAATGGCAAACAACAATGATAATAATCCAAACATGAATTCATAAATCAAAGGAACAACCCCAAAGCAAATGGCAGAAGTGCCTTTTCAAACAGATAATCAGATGTGGTCAGAAATACACATATAAGCAGATCTCAAGTGAAAATAAATCAAACAATTGGAAAAATGACTCCTAAAATTCCCAAATTAAGCATCAATATTATTCAACCAGATATAAACCAAATATCAAAAATCCCTGCAAAAAATCAAGATATTAGTCATCTAAATAATTAGGCAAAGTTCAGGTGGGAAGTGGGATTCAATGTGCCAAAGGGGAGGACCTAAATGCAATATGAGATAAATTTAAAAATGAAAGAAAAATATTTTTATGCAATTTAGGATGTTAGTGAACAAATGCAAAAGGAACGGATCAAAAATATTTTATAGATGAGGAGAATTAAAATAAAGAAATTTATGTATGCATGAGATGTGTGATGCAAAAAGGAAATTAATAAAATAATTAATTTAAGTAATAAAATAAAAATAAAAATATAATGTAAAATTTGTGAAAATTTTATAAAATAATGAAAATGATGCATTAATTTTTTAGTGATTTTTTAATGCAGTTATGTAATTTTAAAAAGTTAAATATGAAAATAATAAATGGTTAAATAAAAATAAAATGAAGCAAAATGCTGGGGGTGCGTTTAGTAAGGAAAATGAAAAGGAAATGACATTGGGCTGAAGGTGTAGGGTACGAATAGCAGCCCAATGCGTTATGTCCATCTGAAAATAAAAATAAAAAAAGAAGCCTGGGGGGTGCGATCAGTAAGGAAACTGAAGTGGAATTGCGAATGGGCCAAGGGATGGGGGCGCAAATAGCAAGTCTGGCCCAATAATTAGTCAGCGAAATAACAATAAAAAAAGAGTGCACGTGGGCTTTAGTCAGCTGGGTTGACCACTCCATGACCTTCTGATTGATCCAACGCGCTATAATTAGTCAACAAAAATAATAGTAGTAATGATGAAAGGTCATGATGCAGAGGAACACCTTAACTATCATGTGTGCACGCATACCATACTGTCTGTACACCATACATCCACCATGTGCCATGCACGTGGTAATTTTAAATGGTTGGCATCATTGTGACCACGCGATGCATCCAACGGTCCCTGATTAGTCAACTTAACCAAAGGTAAGCAAAAGGACAATCCCTAATTGGACGTGCACGATAATTGCCATGGGGTAATAATCACCTGATTAATAATTAAAATCAGCAAAAAAAATAAAAGAAAGAAATAGGTGGCGCAACGGTAGCCCTCGGATCGTGACCATTTCAAATGACCAACGTATAAAAAAAACGCATGAAATTATGTTAGGGCACCAAACTTTAAATGATCATAGCAGGCAATATGCACATCCATATTAAAAACCAATTATATTAGGATGATCAGCAAACAAAACACAACAAAATAGACATAAAAAAAAGGTGTTTTGGGAGCACGAAAAATTCACCAACCTGAGATGGCACAGCTCCAATCCTTGCTTTTGGCTGGGAATGGTGGTTGGGTTGTGTTCTAGAAATCACCAGGAAGAGATTTGTGGAAGAACTTTGGACAAACTCTTTGTAATTCGTGAGATCCAAGGAAAGCAAGCTTTAGGGTTCCAATTTTCCAATCCTCTAAATGTCACGTGTAACTAACCCTAACCAGTGCATGGATGGGTTTATAAAGACTAGGGTTTGCCTCTGAATATGAATTGGGCTTGGGTAATCCATTGTTTAATGATTTTTGAATAATTTTGGAAAAATGCATAATGTGAATTACACCTTTCTCCTTGCATGGATACTTGAGAATTATTTGATGGATCACCTTCATTTGGATTGCTAATCACACCATTTTTAAACTTGGGCCTTGAAAACAATTGATTTATGAGTTTTTAACATTTTGGCAATTCTGAATAATGGGAAAAAGGTGAATAATAATCCATAGAATTTCTTCATTCTTGGGCCAAAAATAATCCTCAAGGAATGTCTTTTAATATTGGAAAGTGGCATGACACAATGGAATTGGTTATAGGTCATTATGCCCAAAGTTGTGAAAATGGCACCATGAAAAACCCTAAAAACCACTTTGCCTTCTTTTGACCATAAGTTGAGTTTCACAAATGATATGGAGACCCACTAGTACTTGTTGGAAAGAGGAGAAAAATATCTTCAACTTTCATGTTGGAGAAAAATTCATTTGAAACTTTCTTGATGGTGAAAAGTCAAGTTGAATGTAATGCAGAAACTTGCCAAAAATGGAAACTTTTCATTATAGGTCACTTTCTAAATTGGGAAACTTTGCACCAACTCCTGATTCCTGACAAATATGTATGAAACTTGACCCCCTGGAGACCATATGAGGATATGAGATCTTAAAATCCCTGAAGAGAACCTCAAAATTTCACAGTTGACTTTTCTCCTTTCACTATTGACTTTTCCCCAAATTCAACTGATTTTCAATCCATTGGCTAATTGAACTTCTCCTGAACCAAGCTGATGGACAATCTTCCACCCCTAGGTATTTAGGGACCCAAGGAATACCATGGAATCAAGTCTTGCCCAAAAAATCAGAAATAAACTGACTTTATAGCAAACCCTAGTTTTAGTACCCTCAGTCTAGGAGGAAATAACACAGTCTCCAAATCCAAATTCCTCTGAATATGATGTGTATCCTCTCCAACAAAGACAAGATATGCCATTTGATTATGATAAAAACCCAAGGAGCTTGCCCATTGGAGCAATAAACCCAAGAATCTCAAAACCCTAATCTATGCACTGGTTAGGAGAGAATGATCCACCTGGGCTCTCTTGGACAATACCAGGACTCTTGCTTGACCCTCTGAAGCACTGCCTCAGGCACCTTGACCCCATGCTAAGAACCAATGATATGCACACATGATAATGCAAAATGCAATGCAACATAAGCCAGTTAGTAATAAAGTAAGGAGAGCAAATTTCTGGGGTGCAACACTTATCTCGCTCCATTCTACCAGTAATTGACTCAACGTGCCCTTTGGCATCATGTTGAGAGAAGAACTGGTATCCACAAGGACACGAGATAGCAAGGCGTCCATACAAGTCACCAATATGTGCAAGGCTCTATTATGAGTATTTCCTTCAGGAGGCAACTCTGACTCGTTGAAATCCAGATATCAACTTGCAGTTATGTTTGCGACCACGTCATCAAACTGCTCTATGGGGATATCGTGCATTACATGAGCAGTATTCAGAAACTTCAACAAAGTAAATCTGTGCGCGGGTGAGCTCATAAGCAAAGATAAGATTGAAATCTTTGAGGGTGTCTGCCCCAGCTGATCCACAATCTTAAAACCACTCTATTTGATCAACTTGAGGAATTCTTGATAATCAATTGCCTCTTTACTTTTTGTAGCCTCCTCAAACGAAGTGGCTGGTACTGATACAGTGGTAGATGCCCCTTGTTGCACAACAGGGGTTGTTGAAGCAGACTTCTCCTTGGGAGGAACAACAGTTGTGACTTGTACTAGTTTAGATGTGACCTTTGGAGCAAACACTCATCCACTACGAGTCATGCCTCCAGCAACAGTTACATTCACAATTTCGGATTCAAAAAACTGTATTTCTCGACCTTTAGAAAACACAGTAGAACCATACTTCCAAGGAACCTCTTTTGAATTCTGATACGGGAAAGGATTTGGAACACAAACAGTGATAAGCTGTATTTTATTTTTAGGAGCTTCCACGGGAACCTTCCTATATATGATTGGTAATGACTCGATGGTAGCTACCTCTTCCACAGACTTGGATATGGCAAACTGAACCATACCTCGGTTCATTAAGATCTGAACACAGCCCTTCAACCTTCGGCACTGATTGTGATTGTCATCACAAATCTGACATTACCGTGAAGACCTTTCAATAACCCATGTTCATGCAACTTCTTGATCACAACCATCATCGGAGGTTTTACTTTGTCGACATCTCTAATCAACTCAACCCCTTGATTGTCTTCGACCATGTTAACCCTCGGTCTACTATGAGTAAGCAAATGATTAGTTTGTATATTAGGACACTCTTAAGCAAATGTTAGGATTTTCCGATCGATAAGCTCGTGAACTTTAGTATTGAAGACAATGCAATCTTTGGTAGCATATCCTATGTACCCCAAATGGTAAGCACATGATGCATTCAGATTATGCTTCGGGCTAAATGGAGGAATTACAGGTGAGATCTCTTTTGGAGCGATTGCCTCTTGATGAACCAGATAAGGAAACAACTCTGTATACGGCACGAGAATTTTGTCAAAATTCGAACGTTTACAATTGTTCTGATTGCTGTTGTTTTGTCTATTCTGCTGATTACCATTGTTTTGTTGAGATTGTTGACATTGCAGCTGTTGATTTTGAGAATTATGAGCCTGTTGTGGATGATATTGATATGGCGGTTGTTGATACTGGGCAGCAGCGATGTAAGGATATGAATAGTACGACATGGGAGCCATATGAGCCTGATACTGAGGAGGGGCTTTTGCCATCACAACATTCACCTCGCCTTTTTCTTCTTCAAATGACTGCTCTGAGGTTTCTTGTTGGTTGATTGTTGACTAGCGGTACCGGCAATCCTACCAATTTTTAAACCATTTTCAATTCTTTCACCAATAGTCACAATATCAGCGAAATTTGAAGAAGAACTGCCCACCATTTTCTCATCGTATAGTCCTTGTAATGTCCCCATAAAGATATCAACCAAATCAGTGTCAGAAAGAGCAGGTTGCACACGAGAGGCCATTTCGAGCCATCTTTGTGCATATCTTTGAAAGTTTCAGTTATACGCTGGGACTGATTTTGTAATTGTAATCTGGTAGGAGCCAAATCGAGGTTATACTTATATTGTTTTAAGAAAGCTTCAGACAAGTCTCTCCACGAGCGAATCTTGCCATGCTCTAAACCCATATACCAATCCTAAGAAGCTCGAGACAAGCTATCTTGAAAGAAATGCACTAGCAATTCATCATTGTCAATGTAGGATGCCATCTTCCTCCAGTACATTGTCACATTACTTTGCGGACAACTCAATCCTTTGTACGTTGGCAGCTCTGGAATCTTGAACTTTTGTGGCAGCACAACATTAGGAACCAAACACAAGTCTTTGGTATTCGTGCCAAAAGCAGAATAACCTTTGATAGCTCTGATCCTTTCATCTTACAGCTTATAGTCTGTAGGTCTGTTATGATCAGCAGGTCTAACAAGAGTCTGTGGATTTGGAAGTTGTAACGCGGTTGGAGCAAGCATCTGAGGAGAAGCAAACTGAGACGGATACACCAACCCAGAATTTGCCATCTGACCAGAATTCTGACCCATCTGAAAACCATACGGATAACAAGGAGGATGCCCCACAGCGACCGAGGATGCCCCAAGATAAGGCATTCCAGAATGAACATTTTGAACAACAGTTTGAGCAGATTGAGACAAAACCGGGACATGAATCGGAGGACCTCTATACATATGTTCATCCTCATCAGGGGTTTCAACCTCAGTCGACACAGGAGTTTGGCGAGTCTGCGCCTGAGGAATGTCATGATCATCACGGTTCACCACAGGGGGTGGAATTGGAGTAGGCATGCCCCATGGGTAAGCAGCGGAATTCCCGTTGAGCATGGGCACATCAAAAGGTTGATATGGCACAAAGGCACTACCACTGGAAATTTGAGGCGTGAAATTCGGGGGCATTCCCCAAGGAAGGCAGTAGACATCCGATTCGGACCAGGCTGAGAGCTTGGTAGGTTGAACAATAGTCTCAACCGACGCTTCAACAATAGCAGGAGAAGAAGTAACAACAGGAGAAGAAATCACCACAAGAGTGACAATAGTTGCATCAGTGACACTTGCAACAACGGTAGTAGTAGCAGCGGCGGTGTACTTCTGAGCGCGAAAGAACTCTATGATAACATCCATGTTAGTCTGAAACTGATCCATCCGACCTTGAAACTGAGCCAATGTTTCCTTATAGGCAGCATTCTCTTGTTCATGATCAAACATGATCTTAGATTTCCTTGAGCGAGTGAAATAGAAATGTCGAGTCGTCGTCTTGCTACAAGGCAGAGATGGACAGGGTAAGCATTTATTTTTCTGGATGAGGGACGTGCATATGTGTGCATGAATGAATGCATTGCATGCAAAAATAAAGTTTTTAAATTCCAGGAATTCGTGAGCTTTTATCTTTGTTAACAATAATCATAAAGCATACAACTAAAGGTGCAAAGATAAAACTGGCGAGAAGAACTTCTTCATTCATTCATCAAAGGAAAAGAAGTACAAGTCAAATACAACTCAAATATCTGCCTTTTGGGTTACAACAAGATCATTTTGGATCCTATCAAAAACCACCCTACAAACAGATAAGAAGTGAAAAACAGCCCGAGGAGTCTTGTGCGGCAGCACATCAGCATATGCATCCCTCAATAACCATGGCAAGTCTTCTAGTGCGTGCTCAGCAAATCTGGCTAGGCGGCCGTGTCTCTCACTTCAATACTTCGCATCCTTCACGAGGTTACGCAACAAAGAATGATTAGGTCCCTGAAAAAGATCCTGTAGAAATGCCTCTTTCTGATCCAAGAGGACTTGCAGATGGCGGCTTTGGCCCTCCCACTGAGTACTCTCCAAGTTGAGTTGGTTAATCTCCTCTCAGTTCTGATGCGCTTGATCTTGCAGCTTCTGAATTTCACCAAAGGCTTTGTCGAGCTTGGCTTGACACTGAGAAAAATACTTTACCAACTGATTAGCACGGTCTTGTTCACTTTGCAACTTTGTCTTGTACTCTAATAAATTTCCTCGAAGTTCGCCAAGTTGCTTCTTGTAGCTCAACTCATCTTTGTAGGCTTGATACTGAGTGTCGGCGAGTTATCACTTCTTTGAGGTAAGTCCATCGTAAGTACTCTTCAGAGCATCACCCACTTTCCCCCGCTTGTTCTGTTCAACTTCCACCTCTTTTAGCATGCGCCCTCTCTTCTGATGGAGCTCAATCTGTAAGCTTTCCTTCTCGGATGTGACTCTATCAAGGTTGAGACGAAGATCAACAATCTCCTTCTTCAACTTTTCAATTGTCCGCTTGAGTTGGTCGACTTCAGATGGAGGAACAATGACAAGTTCAGGAAGCTTGACATCCATGGAAGGCTCATAAGGAAATGTTAGCAAGATCTACTTGACTCGTTCCTTAACCCATTGCGCGTAGGCTTCTTTTGCTATGCAGTTCTTCTTACCTAACTCTGATCTTCCTTCACGGTGAATCTGTGCCCAAGTAGCACTAAACCTCTTCAGTAATCCCATGTCATCAACCCCTTCATGGAAGATGAACTCTTCAACTACCTGAGGATCTGGCTTGTCAAACATATGATACCCCAATTGACGGAAGGCAAGTCTCAGATTATAGTTAATTCCACTCTTTATACCCAAGAGAGGTACATTGGAGAATTTACCACAATGAAGAATGATTCTAATGTCGTCGTATACTCGAGAATACCAGGAGATGTCCTCAGCAGTAAGAGACATAATCCTTTGAGACCATTTGAGATTTCCCTTATTCTCAACGAAGGGACCCTTCTGCGGAAGGTGAGACATGAACCAACGGTACAACATAGGAGCACAACAGACAATAATTCCTTTCTTCTTTTCATTCCTCGAACGAATAGAATAATAGGTATCAGCAAGAAGCGTAGGAACATGGTTCTTGGACAAGAAGATACTGATGGTAGCTTGATCCACGAAATCCTCCATGTTTGGAAACAAAATAATCCCATATATCACCAAGGTAAGCACAACGTTGAAAGCCTTCCAGCTTCTAGCTTCAGCAAAAGAAATAGCCTTGTCTAATAGAAACTTTGAAGCAAACCCTCGAATACCATTCCCTTTAGTCTTGAGATTAGTCTCTGCATCCTTCTTACTAATGTAAAGAGCTTCAGAAATAAGAGGAGACTTCGGACAACTACTGGTGTAGACAAAGGGAACCTGATTCTTGATCTCAACCCCCAAGATATGAGAGTACTCCTCAAGTGTAGGTGCTAACTGATAATCCTGAAATGTGAAGCACCTAAGTGGCGGGTCATAGAACTGAACAAGTGTATGAATGACAGTGATGTTGACTTGAGTGTTGAGGATGACCAAAAGGTTACCATAATCATCTTTGAAAACACCCTTGTTATCTTCAACCAAATGAGATGCTAAACCTCTCAAAGTCTTTAGCTTAGGCTCCACAAACTTATAGCTAAAGATACCTCTGCAACCAGTACTCATCTTCTATGATTATGTCAACAAAGAATAAGCTCTCGAATAACCTGGAAATGCACATGCAAAAATTAATTGACATGATGGAATGTCATGCAACACAATAATCAAGAAGCCAGCACAATTTGAATAATCAAATCTGAATAATCTGAATATCTGCATATATATATTTTTGGAAATCTTGGTATCCGACCTTGCGACTGACTAATCCAAGAGGGACCAATCCCACCGTCCACTAGCGGGGGCCCCGTTTAAAGCCAGAGCAAAGCTCCGTATGGACTGGCCCACACAAGGGTTGATTGCACCTAGTAGGATTCGAACCTGAGACCTTGAGAGGAGCACACTCTCAAGACCCAAGCCTCCACCACTAGGCTAATCCTTGGGGGTTTAATATCTGCATATATAATTCTGTGTCGGTGCAAAAATCTGACGTGCATGAAAGAACAAAAGGTATGAAGAGTCTTGGTTTCCTGCAAAAACCCAATATCCCCTCACAAGTGTGATCTAGACTTTCAAAGGTGGTCCCTAGAAGGTCTTCCAGAGTCATGGAATCTAGTGAAAATACCCAACCGTAGAGAATTCTCGTAGGACGAAGGTTTTCTCAAGCGAAACTAGTCTCGGTGTGGTTCTTGTGACAACCCAACGCGTAAAACGCAGGCGTCACGACTATCCACGATTATATCCTGTGTGTATGCTCAAGCCTATGTAGTGGGCTTATCTCTCAAGTAATATCTACCTATTCCAACAACAGCAAAATATATAGCAGATATCCAGAGTATGCAGCACGTGAATATTTAAAGTAGTAAAGAAATACAATAAATAACATAAAGATAAAGCGAGTAAATCATAAAGATAAACACCCAAACAAACAAGAAAGCAAACATAACTAGGCGAGACCCCAAACTTGCAAAAGCAAGGACTCCCCAACAGAGTCGCCAACTAGAGCTACCGGGATTACACTTGAGTGAATCGCACACTCAAAGATACAACAGAGTCACCACCGAACTTTATTTAGTCTCAAAGGACAGGGAAAATATCGATAAAACCCAAGGGGAAGAGAAACAAGTAATGGGTTAGGTTATGCGAGAGGATGGTACTAGCACCCCACGCATCCTTCGTACTCGACGAGAACCATTTTGCTTACTTATAGGCTCGGATGAGTTATCTATCTAAAGGCTACTAGTTAAAAAGGGAAGGGAAAAGAAAAAGAAAGTGCTCACGGAGGATTGGGGCTCTTGTGTCTATGTATCCTCATAGTGCAATGAGGAATTCAGAGCTCCGTAGTTCATGGAACCAGGGAAAATAAAAGGGAAGGTGGAAGAAGGTGGCTCGCTAAGATTTTGCAATCTCGTGCCTACGTACCCTCATAGTGCAAGGAGGAATTCAGAGCCTACGTAGTTCGGAGAACCAAGACGGAGAAAGAAATGGAAATGGTGTCAAAACCAAGAGCGAAAGGAGATAGGAAGACTTTATTGTGGAACACAAAAGAATGGTGTCAAAACCAAGAGAGAAAGGTGATGGAATGGTGTCGAAACCAAGAGAACAAAGGAGCAAAAGAATTAAATCAAGATAGAGCAAGATCCACTGGGGATTCAGTATATTAAATGACTGGCAGTGGTTAATCGAAGAAAAAATAAGAGTATGACTCTGAGGGGGAAAAAGGATTGGTGTCGACAGACAGGCTGTGATGAACCAAAAGGAGAGTATTAAACCAGGAGAAGGTGTTTGACTCTCTGGGGATTTCGGTATGTTAACTGATAAACAGTGGTTAACCGAAAGAGAAAGGAATTGGTCTCTAACCGACAGACAGTGATTGACCAGAAAAATGAGTATTAACCAAGAGGTGATTAACTCAACAAGGAGAGGAGAAATTGGTTTTAACATATAGACTGTGATCAACCAAAGGAATGGGTATGGAACCAAGCGAAGGTTGTGAACCAAGAGAATGGGTGTGGAACGAGGCGAAGGTTGTAACCCAAGAGAACGGGTGTGGAACCAGGCGAAGGTTGTGACCTAAAAGGAGTTTGATACACTGACTGAACAAGCAGTACTTGACCGAAGAAAAGGGTATTTGAATCAAATGAAGGTTACTAACCCAAAGGTTTGAGTGTTGGAACCAAAATAAGGTTACTAACTCACAGGGGTATTGGTTTTAACAGAAGGACTGTGATTAACTAAGAGACGATGATTAACTCAAAAGAAGCTTAGTATGTTAACAGACAGACTGTGGTTAACTGAAGAATGAGTGATTAACCAAGAGAAGGTGATTAACCCAAGAGAAACTTAGTATGTTAACAGATAGACTGTGGTTAATTAAGAAAAAGGAGTAATTGGTGTTTTAACTGACAAGCTGTGGTTAACCAATGAAAAGGGAGAAAGAACCAAGATAAGGTTGCGTACTCCGCTAGGGATTCGGTATTTAACAGACAAACTGTGATTAACTGAAGAAAAGGATTGCAAATTCGTTGGGGAAGCAAAACATTTGGTAATTAACAAACTGACTGTGATCAACCAAAGAAAGAATGATCGCGACTCTTCTGGGGAACCGACGAACAATGATTGACCAAAAGAGAGGGTACCAAACCAAAAGATGGTTGCTAATCCAAGTGACAAAGATCTTGAACCTAGGACATGGTGATTGATCAAAGGGAAGATTGAAGGGGCAAGAATGATCAAAGAACGATTCGGCTGGGAAACGGGAAATACGACAGTCTGGAGATAGAGACGATTATTCCAGGCACGGGGTCATTCGTCCCCTACCCAAAATAATCAGAATGAGTGTATGAATTCTCCACTCTCATCCCTTCTCTAGCACTCAGAGTATAGTGCAGAAATTGAAATCGACAGAGTAACGACGCAAACTTGTACAGTGCTCCATCGCGTTGTGCAGACCTCTGACTCCGTGGGGGATCAAGGAAGAAAAGCTCTAAAAAGATCCTAAGGAGAAAAAATAGGGATGATTAACTAATAGAAACAAGGTTTTGATCAATTGATCAAAGGGAATGAACAAACCAACAATCTTTCAAACGAGTCGAAAGATCATCAAAGCAAGCGTGTGAAGTAATGATTATACAAAATTAAATTTGTTCAATAAAGAACAAACTTAATACAATCAAGAATGAGTTTGCAAAGCAATAACAAACATCAATTAGCATGCATCATTAATCATGTTATCATGTAAACAAAAGTGTGCAAGAATCAACATGATCATACAATTTCAAGAATACAAACAATTCCATAAATCGATAAATCATGCATCAAAGCTTCACAAACAAGCTACAAAAAGAGGTTAAACTACTCATAAAACATCCACAAATATCAAACATATCAAGCCCTGGAAGTTAACTGAGGAAAGAAAACCAAACAAGCATGAAAAAGCTCAAAAATCACATTCTGGTTCAGTGTTAATCGGTTAACCATTTGCTAGGCAAAAATGGTTAATCGATTAACCCCTTAAAAACAACATAAAATGCTGAAAACAAAGGTGTTAATGGATTAACCAGTTTTGCCTAGAAAATGGTTTATCGATTAACACTGGGACAGTGGCAGAAAATCAGTTTTCAAAAGCACTTCCAACAATTAATGACTTTTCCAATCATTCACATGTTATGGAATGCAATTGTTCACGAAAATTACATCAAATAGAAGCAATTAATCATCAATTGAATCCATCAAATATTAAAATCAACAATCGAATGATCAATTCACATCAAAAAGCCAAAAGATCTACATTGCGAACATGTGAAAGTGATCGAAAATAGTAAATCGAGCAAGAATTACCAACCTACAAGGCGGAGGTTTGCCTTGGTAATTCTTGTAAATAAAATGTGGTGAGAACAAGTAAAGAAAACCAGAGGATTCCAAGCTTGAGATTAAATCGTAGCGAAACCGATAAAAACGCGAAAAATGTTCCGAATACGAATATGCACGAAAATGCTTGAGATGATTACTTGAATTGAAGTAGAAACTACCATAAAATCTAGAAATCCAAGTAGAAATGTAGTGTAATGGAGGTTTAGCTCAAGAGAATAACAATTTCGATGTGAAGATTGTTACACTCTAATGGTGGAGATTGAGCTTTTGTGTGTGGTTTGGGGAAGAAGATGAAGATGAATGTGAGAAAGTTGCAGAAAATTCAGAGAGAATTGAGAGAAAATGAGAGAGTGATCAAGTGAAAAATAGTGAAAGATGGTTACGGGTTCCAAGTCCCCCTTACAAATGTGAAGGTTTCTTTATATAGAGTGGAGGTTTGGAGTGGGATAGGTTTGGAACTTGGTTAGGAGCTAGCTAAGGGTGGTTTGGCATTTGGTTTGGAGTTAGTTACATCTAACTCACTGAGTTGGAAGTTGACTTAGTTAGTTATTTGTTAACTCAGTGGGAACATCCCAATGCAAGCTCAAAATCCAATGGTTCACATGCTTGGAAGTGAAGTTACACGGTGGTCTTGATTGAAAATGATGTATTGTAACAAATGCAAGTGGATTCTTGCGGTGTCTTTAAGTGTCTAGAACATTCTACATGATGCTAGAACCAAGTGAACCCCAAAGAAGTAGAAGAAAAGTTGCTGTCATGAAAATGCAGCATAATCTGCCAAATTACATGTGTTAATCGATTAACACATTTTTCCTAGCAAATGGTTAATCGATTAACACAAGCAAAACTTGCCCAATTTGCTTGAAACAAAGTGCTATAGCCATGGTTCCGATTTTCGACTCTTTGCTTTGATAAATAGGCATGGAAACCCTTGTATTTTGCTTATATTGATGATGTGATGACTTTGTGAAGATGTGATTAATCAGGCTTTGAAACCTTCTGAAATTCTGAATATTCCTGCAACAAAACCACAGAGAAAAAATGCTAATGCGTATGCCGGCAATGCGAATGCACATGCTTATGCAAAAGGCAAAAGGGGGTTAAATTTCGGGTTACGACATTACCACTCACATGATTGGATATGGTGTGAGATACTGGTGTCAAATATAGTGTCATCATAGAATTTCTCATTACGTGTGTGTTTGGTTTGAAAGAGAAGTTGTGAAGAAAGAAATACATAAAAGAGAGAGAGAGAGAGAGAGAGAGAGAGAGAGAGAGAGAGAGAGAGAGAGTGAGTAAGAATAGAGAAAAAGTAGATTTGAGATAATGATTTGTTTAAGAGAATAAAAGAAGAAATAGAGACGAGAGAAATGTAGTATGTTTTTAAATTACTATAATGCCCTTATAAGAAATAATATATTTAAATAAATTAATTTAATTATTGTAAATTTAATTAATTAATAATTACTACTATTTATTTTTAGAATAAATTAAATAAGAAAATATTGTAAAAAATGCTAGTTAATTAATTAATTATTGATTAATTAGTTATTTTAAAATTGAATTGTAAATTGTAATGGAAAACACAAAGATTATTGGAATGCATTCACCACATCATATTTTTTTTGGCATAATTAATCACCAGGTCACTTAAGTTAATTTTACGTTCCACTTTAGTCCCTTAATTAAAAAAACGTTACAGTTTGGTCCCTTAATATTAGTTCCGTTAGCATTATTGATCTCTTCCATTAGTTTAGCGGCGAAAACATTACTATTTACCAACGTGGCGTGCCAACTAGGTAATGACTCAGCAAAAGGATAAAAAAACCATTATTTAAGGGTTTCACTTGTATCGAACGTGCTTATTATTTCTTTCTTGATATTCAAACTGATTCTAGGAAGTGTTGGTGTGTATTTGATTCAAGCTGATTCTAGTCTCAATCTCATATTGTTTTTTGGGTTTCTTTCTTGTCTGCGTTTGCATATGCGTTAAAATCAAGGTTGTGTTGAACTTTCATTCATCTCTTTGGATCTTAAGCTCCATTTCTAAGGTTTTAATCTTCTATAATGTCAAATTTTTCAAGCAGTGCTTCCATTGGAACAACTGGATCGATTATTCGTAGAAACAATGGGAGGGAGTGTTATTGCCAAGATGAATATGTCCTTCGTAGTGTGGGTGACATGAATAATTTAAATTTTGGGAAAAATTCTGGGGTTGTAGAAATTACAGAAATCATATGAATAAGGATTGTAATTTCTTCAAATGGTTAGATGACGACATTGTTGATGAAATGGATTTGAAGATTCAAAGGCAAAAGAAGAAAATTTACAAACTGAAGAATCAGGTCATCCACACTACATGATGGTTGAAAATGTCCACTATAGTTGGGATTTTGAGCTTAGTGTTGAATGTTGTTTTTGTAACAATGTATTTTTAGGTTGGGATTTTATCTGTCTATGAGTTTATGTGTCTTTCATATGTGAAATGTATCTGTCAACATTTTTTTTTTATGTTAGGTGCCTTTGGTTTACAAATGTACTTTTGTGTAATGAGTTTATGAGTGAAATGTATTTGTCATGTTGTTATTAGTGAAATATTACTTTTGTGTCCCATGAACATATCAAAATAAATGTACTTTTATGTAATTAGTTTATGAGTGAAATGTAGTTGTCATAATTTGGAACTGTGTAACATAACCATAACATTCCAATAATAAGGCATAACCATAACAAAATTGGCATTATAAGCCATAAGTCATAAACTACAAAAGAGGCATTGTAAGCCATATGTTACACAACAGTGGCATTATAAGCCATAAGTTACAAAAATTTCATTATAAGTCATAACAAAAGTGGCATTATAAGCCATAAGTTATAAACTATAAAATATAAATTATAAGCCATATGATAGACAAAAGTGTCATAACTAGTACACATCAAAACAAAAAATCATAACTATTAGGGTTGGCTCATAACTAGTACACATCAAAACAAAAAATCATAACTATTAGGGTTGGCTCATAACAAATTTTAGGCCTTTTTGAAGTCTCCTTTTATTTTTGGATGGTTGCTGAGTTGAAGGTGCAGTTGGTGTTGACTGACTTGAAGCAGCAGGCAGTGTTGGCTGACTTGAAGCAGCATGCAGTGTTGGCTAAGTTGAAGTAGCATTTGGGGTTGGCTGAGTTGAAGTAGTAGTTGTGTTGGCTGAGTTGAAGTAGTAACTGATGTTGGATGAGTTGAAGTAGTAGCTGGTGTTGGCTGAGTTTAAGTTGTAGGCAGCTTGCATGTGGCCTTGTTGTGACCATCCTTATGGCACCTATTGTATTTGATACCAATTTTTGCTCATTTGAGCTGTGACTCATTTCTCACTTGTTCTCCAACCTCCTTGTTCCTTTTCTTCTTGGGTATACTAGGTTTCCTTTTTATGAGTGGTAGCTGTAGATCAATAACATCTATTTTTTCCATAGAGATTCCCCATTAACTGGATATAACACTGGTGCATAACAAACCCCATAACACTCCTTTTTGTAAAATAAGGCATAAAATCATCAACTTCTAATTGTTGATGCATGAAATTGCATGACAATATGGCAGCCCTGTCAGTATCCACTATATCATTCAACTTTAAATTAGGATTCTCTCTTACATTAGTTTGAATCTTTTTGCCCAACCATTTGGAATTAAGGATTCTAACCTTATAATCCCTACTGAATGTATGCTTGCCCACTATTTTTCTCAACTGCCAAGTGTCTTCATCTTGTAATTTTGCACAGTATGACTCCCATGTACAACCTTTCTTACATATGACTCTCATCCTCTTGTTATAATTTTTCTTAAATTTCAGGTTTCTACTCGAATGAATAACATATGTTCTAACTGCCTCTTTAAAGTCTTCCTTAGTAGCAAAATAAGTCCCTAATTCCCACGTGTAATCCTCCATTCTTTTTGGAAGCTTGAATTTTGAAAATCATCTTTTAAAACCCCTTCATATTCACTATCATACTATTGAGGTAACTCATCACTATCATATTCCTCAATGTCACTCAAACCTCTAAAGCTTTCCTTCGGAACCTCACATTCATTCACATCATCAATTGAACCACAACCTTCAACTACTTCTTCCACCTCCCTTTGTTTCTTTGGTCTCCCAACCTTAGCTTTCCCCTTCCCTTTAACTTTTCCTTTGCCCTTCCCATTTCCTTTACCTTTTCCCTTCCCATTTCCTTTAGCTTTTTCTTTGCCCTTCCCTTTTCCTTTGCCATCCTCTTTTTCAACTACAATTTCTTCACGAATTCCTATAACACCCTCATCAGAATCCTCAAAGTTCACATTCAAAGCACTATCATCTTCACTACCACCACCATCTTTTTGGTTACATTCCAATCCCTCATCTTTATCATGGTTACAAATTAGTCTCTCAGCTACTGAATCTTTCTTAACATGTACCAGATAAGGCGTGCCATCCAATATATCAGCTTCTTGATCATATACCATATAATTAGTGGTCCCCTCTCAAGTAATATCCATTGTTGTATCCTCAGACACAATGGCCCCCTCCAAATTAACATCCTAACGTGAATCTTTTTGGTCAATGCCCTTAGTGGTCCCATCCAAATTAACATCCTCACATGAAGATTCTTGGTCAACTGCATTTGTATCTTCCACACCAGTGGTCCCTCCTTCATCAAACTTGTCACCTAGATTATTCAAATCTTCAAAAGTACCAAAATCATCAAAAGTTCCTTTTGCACCATTATTTAAATCATCCAAGGTGTCATCTTTTAAACTATTCAGAGTACCCAAATATTCAAAAGTACCTTTTACACCATTATTCAAATCTTCCAAATTGTCTTCTTCCACACCATTGGGTCCTACATTGTTTTCTAGAGACAATATTGTCTCTTCCCCATAAACTGGATGCATGACATATAAATGCACATTCCCATTAATCAGTGCTATCATTTTCATTCTATTTGTTCCTGCATCATCTTTCAACAAAACTAGCTCATTAATATCCATTGCATCATAATACCACAAACTCTCCAATTTTGGGTACCCTAAATCCTTTAAACAACCATAACCTCAAAATAATGCTAGAAATTAGGGTTAACTTTCCAAACCTTCTCTAACCCCTTGTAACATAATATGTTAAACTCAACAAACACCCCTATGATGGATAACACATTGAAACCTATCACTCATGACCAAATCACACCAAATAATGCAGAAATGAGTCTTTGAAGAAGGAGAAAATGATAAAGGTTTTCTTTTTGATATAGTAAATGCATAATCGTACCTTAGACTGGAAATGAACAATGGTGAAAGTAGATAAGCATCGTCTTATTCGTCGCTCCAAGTATCGCCGTCTTCGTCGCTCCAAGTCTTCTTCTTCATAGCCAGGGTTTCAGAGTATGAGAGAGTATAATAATGACCTAGGGTTCGAAACTGAAGAGTTTAGATAGAGAATTATGCTTTTGTTGGTAGGTGAAGAGTTCAGAAATGATGTTTCTAAAGTTGGAACTGATATTTCATAATTTAAATTAAGATAAGTTTATTAATAATTGCAAAAACAAAAACAATATGCCATGTCAATATTTTCAATATGCCACATAGGCCTTTTTTAACCTTTTTCCTATAGAATTTAACAGAAGGGACTTGTAAGGCTAACATAAGTGTTTTAAAGGACTGAAGTGTAACGTTTTTGAATTAAGGGACTAAGTGGAAACAATAAATTAAGGTAAGGGACTAAAAGATGAATTAAGCCTTTTTTTCACAGTATGTTACAAGTCCAATGTGTCTATTTGAATTTAGATGGCTATAAAAGTTTGGATGTGGTTTGTAGGATTTAACAAACATAAAATATTTTGTTGAATAAGAAGGATATAAATGGAATAGTTCCTTTATCTTCTCCTTTCTTTGCATTAGGGAGAGAACTTGAAAACGTGTGGGTCCCACAAGTTTTTATTCTCTCTTCACTAATTCTCTCATATTCCAAACTGAAAAAATGCCAGTGTCTCTTATACTTCTCTCTCAGATATTTCTCTCGTATCATCTTCTCTTATTCCAAACGAACCCTACTTGAGCCATGTAAATCAATTTGGAAGAAAATCTAACTCACCTTTAAATAGAATAATCAATTCAGTTCAAACCAAAAAAAAGTCAATATGTTATTTATCTCTCATGAAATAACAAATAACACAATTATATGTCTCATTCTTCTTAATTTCCTACCGTTAAAGTTACTCCAAGCCAAGTGAAGGTAAGAGTTCTTCATTAATTTTATTTATTTATTTCTTTTATTGATTTGCCTTAAATATACAAAATCGAATATATATATATATATATATATATATATATATATATATATATATATATATATATATATATATATATATATATATATATATATATATATATATTCCTTTTTGCTAATAGTTTAGTGTAGCTCTTTTAATAAAGATAATTTATTGGAATATTTTTTTTCTTTCAAAATAATTGTTTTTCAATTAATTTTTTAAAATAACCATAATTTTAAAAAAATATCAAACTAACCATGTTTTAAATAAAAAAAATTTTGTGCACAAGAGGAGTAGCTAGACCCAATGGCGTATGCATACATCTTTTGTACATAAGCGCCAACATGCATGACACATGCTTATAGGACATGCCACTGCATGTGGCGCATGCATACATCCTCTAGGAGCATGCACCACAGGCAGTGGCTACTATATTATTTAGAGTTTTTTTTTATATATAATGCATCCCCTACCCGTCATTTTCACCCATCTTCTAAGCTTCTCTTTCATTTTTTTTTCTTCATAATGTCGTCTTATATACACAAGAGAAATGCCAATTTGATTTATTTGGCACTAAACCCTCCGGTGAATATCTGATTCTGGAACACGAAGATGTTCGAGCATCTTCAGAGGATCTTAATCCGTTGGTTAGATGAAGAAATTGCAGACGGTAAAAAGATCAGAAGAATCCAAAGGCTTGTTCCGGTGTACAACGACAATGAAGAAAGTCGTTTCTGTGACTCAGTTAAAATTGAAATTGATTGGCGTATTATGATGCATAACTGTGAGAAAATTGTCCTGATGGTTGTAATTGCATAGGTATGTTGTTCATTCGGTATATTTGTTTGCCTTGTTGTTTAGTTGATGTTTAAATTATTGCTTAGTTGTTGTTTAAATTGTTGTAACCGAATGTTGTGATATTTATGAAATGGATGTTGTTCCGGACTGGACCAATGGCTAGGCATGGCCCAATCCACTTTTGCTTCCAGAACGGCTCAATTGCCTAAGTCCAGCTGAGGTGGGGCATCATTTACCTTTCTGCCCCTCTACCGGGCACATGTGGATAGATGAATCTCAAGGTCATTTGCTCCTCCCCGGCATTCCTGCACGTTACGCATGGCTCCATCATCCAAGAACGGTCATGACGCATGTGCCCAGAACTACGCCCTTGCCCGTGGCAACGACTAGTTTTGGGCACCTCTGCCCGTCATAACGGCTAGTTTTTGGCAGTTACCTATTCTTCAGGAAACGGTTATTCCGCCCCGAAAATAGGGACCGTTGGCGACGCACTGGGGGCATTATATAAACCCTCTCATTTAAGAGGGTCAGGGATCCAAAAAATCATCCTAAGAACTCATACTTTTGTACTTGCCTTTCTCTCCCCGATTCTTACTTTAGCATCGGAGTGCCTTGCAGGTACATCCCCCTCCTCATCTCACGCACCCAGCATCACAGACGTTCTTCTTGGCCCATTATAGGATCTGATCAACCTTCACGATCAATGGCGCCGTCTATGGGAAACTTGTTGTCCCCGTCTTAACATGCACCTCAGATTCTAAGAACAAAACACATTCTCTGTCCAAGATTACGATCATGGCTTCCCAAGATCACGTCAAAGGTGCTCACCATCTTTCTGTCCTCCCCGTCAACAAAACTGATGCTGACGGACCTACATTCCTCCTTGGAGGAGACACCCGTCATCTGAGAGACGGAGCTACCGCGTCTCTCTCCCCCACTCCTACTGACCGTGTTGACGACCAGCCCTTGCTGGCCCTCCAGCCCGTTCCAGCTCCACCCAACGCCGACCCGGCCGTGGTGGCACTCCTTGAAGCGATCAACAAGACCAACCTCCTGATCCTCCAACAAAATGAGAGGATCGGGGCATTTGAAGAATCTGCCCGTCCGAGATCCCCAGCCGAGGAAGAATCGACGACAATCTAAGAGTCCGCAACCCCGGAGGGAAGCTGATCATCGGGGGTGCCAAGAGCCAGAGTCCCATACCGTTCGAAAGCGCAATTAGGTTTTCCCGCGAAACCAACATTTATCGGGCCACAAGAGAACCCGGAGAGACCAATGTTCACCCCCGGTCAGACCAAAGGGCCGGGCACGTACACCATCACCCCGAAGAAGTCGCCGTCACGAGTGAAGCATCCGCTCCCCTTCCCAAACCAGTTCCAGCAACGACGATGAGCCCCACGGTCCATTGTCTCAGGAGATATTGGCTACACGCCTCCCCAAAGGCTTGAAAAAACCCCTATCTTTAGGCACTTACGACAGAACGACTAACCCAGATGAGCACATTGAAAACATTGATGCGCTGTTAGACTACCGTGGCATCCGAGGCGCCATCAAGCGTCGTCTGTTCCTAACCACGCTCCGGAAAGGGGCAATGACCTGGTACAAACAACTGCCCGAGGAGTCTATCACCTTGTGGAAGCAGCTGGGCAGGATGTTTTCCAGGCACTTTACGGCATCACGCCGCCACCCAAAGACTGAAGCCTCCCTTGCGGCCATAATTCAAGGGAAGGATGAGCCTCTCTAGACATATATTGAGAGGTTTAATAAAGAAGCTGTGCAGGTCCCCACTACCGACGACATGAAGAAATTTCTGCTAGAACGAGGACTTCGCCCACATTCAGAATTTTTTAAAGTTGTTGGCCTTGCACCTCCAAGGAGCTTGGACGCCTTCCTCCTCAAGGAACAGTCGTATATTCAATACGAAGAAAAGGAAGCGGCCAGCTCCGCCCGAGCCTCCCGCCATCAGGAGAATGCCCGAGCCTCTAAAGGCGATGAGCCCTCAACATCCCATCGAGGGGAAAGAAGGCGCGAAGATTGTCCCCGAGAATCCCGGGACAACAAGGGGCCCTCCGGCCGGTTCCACGACTACACTCCCCTGACTGTCTCCAGGGAAAAGATTCTCTCCGAATGTGCTAACTCGGAGTTTAAACAGGCGGGAGTTTGGTTCCCCAAACAGATACCGGGCAAGCCCAAAGCCGATAAATCAAAATACTGCCATTTCCATAAGAGTCACGACCACACCACTGAAGATTGCATCCACTTGAAGGATGCCATAGAAATACTGATTAGGGATGGCCACCTGAAACAGTTTACAAAAAAGAAGGATGCTCCCCGGCAAGACGCCCAGGAGCCAAAGAAAGTAGAGGAAGAGGTGCCCTCCTCGGAAGAAACCAACCTCCAAGTCGCCACGAGTATATCACGACCAAAGGATTTTTACGTTCCAGATAAGCTCAGCGCTCCCGCATATTTCGCAGCGCACAACCCATGGGAAACTTTCCCCTCCCCAATGGTCATCTCCGGAGGGGGCTTCAATAAAGTCACCATGGGCTCTATAAAGAGAAAGTTCGAGCACCTGATCAACACGAGCTCCAGCAAGGTGACAACGCTCAACAAAGCCTAGAAGGGATCAGTCCCCATCTCCTTCTACCGGGAAGAGCTCCTCGGAGGATCCCCGAACTCAAGTATCCCACTACTCGTTCGAGCCCAGATGGTAAATTTTGATGTTTGCAGGATTTTGGTCGACCAGGGCAGCTCGGTCGACATTATGTACTCACAGTTGTTCTCAACTCTCCAGCTGGACGAATCGAACCTCACTCCCTACATGAGTTCCGACCTCCAGGGTTTCAATGGGATTGTCACGAAACCCTGGGGGTACGCCGATTTGATTGTGACCTTTGGATCTGCGGAGACAGTCAGATCCATTAAAGTTCAATTCCTGGTAATTGACTGCCCGTCTCTCTATCAGTGCATATTCGGGCGGCCAACTTTAGCCGAGCTGGTAGCTGTGCCATCAACAGTCCATCTCAAAATAAAGTACTACACTTTGAAAGGTATGGTCGCTACATTGCACGGGGACATCGAAGCTGCGCGACGATGCTTCGAAGCGGCCACCAAGGGACTCAACGCCATCGCTTCTAAGCCGAAGACGTCCAACAAGCCAGCCTTGCCCAGCAGCTCAGAGGAAGCCAAGCCACTGCCACGCGTCGACTCCGTCGACCTCGACAGCCGCTTCGCCGAAGATGACCAGAAGGAGGACCAGGTTGGCCCGAGCAGCTCATCCGCCTCGACCAGCAATAACTCCCATCCGATGTGCCCTATCCCAGATGGCGACTTCGAGCTCGTCCTGCTCGGCGACGATCCTCAGCGAGGAATAAAGATAGGGACCGGCCTCCCCGACATCGCGCGGAAACAACTCAAAGCTTGCCTTCGAGAGAACGCAGACTTCTTCGCCTGGAGTTCCGCGGAGATGCCTAACTTAGATCCCGCCGTCGCCTGCCATTAACTCACGATTGACCCCGCCGTCAAAGCAGTAGCACAACGTACGAGGAAGCAGTCTCCAGAGAAAACGGAGGCTGCAGAACAAGCTGTAAAAGACCTCTTCGAGGCAAAATTTATCTCAGAAGCCAAGTACACCACTTGGGTGTCCAGCGTTGTACTCGTGAAAAAATCTAATGGAAAATGGCGCATGTGTGTTGATTATACTGATCTTAATAAGGCATGCCCAAAAGATGCCTACCCCCTCCCCAATATTGATAAACTTGTTGATAACTCTGCCGGTTTTAAACTATTATCATTCATGGATGCCTATTCGGGCTACAATCAAATACCAATGGCAATGAGCGATAAAAAATACATGACCTTCATGACCGAATCGGGCAATTACTACTACAACGTAATGCCCTTCGGCATGAAGAACGCCGGCGCGACCTACCAGAGGATGATGAACAAGGTCTTCTGGGGAGAAATAGGTGACATGCTCGAAGTCTATATGGACGATATGATCGTGAAATCCCACGAGGAAACCGATCACATGACCCATTTAAAAAAAGTCTTCGAACATGCCAGGAAATACCGGATGTGTTTCAACCCAGAAAAGTGCACGTTCGGAGTCCAGCAAGTTCCCCGGATTCTATCTAACAGAACGAGGAATCGAGGCCAACCCCAACAAGTGCAGGGCATTCTCCAAATTTCAAATGCCCAACTCGAAGAAATCCATCCAGTCCCACAACGGGATGCTCACGTCTTTGTCCCGTTTTGTGGCCAAGTCTGCCCAGCACGCCCTGCTCTTTTTCAAACTCCTCCGCAAGGAGGCAGCATTCGAATGGATGGAGGAATGCGATCAGGCTCTCCTCCATCTGAAATGAGCACTGTCAGAGCCACCAGTCCTCTCTCGACCAGACAGTGGCGAAACTCTGTATCTGTATCTCGCCGTAGCAACCGAGGCCGTAAGCGCCACCCTTATCCGTGAGACACCTAACGGGAAGAAGCCCATATATTTCACCACCAAAGCACTACAGGGACTAGAGTTGAGATACCAGCAAATAAAGAAGGTAGCGCTGGCCCTCATCAACGCTGCGAGAAGACTGAGGCACTACTTCCTGGCCCACACGATCGTGGTTCGAACAGATCAGCCCGTAAAGCAACTGCTAGGGAGACCCGATATGGCCGGCAGAATGCTCAAATGGTCGTTAGAACTATCCAAATTCGACATTCAGTATGAAAGCAGGAAAGCCCTAAAAGCCCATGCTTTGTCTGACTTCGTCGTAGAGATGACATTCGCAGATTCCCCTACCTGCGAAGCACGCAAGTGGACCATTTTCGTAGACGGAGCATCCAACATGGCAGGGAGCGGGGCAGGCATCATATTGGAAAACGATGAGGGAATCATCGTAGAGGTATCACTCACCTTATCCCTCCCCACGTCTAATAACCAAGCCGAATACGAGGCTAGGCATCGTATCGGACTGGACCAATGGCTAGGCATGACCCAATCCACTTCTGCTCCCAGAACGACCCAATTGCCTAAGTCCAACTGAGGTGGGGCAGCATTTACCTTTCTGCCCCTCTACCGAGCACATGTGGACAGATGAATCTCAAGGTCATTTGCTCCTCCCCGACATTGCTGCCCGTTACGCACGACTCCATCATCCAAGAACGGTCATGACGCTTGTGCCCAGAACTACGCCCTTGGCCGTGGCAATGGCTAGTTTTGGGCACCTCTGCCCGTCATAACGGCTAGTTTTTGACAGTTACCTATTCTTCAGGAAACAGTTATTCCTCCCCGAAAATAGGGATCATTGGCCACGCGCTGGGGGCATTATATAAACCCTCTCATTTGAGAGGGTCAGGGATCCAAAAAATCATCCTAAGAACTCATACTTTTGTACTTGCCTTTCTCTCCCCGATTCTTACTTTAGCATCGGAGTGCCTTGCAGGTACACCCTCTCCTCATCTCACACACCCAGCATCACTTCTTGGCCCATTACAGGATCTGATCAGCCTTCACGATCAGATGTTATTTTCAATATCAAATAAAATGGTTACATAAAATGAATTACATATAAAATAATGTTGTGGTGCTCAAGGTTGTCAAACTCGTGAGTCTACTCAGACTCGTAAAGGGTCCGTAAATTCGACTTGCAAGTTCGTACGAGTCTATAAAAAATTAAAACGACTGTAAAAAACCTGTATGTGACACATACATGACACACACATATATTTTTAAACTTGTAAATCCCTCATATATGATACAAATATATATAATAGATTAACATTAAAATTTAAATTTCATGCTTCATGATAAATTTCTTAACAAAAAAACTCAATAATAAAATAAAAAAATAGCAAAGTATATAGTTAAAGACTTAAAGTACTAGGTTATTCTTTATAGGCTATGACATAAATAAAAAAAAAATCATAAAACAGACATGCTAATGGCTTTAAAAATCCAAAGCTTCATTGAAATTATTACCACCAATATCATCACCATCATCGTCATCAATATCTTGAGTATCATCATCAAACTCTGCCCAATATGAAACATCTTCTTCATCATTAACCAATGTTGGATTACTTGATGTTCCATTTCCACCTAATTCAACATTGCCACCACCACCACCACCACCACTTTGTACAATATTACTAACCAAAAAATCAACTTCCATAACATTGTTAACAATAATATCATCTTTCCCAACATTAAATTTAGTTTGATCATTTTCTTCATTAGGATCTTCAACAATCCATTCATCATCTTTATGTAAGAGAATATACAAGAGAAACATCCAAGTGAGACATATAAGAAAATACTTATACAACAAATTATTGATTTATGGGAATGAACGCGAACAAAGCAAGATACAGAAAAAATGCATGTTGTCAATGAAGGGAAGAAGAAACTTTGCTGAAATAAGAGACTAGGAGTGAGGCTTTCTAATCCACGTACAAGCAAAAAAAAATTTTATTTTATAATTTTTTTATATTTTTTTTATAAATAAAATAAAATATTTTTGGAAGTTTGGGCATTTTTTGGGTCTTAAAAAAAACAAAATTCAAAAAACTTATAGACTCGTAAACTCGCCATAGACTTGCGAGTCTATATGAGTTTGTGCGAATCTATTTGAGTCTACTCGAGTGTATCAAAAAATGATTCTATGTGCGAGTCTACTCGTTTTTGTTTCCTAGACTCGTAAATTCGTACATGTTTACGAGTCTACCCCTGAGTTTGATAACCATGGTGGTTCTTGCTCCAACATTGGAATAATTTATACGATTGTGCTCGGGCTAACGACATGTACTACATAATCTCACCATTTTGTTCTCCATATCCATTTTGGTTCGAATATGCGTGCTGTTAGGGTGACCCTTTTTCTTTCTTCGTATATTTTCATTGTGTCAAACTATCTCTCCTTGATATGTAGGCCAATAATCCTCTTTTTCTACCACCAAAAAGCTATTGTTATACACATTGCATAGGTTTATGACTTTGTAAACGACGGATAGTAAATTTTAAGGGTCATGCCGAGCCTTTGAATATACTGCTATGACATGGGAGCAAGGCATACATAAGGCTTGGAACTTTCCACAGTCGTACCAACCTCTATCTAGTTTGACTTGATAGTATCCCATTGGCATCCCCTCATTGTGGTCCATTGTCTCATCTACACTGAACCAACCTTTACAACGGTCAAACATTGTGACCACACGCGTGTTAGCTTTGACAGCTTCCTCCTTAATGAATTTCATTGAAATTTCACTGAACAACTGCCTCGATTGTAACGCTTAACTCCATTTTGAACGTCTGATCTCAAACAGTGACCCTAACCTAAAATAGGTTGCTTTCACCAAATCGGTTATCCATAGGTTTTAGATGCCTTTTAAGACAAATTTCATTGATTCCACGAGATTTATTATCGTGTGGCCCCATCGTTGACCATTGTCGAATCCCCTGGTCCACTTCTCAAATAGAATATTATTGACTTACCTTATTGCATATGCATTTATCAATCTGATCTCTTCGCGGTAGTATTTGAAAGAAGGTTTTGTTAATGCATACCCTACATTCACAACCTTCTTTCGTAGCGTCTTATCTTTGATCTCTCGCATGAAATTTTGAGCGATGTGTCTAATGCAGTAGACATGCGTAGAAGAAGGATCTTGCCATCCTTTATCAAGGTTTTTATAAGCACTCTTAGTTGATGGTTATCTGTCTGAAATCAAGCATAAGTTAGACTGAGGAGCAACATGTAATCGAAGATTTTTTAGAAAAAAAATCCATCCACCAGTGGTCTCCCCTTTAACCAGAGCGAAGGCGATTGAAAAAGTGTTGTTGTTTCCATCTTATGCCACAGCCACGTGTAGCGTTCCTTTATATTTCCCGTACAACCATGTTCCATTAATTTGTATAATAGATTTACAGAAAGAAAAACCTTTGATGCATGGTTCATACACCCGAAAGAGTCGATGGAATATTCCATTTCCACTAACACAAGTCCTATTTGGGGTATATGCCGACAAGGTCTCCAAAATGGCAACAGTCCCTAGTGCATAATGCTTAAGTGCCACCAGGTATTGTGGAAGTTCTTTGTATGAATCCCCGCAATTTCGGAATACTCGTTCAAGCGCCTTATTCCTAGCTATCCATGCCTTCTTGTACGAGGGAGTATAATTGTATCGTGTAATGATATGCCAGATTATTGTACCCACCTTCAATCACAGATCCTTGCTAATGACAGACAAAATTTCATCGCATATTAATTAAGATTTGAGTTTGTGATAATCCTGCATAGAATCAGTGATTATGCAAGTGTGAGCTGGAATCATAGAACTTATCTCCCAAGAATCACTCCTCTTGCGGTAAGATGTTGTCAGCCGGAACACACAGAGCTCATTACGACACAAGATCTTATACCTCGTCACATTAGTTCGATCGACAGTATAATCAACTAAGATTTCCATGTGATACTTTTTAATAGCTCTCACACAATATTTTTTGTGCGAAACCTGTCTCCCACTTTTAAACATCCTTTTGTCTTCATATACAGATTGTAAAATTTATCTGAGGATGGTTCATCTCCAGCCAAGTTCAAGTTTGTCATGTGTTAAGGTGGACAATACACTTGACCTGAAAGTAATGGCTCTTGCTCTTGGTTGACAGTGTCATTGTTCACCATATGATCAACCAATATCTCATCATCTTCTTCTTCCTCATCAACAACATCAACTTTGGCTTGATCTTCGTTGTTAGTTTCGCAAAAAACTTGTGACGAATGAACGATCTGAGACAACTGATTTTGTTGTAGTAAAATATATAATTCAATATCGTTGAACCCGGAATGTTCATGACTGAGAAACATATTTTGAACATCTTCATCATCTCAGAACTTTAGCTGAAAAAATTGACTTGGTTATTGGCAAAAATAACTGGATTTTTGTAGATGATTTGTGCCACCGGACCATGGTGAGTGCATTGTCCCATCTATGAATATGGCTACATAACTCATCATTTCCATCAAACAGACTCAACAGATACACTTTATCAGCAACAATCACTCAAAATCATTCCAAAAAATGGCTCTATTAACCATGGGGGAGACACATTGAGGAACCATCAACAACATTATGAAGTTTCTAAGTTATTATTTTGAATAAATTACAAAATTTCCCGTTAATACTTTTACTTAATTATTTTCCTTAATTATTTTTTGTTAGGATCTAAAGACATTTCTCTGTCATGTACATGAATATGTACCACACGACGAATTGATAGAACCATATTTACGAGCAGGAGGTTTTGGTCATTTACTCAACATTTTCTTATACTCTGTTGATTGCAAATTTATCCTCGCTTTGGTAGGAAAATGGAGACCTGAGACACACATATTTCTCCTTCCGTTCAGTGAATGTACCATCACACTAGAGGACGTGTACATGTTGTTGGGTCTACCTATGGAAGGTAGGGCTGTTAATGGTAGAGTTAACCAAGATAACACAATATGAGAAGAAATTTTGGGTGCCTCTTTGTGTGAAGACACAACAAGGGATCAAGGTATTAATCTAAAGTATCTTAAACAACACTATTCAAGTATAATATTAACCGAAGATTCGACTGAGTATGAAAAAATAATTAAAACTCGGTGTTATATTGTGATACTATTTGGTAATTTTTTGTTTCCTGAAACTACTGGCAATACGGTAAATATTATGTATTTTCCTTTGTTAAGAAACATAAATAAAATAGGAACATATAGTTGGGGTTCAGCTATTTTGTGCCATCTGTATAACTCTTTGTGTAAAAACACACAAAAGGATACTTGTTTGTTTTATTCTTGGGCTTTTTTACTCCAAGCATGGGGTTGGTCGAGACTGTCGTCACTCATAATAAAGTAAGTTTATCTTATTTTTTTACACTTGCTTACTTTATACTATAACTAACTGTAAATAATTTATTTTCACACTTTTCGGTTTAGGTGGTCTGTTATAGGGATGAACTACAACAAATGTCCCAAACACGCTATAATAGTCTATCGAAATCTTATAGACCACCTTGGACCAGATGATGTATTACAACTAAACAACTCATTAGAATATAAATTTAGTTTTAATATTACAAATTTACAAATCTTGTAATCATGCATTTTTCCTATACAATTTATCTAGAGTACGTATATGGGTCTCGACCATGAGGTTAACCTCGAGGATGCTGCAGTTTGGACATCAAAAACACCAATCATCAGGTTCACTACTATAGAGATGCACCAGAGTAACTGTGTCAAAATACCATTCAACATGCAACAACAAATCCCAGACCCCCCGATGTGTTTGGGACAATGGAATAAACTAAGAGTCGATGCCCAATGGGTTATTCCAATTGGAGTGAGCTTTCTAGGGAGATGTGTCATCATTGGAAGCATCGACATCAACACATCTAAATCGAACCTATAATACATGATGCTAGACCAAATCAAAATTATATGAATTGGTATTGGTCGGCTACAACGACACAATTTGTGTCTGACTCGAGGTATTTGGTTGACCCACGCCAACGAGCTTCGTCATCATACACCCAACAACAAACCCCCGCCCAACAACCAAGCTAACACCATTACCAAACCCAACAACAATGTCAACCCACCCAATCACAACATCACCATACTAAAAACACCCAACCACTAATCGAACATGATTATGAACCCACAAGCACCAACCCCACAACTAATTCATGCCACACACCCAAACACAAAACTAAGAGCATGGCCCTTACCACCAACAACCATATGCTGACACCACATATTACATAGCCCCGACGATGCATATGATTCAACCCCATCCCACCATATCACCCAACCAATGCCACCTAAACATCACACCACCAAAGCACTCAAACATCATATAGCCAAACCACCCAACAAACACATTCCTTTCAAACACCACAAGAACCATTGCTTCGTTTCCAAAACGGTTCAATGTCCCAATTAAACCCCTGCCCTCCCACACATAACCCAACTAACACGACCCAACTACGACAACATAGGCATCGAACTCGATTACAACACTGCCAACTACTGGGGAGAAATGATTCAAAATTTGTTAGATATGCCAGGACCCTCGCACTAACCACTTTTGCCTTAGGTGAATACTAGGAGACCCCAAACACCTCAAGGAAATCGTGGGAGACCTCGAAGGCAAGTGAATGTGTCAGATTGTGGAATTGGGAGGCGTTATGATCAAGCAGGTCATTGATTTTCTATTCAATCGTTGTGTAATTCAATTTTATGAAATAATATTATAAATTATTTTTAATTTTCCATTTTATTTAAAATTATTTTATTGTTACAATAATTAAAAATAAAAAACCCCAAACAACGCAGTAGCCATTGCCTGTGGCGCATGCTTCTAGAGGATACATGCATGCGCCACATACAGTGGCATGTTCTATAAGCATGCGCCATACATGCTAGTGCATATGCACAAAAGATGTGTGCATGCGCCATTGGGTATGGATACTCCTCTTGTGCATAATTTTTTTTGTTTGAAACATGGTTAGTTTGGTATTTTTTTTTGAAATTGTGGTTATTTTGGAAAATTAATTAAAAAACATGGTTATTTTGAAAAAAAATCCAATTTAATAAATAAAAAAGAAAAAAAGGAGATGTAAAACCTAATTCATAAAAAAATTAGCAAAAAATGATATGTCCAACCTATCTCTCAAAAAACTTCCAAAAGCACAAATAAAAAGTGAATCCCACCAATTGTTATAGTCAACGAAAAAATCCTGCATCGGTTAATCAACACAAAAATCCTACATTGGTTAATCTATCTACACATGCATTTCTCTTTCTAAAAATGTGATATATCTTGAATCTAAACGAAAATATAGTGTGTAAAATATTCTTCCATTTAATTAAAAGATGACAAGAGACAATAGTCAAAATAGAAAATACACGATTGACCATCATTGAGTTAGTTTCATGAAAGTATTAAATTGTGCAAAAATATATTCCTTAGCATTATCATTTCGGAGAATGAGAACATGACACTTAAGTTGAGTATGAATTTCAACACATACATTTCAAAATATGATAAATCACTTTGATATAGATCTCATTAGATATAAGCAAGTTGCACGAGAATAGCCAACAATAATAACACAATACTTATAACCAAACTTTGAAGTTATCAGACAAGAACCCCAAACATGAGAATGAATAATGTCAAACAATGCTTGAGCCATTTTATTTAGAAAAGATAAATAAACACTTCAGTGATGCTTAGCAAACTGACAAGACTCACAAGACGTGCTAGATATTAACTCTAATTGAGGACACAATATTTTAAAAACTCCTAAAGATGAATGTTCAAGCTAATGAAACTGAAAAGGGGATATCCTGCAAATATTGGAACTGTCACTACAACGGAAAACATATACAACAACGGTTGGAAAAGGGATAACATCATGCGTGACCTGCCATTGTTACGTAGGGTGTGGTTGTATATGCGCTACTTACAATCACGGTCTTATGACCGTTGTAGAAAACTTGAAAGCGCGCTACATATGATCACAATTGCTCTAACTAACCGTTGTAATATATAAAGGTCCCAAGTTCGATTCTCACCAGCGCATCTTTTGGTGTAATATATTATTCTGGACAGCAGTCACTCTACAACCACGATTATATATTACAACCGTCATTAAATAATATTCTTTTTTTAAAAAATAATTTTCTGCATTTTGAAATTTTTCCATTTTTTAACCTGTATTTTTTGAAGCATATCAGAACAGAAACAACAATTGTATCATAATGAAGAACTGTATTGTATTACATCAAATCCATACATTGGATTAAGAACCAAATATTGTATATGTATTACATCAAATTAAAATGGCACAAAACAACCTACTAACTTTATATAACATCACATAATTGTATCTTATAGTGTTTTGTTTCTTTGTCTCTTGGTGTCTTGTCTCTTGGTGTATTGACTTTAAACACCGACAATTTCAAATAATCATACTTGTTAGTAAATATACTTAGAAATAATGACTTACATTAATTAAATTATGAATAAAGAATAAAATACTAACTACTTGTTAATTTTCCCATATGCCTTCATTATGATCGATATGAATAACATGCACATCATCTCTATCAACTTCATCATAAGTGGTAGGCACTTTTGTTGTGTAAGAAGGAATAGAAGGAATATCAAAACTTTCATCACTATAGGAATGTCTTTTCCTCGGAGAACGATTGACTATTTCCCTGATGTATCCGAAGGTTCGGTCACATAGAAAACTTGTTTTGCTTGTGAAGCCATGATGAATGGTTCAGTCATATAATTTTCCTTGCCAAGGTCAACCCGGGTGAATTCTAAGTCATCAGTTTGTACACCATGAATATTATTGGGAACCCACTTGCATTTAAATAAAGTCACATTGAAGATAACATAATCAATCTCCCAAATCTCCTCAATGACACCATAAAACGTACTAGATGCCAATATTTGATTCTTATCTTTAGAACTAAAGAAATACATGGATTCCGCCTCAACCATAACCCCACTATTTTGTATTGTACTACGATCATCTTTTGATTTTGTATAAAAGGTATAATGACCAATGTCATATGTAGTCCAAGTTATCGCATTAAATTTTGGCATGAACGACAACCATTTAATTCTCTCGGATGCACTATGATCTTTTGGTATCCTTTTATTAAACCAATCTAGGAATTTCTTGATATGCTCAATCAACAAAAACTTGTTACTCATTCGTGGATATATTTTCTTCAAAAGTCTTTTGTGAGTAGCCACGTAAGGTTGAACTTCATCAATATTATTCAATATATAGAAATGTGCCTGAATAACTACATCCCGAGCCATTGACTTAACATTTAAACCTTGAATACCTCTACCTTCAGTGTTAGCATGACGAGACTTTGGAATTCCTATAGACCCTGCTTCAGACAAATAGTTTGTACAAAACTCAATAGCTTATTCTGTGATGTACCTTTCAACAATCGAAGCTTCCGGTCGGTGATGATTCTTTGTATATCCTTTAAAGACCTTCATGTATCGCTCTGTTTGATACATCCACTTTAAATAAACTGGACCACAAATTCTGATTTCTCTAACTAGATGAATAAGTAAGTGAACCATAATGTCAAAAAAGGACACAAGATTATGGCAGCTCCATCTTCTAATTCATATAGTTTTTTGAAATCAAGAACTTTATTACACATGGCATTGAAGACCAAACGTAATCTGGTGATAGTTACTCTCACATTTTTTGGTAGGATGCCACAAATAGCCACTGGTAGAAGTTGTTGCATCAAGATATGACAATCATGAGATTTCAAACCAATTAACTTGAGATCTTTCATTGATACAAGTTTCTTGATGTTTGATGAGTAACCTAGGGGAACTTTGATACCATGCAAACAATCGCAAAAACTTTTCTCTTCCTTTTTACATAGAGTGTAACAAGTCGGAGGCAGATAAGTTCTTTTCCCTTTTTCTATTGGATCCAATTGTTTTCGTATACCCATCGCCTCTATATCGAGACGAGATTGCTTACTATCTTTAGTATTTCCTGGAATGTTTAGAAGTGTTATAATAAAACTATCACACACATTTTTCTCCACATGCATCACATCAAGACAATGTCTTACATCGAGACTTGACCAATATGGAATATCAAAGAACACATACCTTTTTTTCCATATATTTTTCTCAACAACTTGCCCTTTTTGTTTTTCTCTCTTTCCAAGGACAACATTAATGTGTTTCTATCGTTCATAAACTTCACCCCCGGTTCAAGGTTTAAGAGCGATATCAAACTCATACTCTATTAAAAGCCTTCCGCAATCTACAATAAGAATGATCGGGTTTTAGAAATTTGTGATGCCCAAGGTAAACAGTCTTTTTTTCAAACTCAAGTTGGTGATAACATGTATCCGATTCACAAATAGGAAACGCTTTGTGTCCTTTGACACTATATCTAGCCAAATTACCATATGCAGGAAAGTCGTTGATTGTGCAAAATAACATTGCACACATCTTAAACTTTTCACCAGAATATGCATCATCAACTTCAACGCATTCCTCCCACAAAAGTCTTAGATCTTAAATTAATGGACTTAGATAAACATCTATGTCGTTTCCAGGTTGTCGTGGTCCAGAAATCATCATACTTAACAATATATACTTACGCTTCATGCACAACCAAGGAGATAGGTTGTAAATCGTGAGAAGAACAGGCCATGAAGAATGGTTAGTACTCATATTACCAAAGGGGTTCATCACATAGGTGGCAAGCCCAAGCCTAAGGTTTCTTGGCTCAGTGCCAAAATTCGGAAACAACAACTCAATTTTCTTCCATTGCAAAGAATCAGCTACATGGCGTTTGTTTTCATCACATTTTCTTTCATCTGCATGCCATCTAATATTCTTTGCGTCATCCGCATTAGCAAAAAGTCTCTTGAATCTTGAAATTATTGGCAAGTACCATAACACTTTAGCAGTAGGCCTATTCCTACTAACATTGTCATTGTCATTGTCATCACCATTGTTGTCCTCCAGCTTGTAACGCGACACCCCACATTTCAGACATTGATCAAAATTTTCATACTCTTTCCTGTATAATATGCAGTCATTAGGGCATCCATGTATTTTGATATACTCCAAACCCAATGGACACAATATCTTCTTGGCATCATAACAACGATTAGACAAATTGTTATCTTCTGGTAGCATTTGTTTTAGCAAATTAAGCAATTCCGTGAAATTTTTATCAAACCACCCATTTTTTGCTTTCAGATTAAACAGTTATAAAACCGCAGACAACCGTGTAAAACTTGTGCACCCCTTATATAAATGGGTGTCCTTATCACTACATAAAGTATCATAAATATGGGCTTTCTTAAAAGAAGATTCTCCAATTTCACATAACATATCTTCTAGACGGTCATCCATATATTCATCTTCATCAACTTCGTGACTTTGTGTTGTACCCCAAATTTTACCCTCCGATATTCTGATCGTTTGCATATCCTTTTCATTGGTCTCTGTTTTCGCATTTTAGTAAACATATCAATAATCATGCATTTTTTGTTAGAATTTAATTTGTTTTATTTCTTTTTTCACTAACTATTTTCAATTATCTTTTTTATTATTTTTAGTTTTATTATTATTATTTCTTTATTATTATTATTATTAATTTTATTATTATTAGTTTTATTATCATTATTAGTTTTATTATTATTAGTTTTATTATTACTAAGCTTTATTATTATTATTATTATTATTACTTTTATTTTGTTTATCTTCATGGTAAGTGGGGACCACTCAATCATTCTAACACTTCACATGGATTGTCAACTTGGATTTATCAATGACCAAAAATCATTCTCACACTTCACTCATCAATGGCCAAGAATCATTCTCATAAAGTCACATGGATTGCCACATCAACACTCCCACTTTATTCACACTATAAATAAGATCTCTCTTTCTCTCACTTGACACACCAGATTCACCCCATACAAAGGCTGAATACTCTCTTAATTTTCTCCCTCAATTATTCTTGCAAATTTTTTGGAGAGAAGGCTCGTCTTCATTTTTCCATAACTCGTGTCATTGAAGAGGCAGTGGACCGTCTCCACTAGGTAACATTCACCTCTTTTATTTCTCCGTTTTCAAAGTACCATGACCATTTATCTATGCTGTTATCAAGTTCATTAGCATGTTAATATTTTTCTGGAAAAAGTATTGTAATATCCTATAATTTTTGTTTGGTTTTATTATGAATGATGTTTAAAAGATAAGATAAAAATTCAAAAAGACGAAAAACATGCTTCATCACCACCCTTTTATTATTTCATACTATTTTTATTTTATTTTCCATTTATTTATTAATTTTGTTTCTCTAGTTTTTATTTTAGGAGCACTTTGAATTTTTAGTTTCAATTTATCATGTTATTTCTTGAATTCATAACTTTTTCCTTCGAATTTTGTTTTGATTTTTATTTTTCGCTTACGATCTTTATTTCGATTTTTAGGGCCAATGATATTACAAAATCATGACTTAGTTGATTTATGCAAAATGACTAAAAAGTCTTGATATGTATGAGGCTCATTTCTTTATTTTTGTTGGTCAATGAAAGTCGAATATCAAAAGATTATCGATCCTCCGATTAAATCTTGATCAAGACGAGACTAACTTTATTCTTCATTTCGAGTCCATTTTCTTTACTTTAGGCCGATGACATTGCACAAATCTTGACTTTGATTATTTCAAATCAATAAAGTCTTGATAAATATGAGGCTACTTCTTATTTATTTTTATTGGTCAATGAAAGTTAAGAATCTAAGATTATCGATTTATCGATTTAAATCTTGATTTAAACGAGACCAACTTTATTTTTCATTTCGATTCCATTATCTTTATTTTGGTCGATGACATAACAAACTTCATGGTTTGGTTGACTTCATTGAATCAACAAAACTTTGATCAATATGAGGCCGCTTTCTCTTTATTTCAGTTTCATTTACTTTTTAGTCGATAAAAGTCAAGAATCATTAATTATCGATTTCTCGATTAAATCATGACTAAGACGAGACTATTTCTACTTCATTTCAATTTTAAGTTATTTGAATACTAACTTTTTCATTACTCTCTTTAATGAGACTTGTAAATATTTTCTGATAAAGTCTTGTGGACTACTATTCTGGTTGCCTGTTTCATTTGACACATCCTCGATACTATTCCAAAGGAAAGTTCTCCTCAGTTGACTCATAAGTCAATAAACCAATCATACCACCTTGGCCTCATAAGAGCCTTTCCCTTTCCTGGCCTCATAAGAGCCATGGAATCATAACTTAGCAGTAGGTTAGAGTTTTGAATTCTATGTGATTCTCATCATCATGAGAACTCACTTTTCCCATCATAACTTAGATTTAGAGAGTTTCTTAAAACTCTAAATGAGCTCATAATCATTTCCCCTTGGAACTTTGGCCATAGTCAATGGTTCCTCTTTCACCCTTAGTTAGGTGAACTACGGTTGCTCTGATTCTTTAGTCAGATACGTAGGCACAAGATGCGACTTCTTGGCGAGCATACTTAGTGTATATACCCTTAGGTCTTTACCTTAGCACATTTCCCTTAACAAGCAAACTTTAACATAACACAAACAAACAAGAGGTTCCCGTAGAGTACTACGGATACTTAGGATGCTAACACCTTCCCTAGGTATAACCAACCCCCGAACCTAGATTCTCTTTTTTAGGGTTTTCGTTCTTTACCCTTTACTTTGGATAAATCAAAGCTCGGTGGTGAATTTCAAGTTTTGCGATGCAAGTTAATTAATAGCTTGTTATCCGATTCTCACCGCAACAGAAATGGCGACTTCACTGGGGAATCTCCCCTAAGAGGGTTAAGCCTATCTTGTTTGTATTTGTGTTATTTATATGTTTGCTTGCTTGTACATTTGTATATTTATATATGTATATATACCTGTTGTGCTTGGGCTTTTTCTGTGTGCAGGGTTGCTACTATTGAGTGGTGAGATAAGTCTTATACCCGGACTTAAGCGTACACTTATGATAGGACGATGGTATTAAAGGAGGCTTTGAGGGAGTCGAATCCTGAAAAGTTGAATTGAGACACCATCACTCAGTTGAGGCCCTCTTGAGAGTCTAGTCATGTTGAACGAATCTGTTCGTGAAGACGTGCTACTCTCAACCTAGGAGCTCGTGATATTGAGAACCGTAGTTACCTTTGACCCCACTTAAGCCTTTTTAGGATGTAGTGCGGTGACCATGATGGAGTCTATTTCTGAATTGGTTGTCACGCGATACTACACCCAGACGAGATTCTCTTGAGAATTTTATTGATTACCGAATCATTTGGGAAGTCGATAAAATCCGAAAGATGGATTGTCGACTCTGGGAACTTCTTAGAACCCTTTTTTACAGATACAAGAACCCTAGTACACACCCTGTTGGTTGGTTCTCTACCCAAACTCCATGCTGTGACCTCGAACCCTTGATCCTGTTGCATGTGTTTTGCATCCTGTTTGCATTGCATTGCATATCATTTGCATCTTTGCATGACTCATTGCATGCGTATGTTTGTCCAGCAACTCATCTCTAGTTGTCTCTATCTTCCAGTGTTTCCTGTGAGTCGTCAAGCTGATTCCTCGACATCGATACCGAACTAGAGCTAACTACAGACGGAGGATGTCAGAGCAAGAGGTACATAACGCTGAGGTCCGAATGGAAATCGATGACCTTAAGTCAAGCGTGACCAAACTCACTAAGATGATTCAAGTTTTGATTGCTAGGGGAGAGCCACCCCAAAAGACTGTCATCCAGGAAGTTTCAAGCGCTGATCCTCCACCTGTTCAGATGCCGCCTTCAACTTAGCCAGAGTTTGGTTTGCCACACAACTATTCTCCACCTCTTACATCTACTGCTACGGTTGGTCAGACTGCTATGCCTATCTTTCAAGCTCCTGTTTTCACCGAGCCCAGACCTGTGGTCCATATTATTCCACAGACCGTTCGAGCTTCTTTCGAGAATCCCCTCTATGAGTACAATGCTGCCAGTGCTCAAGGTGAAGACTGTGAAGACTTTGTTGAACCTAAAGTTGTTCGAGAGCAGTTTCAGAGCATAGAGAAGAGACTCAAAGCCGTTGAGGGTACTGATTTCTTTAATGTGGATGCAGACAACATGTGCTTAGTATCAGACCTTGTTATACCTGCTAAGTTCATAACTCCAGATTTTGTGAAGTACAAGGGTCACTCTTGCCCAAGAGCTCATTTGGTCATGTATCTTCGCAAGATGACTGCTCATGCCAAGAATCAGAAGTTGCTTATCCCCTGTTTTCAAGACAGCTTGAGTGGAGCCTCACTTAAATGGTATATGAGTCTAGAGCAAAACTCCATTCACTGCTTCCAAGATCTCACAAATGCCTTCATGAAGCAGTACAAATATAACCTCGACATGGCTCCTGATCGCCGTCAACTGCAAAACATGTCTCAGAATGGTAAGGAATCTTTTAAGGAGTATGCTCAGCGTTGGAGAGAGTTGGCTTCCCAGGTTGAACCTCCCTTGGCCGAAAAGGAATTAACTGGAATGTTCATGGATACCTTGTCCCCATTTTATTGGGAGAAGATGATTGGAAGTGTTTCCTCCAACTTCACTGACTTGGTTACTATCGGCCAAAGACTCGAGGAAGGTCTTAAGAAAGGAAAAGTATCTAAGGTTATCGAATCTTCCAATGCTGTGAAGAAATCCTACGGGAACTTTCAAAAGAAGAAGGAAGATCAGACCAGCACTGTAATGTTTGAAGTGAGAAGGCCTCGTCCTCAACCTTAGTATGTTGTTCACCCTACTGTTGCTGCTGTCACTCTTGCGGTTACTGCTCTACGACCAGCTCAAGCTCCCCAACGTCCGGCTGCAGGACAAAACCAGTACCGTAATAGGAATCATTTTGACCCTATTCCCATGAAGTACACTGAACTGTATCCTGGTCTGGTTGAGCAAGGTTTGATTACCACAAGACCTTTACCTCTTCCAAATCCTCTGCCAGCTGGATTTAGGTCTGATCTCCACTGTGCATTCCATGAAGGTGCCGCGGGCCACGACTTGGAAAATTGCTATGCACTAAAGGCTAGGGTGCGTGATTTGATTAAGACTGGAATTCTTAACTTTCGTGACAATCCCAACGTTCAGAACAACCCTCTGGCAGGGCACGCCAAGTAAAGCTTCAGTCGACTTCAGCATGCTATCCTCCTAAAAGCCAGTGTTTCAGACAGGACAACTCATCCTTGTGTTGATTAGTCACTAGGCCTTTGTTTCTTGTTGTTTTCACTTTCTTTATTTTGTAATGGGTGTTTGCTTTCAAATTATGTTTGTACTTTCACAATTAATGAAATGAGCATTTGCAACTTTTTGATTCAATTCATTTATATCTGCTATTTACTTCATAATGCTTTCTCTTTCAAAACAAAAAATTCTCTTGTCCACTTTCTTTTGATTATGCAAAGATCGGAGGGAGCATGATGAAAACAAAACACTCATAATTGCTGTTGATATGCTTTAAAATCAAAACTTTGCTGACGATGTAAGGCATTGTTTCAACTCCCAAACACCGGAGACATAAGGAAGATAACCCCTCTTTAACCCCTTTGAGCCTTGAAGTAGGGGTTTCTTTTCTTTACAAAAAAACCCGCAATCTTAACCTGGGGCAGGGTAGTTCTCAGTTAACTGGATTGTGCATTCAATTACAAGAGTTTCGTGCAAGACGACTTTCAACAAAATGTTGCACTCACAGTTTTCCTTCGCACACGGCAAGCAAGTGTCGAAGATGTCTTTTAGGTCTAACGCCGATGATGGTTCACTGTAATCATTAAGCCAGGCAGTCACTAAAAAAGAGTGAAAGAAAAAATCAAAATAAAAGCCCGCTAAGTCAAAACCTATGAAGGAGACTTAGGCAAAAATTGGGGCATCCCGCTAGCTGTAAGCTCATATGACACAGTTCAGGAAAAATTAGGGATAAAAAAAAAACAAATCAAGAGGTTACCAAAATCCTCAAAGACAAAACTAGTTGACAAAATGTTGTAAGAAGCAGTGACTGCCATCTCAAGTCCATTGAATTTTGAACCATCATCATTACTATCATCAGTGCAATTCCTACCTCATTGGAATTTGAGTGCATAGTTTGAGTTAACTGAGCATAGGACTGGAGTTCATCACGTAGATTCGGTGGGTCATAAATAAATTTTGAGCCTTTATCCTTTGTTTCTTAAACCATGAACCAGGCCACGTTATAACCCTCAAATTACCTAATTGAAGCAAGGTTATTTTGAAAGCATACTACAGCAAGGTTGCGTAAACTGACTCCTAAAGATTTTTGCAGATCATTTGTTTTGGTATCACACCTTTTGCTTTACTTCTCACTCCTAAATGTCTTGAACCACCGTGTTCAGACCAGTGATTCATTTGTGTTGCAATTTGATTTTGATTTCAAAAGTTGTATGAACTTTGCATTTACCACGTTTGTACAAATACTTTTGTTTGCAAACTAGCTTTCTTCTTAAGGAATTTTCAAACAATTGAGAAACTTGGTCGGTGATCCAATCAGGGGCAAGTCCCTTCCATATCCTGTTGAGAATCAATTCAAGATTTGTGGTTTAATGGCGACTTCTCAAAATTGGTTTATACAAAAGTTTTTCAAGACTCAGAATGGGGCAAGCTTTCCAAAGAGCACCATGAAACGGTCATTTCCAGAATCAATCAAACTGAAGTGATGATCAGTTCATCTACAACAGTAAGCTAATTTGGGGCAAGTTACTTGAAGAATCCCCATGCAACTTTCAAACAGTTTTTCATTCTTCTTACAAGGATCAACTTGATACAGTTAACCAGTGTGGCAGAGATGTGTTCAGCAGTAGCATCCCTAGTCCCAAGCAGAACGGCAGTGATCTCTGTGTTGAGGAATCAGTCTTCCAGTCTTGTCTTTTCTCAAGAGTCGTGTTGTGTCGTCAGCATCTGCAATTACATTTGCATTTGATCATATATCATCTGCATAATTCATATACCTATGCATAACATGCGTGTTTTATCCTCATTTGCATTTCTCCCGAGGTCGTGTCGTTATTCGCGTCTTACCTTGTAGTCAAAGTCCAACTTACTTGGCGCCTACCAAAATGTTACCTGTCATTTCATTCAGTGCCATTCCTGAATGTTGTCATTCTCTTGCACATCTAATCTTGTTGATAGATACTGGTCTTCTCTCATTCCAGTGCTATTCCTGGATCTTTATATTCTCTCACTCCAGTGCCATTCCTGGATGTCTGTCTCTTGTGATCTCCAGTGCCATTCCTGGATATCTTATTCCTCTTGTTTCTCCCAGTGCTATTCCTGGAAGTTTTGCCTACCTTCTGTAACCACAATCAAATTTGCTTGGATATCTTTTAGTGCTATTCCTGAAAGTCTTATCTGTTCATTCAGTGCCATTCCTGGATGTCTTTCTCACTATCATTCGATACCATTCCTGAATATAGTGATTTACCTTTAATTTCAGTGCCATTCCTGAAAGTTCACAGTCATTTAATGTTGTCTTGGATACTGTGATCCCTTTTATCCAATGCCTTCTTAGATTTCACCTTTTGTCTCATTCGTATCTGATGCCTTCTCAGATATTATGAGTTATACCTTTCATCTAAAGCCATTATTGGATGACTGGTGTTTTTTTTACATTCAATGCCATTCTTGAATGTAGTCTTTGTTTACACTCATCTAAAGCCATTATTAGATATTGTGAGTTATACCTTTCATTCTTATACCTTTCATTCAAAGCCGTTATTGGATGTCTGGTTTCTCTACCATCTGATGCCTATCCAGATGTGTCTCTCTTTCTGATGTTTTTCAGATAAAGTATTTGTTCACTTTATCTAAAGTCGTTATTAGATATTGTGATCTATACCTTTCATTCAAAGCCAGTATTGGATGTTCGGTTTCCCTACCATCTGATGCCTATTCGGATGTGTCTCTCTTTCTGATGTTTTTCAGATTGAGTCTTTGTTCACTTTCATCTAAATCCATTATTAGATATTGTGAGTTTACCTTTCATTCAAAGCCATTATTGGATGTCCGGTTTCTCTACCATCTGATGCCTTTCCGGATGTGTCTCTCTTTCTAATTTTTTTGGATCGAGTCTTTGTTCACTTTTATCTAAAGCTATTATTAGATATTGTGAGTCATACCTCTCATTCAAAGCCATTATTGGATGTCTGGTTTCTCTACCATCTGATGCCTTTCCGGATGTGTCTCTCTTTCTGATATTTTACCAGATCGAGTCTCTATTCACATTCATCTAAAGCTATTATTAGATATTGTGAGTCATACCTTTCATTCAAAGCCATTATTGGATATCTGGCTTCTCTACCATCCGATGCCTTTCCGGATGTGTCTCTCTTTCTGATATTTTACCAGATCGAGTCTTTGTTCACTTTATCTAAACCGTTATTAGATATTGTGATTTATACCTTTTGTTCAAAGCCATTATTGGATGACTGGTTTCTTTGCATTCAAAGCCATTCTTGAATGTAGTCTCTGTTCACATTCATCTAAAGCCATTATTAGATATTATGATTTGTACCCTTCATTCACAGCCATTATTGGATGACTGGTTTTTTTGCCATCTGATGTTTTTCCGGATGTGTCTTTCTCTGTCTTTTCTGGTTTTTCTTGAAGATCCCGTTTGAACTCTTCAGTATAAGAAAATCCCAGAAAATCTTTTGTTGGTGTCTATCCTTTTATTCCAAATCGATCCCCAGGGGTGATCATGTCTTTTTTCTGGTTCCATGCCCAGTAAAAAGTGTACTTTCATTTCCCCAGTGTCGTCCGGTCACCTATAAACCTGTCGTCCATCTCCTTGGACTTTTCCCTAGTGGAGAGCCCCTCTCTGGCTCCCATCCCCAGTGAGGGCCTGTAGGATTTCCTCTTTATTTTTCTATCCCCGATGCATCCTTAGAGTCTCCCCAGTGAGTCTATCGTTGGACAGTCTGTATCCCCAGTGAATCTTTCTCGTGAATGCTAACCTTATCCTTCCCCAGTAAGCTCACCTGTGGTGGATTGCCCTTCATCCTTGGTGTTTTGTTTGTCTGCCCCTTTCCATTTAGCATTCCATCATTTTCATCATATTAGAGTTTATTGCATGTCAGCATTTTTGTCCATAGCATTGCATGTCAGTGCGTATGAGGGCAAAATTTTCGGTTATCTATATTTAAATACCTTCCACCATGATTTCATGAAGACTATCATCACTCATGTCATCCGGTGAAGATATTTAAATAGGGGCAACTGTTGTACCCCAAATTTTACCCTCCGATATTCTGATCGTTTGCATATCCTTTTCATTGGTCTCTGTTTTCGCATTTTAGTAAACATATCAATAATCATGCATTTTTTGTTAGAATTTAATTTGTTTTATTTCTTTTTTCACTAATTATTTTCAATTATATTTTTTATTATTTTTAATTTTATTATTATTATTTCTTTATTATTATTATTATTATTAATTTTATTATTATTAGTTTTATTATCATTATTAGTTTTATTATTAATAAGCTTTATTATTATTATTATTATTACTTTTATTTTGTTTATCTTCATGGTAAGTGGGGACCACTCAATCATTCTAACACTTCACATGGATTGCCAACTTGGATTTATCAATGACCAAAAATCATTCTCACACTTCACTCATCAATGGCCAAGAATCATTCTCATAAAGTCACATGGATTGCCACATCAACACTCCCACTTTATTCACACTATAAATAAGATCTCTCTTTCGATCATTTGACACACAAGATTCACCCCACACAAAGGCTGAATACTCTCTTAATTTTCTCCCTCAATTATTCTTGCAAATTTTCTGGAGAGAAGGCTCGTCTTCATTTTTCCATAACTCGTGTCATTGAAGAGGCAGTGGACCGTCTCCACTAGGTAACATTCACCTCTTTTATTTCTCTGTTTTCAAAGTACCATGACCATTTATCTATGCTGTTATCAAGTTCATTATCATGTTAATATTTTTCTGGAAAAAGTATTGTAATATCCTATAATTTTTGTTTGATTTTATTATGAATGATGTTTAAAAGATAAGATAAAAATTCAAAAAGACGAAAAACATGCTTCATCACCACCCTTTTATTATTTCATACTATTTTTATTTTATTTTCCATTTATTTCTTAATTTTGTTTCTCTAGTTTTTACTTTAGGAGCACTTTGAATTTTTAGTTTCAATTTATCATGTTATTTCTTGAATTCATAACTTTTTCCTTCGAATTTTGTTTTGATTTTTATTTTTCGCTTACGATCTTTATTTCGATTTTTAGGGCCAATGATATTACAAAATCATGACTTAGTTGATTTATGCAAAATGACTAAAAAGTCTTGATATGTATGAGGCTCATTTCTTTATTTTTGTTGGTCAATGAAAGTCGAATATCAAAAGATTATCGATCCTCCGATTAAATCTTGATCAAGACGAGACTAACTTTATTCTTCATTTCGAGTCCATTTTCTTTACTTTAGGCCGATGACATTGCACAAATCTTGACTTTGATTATTTCAAATCAATAAAGTCTTGATAAATATGAGGCCACTTCTTATTTATTTTTATTGGTCAATGAAAGTTAAGAATCTAAGATTATCGATTTATCGATTTAAATCTTGATTTAAATGAGACCAACTTTATTTTTCATTTCGATTCCATTATCTTTATTTTGGTCGATGACATAACAAACTTCATGGTTTGGTTGACTTCATTGAATCAACAAAACTTTGATCAATATGAGACCGCTTTCTCTTTATTTCAGTTTCATTTACTTTTTAGTCGATAAAAGTCAAGAATCATTGATTATTGATTTCTCGATTAAATCATGACTAAGACGAGACTATTTCTACTTCATTTCAATTTTAAGTTATTTGAATACTAACTTTTTCATTTCTCTCTTTAATGAGACTTGTAAATATTTTCTGATAAAGTCTTGTGGACTACTATTCTGGTTGCCTGTTTCATTTGACACATCCTCGATACTATTCCAAAGGAAAGTTCTCCTCAGTTGACTCATAAGTCAATAAACCAATCATACCACCTTGGCCTCATAAGAGCCTTTCCCTTTCCTGGCCTCATAAGAGCCATGGAATCATAACTTAGCAGTAGGTTAGAGTTTTGAATTCTATGCGATTCTCATCATTATGAGAACTCACTTTTCCCATCATAACTTAGATTTAGAGAGTTTCTTAAAACTCTAAATGAGCTCATAATCATTTCCCCTTGGAACTTTGGCCATAGTCAATGGTTCCTCTTTCACCCTTAGTTAGGTGAACTACGGTTGCTCTGATTCTTTAGTCAGATACGTAGGCACAAGATGCGACTTCTTGGCGAGCATACTTAGTGTATATACCCTTAGGTCTTTACCTTAGCACATTTCCCTTAACAAGCAAACTTTAACATAACACAAACAAACAAGAGGTTCCCGTAGAGTACTACGGATACTTAGGATGCTAACACCTTCCCTAGGTATAACCAACCCCCGAACCTAGATTCTCTTTTTTAGGGTTTTCGTTCTTTACCCTTTCCTTTGGATAAATCAAAGCTCGGTGGTGAATTTCAAGTTTTGCGATGCAAGTTAATTAATAGCTTGTTATCCGATTCTCACCGCAACACTTTGTGACGCAGGGTTTCGATTTTTTTTCCACCTAACCATGCCACGTCCATATTGTATAATTTTGAAATATACCATCACAACATAGGTGATGGAATATCTCATTCTTCGTACCTTTATTTATATTCCCGCAATTAACACAAGGACAATAAAAGATACCATTATTGTCGGGAAGATTTTTATCAGCGTATTAGAGGAATTCAAGAACTCCTTTCTCATATATCGGATTTAATCTATCAGCTTTCATCCAACTACAATCCATAATAAATTATGAAATTTATATCAAAACAATATTCTGAATGGCACAACAAAATCTAAACCTAAAGCATATTCAGTACAATAATACAACTCTAAATCTTAAGCATATGGATAAAGCATATGAACTTTGCATGAAGCAGACCACAAAATCCAACAACAAAATATAAAGCATATTCAGTACAATAATACAACTATAACTCTTAAGCATATGGAAAAAGCATATGAGCTTCGAAATCAAACAAGAGAGTGAAGATAGTGAAGATTATCAAGAATCAGGAAGATGAGGAAGATAGTGAAGTTTGCACGAAACATACCGTACTTCGAAGAGACCAAGAATGAAGATAGTGAAGATTATTAAGAATGAAGATTCAAATGAACGAAGATTGTGAAGATGAATATTTTGCAATCGCTATCGCTGTCGTCTCTGGTTCACTAGTTAGCTTAGGGCATGTTATGAAGGAAATAATGAATTTGTTTTGTTTTAAATTTATCAGGAAAAACTTTAATCACAGTTGATATTTACAACCGAAGTAAAATGTAGATATTATTACAACGGTTATAGATTAAAACCATGGTTAAATTAGTGTTCAATTTTTTATTTATTTTTGAACTTAAGTGACACCCACTTTTTGTAATGGGAAAAATGGAAAAAATGTAGTTACTAGGATTCGAAGCTTGTAACTATTAATTTATCACCATCATTGGTTATAACAAATGTGATTAAATAACTTTTAAAAAAATCAGGCGCATCCAGTTTGCAGTTTTACAACGGTGGAATGCATAACCGTAGTAGAATTAGTGTTATCGAAGGCGTATTTCATAGTAGTGTGTGTTGGTGCTTGTGAAACTCCTTCTTCAAGTAGATATAACTCATTAGATACACGTCCTCTACCAATAGTCCTCTGTGTCAATATATCGTATAATATACAAGATTCAGAAGAAAAAAAAGTCACAGAAAAATTTAACGAATGAGTTATTTAACTAATTGAAAGAATATTACAGGGGAACTGAGGTAAATATAAGAAAAATGATAAATGTGTGGTAGAAACTAGGTTAATACACCTGTTGATATTTGTAAATATATATATATATATATATATATATATATATATATATATATATATATATATATATATATATATATATATATATATATATATATATATATATATATATAGTGTTAAGAATATTTGTATATAGAACAGTCCCACATCGACTATATCATGTAATTAGTTGTAATCTCTTTATATATAATAATGTCTTCGTAGTGCTTTTCAAAACACACGGTTTAATATAAATGTCTCTTAGTCTCGCTTATCTCAACATTGTATCTAGAGCCTGCTAAGAGACAATTCTTTCTTCGCCGTGCTTTACCCGGTTGACCCACTGTCTTCCGGTGAGAATTTTTTTTTGCAAACCGTGTTATCATTCCGATTTGCCTCTCACTTATCAAAATTCTTCGGTAACCACCCTGCCCCCATTACTATTTTGGAAAAACTTTCGCGACGTTTCGGAAAATCGACCCCACCATCCGACTCGCTTCCCTCCGATCCTGCCGTCGTCCTTTTTCCCACCGTTGCCCCGCACATGCCGACGTGTCTGTCGCCTGGTTCCAACCGTTTTTCCGCCAGTCTACTCGCCTCTCCCCACCTGTTCCAGATTCAGCCTCCGTTTTACTTTCTGACTCACGAAAAATGGTGCTCCAGTGCGAACAACCCTGATTTCACTCCGTTTTTATTTGTCCAAGCCATGGGAGACACTAATTCTGGTTTCAGTGATTCGTTTACCAAAGTTCCTCTTATCCCATGTGAAAAGCTAATCAACTCATCCAACTACAACATATGGGTTGATGCTGTTAAGATGTGGTTTCACGGTCTGGGATATGAAGATCACTTAACCACAAAAGTGGATGTTGTTCCCGCTGCAAACTTGCTAAATGGAAGAAAACTGATGCATCTCTATGCACTGTGCTATGATTTTCCATAGCACCTAATCTCCAAGCATAATACCAATCCTTCTCCACTTGCTATGAGGTTTGGGAAAAGGCCAAGAAAGTCTTCTCCAACGATGTTCATTGCCTATATAGTGTCATCCATAAAATCAACACTCTGAAGGTGGAGAATATGAATATGCAAGCTTATCTGAGTAAGCTTGAGGCCTCGAAAACAAATTTCTCCACCCTCATGTCTTACGCAAAAGATGCAACAACTCATGTCGAACAACAAAGTAAATTTTTCATGATCATGGCACTTATCAGACTACCGTCAGAGCTTGAGTCCGTTCAAAACCAGATTTTATTAGGTGCTACTGTTCCTAACTATGATGCAGTTAGTGAATAATTGTTGCGCTTGTCTACACCACATGCTTTTGGCTCGGTTTCCCCTCCATATATTATTGCTTCGACACCAGGTGACAGTGATGCCCTTGCATCTCTTGGCAATTATCAGAATCGCTTTCGAGGAGGGTAATCCAACTCCAAACCTCATCCCAAGTGTGACCATTGTAACCGGCTTAGGCATACTATTGATCGTTGCTGGAAGTTGCATGGAAGACCTCCACGCCAGGTAAATGCAGCTCAAATCGATCACCTAGACACTCTGCAGACTTCACCTTCTCTTTAGAACTCCACGCCAAGCTCCCTGGATTTTCTCAAGTGGTGTCAGAGTAATCAGAACTCTGGTTCCACGGCTTCGTTTGCACACACTAGTAATTCATGTGTTTGCTTATCTCAATCATCCCCTATTGGTCCTTGATTTTGGTGCGTTTGATCATGTTACCAGTAATAAAGTATTTTCTCTTCCCTCTCTACCTATGGTTTCTTACCTATTATAACTGCTGCAAATGGTTCTCAAAACTGATCTCAAGGGATTGGCTTTGTTCAAATTCTACCATCTCTCTATGTTACTTCGGTCCTATACGTACCTAATTGCCCATTTCAGTCAGTTATTTAACTCGGTCCCTTAATTGTTCTATCACCTTCACTAATAGTAATGTTACCTTCCAGGATCAGACTTCGGGACAGACGATTGGCGTCGAATGTGACTCTCAAGGCCTCTACTACTTCTCTACATCATCTACCACATGCTCCACCACAGATTCTCCACTCACTATACATGCGCACTTAGGTCATCCAGGTCTTCCCAAGCTACAAAAGTTAGTGGCCAGTGTATCTAAATTATCCATTTTACATTGCGACTCTTGTCAGTTAGGGAAATATACTCGTAGTCACTTTTCCGATCGAGTCAATAAACAGACTGCGTACCCATTTGCTTTAGTTCACTCTGATGTTTGGGGTCCCCTGCGTACTGCGTCTACTTTTGAGTCTAGCTATTTTGTAACCTTTATTGATGATTTTTTCACGTTGCACGTGGCTATTTTTAATGAAGAATAGATTTGAATTGTTTTCTATTTTTGAACAATATTATCGGGAAATAAGAACCCAATTTGGTTTGTCTATTCGTACCTTAAGAAGTGACAATGCACGTGAATATTTATCCCAACAATTTCAAACTTTTATGTCATCAATGGTATTCTCTACCAAACATATTGCCCTCATACACCTCAACAAAACAGGGTAGCCGAACGTAAAAACCGGCATTTCGTAAAAACCACTCGAACCCTACTTCTCCATGGTAATGTTCCTCTCTGGTTTTGAGGAGATGTTGTGTTCACGGCATGTTATCCTATACATCGAATTCCCTCATCTTTCCTTAATAATAAAATCCCTCATTCAATCTTGTTTCCAAACTCACCCCTTCATCCAATTCCCTCTCGAGTCTTCAGGTCAACATGTTTTGTATGCAATCTCTCCCCTAAACTTGATAATCTACCAGTTTGATCACTCAAGCGTGTCTTTCTTGGTTATCACCGATCCCAAAAGGGTTATCGTTGCTATTCACATAATCTACAACGATACCTCGTATCAGCCGATGTTACCTTTTTTGAGTCTGTTCCATATTTTGAGTCCAATAAAGAAACTCCAGAACCCCTTCAGGAAAGTACTCCCACACATCTTCTGGAAGTCCCATCTGTTATTATTCCCTATCATTCCAGGGAACCTGGCACACTAAATACCCCTACAGTTGACCCTTCCACTTCTCGTCCACTTCAAATATATCAGCGTTGCGAACCAACGTCTGTCGTACCTATCCTTGAGGTTATACCGACCCTTGAGGTCATTACAGACTCTTCTCTGATGCCTTCACCATCAACGGATTCGATCCTGAAACCTAAGTCTGATTTTCTAATTGCCCTTCTAAAAGGTATACATCAAACACGAAATCCTTCTTCACATTATATTAATTTATGTTATCATCGCCTTTCCTCTTTGCAGTATATTGATTTGTCTTTTTTGTCTTCTGCTTCTATTCCTAAAACTCCAGGTGAAGCATTATCTCACCCAAAGTGGAGGCAAGCAATGATTGATGGAATGTGTGCTCTTAAAAGTAGTGGTACTTAGGAACTGGTTCCTCTACCCCTGGGAAATCTTTAGTAGGTTGTCGTTGGCTTAATATATTGAAGGTTGGACCAAATGGTAAGATCAATCGATTTAAAGCTTGCTTGGTAGACAAAGAATACACTCAGATTTTTTGGTTTAATTATAGTGGATACCTACTCGCCAATAGCCAAGATGGCATCTATCAGACTTCTTCTATCCATTGCAGTCATTCTACATTGGACTCTTCATCAACTTTACATCAAAAATGTCTTTTACATGGTGATCTTTTGAAGAGGAAGTATATATGGAGCAACCACTTAGGTTTGTTGCTCAGGAGGAGTCATCAAATATGGTTTGTAGGCTACACAAGTCTCTTTATGGTCTTAAGCAATCTCCGAGAGCTTAGTTTTGCAGATTCAACACTGTAGTACAACAGTTTGGTATAGTACATAGTGAAGTTGACCTATTTTTTATCGTCACTTAGCCCAAGAGTGCATTTATCTTATTGTGTATGTAGATGATATCGTCATAACTGGTAGTGATCAGTAGGGAATATTTCAGGTAAAACAACATCTCTCAAATCAATTTCAAACAAAAGATCTTGGTAAACTCCGCTACTTCTTGAAAATTGAGGTGGTCCAATCTAAAGATGGTGTGGTGATTTCCCAGCGGAAATATGCTATGGATATTTTGGAAGAAACAAGGTTGTTGAATGCTAAACCAGCTGATACTCCTATGGACCCAAGTGTCAAACTTCTACCCAATCAGGGGGAGCCTCTATCTAATCTAGGAAGATATAGGAGATTAGTTGGAAAGTTGAATTATCTCACAGTCACTCGTCCGAATATTTCTTTTGCAGTTAGTGTGGTAAGCCAGTTCTTAAATTCCCCTTGTCAGGAGCACACGGAAGTTGTTATCCGGATTCTAAGATATATCAAATGTGCTCCAGGAAAAGGTCTTGTGTTTGAAGATAAAATACATACTCAGATAGTTGGATACTCCGATGCTGATTGGGCAGGATCACCCATTGATAGACAATCCACCTCGGGATATTGTGTAGTTGTTGGAGGAAGCCTTATATCCTGGAAAAGTAAGAAACAAAATGTAGTTGCAAGATCAAGCGCCGAGGCAGAGTATAGGGCCATGACAATGGCAACATGTGAACTTATTTGGTTAAAACAGTTTCTTAAGGAATTTCAAATTGAAGAAACAAAACCAATGACACTTATTTGTGATAATCAAGCTGCATTGCACATTGCTTCAAATCCAGTCTTCCATGAGAGGACCAAACATATTGAGAAAGAATTTTACTTTGTCAGAGGGAAGATCAAATCAGGCGACATCGTCACAAGCTTTGTCAAATCTAATTATCAATTGGCAGATGTGTTTACGAAATCCTTGCGAAGCCCCAGAACAAAGTATATATGTAACAAGCTTGGTGCATTTGACTTATATGCTCAAGCTTGTGGGGAGTGTTGATATTTGTAAATATATATAGTGTTAAGAATATTTGTATATAGAATAGTCCCACATCGACTATATCATGTAATTAATTGTAATATCTTTATATATAATAATGTCTTCGTAGTGCTTTTTAAAACACACAATTTAATCTAAATGTCTCTTAGTCTCGCTTATCTCAACAACACCCACTTCTTTTAACATATACTTTGGAAACATCATCAAGAGTAACAGAAGAATGATTACTAGAATGACTAAAAGAGAACAAATACCTGAGTCCCCTCCATATGATCATTGGCGCCGAAATAAATAACGCAACACCGAGAAGTATATGATAGACGCGCAATAAGATTATCTGTTTGGACAAATGTGACCGTGGAGGAAGATGTATATGACTACTAGGAAATCAAAAAAATGTGCATGGCTATTAAACTCTTAATCACTCATAACTATTATATGCTCTTCATTTTTTGGATTGAGTGGGTCAGACTAAGACATTGTTTTAGCAAAGTGAGGATTAACTTGTGCATGGGTAAATCAATTTTGATAGTGACCAAATTCTCTACAACAAAAACATTAGCTAGGAGCATCGTGACCACCACCCACACACAAACACACACGACCACATCCACCGATACCTTCTGTACCTCCATTATGAAAATCATTGCTACCTCCAGTTTGCACAACTAAGGCTAAAAGGTTAAACGGATCACTGTCTGTAATAGTAAGTTGTGATTCCACAAAGGATGGTTACATAACTTGAGAGAAAACTATAGTAAGGTTATCAACCTGTTTATTGGACATAACTTGGGATCAAACCACCTCATACTCTAAATCAAGACCAGAAGACCAACTCAAGGCTATAAGTTTATTTTATTGAGTTAACATCTCTTCGACAAATCAACATCCTATAAGAGAAGTTAACTCCTTGTATATTTCTTAAACTCCAGAAAATAATCCATCAACTTACATTTATCATATTTGGGGTGGAAAATCTTTTGCAAAAAAGCATAAATACGATTCGGATCATCAGATTTATCAACAAAAGAATTCAAAAAATCCCACAACTCTTTCACATTTCTGTAGTGAGTAATAATCGATTAAACTCGCATATCAACAAAATTACAAGGCCAAAATTTGTTTATCCTCGGTATTCCATATCGTTGTTGTCTTTGATTCCTTTAGACATGTTTTTGTTAAATGTTCATCCTTTCCCATTATCGTAAGACTAACTTCAACTAGATACTTCCACTCCATATAGTTCTCACCATCCACATCAAACTTGATGTCGGTGAGTTTTGTGGAAGTAGTAAAAAACTCGAAAAATGGGCTTCTTAGAACTACATTCGACGTTATTTTCAATTTTTTTCGACATGGTTCAACCAACAACACAACAACACACACGATTTCAACTTGAAACCTCACATAATACACTATATCAATGTATAGAACACCACCAAAACGACACTAACAGCCATCGAAACCACCGAGAGAGTCCTATCCTAAAACCACGAACCATCTGTTGTCGAAAACACGTGTTTCAGATAGCGCACACAAAACGTTAAAAAATCGCGATTTCGCTAATCTACGAATATCTTCTTGATTCGGCCTCCAAATTTTTTTCACCCTTCCAACAATGCTTAAATGGTCTTCTCTAAAGTATTTGGTAGGGTTAGATTTATTTTTTATTTTTTTTTTATACGACAAACTTTTCTAGCCCTAACTACCATATAGAAAGAGAGAAGAAATATGAATAATTAATCAAATATACTAGAGTGTTAAGTGATCTCATGTTTATATTATAATAGTAGATTAAAAGAATAATAACAAATGGATCAAGTTTGTATACTTAATACAAAATCCTAGTAATATAGTAGGTTAAAAGATGTTCATTTAGAGAAGATTTAACACACTAACCAAGGGTTTGGCCTCAATCTAGTTCGAAGCTCTGTAAAAATAAAATAGAATACTATGAGAGTGGCGTATAGCCTTCCCATATATAGGTGACATTATATATCCCAATTTTATTATATTCATAATATAAGGTCCTTGTGCTTTCTAGTATCACTCAAAATAAAGCAAAGAATGCTTCTGATCAACATTTCAATTCCTCTCAATGCATGAAACAAACGGATAAATTCATCAATTCCTTAACATTGCTTATAAACATGCTTCAAGAGTAAAAACTTTTTTAAAAGGTGGAGAGGCTTACAATGCAGACATATACCAAAGCACAAGTATTACTATTTAACTATATCAAACGTTAACCCAGTGAAATACCGTAAAGCACTAGCGGGATAATGCATTCATTACTTCTGTCTTTCTTAAGAACTAGCGGGATACCTAGGGATGGCAATGTGCAGTTAGAGTTAGGGGTGTTCATGGTTCATGAACTGCATTGAACCGAACTACATTTATGGTTTGGTTCAGTTTACAATAACTCTTTCAATAAAAATTCAGTTAATTGCTAAAATGGTTACAATTCAATTAAAAACTAGTTTAGAACTAGTTTATATTTATAAACTGGTTTATAATCAATTACAATTTTTTTATATTTTCGAAAAAACTCGACTTTTTCATATTTTCGAAAAAACTCGACTTTTTAATATTTCTGACAAACTCAACTTTTTCATATTTTTCAGAAAAACTTGACTTTTTTATATTTTCGAAAAATCTCGACTTTTTCATATTTCCGAAACAACTATACTCATCTTGACCATCTAGACCAGCAGTTGAGGGCACCAAAAAAGAAGCAGCTTCAGGCGATTATTTACAATTTTGCGTTTGTTATTTTGTCTCAAATAATGAAAGGTTTGTCATCAATTTTTGATGTAATGAAAATGTGGATTCTGCATACGTTATTGGTAGAAGTAAAACGTGATTGAATCTCAGCAGTATTATTTTTTACTAGAAAAATACACGGTTAAGCTAGATTATTTGGGCTTTCAAATGTTGTAATATAAAGTTGTCCTAACAAATTAATTACTTTCACAGATGTTTCCGAGATTAAGTGGTTGCCATAAATCCTAAAAATGGCCTAAGATGAAAATTGGTTAACATTTGAAACAGGCTGGATAAAAACGAAACTTTTGATAAACAAGGGATCAAATAAAATATGAACACAAGGGACCAAATAAAATATAACTGTGGAAGCTTCAACCACACAAAGGTTTTAGATTCTAAAACACGTACGTGTACTCAAGAGATTAAATTAGCCTTTGCTATCATATACATGTATGATATGATATATCCGTTGATGAGTATAGTTGCTCTTAATTAATTAGCTAACTAGGAAAAAAAATATTTATAGGAAATAAAAAATATATTTTCTATTTTTTTATTTTTTTTATTTTTAATTTTAGGATTTTTTTTTAAATTTTTTGTAAATTTTTTATTCCTTTTATTAAAAACTAATTAATTTATATAATTAAACCAGTTTATAAAAGAAAATTGGTTTTGAATCGGTTTTAAGCTGAATTTGAATTGTTTTATTTAAATGGTTCAATTCATTAACCATTTAAATGGTTCAGTTCTTTTATAGTGCAATGCAGTTCAGTTCTAGTATACAATTCAGTTAACCATATTTTTGAACACCCCTAGTTAGAGTAGGGTACTATAGTATCCGTCCCCAAACCTGCGGTTTAAAAAAATTCTCGTACCCGAGCCCATACCTGCTTGGGCACCAACGTTTGTACCCGTACCCTATAGGTACTAAGTACCCATACCCATATCCGTTTACCCGCATTTTTAATAAAAAATCATGATCAACTGTAATTTATCATGTCATTTTAATTTTTTTAACAAAATTTTAAAAAAAATTGAGGATGTTGTTGTTGAGTTAAGAAATAAACAAACATTTATATTAAAATGCGTAGAAATTTGAAAGTGATGTATTTAATAAAATTGTTAGATTAATATATGTACATAATAATAAAAATAAAAAAATATAAATATACATCGTGCGGGCATGGGGCGGGCTGGGTACTAAGATACCCGTACCCGCACCCATACCCGCTTATTGTAATGGGTAATTGTCCGTGCCCATACCCATTTTGCGGGTTTTTACCCTACCCGTTGTGGGTAAATTTTGAGGGTACCCACTAGGGATGGGTATAATTGCCATCCCTAGGGATACCTGTGCATTCGCACGGGTACCCGGCGGTGACGCGCATTTGTTTTCATTTAAAATTTGAAAAAAAATAGAATTAATAAAAATCAGTAAATATAAAAAAATATAATTTATATTTTATAAAAAAATAGAATCAATACCCGCGAGCATCGGTTGATATTATATATATATATATATATATATATATATATATATATATATATATATATATATATATATATATATATATATATATATATATATATATATATATATATATATATATATATATATATATATATATATATATATGCAATAATTTAGTTTTATAAATATCAAATAATATCATAGTATTTGTAAATATTATTTTAACTGTATAAATAAATATTATTAACATAAATAAATATATTTTATTTAACTGTTATTACAAATATCTATTTCATGGGATACTCACAGGGCCGGCCCTAGGGGCAGGCCACCAAGGCTACCGCCTAGGGCCTCAAAATATAACTTTTATATTAATTTGGTTTTTATAAATTGTTTTTTGAAAATATTTTTTTAATGATTTAATATATCAATTAGATAATAATATATTTTAAAATATATAATAATAATAATTATTTACAATAAATATTCTTTGATTTATTAATTTAAAAATCATATTTATGAATAATAAATTTTTAAAATTTATAAGATAATATGGAGAAATTATATCTATTTTTGTATTTTTTTTATTTTAGCATTTTTTTTCCATTATAATTTTTAAATAATAATAAGAGTGTTTAGATGAATTAATTTTATTATTAATTAAAAATCAAATTCTAAATAAAATTAATTATAATAATTTAATGCTTTTATATCTAAAAATATCTAAAATATATATTAATTTAATTAAATGAATGAATTATAATAATTTTATTATATTAAAAATATTTAATTCTAAATTCCGCCTTAGGCCTCCAGATGTGTTGGGCCGGCCCTGGATACTCATATTAGTACCCGTATGTTCATCCGAGTACGGGTGTGTTATGCGCATTTGTTTTTTTTTGTAAATAGGATTAATAAAATTAGTAAATATAAAAAATATAATTTATATTTAAAAAAATGATAGAATCAATACCGCGGACATCGGTTGGTATTTGTTATAAAAATATTTATGCAATGATTTAGATTTATAAAAACAACCAATAATATAATATTTGAAAATATTATTTTAATTGTATAAATAATATTTCACTTGTTCCCAATTATAAAATTATTTGGATCATCCATATACTTTTTGTTCATATATAAAAATAAAGTTCAATCTAAAATATATAAATTTTTCCCGTGTAAAAATATTTGTCTCATATGCTTTTCTATATTATCAATGACTTCATTTTCTCCGTTTCACTAATTCAGTTTTGCTAGTAGATATATATTTTCTCTTACAATCTCCTAATTTATGTAAGGTTTATTAAAAATATATCTTTTGTGGGATACCCATAAAGATCATAATTAAGTAATAAAATTTTAAATAATTAACAAATTTTTGAAAATAAAATTGAAATTTTTGATATTTAACTCATTTCTAGAATAAAATGTTAAATTTATCAATATTTTTTATAAAAATTTAATATATAATAAAATGTATTTAATGATATTTATACAATGGATTTGAACGATACATTTTTTAAAAAATTTAAAAATTTAGTTTAATCCATTGTAAAAAATAATCAAACTCAAAAATCAATTATACACCTTTAAAGGTCATGTATGATATTCATTTATAATAATAAGGGCACATATCCCTTATAAAGCTCTCTAATTTCTTAAAGAACTATTTTAGTTATAGTTAAAATTACTCTTGTTCTATAAGAGAAGAGCTTAGTAATTTATTAGAAGAAATTTAACACATTCTTAAGTGTAAGGATAATGCATCATTAATTATAATTTATGGTGTGCGTCTCGAGGCACTATAGATATAGATATAAGTCACTGTAGATATAGATATAGGTCTTCTATATTGTCATATCAATATTTTTTATTATTTTCAGACAATAATAGTAAAAATATCACATCAATTAATTTTCATATCTTTATTCAACATATTTTCTAGTTATATCATATTTTTAATTAATCTTTTATTGAAAAATAATTTTTTTAATAGTCATCAATTTTAGGGTTTAATGCAAGAATATTTAATTATTTTATAAATAATATTCTTAATTACTTGTTGAAGAGAAATAAATGAATGTAATTAAATTATAAATATATTTACAAAATAATTAATGATATAAAGAATAATACATTTTATTAATATTGTAATAATAATTTTATGGTATAAATGACACTAAATAATTTTATTTCCCTTATAATTAGAAGATACAAAATATACTCCCTTCATCCCAAAAAAGTTTATTATAATCCTACCAATAATCATACCAATAATATCCATAATAATTATAATAAGACAATTTTTTAACCAAAAAAGTTTATTATATTTAAAAGAAAAACATATATTTATTTATTTTTGGATTATAAATACAATTTATTATATATTTAAAAATATTTAAATCAACGATAAATTTTTCTCTGTATGTAAATATTATTTTTGTTCTGACGTTATGTATAAAATATTTTGATCAATAGAAAAATTGTTCCCATTTACAAACAAAAAAAAATTAAGTTTCAATCATTTATTTTAAAATATTTTAAATTAATTTATACAAAAACATATATTTTTCTCGTATTTGAATAATTAAATTAATTTATAAGAAATCTATATTTTTCTCATATTTGAAATATATATAAAAATTTAATATACATTGTTTTTTAATAATAAATATATTTTATGAATGTTAAGAATTAAGACAACGAATTATAAAAAGAAATAAATTAATTAATTAAGACCATTAATATAATTATATAATAATTTAAAAAATATTTGCTACAACATATATGTATTAACGTTATATTTAAAAAATAATTGATATTTTAATATAACTACATATTAACCAAAATTAGTAATGTTACTATAAAATAATTTTTTTTACTTATATTAATGATTTTGATTACTATATAGTTATATTAGTTTGTTGAATACTACTCCCTCCGTCTCACAATAGGTGTCCTTTTTTATTTTTTTATTTGTCTCAAATTATTTTTGTCCCTTTAGAATACCAATGTAATATTTATTATTTCTTTCTACTAACTTACCCTTATTTATTGTATTTTAATTCATTTAACTACTCCACTATCTATTATTAATAAGGTTATTTTAGTAAATGACACTCGTTTTATCATTGAAATCAACACAATTAATCATTATCTTAAAAAGTGTGAAAATCTCAAAGAGAACACCTATTGTGAGACGGAGAGAGTATTATATAACTATATACTGGATGACTCAAGTGAAAATACTTAATTATTCAAAATCATTAATATAATTATGTAATAATCAACAAACTAATATAACTATATAATAATTAAATTCTCTAATATAAGTAAAAAAAAATTATTTTATAGTTATATTAATAATTTTTTTTAATATGTAGTTATATTAATTTATTACTTTTTCTTTTTGAATACAATGATAATATATATATGTTTTTATTAATTTATTAACTTTTTAATATGTTAGTATCAAATACTTTTCAGATAATTATATAATTATATTGATGTTTTTAATTAATGTATTAATTGTTTTTGATATAATAACAATAAATATTTGTATATTAATTAGAATGGTGGTTAATATTATGGTGTTGAGTTTGAACATTGGAAACCTGTAGATGGTTTATTGATACTTTTTTGGTCTAACAGCCGTAAATCATTAAGCTATTTTTTTTAAAAAAGTTAATGTAATGATGTCTTATGACATAGTACAAGATAACAGTTGATTGGTTAGACACTACACTGATATTCATTAAATAGAAACTGACAAAATATTATACTTTTAGACAATATGATTGAGTTAAAAAAGTTGTACCAAACCAAATACTTGGGCTCGAGTGGTAAACGAGCTCCTGCTAAGGGACGAAGGTTTGGGGAATACCGAGTTCAATTCCTGGTAGAAACAATACTTTGCCAGTGTCAGTACCTCTCGGCACGAGCTCTGGATTACTAGGACCCCTTTCTCCTGGGAACCATAGTGCACAAAGCAAAAAAAAAAGGTGTATGTAAATTAATAATCATTTAAAATGATCATTATAAAGGTTCTTCTTTTATAAAAATTAAATTGTAATAATGATCATAAGTGTAATACCCCATATTATTTAAATGTTCAATTGAATAACAGATGAGCATCTATGTGCTCTATCTTTGGTAAATTGGATTAACGGAATCCTCTAAGTGATTTAAGTATGGTCAATTGGGATCGATAGAGCAACTGGTGAACTCTGAAGAGACAGATTGGTATTTATTAGCACGAGAGAGTATTTTAAGATAACTCTAATAATTGATCAATTGGGCTGAGATGACAAAATATCAATTGGAGATATTTTACCCTGTTGGAATTATATTATATAATAAGTTTTATATATATATATATATATATATATATATATATATATATATATATATATATATATATATATATATATATAAAGAAAGAGAAAGAAAAGAGAAAGAAAAAGATAGTAAGAAGAAGAAGAAAGAAGAAAGAGGAAATGGAGAGAAAGAAGAGAAGAAGTTCAAGGAAGAAGAAGAGAAAGTTGGAGCATTGGATCATCATCTTCTTCAAACTCCTCTTCGCTTATCAGGTGGGTTCTAGTTAGACGCTCTAAGTTCTAGAATTAAGGATTTAGAACTTAGGTTAGAGTTGAGAGAAAATGATTAAACGGATAAATCAATGAAATCTAACGGATGAAATTTGATATAAATGCATGAGAATACTTGTTGTTTATGTTGGAACATGTTTTGGGTGTTTTTGGTATGAATTTGAAGTGTTTGGGTGGAAGAAATGATGGATTTTGGCCCAAAATGACCCATAACAGCGCTGCTGCGAATTTCTGTGTTCACGGGTTCGCATTACAAACCCAAGAAGAAGGGAAAATGAATGTTCTCCTAGAAGTTCGCATTGCAAACTTTATGCCTTTTTTCTTCTGCCATGGTTCGCTGGGGGTTCGCATTGCGAATAGGAAAGCGAACGTGACAGATTTCTCATTTTGTTTCCTCCATAACTTTTGATCCGTAACTCGGATTGACGCACGGCCGGATGCGTTGGAAAGCTATTTCAATGCTCTTTATGATAGTGAAATATAATCATATGTTTATGCCTTGGATTGATAAGAAAAATATGGAAAAGTAATGTATGTGTGGAAAGTGTGGTTTATGTTTCCACCGGAAATTCATGAATCGGGAAGCCGATTGATATGGGACTTAAAGCCTTGGAAAGAGAATCCAATGTGCTATTAAATGGTATGTGAGACCATGATTTAACCAAGGATGCTTGGTAGAGGATAGTAGTGGCTTGTATGCCTTGAAATATGTGTGAACTATTACGTGAAAAGTGATGTTTTATGTGATGTGTGATTATATGTGTTTACTTGTAATATTTGTGTTATGCCATGTCTATCTAATTGTGAGTTGTGAATTGTTGATGAAAGAAATATGCATGTTAAAATGAATTAGGAAGAGTGAGGAAACTTTACCCCAAAACAAATGGCATAGTTAAGATTGTTATAATTCTAGGTTGTGAATAGAATTGTGATAAACTCTGGATGGCGACGCTCGTGCATTCATTGACGAGTTCTGGCCTAGAGTAAATAACTTAGTGACAAAGCTCGTGCATGCGGGGCCGATACGTATGTCTGACAACGCTCGTGCGTGAGGGGCCGAGGCGTGTATCCATTTCCGAAATGACAACGATCGTGCGTGAGGGCCCGAGGCGTGTGTCCATTTCCGAAATGGTATAGAAAAGAGTGAACACTAGTATGGAACATGTGTATTAACCATTGTGGTTTTGTGAAAAGACAAAAGAGGTCTTAAGGCTAATGTGTCCTTGTGATTGTCGAATACAATCACGTTTATATGTGTGATCACGTAATCGTAACCAGTTCTTTGAGTTGCAGTTTCATGAGTCTCGAGCTCCTCTGAAACAAGGCATGGTACTTGGCAGGTTTGATTCCCGTGTGTAGTACGAATGGAACCTAAGGGTAGAGACATGTGATGGTTAATAGGCCATGTAAAGTGACGGTTCACGGCTAACAGGCCGATGTTCCCGAATCCATTTCGTATGCCAAGTAAATTATAAGGATCCATGACTCGGGCCGACTTCTAGACATAGAAGAGGACGGAAAAAGGGGATGCCTTGGTACGGTTATTGATTAGTGATAAAACTGTGAGTTAACAGACTCATTGCATGTTTCCATATAGTGTGAGATTGTGAGATTGTGAGTTTGTGAACTCAAAGTCATTTCCCTTCCCCTTGACTTGAGTTAGGATTTGATAGAACCTTGTAAAGCCGAGAGAATCCATAAGATAGGGAACTCACTGAGATTTAATGTATCTCACCCCACTATTGTTGATTACTTTTAGGAAGCATTTGCAGGTTCGATTTACAAGTGGAGCTATGCTTGGATGTTTCAAGAGAAGCTTAGTTGAGCTTATTTTCCGCTGTGTATTTGTTGTATACAATTGAGGATATTGTATGTTGATCTTAGTTTTTATATTTTTTGGCTGATTTCCATAGCTTGTACCATAGTTTGTATTTATGTTTAGAATGGTCAAGTATGTGAATTATGCCATTAGGCACTTATGATGGTGTCAGTACCAAATAAAACACTTGTATGGTATTATTCTAGATAAAATATTATACAGGGCGTTACAGTTGGTATCAGAGCAGGTCGTGTCCTCGACCTAGCCTTGAAACATCATAAGTAAATCTTTTCCTGCCTCTTAAGTGTGTCTTGCTAGCATGACTCTTAATATCATACTATGTAGTGTTGGGCCTAATCAACCTAATATTATGTATGTGATAGGTAGAATCATGGTTGAGCGACCACGAGGATTTCGAAGTGTTGTCGAAAATTGTGCTGTGAGGGAAGGCTCAAGCCAAGAGTTAGTAGTGTGGAGTTTGGTCAGCTCAGTTGAGGTTTTAGTAGAAGTTATGATTTGAGTAACATGGAATTAAAGAGTAGTGTGTTGTAGAGTACTCCTTTGGAATGGATGGAGTCCGAAAGTTAAGGATCTCTACTGGACGATTGGTTAAGGTATTGAGAAATATGTAAAATTGCTAGTGGAGCTGGATTGACCACTAGTATGGATAGAAATTTTGAGTAATCTCATTCCATGGAAAAGAAAAGTTGTTTTGTGTAATGTGTGACGTAAGGTCTGGAAGTGAGATAAATATTGGTGCTTCAGTTTTTTTTGTCGTTATGGTATCTTGAATGGACGAGAGTACCTTAAGGAATGTGTTCGGAACAATGTTTTCTAACTGGAAAAAGTGAGAGTTAGGGAAGTTCGGCTTTCATGGGAACCTAAAGTGGTAGTGAAGTGTGAGAAGGAAACACAGGGATGTGTTTACATACTTCAAGCGAAATAAGTATGTGCAGGACGAAGAGTGGGAGATAAATTATGTATCTTCAGTTATGAAGGGGGATTAAGTTCGAGATAATACTTCAGGTTTTCTATTTTCAGTAAGAGACCAATTTGGAATTTGGAAATGTTAAATTACCCAAGGAACCGTATAAGGTATCGTGTTGGAGAAAGAATGAGCTTCATTTAGTAACAGGAAGTGTAGTGATACGGACCGGAGTAAGTTGTATTAAGAAGCAGAGTAAGTATCTTGGATTTAAGGAAATTTTAGTATGATGATTTTATATTTGGATCTAAGAGGATTACCATGGAGAGCAAAGTAAACGCGATGTAGAAATGGTATTGACAGTATATTATGAGGAAATGACAACAGAATGTATTTTGGACGAGTGTGCAATAAGGTTTTAAGGTGGTAATGAACCTATAGTTAAGGAAGTGTAATCAAGGATGGTTCACCCATGAGGATCCTGTTAGTATGACGTGGAATGAGAAAGTTACACCTTGGTGGTAAGGACAAGCGTAGTAGTAGCACCGGAGTCACAAGTGTACGTGATGGATTCTTATTCTTGAGACAATTGTGAAGGGACGTACCTTGTGAAGCAGTGAGTATTGTATCCAAAGAAGTAAGATTGCGGTAAACAACGAAAAGCAATTTAGGACTTATTACGGACTAAGTGTAAATCATGGAACGATTTATACCGGAAGGGTTTGGTAAATAGTTGATGAGAATTGTCGGTTGCGAATCTTCCATTAAGTAATCTGGTGTAAGTGGGATGTGTAATGGATAGTGAAGGGTAAGAAATTCTGGGTTAGTGTGCGAAGTGATGAAAAGGTTCTTCAAGAGGATGTATTAACCCGATTTATTTTCAAGTATAGAGAGAACTTATGTATTTGTGAATAATCAGAATATTAGGAATCTACCCTTTTGTTGGACTGAGAACGTTGTTGTTTTAATTCTCACCAAAGAGTTCAAGTGAGAGAATAAGGTGGTATGCTTGATATGAGATGTCCATCAATTTTGTGGTATTGTGTAACAGTTGTGTGTTGGATTTTGCTTATGGACGAATTAAGTATGAGTTGTGATGACTTTTGAATTATAAGAAATTGGTTTTTCAGCTTCTGCAGCAGTGTTAACCGATTAACGTAATGGGGTTAACCGCTTAACACATGCAAGGAAGGTGTTTTACGTTGAATTTTGAGAAGTTAACCGATTAGCTCAGATGGGTAATCGATTAACGTGTGTGTAAATTGTGAATTTCCTTAGGAACCATCATCTGTATTTTGTTACCTTATGTTGCTCCGATTGGAGAGTATTGTGTGAATGGAAAACCGGAATTGCAAGTAAATGAAAGACGAATTTGTGTTTTGAAATTGGAACTTGTGGAAGGGTGTTACTTAGTCGATAATCTGTTTAGATGACAAAGGAATTTGACTTCGAGGAAGTAATCTTATGAACTGGGTTGAGTGTGAGAAAGTCTTAAGTGTATTATTATCATTACTGTAAAGAGTCTTGAGGACGAAGTTAAAGAATACCCACGAAGTATTGATCTTGTAAAGAATGTTTCGGTGTGAAATTTTGGTGTTAGTAAGGTATGAACGGTTGGTCCGAGTTAGTAATTGTTATCTTCCGCGAGTTCATGATATTGGATTTAGACTCTGCGAAAGTAGTACCAGGTGTGTACAGTTGTACCGCCACAGACTGTCTTCGTCGCACTGCGAAGGATTTGTTCGCAAAGCGAACACTCGCTAGGAGTTCGCAAAGCGAACCAACTGATATCATTCCTTTATTCTTTGGCAGTTTGTACCATTTCTTGTGTCTTGCAACTTCGATCATTTAATACCTTTCTCTGCACAATAATCAGAAGTAGGAATTTGAAAGTTATCTTTCCAAGTACGAGTAAGAATTAGACGTTCCGAAGTTAAGTATGTAACTTGGAATCGTTTATGAAACGGAACAAATGAGAAAAGTGGACTCAATTGAGGAACGTGGCATAGCCTTCAAAAGTATGGGTGTATGAGGAGTGTTGTATGTGAATTGGTGAGTGGTATGGAAACTCACAATTTCGCTTTGAATGGTTTAAGTTTTGATAAGTGATGACTCTCACATGATTGAAGTCCTATGTTGGTATTACGTTGTTATTATCTGAGATCTCGAATCAGCAAGGAACCTTGAGTAAATCGGAAAAACCGTAAGAATAATCGATTTGGAATGTGGTAACCATAACCGGAGGTTGTTAAGTTATTTTGAGATGTATTGATTCGAGTTTAGAATGATTTTTTTTGGAGTTGTATATGTTACGGTTGTAGCAGTGTAACTCCTGTACCTTTATCGTCTGGAGAGTGTTAGACAGATGTTAAGATATTGTGTGTTGGCGAGGAAATTGTTCTACTATAAGACGTCAACAAGTTTCTTGTACCGTTGGTTAGTAGGGATCCCAGTAAATAAGTGTGTTCTCCGTGGACTGTTAGCTACTTGGTAATGCTCAAGAATTCGCGATGTTCTACTGTTAGAAATTGGGTTACACAGTGGAAGGTGACAAATGAAAGAGTTCAGTTAGACTAATAAGGATTTGAGTGATTGTTGCTTGTAAGTATGGAAATAAGGAGATCTTGTTCTAAGTGTATTACCTTTTTGGTGTGATACGAAAGAAGTGAACTATCGGATATAATGGTTGCAATGTTTAGTATCAGACCAGATGGAACTAGTAAAGGAGTCGTTTGACATTTTATGAAGTGGGTTTGAACGTTAAAGAATTTATGAAAGGATAAGTCATTGGGGATTACAGGAAGTTAAGAAATCACTGAATTACATCGCGAAGATGTGTTGAGGGTTGTTGTCATAATTTGAGATAAGCAGTTATGGTTTTGTGTTGTGACTCAGTAGAAGAGTATAGAATGGTGTATTTCTGCTAAAGGTAAGATATGACAAAGTCTTTTGTATGGAACAACAGAGGAATTATGGAAGGGCAAGTTAGAATTAACCCAAAATTGGAACAAGAGTATGATTAAGGACGTGAGTTTGATAATTTGTGAAAATACGAATTTTGGTCTATGAAGACAAGTTGGAATTGGGATACGTCATAGTTGTTAACGGATGCAAAGGTAAGTGTGAATCTAAGACAATGATACAAGTTGTGGTTGTTGTCGAGTAGAGGAAATTCGGGGGCGAATTTCAATTTAAGGGGGGGAGAGTGTAATACCCCATATTATTTAAATGCTCAATTGGATATCAGATGAGATCAAATGAGCATCTATGTGCTCTATCTTTGGTAAATTGGATTAACGGAATCCTCTAAGTGATTTAAGTATGGTCAATTGGGATCGATAGAGCAACTGGTGAACTCTGAAGAGACAGATTGGTATTTATTAGCACGAGAGAGTATTTTAAGATAACTCTAATAATTGATCAATTGAGCTGAGATGACAAAATATGAATTGGAGATATTTTACCCTATTGGAATTATATTATATAATAAGTTATATATATATATATATATATATATATATATATATATATATATATATATATATATATATATTAAGAAAGAGAAAGAAAAGAGAAAGAAAAAGATAGTAAGAAGAGGAAGAAAGAAGAAAGAGGAAATGGAGAGAAAGAAGAGAAGAAGCTCAAGGAAGAAGAAGAGAAAGTTGGAGCATTGGATCATCATCTTCTTCAAACTCCTCTTCGGTTATCAGGTGGGTTCTAGTTAGACGCTCTAAGTTCTAGAATTAAGGATTTAGAACTTAGGTTAGAGTTGAGAGAAAATGATTAAACGGATAAATCAATGAAATCTAACGGATAAAAATCGATATAAATGCATGAGAATACTTGTTGTTTATGTTGGAACATGTTTTGGGTGTTTTGGTATGAATTTGAAGTGTTTGGGTGGAAGAATGATGGATTTTGGCCCAAAATGACCCATAACAGCGCTGCTGCGAATTTCTGGGTTCGCGGGTTCGCATTGCGAACCCAAGGCGAAGGGAAGGCGAATGTTCGCCTAGAAGTTCGCATTGCGAACTTTATGCCTTTTTTCTTCTGCCATGGTTCGCTGGGGGTTCGCATTGCGAATAGGAAAGCGAACGTGACAGATTTCTCATTTTGCTTCCTCCATAACTTTTGATCCGTAACTCGGATTGACGCACGGCCGGATGCGTTGGAAAGCTATTTCAATGCTCTTTATGATAGTGAAATATAATCATATGTTTATGCCTTGGATTGATAAGAAAAATATGGAAAAGTAATGTATGTGTGGAAAGTGTGGTTTATGTTTCCACCGGAAATTCATGAATCGGGAAGCCAATTGATATGGGACTTAAAGCCTTGGAAAGAGAATCCAATGTGCTATTAAATGGTATGTGAGACCATGATTTAACCAAGGATGTTTGGTAGAGGATAGTAGTGGCTTGTATGGCTTGAAATATGTGTGAACTACTACGTGAAAAGTGATGTTTTATGTGATGTGTGATTATATGTGTTTACTTGTAATATTTGTGTTATGCCATGTCTATCTAATTGTGAGTTATGAATTGTGGATGAAAGAAATATGCATGTTAAAATGAATTAGGAAGAGTGAGGAAACTTTACCCCAAAACAAATGGCATAGTTAAGATTGTTATAATTCTAGGTTGTGAATAGAATTGTGATAAACTCTGGATGGCGACGCTCGTGCATTCATTGATGAGTTCTGGCCTTGAGTAGATAACTTAGTGACAACGCTCATGCATGCGGGGCCAAGACGTGTGTCTGACAACGCTCGTGCGTGAGGGGCCGAGGCGTGTATCCATTTCCGAAATGACAACGATCGTGCGTGAGGGGCCGAGGCATGTGTCCATTTCCGAAATGGTATAGAAAAGAGTGAACACTAGTATGGAACATGTGTATTAACCATTGTGGTTTTGTGAAAAGACAAAAGAGGTCTTAAGGCTAATGTGTCCTTGTGATTGTCGAATACAATCACGTTTGTGTGTGTGATCACGTAATCCTAACCAGTTCTTTGAGTTGCAGTTTCATGAGTCTCGAGCTCCTCTGAAACAAGGCATGGTACTTGACAGCTTTGATTCCCGTGTGTAGTACGAATGGAACCTAAGGGTAGAGACTTGTGATGGTTAACAGGCCATGTGAAGTGACGGTTCACGGCTAACAGGCCGATGTTCCTGAATCCATTTCGTATGCCAAGTAAATTACAAGGATCCATGACTCGGGCCGACTTCTAGATGTAGAAGAGGACGGGAAAAGGGGATGCCTTGGTACGGTTATCGATTAGTGATAAAACTGTGAGTTAACAGACTCATGGCATGTTTCCATATAGTGTGAGATTGTGAGATTGTGAGTTTGTGAACTCAAAGTCATTTCCTTCCCCCTTGACTTGAGTTAGGATTTGATAGAACCTTGTAAAGCCGAGAGAATCCATAAGATAGGAAACTCACTGAGAATTGATGTATCTCACCCCACTATTGTTGATTATTTTCAGGAAGCATTTGCAGGTTCGATTTACAGGTGGAGCTATGCTTGGATGTTTCAAGAGAAGCTTAGTTGAGCTTATTTTTCGCTGTGTATTTGTTGTATACAATTGAGGATATTGTATATTGATCTTAGTTTTTATATTTTTTGGCTGATTTCCATAGCTTGTACCATAGTTTGTATTTATGTTTTAGAATGGTCAAGTATGTGAATTATGCCATTAGGCACTTATGATGGTGTCAGTACCAAATAAAACACTTGTATAGTATTATTCTAGATAAAATATTATACAGGGCGTTACAATAAGTGAATGAAGTAATATATTTAAAAACTTATAATTGAAATGGTAGATTAATTGAAACTGCTATGAATAAAAATGGTACAATATAATTTTTTTTAATTTATCATAAATTTAAATTTTAATATTATTAATTATGTTTTTATATGTTATAATATTTTTAAATATAAGTAAATATTATAATTTTAAAATAGAAAAACACATTTTTACAAATATTATTGAATTTTAATTTTCCCACTATTACATCTATTTTTATAGGAAAATATAATATCAATTGTACTATATTGTTTAAAACTCTAACCTTTATTTTAATTCTTATAGGTTTCAATATTATTTAAGATAATTAATACATTTGCCTATACATTTCCATAAGATTAATTTTACTTTCATTTTCTACGGTTATAATTAAAAAATAATTTATTCTTTTTGTTTATCTAACTTATTTATGTTTCATGTTTTTTTACTTTATATCACTTTTATAAAAATATTTTAACAACCCATATTTGAGACAGACTTTTTTATAATGTTGTGGTTGTGGAAAAAAAAAAGTGCAAAATGGTCAAATGGACTTGAAATCAGGAAAAAATGTGCTATTTACGTTAAACTTTTTAATTAGAATGTACATTTGATGTAATACACCATGTGTCTCCATATATTAAAATGGCGAATAGTAACATTGTAGATGTAGTAGGTAATAACGTAAGAACATTGTAGTAGTCTACCTTGCTTACCTATTATATAATAAATAAATTCCATTGCAGTAGTAGGTCGGTAGTAGTGTAAGAGTATTGTACAAGTAGTAGTTAACAGGTTAAGGATTATAATAGGACAGGGTAAGGATTGTAATAGGGGAATGGATTGCATCGTAGAAAGGGACATGTAGACCTAATAATAGGCCATACTTTTTAGCTTCACCATCATTGCATTGAAAGAGTGATAAATAGGTTCAAGTGGTGTTTTGGATTATGTAGGAAACAATAGTCTAATCATACTATTCACGCGTGGGAAAATGCAATAAGCAAAATTAATAGTATTATGAGAGCATCATATTTTCCTTTTGATTGAAAGTATGGCACCCAATTTTAAGACATTGAAAAAATAAAAAACGTTTATAATAAAAAATGAGATATTGCTAATATAAAAAAGGTTTATGAAATCCAAATAGATTTTACAATATTTACATTGTACATATGAAACTGATTTAGGAAATAATCATAGTTTAAAAATAGTATGATATAAATAGAAAATACGTAACATATGTTATTTTAGGTGACCTAAGTTGTATACGAAAATAGGTAATATGAATACAGGTGCAAAAAATTTCACGTGTTTATTATCAGTAGTTTCCATAGAAGTAGGGGTGGCATTGTCAGGGGTAGTTTGGTAAGTGAACAGGCCGCCAAACTCTATTATATAAGCAAAATATGTTGTGATTGACATATAGACAGAGTGGGTGATTGATTAGTGTGAAAATGTTTAGAAAACCCAAAATAATAATAAGATATTGCACTGAGTAGATATAAATATCTTGTCATGTCACATCAAATAAAAAGGGTGTGTCAATATCTACCATCATACATGAATAGTAATTTACATTGGAAATATCATAAAGGATGACATAATAATATTGAATTTGACATATTAGAATATTATTGAAAAAAGTGAGTCGCTCTATGTCCCGTCATTGCTGCAGACGCTTGTAACATTGCTGCTGAATTGCTTCATGTCCCATCAATTAAAATAAAATGCTGACTTGTATCTACTTTTATCTGCTTTATAATAAAAATAGAAAACTATTACTACTTGATAGAAGCAAATGGAAGATAGTGAAATTTATATCAAAATATTAAAAGATGCAATAATAAATAAAGTTTGGTTCATATGTACAAGTGATTCCAAAATAACATTTTTCTTGGGATAAAGGCACCACACATTACTTCTACCTGAATTAAGTTTAAAATCCATAGTATTAAACAATGATAGTCATTAAAATGAAAAATAAAACAATGATAAAAATAGAGGGAAGTATGATGAGTCGAATGGAAAAGTATTAAATGGAGAAATAAAACAATGCAAAAAATATGTTCTATACTCATTGATTTGACTAAATATTGAGTATTTTCAATGTTTGCCATAGTTAGTACAACTTACAATGCACCAGTTACTTTTTCCTTTTACATATAAGACTCTTTTTTAGACCATTTTCTTTCTTGCTCTTGAATATAGATTCTTGTTCCTTCTGTATAAAACATGTAAGAATTAAGTTAGAAACTAAACAATATTTTTTCAAAATAATGATTATATGAATATAACATAAAAGTAGCTTGAAATGTTTTTTATACTTAAATAGATATCAGTTCAGAGAATTAAATTTAAATGCATACTCGAAAATACTCAATGAAATGCATCTTATAAGAAACAACAATTAAATCTAATATGAATCAATGTTGTCAGAATTTCAGATTTCAAGTTCAAATTTCCCCATGCTACAACTTTATAAAGCTGTATAGGAGTTATTAGACAACACTGTACTATACCTACACTTCTATTTGAAAATTTAATATTTTATTATGTACAACGGTATAGACCATGTGCTTTTCTGCCATGTTCATAGAACCTACAATGCTATAAAAATTGATATTTATAATAATATTTGATTTAAGTGAAAAAAAAATAACAAAGCAATAGGCAAATGATGTGCCATTAAGTTAAAAGTATTGTATTGTCTAAGGATGTTGTAACATCAACTGATACAAAGTAATAGGCAAATAAAATGGCAATCACTTTTTGAAACTATGATTAAAATAACCAAAATTTATATAGTTTAAAATTAAAATGCATATCAGTTTTTATCTTTTCCAATTCAAATTAGCAGGCTGAGTAAAAAAATGATAAACTTACAAAGTAGCTAATGACTCTGTAGAGAAAGTAGCAGCATGTGCTTTTCTTATAAGAATTTGAGGATCATTGTTCACCTGCTAAATCCACCAATATTCAACATTTTATTAGCAAACAGCAGTACATGTACATGCATAGAAGCATTCTTATTAATCTATGGCTGAAAATGAGAAGATAAAAAACATTTATGATACCTCTTCATCTCCTACAAAATTGTAGGCATTAGCCATCAGTTCGCGCGGGAACAATGAAGGATCCACATCCTCTTTAGCCCAACTGCAAAGCATAACACAAAAAACATCTTGCGACAAATTATTTCAAAACAATATCTCAATATGATGCATAACATAACATCAAAGTTTAAATTAACGATTAAGTTGCAAAAATTGAAGTTAGTGAGAAAGTAAGTTACCCAGAGACACCATTGACAACATCAATAACTCCTCCATTATAGTTGCTCAGAAACAAAGCATCTTCCCCACATTTATCAACCTTACAAAAACACACAAAATATTATTCTTTATTCTTCATACAAAATATCAGATTGATTTTGACCAATTAGTGATGTGAATGGTTACTAATAAACATATTCAAATCATATGAAGTGAAAACATAATACCAACACTACACATCATCATCAATATCGTCTTCTCTCCAAAGTCTCCAACGTACGTTTTCTTTAATCATTATCCATTAATACTCACCTTCATACCACAAATAAATAAACAATGAATAATTAATCTCAAGACCAAAATTATAATAACTCAAAAAAATTGACAGATCGATAGTTTTATAAAAGAATGATGAAACATCTTCACCGGTAACAGCAGCAAGTAAAAGAAATAATGTTGAGAAAGACACTTACCATGTGAACACCATATCCATATACATAATAACAATCAAACTAAAATCTGCTCAGAACTTGCTCAAAAATTCTTCCCATAAATCAAAAACCTAAACAAACAAACACAAGTTATACTCATTCCTACATAATAACAATCCATAATCTAAAAATTTAGAAATCTAAAAATCTAAACCTGTTTTGATAGTTTTATAAAAGAATGATGAAACACCTTCACCGGTAACAGCACCAAGTAAAAAAAATATGTTGAGAAAGACACTTTCCATGTGAACCATATCCATCTACATAATAACAAATTCAACTAAAATCTGCTCAGAGCCTGCTCAAGAGTGTCTTCCCCCAAATCAAAAACCTAAACAAATAAACACAACTTATACTCATTCTTACATAATAACACTTCATACTCTAAAAATCTAGAAATCTAAAAATCTAAACTTATTTCAATAGTTATACAAAAGAAGGAAGAAACACCATCACCAGTAACAGCAGCAAGTCAAAAAAAATTATGTTGAGAAAGACACTTACCATGTGAACACCATATTCATCTACATAATAACAATCAAACTAAAATCTGCTCAAAACCTGCTCACGAGTCTCTACCTCCAAATCAAAAACCTAATCATACAAACACAAGCTATACTCATTCCTACATAATAGTCCAGATTTGCAAAAATTAGCACAAAAAATATTACTGAAATGCAAAAAAAAAAATTGTCAAAAAAACGATAAATATAATGGTTAAATCTTCAAAGTAAGATCACAAAACAGAAAAGATGCATAGTTTAACAATCATAAAAGTGAATGGAAAATATAGAGATTGAAAAGGGAATAAGAGATTTGAATAAAACATTTCCCGAAAAACCGTGTTTGAGATGAAACAAAGCATAAAAATTGAATCTTTACGTTTAAAAGTGTGAGGTGAAGAAAGAAAGAAGAGAGAAGGTGAGGGAAGAAAGAAGAGAGAAGGCTGAGATGAAAGAGAAAGAGAAAGATGCAGTAAAAAGAGAGAGAGAATAAACAAATGAATAATATATTATAATATATTTCATTTCAAAATGTGAATGGATGAGGAACTAAGCCAAAACGTATGCTGAAGTGGCGATGAAATAGAAAGGAAGACCAATGAAGCCATCCACGTGGCGGCATGAGGAACCAGGAAGGGAAATTTGGGTGTTTCCAGAACACATTATCTTCTTATATGGTAGATATCTTATCGGCACCCGCAATGACCTTGAATGGCCACAACATTATATCTTTCTGGACTATAGGATCACTAAACTTCCTACCAATAAGTCTCTTAGCATCTGTTAAAGAAACATATATAACACATATGTATATGTAACAGTACACAATAAAAAAACTTGATCCTTATAAATTTCAAATATCATTAAAAACAGACTTCTATGACAAAATGTCCCAAAATATCAGGTTAAAAAATGTATAAGCAACAAAAGATTAATATATAAAAGATAGAGTGAAAACAAGAACTTACCAAAGACAGTGTTTTGTGGATTTGTATAGCCATTGTTGGACAGTCTATACAAAATTTTACTTTGATTTAATTAAACTCTCCATAATAGGTTGTGGGAATTGGTTCAGCCGATGACAATACCAAACTCAAACTTTAACACAAATAAAATATCTATTTGGATGAGATTAATAGTTAATGAATATTTTTTTAAATAATAAATTGTTAGTTCCCTTTGTTATTTTATTATTGCACCATGGTGACATGGTGATGTTTAGTGGATATCTTAAGTACCTGAAATGAACATAGAAAGCCAATTTGTTTAAGTCTTTAAAAATTTATAATTTTTTTTTTGGATTTTATAAACTGATTTTATAAAAATATTTTTAAAATATTAATTTTTTTCTATTTTTAACTTTATTTGTAGACGAATTGATGATAACTACTAAAAACTTGATGTTGGCGTTAAACATAACAATATCACGTTTTTTCAGTTGATCAAAGATTTACAAATTTTTAAATTCATTTTTAATAAACTAAAATAATAATTTTGAGTTTTGGGTGAGAAATAGGATTTAATTAAAAATAGGGATGTAGGTAGAATTATTTGTGAATAAAGGGGAAATAGTGAGAATTAATAGAATAAAATAAATTAGGTTTTTATTTTTATTTTTTATACCAAAGATAATATATTAAGAAGCAGACAATGTCAAATTGGCTACAACAGAAGGGTCACCTACATATGGGATATGATTAGACCAAGATATAGTACCAATGGGCTTGCCAATCCCAAACATTAAATGGGCATCAAGGTTCAGATTCCTACTAATGAAAATAATAGAGGAATTACAAATAGTGCTAAGAATGGTTCTACAGTCAACAACAATATGATCAACAACTGCTCTAAAGTCACACTCATTAATACAATCAACCATCACAAGAGTATCAGACTGAAAAATAACATTACTTAAATTGAAATTCTTAGCTAATTGGAGCCCCCAATAGATAGCAAGCACCTCCGGTAGAGCAGGGTCTGCAAGACTAGCAAACCTGTGAGACGCGGACAAAACAACCTTGTTATCCGGATCCCTGATAATGCAACCCAACGAAACCATTTCATCCTCAAAGCACCCACATCTGTTTGGACAATCCACCCTCCATGCCCAGGTTTTTCAACACCAGAAGAATTTGTGACGATAGTTCCGCCCTTAACCTTCTCATGTTCCTCCAAGTGGTTCAAAATGTTCAATGCTAACCGACACGGCTCAACAGAAACAGAATTGAAAACCTTATCATTTCTAGCCTTCCAAATCATCCATAAACCAGTGAAAATTGTTCTTGCAATTACCTTTTCATTGCATCCAAGGATACTTTCCAGCCAATCCAATAATTCCCCATCAGTAGGAACGTGCAAACTAACTAGAAATGCAAATAACGTTCGCTTGACGAAGTACAGCGAAGAAAAAGATGAAGAGGAGTTTTAGCATGGGAATTACACAAAGAACAGGTTTCGTCAAGAATAATACCTTTCCTCCGCAGATTATCTTTAGTAGGCAGAATATCTTTAGCGAGACTCCACACAAAGTTCTTGATACGAGGATTCACGTCAACCTGCTAGAATTTCTTCCAGTTAAGAGAACTACCTGTGGATTGGTTAATGACCATGGAGACTTTGGTAGACAGATCAAGACCAATGGGTGAGGTTCGAGGCTTAAAACCCGGCAAGGAAGGAATCCAATTATCACCATGAACTCTTACTGATTCACCATCCCCGATCCTCCAACAGGAACCACCTAAGACCACCTCTTTTGTACTCAAAATACAGCGCCAACCAAAACTGGGATTAAAACCAACTGGAGCATCCGTCAAGTTACAACGAGGGTAGTATCGACCCTTGAAGAATTTTTCAAAAAGAGAACTATCCCCTTGAAGAAGTCTCCAGAATTGCTTTCCAAGCAAGCTCAAATTGAAATCTTGAATGCTGTGAAAACCCATTCCTCTATCCCCTTTCCTTTGAGACAATCGTTCCCAGCTCATCCAATGAATTTTACAATCCCCTCTTTTTGACCCCCACCAAAATCTGGCTAGAAGCTTCTCAATTTCCTTGCAGTAATGATCCGGAAGCTTGTAGCAACTCATAATATACGTCGGAATCGCTTGACCAACATCCTTAATAAGAACCTCTTTCCCCGCTCTAGACAAGAAACCTTTTTTCCATCCTTTGACTTTCTTCCACACTCGATCAATAACCAGCTGAAAAAATTCCTTCTTATATCTTCCAAAAACAACCGGAAGTCCAAGGTATCGAGAGTGAGAGATAACTCTTTTAAAACCAAGCTTGTTCTGAATCCCATCTTAAACAGTTGCATCCATGTTTTTGCTGAATGATATTTCTGATTTGTCAATGTTCACAAGTTGCCCCGAAGCTTCTTGATAGTTGTGTAAAATTGTCTTGATACGCCCAGCTTCCACTTCATTGGCTCTGGCAAAGAGCAAGCCATCATCAGCGAAGAATAAGTGAGAAATGGTAGGTGTTATCTTGGCCACCTTGACTCTATGAATTTGCTTCCCTTTTGATGCACTCCTAATTAAGCCGGACAAAACATATGCACAGATAACAAACAAATAAGGTGAGAGTGGGTCTTCTTGACGGAGACCCCTAGTAGGGACAATTTTCTGACTGGGCTGCCCTTTGATCAAAATGTGGTAAGAGACTGTGGTGATGCAGGATTTGATAAGCTGGACGAAAGCAGCAGGGAATTCCAAGACTCTAAGGGCTTCAATCACAAAATCCCACCCCATTCTATCATAAGCCTTTGACATATCCATCTTTAGAGCCATGATTCCTTTCTTCCCTTTCTTCTTATTCTTCATCCAGTGGAAACATTCCATAGCGATTAGAGCGTTATCCATAATGAGTCTTCCTTTCACGAACGCGTTTTGTTCCTTGCTGATCACCTCTGGGAGAATCACCTTAAGTCTGTTAGCAATTATTTTCATAACCACCTTCATAATTACATTACAAAGGTTGATGGGGCGAAAACCAGTGGAGGATGAAGGATTCTTGTGTTTGGGAATAAGAGTTATGAAGGTGGAATTCAAGTCTGAAGGGTCCCTGTTATGATTCAGAACATTAAGAGCCAACTTAGTAACATTCAACCCCACATGCTTCTAGTATTTCTGGAAGAAGAGGGCCGGAAGTCCATCAGGACCCGGAGCCTTCGTAGGATGCATCTGAAACAATGCATTGTGAACCTTTCATCCAGTGAAAAAACCAACACAAACCTCTTTATGAGCAATGGAAAGACGACCTTGAAGATGACTACACACCTGTTGGACATTAGAGGGCTGTGAAGATGTGAAATTATTGGAAAAGTATTGCACAAGAATCCTTTCGCATTTATGCCTTCCGAATTTCCAAGATCCATTAATATCCTCCAGTCTCTTGATCATATTCGTTTTCCTCTGCTGATTCGCCTTGCCATGAAAGAATCTTGTATTTTTATAACCTTCATTGAGCCATAAGGCTCGACTGCGTTGTCTCCATATTATTTCTTCAGTCTTCAGCAGTGTGTCCCTTTGACTATTTAAAGTTTGAAACTTCTTGATCTCAACCGGATCATAATACCACCTTTTGTCTTCCTTCAACAACTCATCCAAATGATTAATCTCCTTGGCAACATAGCTTGTTCTATATTCTTTAAAGGAGTGTTGTAGGGATTGAATGTTGGCAACCTTTTGAGTAAACGAACCAACACTTCCATTCCACAGAGTTTTCACCAATTCCTCACACCAATTATCCTTGGACCAAGCCTCTTCAAATATGAACAAATAGAACCTCTTATCTTCGAAAGCCTCCTTCTGAATTTTGATATGAATGGCTGCATGATCAGATCCATATCTAGCCAGATGGGTCACATTTGAGAGGGGAAAACAACTACCAAACTCCATGGAGCAGAAAACCTTATCGAGCCTACATTTCACATTAGCTTCTCCGCGTCTACCATTGGACTAGGTGAAAGGATAGCCAGTGAATTTGAATTCCACTAAACAAGTCCTTTCAATTTTCTGTCTTCTCTAGTTCAGTTGAGAAGAGGATCTTCCCAATCCACCTTTTTTGTCAGCTTCGCACGAAATATAATTAAAATAACCAAACAACAATAACCTGTAATTACTATCCGCAACTAAAGACTGAACCAAACTCCAAGTGTCTCTCTTACGGCCTTCCTCAGGGAACCCATAGATTCCTCCTAAAGACCAAGGAGAGTCATCATCACCCTGCTGATAAGAATCACAAATATGATTTAAGGAATGTGAAGAGATTAAAATCTCCACCACATCAGACCACAATAGACAAAGCCCATCATCCCTCTCATTCCCAGAGCCCCTACAGTCAACAGTAAACACATTCCTGAACCTGAATTTTTGATTGAGTTTCAACATTTCGCCATTCTCCAGTCTGGTTTCCATCAGGAACACCAGTTGGGGATTTTCAGTACGCAGAAGCCTCGTAAGGCCTCAAACTACACGACGGCTCCCCAGGCCCTGCAGTTCCAGCTCAAGGTTTTCATTGTACAAGGCGGTGTTGGTTCTCCAACACCGCCTCTGGTAAATTATTTGAAGTTTTAACCATAATGTTATCCTACTTCCTCTTCTTGTCACCCGCACCACAATCCTCAACTGACCCTTCAGCTATCATCACATCTACTAACTGTCTTTTAACTTTTGTTGCCTTTGAAATCTTCCCTTGGGTTGTTTCGTCGATTTTTGAGGCCCTTTTCCTGCACCATTTCCTCTTCTGTGTTGTTGAAATTTCTCTTGTTATCAACTTATCTCCTCGTGATATCACAACGGCCCCCAGAGACTCCGCTACCGTTTCTACATCAACTTGGGTTTCCACTACATCTCTCCCCTTCCTAGGACTTGTATTTCTAGTTTCATTTATTCCTTTGAATTGTTGTACTTCAATGTCATTAACCTTATTTTTTTCCTTTAGAATTGCATTTGCTTTGGCTAGACAAAATGTTGAAGAGCTCCTTGCTGCAAGTGCTAGATCCAGAATCACGCTTTTTGATTTCTTCCCCAACCTTCGGTAATGGAGACGCACGCATCCACTGACCAAACGACAGATCATTTTCCTCTATTTCTTCATAACCTTCTCCATTTAGATCCTATACCACCTCACAGTCCTTGATTTTGTGACCCATCCTTCTGCAAACGAAACAAAATATTGGTAGCCTCTCATACTTGAAATGAACCCTCAAGTTCTTTTCTTTAAATTTAACCACTGTACCTCTCTTCAACGATTCCTTCAGGTTAATTCTAACTTTGATGTGCATAAATCTTCCATTTCTATGGGCTTCCTTCATATCCATTTCTTCATATTCTCCAATGATGTTTCCAATCTCCCGAGCCATTATTTTAGATCTCAACTTTAAGGGAAGTGCATAAATTCGAACCCAGAAAGTTGCAAAATGCATATTGATGTCCGATGGTTGTTCCTCACCAGAGATGCGGTTGAGCACCAGCAACGACCTATCGAAGCTCTAAGGTCTGCTTTTGAGAACAAATTCAAGATCTCGCTTGAAAGAGAATTTGAAGACGAACAGGTTTTTGCTAAGGTCTTGGATTTCCACCAGTTTTTTCAACCTCCAAGCTCATCATCGTGGTCTTGAACGCTCTTGAGTTAAAGCTACTCTCGGTCCACAACTTACCCGCGAGCGTGAGTTGGAAGGATTCATCTTCTTGGTTCTCATCTTCAGCTACTATGACACCTTCTTCTTCTTCTTCTTCTTTGGAAAGAGTAATCGAACGCCATTTTTCCATATTAATGGAGGAAGAACACAGCTTTAGCTTGTGTAGAATCGGACCACTGAGGATTAAGGAAGGCCAGTAGATCTGGAAAGAAACCACCACAAATCAAGAAGATAAGGGGGAAGATTCACGTTAAGTTGTTTTTAGAGAGAGAGAGAGGGTCTGCCTTCTCTCTAGAAATAACACGTGGAAAAACTTTCACAAATTAGGTTTTATTTTAAATAGGGGAGAAGGAGAGAAAAATGTCAGTACCTAGAAATATTGGGAAAAACAAGGAGTTAGAGGGAAGAGCAAACCTAGGAGAGCATTTGAAGGAGAAGAAGTTCAATGGCCAAAGCTTCAACCTTTACTGCAAATTCGAGGTAGAGGGGACTGTTCAAGATATGAGTGAGTGTTTAAGCATGAAGGATAAAGAGGATTCCTTATCCTCATTCCTTTTCTGTTCCATTTTCCTCCATTGAGGAAGTTGTTGAATCTTGAGATGGTTTTGCAAAACCTCTCTAGATTGCTGTGATATGATGTGATTTTCATGTTATGTTGATTGTTGATTTTCGTATGAAATCTGTGTGCATAATTCTGAGTTTTGATGTTCATGTTTATATGCTTTGAGTTGATGAACATAATGATGATTTATGGCTAATTGATGATATAGATGATGAATATGTGTGTTATTGATGTGTTAAATGTTATATGATTGATGTATGATGATTTGTTGTGCGTATGGGGTTCTCTGGAATCAAAATCGAAGATTTAGAAGTGGAACCATGGCGAAAAAGCTGATTTTCGCATTCTGCACTACGGTGACAGGTGTCACCTTCGTGTAGGGCCAACTGTCACTGCGTTGGAGAAGACACTCCTTTGGTATGCAGTGACGGGCGTCAACGAGGTGACAGTCAAACCGTTAGAGCCTTAGAGAAGGACGCCCTTGTCAGTCGTCAGCGTGATAACGGGTGATTGAGAGAGGGAGGTGACGGGTGGGTGTGACGGTCGTCATGCCTAAAGAGCTGACCGTCAGACCTTGCTTAAGCGTATCTGGGTCATTCGGCTCAACGTTTTGAGTTGATTATATTTTTGACGTTTGTTTGATGCTATTTGATGAATATTGAATAGAAATTAAATATTTTTAATTATTATGTTGAGATTATGATGAATGCCTCATGAAGAGGAAAAATGTTGAGTTTATGCTGACATGTTTCGACTCAGTGGAACCATTGATGTGGCCTTGCAATGGCGATGATTTATCTTGAGTTTTAGGTTCGAGAGGAACCAATGACGAGTATTGAAGTTAGAGGTTGAGACGAGTATTGCATATATTTGTATAGCATTCATGCATCATGTATATTGGAGATAGGTATTACTTATGTCCAGTGACGAGTTAGGACTTCAGTCCAGTGACAAGTAGAACTTTGATCTAGCAACGAGTTAGGAATTTGGTCCAGTGACGAGTGGATGATTCAATAACACACCTCTGAATATCCAAATTTTGGCACCACATGTATAGCTTGCAAAACGGGCCGGGCTAAAAAAGCCGAAAAAATAAAGGGCTTGGATAAGAAAATTAGGGCCCATTTATCACCCAGGCTCTTTTAGCCCGGCTCGTTGAAGCCCGAACTCTAACCGGGCTAGCCCGATCAGGTTGCGGGTACCCCGTTTATTTTATTAAAAATAAAAATAAAATAAAAAATTCTATAAAAAAAAATGTGTTAAGGTGTCCATTTAAAAAAAAAAAAATAATACAAATAATAAATTATTAATCTTCAGAATGACGTTAAAGGCTTAAAGCCCAATCCATTCATTAATATTATCCACTCCAAAAATTCATTCATTCACCACATGTTTAAAAAAGCAAAAAAAAAAATTGTTAAATTAAATGCATAGTATACACAGTACGATACAATATAGAAAAAGATATTCGTTTGTTCTCAAACATTATGCTTTAACTTCTAACTATAGCCATTGCGCCGCCGCACAACCAATACGACAACGATGATGCACTCTCACTGATTCCGTACTGCACTGTACAAATACCCTAATCTTGTTATTGATTTCATTGATATTCTTGAAGCTAGCACAACTCCGCACCACACTGATACCCCCAATCTTGTTATTGCTTTCACAGTTTCACTGATAATCTTGAAGCTGGCAAACTTCTCAAGGTAACGATTATTATGCTATATGAGAATTTGTGTCATGAACGACGCCTATATCTTTTATTTGGATTGTGTTTGAGATATTTTGTTAATACACAAAGAAAATAAATTTGTGTCTGGAAAAGGAAATTGCTAATACATGATAAAATGATTTTGTTTATGAAAAAATAATTTGCTAATAGATGGGAAAATGAGTTTTCTAATATATGTTGTTGTTTTGGGATGTTTGTTCAAATTGGTTATTGTTGGTAGTTTTTTATTCTCTCATGTTTAGTATATGTGTAACTTGTAAGTTGTAACTCTCATTTTGCTTAACTATAAGTTATAATAATGTGTTTTTCTTTGAAGTGTATACTTAATATGACATTTGAATATGAAAATGGACTTGTTACCACTTTTTTTTTCTCTTTTTAATAATTAGGTGCTTCTTTTTTCTTTAGTGTCTCAATATGAATATTTATGGTGCTAGAAAAAATGTAGTTTTAGATGATGATGAAATTCAAATTTTAGAAACTCTTTGTTCTGGACTGGGCCAGAGGCTGGCTCACCGTCGGGCATGGACCAACCCAGCTCCTCGTTGGGGAGGGCCCAATTAAGGCCCAATCCATCATATCGCACGGGGAACGCTCCCCACGCGTCTTCCCCACGGTCTCCACGTGCTCCCCATGCGGGGACACGTCATCAGCCAACTACCTGCGTCCGTGAGAACATGTCCTCCACCTTCCGAAGTTCACAGGGCAGTTAACCCAGGACGAATACCATGTGCTAGTCTTCCCTACTCCACGTAGATCTTGGTAGTTATCCGTATTGGGCCTAATGATCCAACCCAGTGCAGATAACCGTTGGCCCAGTGTTGGGGGCACATTATAAATACCCTCTTCCACAAGAGAGTCAGGTACTCTAACTCTTTTCTGCACTTGCTTTCTCTCTCCCACTAAAAATTACTTTAACATCGGAGTGCCTTGCAAGTACACCCCCCGACGTGTTGCTGACTGCTGATCTCTTTTCTGATCCGGTAAGATCACTCCTCCAATACAAGTTAATCAACCTCAAATAGCCAATACACAATATACCACTAAGACACCAAGGGAAAAAAAAGAAGAGGGCACTAGCATCTGATGTTTAGAAGCACATTATAAAGATTGGTATTGGTATTGATGAAAAGAAAAGTGTAAATGCAAAGGTTGTGGTTCTATTTTGAGTTGTAAAGCTACCGCGGGAACCACACATTTAATTCGTCATGTTGATTCTAATAAGGAAGGAAAATTGAAAAGAAGAAAGTTTGACCAAAAGGTTAATCGAGAAATTATAGCTGAGATGATAATTACACATGATGCCCCATTTAACATAGTTGAGTGGGAAGTCTTTAGAAAATATCAAAAGTTCATGAATGAGGAGTGTAAGTGGATTTCTAGAAATACCATTTTAGCCGATGTAATGGAAATTTATAACGTTGAGAAAGAAAGGTTAAGGTCACAATTTGCCCAAATTTCAGGAAGAAATTGTCTTACATCTGATTGTTGGACTTCATGCACAAATCATGGTTTCATTTCTTTAGCAGCTCATTTTGTTGATGTAAATTGGAAGCTGAATAATAAAATTTCCGCATTTGCTCATTTAAAACTCCCACATTCATGACCTCAATTAGCGTTGAAGGTGATGGAACTTTTACGAGAATGGGGCATAGAAAGAAAAGTTTTTTTTCTCTCACTTTAGATAATGTCTCTGCAAATGATAACATGCTGTCGCATCTTCAAAAATCAACCGGCAGAAAGGAACAGAAGAGTCACCACCGAACGTTATTTATCCCGACTCAGGGAAAGGAAACTGTAGCGAGCAATTTTGAACGCGGTTCTTAAGCGCTGGTCGCTCTCTGCGGTTTGAGCTTACTACAGGTCGATTAATTTTTTATCCTATTGTGAGCTGAATAAGGAAGGGAAATAGATGTCTCCAATTAACCCTGCTTTGCATACTGAGTTTAAACAGCGGTCTGTTAGGTTACAGATGCTATCAATGTGGGGGGGCCTTTGTACTGGTTATTTGTATTTTCACCAATACTATTTTCTTTCTTTTTACCTTGACAGAAGGTTTCTGGCAGGGAACAAGGATTAGGATGTTAGGACTGATGCTTTTTGATGTGAGAGTATGGGATTTGGTTTTTTTGTTGATTGTGCTCGCTAAGATTTTTCTTTCAATCTTATGCCTACGTATTCCCGTTTACCGAAACAGGGAAATCAGAGCGTTTGTAGTTCCTCCTATTCTATGGGAGGAAATGGGTGTTTTGGTGTCTTGTTCAAAGCCCAAGACGTGAAGCGAAAAGTGGTTTGTATCTTGTTCAAAGCCCAAGATGTGAAGCTGAGGGTGATTTGTATCTTGTTCAAAGCCTAAGATGTGAAGCTAAAAGGGTGTTGACTTTAGAGAGAATTTTGTCATCTCTAAAGAGGGGGTTTTTGTCACAACTGTTTATAAATGAGAATTACTTTAACCGGGATATGTGAATCCGGCAATGCCATAATTTCCTTTATAGGGGAGTTCCAATCTGAAGGAGAAGACTTTAACTCAGTATAGAGCAATGCCATCTTTCCTTAGGAATTTCTCATGCTAAAGGAGGGACAGTGGCGTGGATGTAAATAATCCAGAGGCTTGCCGCTTACAGCGATTAAATGAAGGGGAAGGAGTTGTTGATGTTTGTGTACTGTGAACGAGGCACAACTTTGATGCTAAAAGGTTGATTGGATCAACCAGTGGCTTTCTTATACAAAGCCTAAGAGGAGGCTAATATGTGTCTCGTACAAAGCCCGAGAGAGAGGCTAAAAGGGGTTTTGACTCAATGATGGAGTCTTTTGGTATCTCGTATAAAGCCCGAGATGAAGGCTATTTGACTCAACAAGAGAGTTTTTTTTTGTATCTCGTACGAAGCCCGAGATGGAGGCTGTTGTTTGTTTGGCTCAATAAGAACCTTTTTGTATCTCGTATAAAGCCCGAGATGGAGGCGAAAATTTGTTTGGCTCAATGAGAACCTTTTTGTATCTCGTATAAAGCCCGAGATGGAGGCGAAAGGAGTGATTGACTCAACGAGGGAGTCTCTTATGTGTCTCGTACAAAGCCCGAGAGAGAGGCTAAACGTTGTTTGACTCCGCTGGGGAGAATCATTTGTACAAAGCCCAAGAGGAGGCTAACTTCACTGGAGAAGGATCATTATACAAAGCCTAAGAGGAGGCTATGGTAACTGTTTCAGTTAAGTGACAGGTCCAGTATACTGATTTTGAAAGAGAAAATCAGTTCTTATATGAGCAACACTGTACTCATGGATTTCATTCAAGGATCTGGGTTATTCTTGTTCTTTAAGGAAGCGAGAAATCCGAAGGGTATTGAGACTGTCCGAGTCTACAGGTTTCCTTCCTATTTAACGAAGGGGTCACTTGAGAATGTCTTTGAGACTCAAGGAGATTAGACCGTCCAAGTCTAGAGTTTCATCTTTTGTACTATGCTTTGAGAAACAGTAGTAGACTCTATGAAAGGACTGTTCTATGAAGATGACTAGGTTTTGTTCCTATACCTCTAGGAGGTCGTCGGGACAATTTGTACGAAGCCCAAGAGGAGGCTGGAAGCTTTTAAGAAGCCGAAGGGTCCTTGTACGAAGCCCAAGAGGAGGCTATCATTCCCGGAGGAAGAGATCATTATACGAAGCCTAAGAGGAGGCTGTGAATACTTCTAAGAAGCCGATGGGTCCTTGTACTAAGCCCAAGAGGAGGCGGGGTTGCTTTTAGGAAGCCTGTGGGTCCTTGTACGATGCCCAAGAGGAGGCCGATTGCTTTTAAGAAGCTGGTGGTTCCCCAAACCCCGAGAAATTCAAGGCAAGCTATTCACAAGGAATAGATCAAGTCAGGAAAGTTCGAGAATTTGGAAGAAACTCAAGAGATGCCATTCACGGAGAAAAGATCATCTCTAGGGAGTATAGTCTCTTGACAAGTGCTTTTAAGAAGCCAGTGGGTCCCCAAACCCCGAGAAATTCAAGGCAATGCTATTCACCGAGAATAGATCAAAGTCAAGAAAGTTCGAGAATTTGGAAGAAACTCAAGAGATGCAATTCACGGAGAAGAGATCATCTATGGGGAATAGAGTTTCTTTGACAACTTCTATGAGTGACAGTCTATGAAAGGGTTCACAGAGAATGCTGCCTTTCATATCTCCATATTGTTTAACCCCAAGAGGAGGGAAGACTGTGTCTGGTAATCCTATGGGGATCTAGTTTTGACTATTTAAGAGTGATTGAAATGGCTTTACATAGTGCTAGCCGTAGTTGCCGGGGAAACTCTAAATATCTATACTATTATTACACAGTTGATATGAGTTTATGAAAGAAGACTTACAGCGAAATAGCCCCACAATACAGTTATATATATATGAGTTTGTGAAAGGAGACTTACAGTGAAACAGCCCCACAATACAGTTATATACATATGAAAGCGGTAAATGAAAGCGGGTAAACACTTACTCGGTTGTAGAGCTTCCATGCTGTTTGGTTAGTTGTTCAACAAAGAAAGATTGAAAACAACAGTATATTCAAAATCAAAGGAGAAAGTGCTTTGAAAAAGAAAGATTTGGGGCTTACAGCTCAAGGAGAGGCCCAGGGTTTTATCAGTGAGCGCACTGTTTGAATTTGTACAGAGGGACTTATACAAGTGACTGAGGCCCAAAATTATTTTCTGTACAAAGGGATGGGTCTTACACTCTCTCAAGAGGCCCAAAAAGTTTAAAGAAAAAGAGTGGGGCTTATAACACGAGGGTAGGCCCAGTTGATTTTTTCGTTTAAAAATGGCGATCGCGCCGAGGTTTTCTTTTAATGCAGAGGGACTTATACAATAAGTGAGGCCCAAAATGATTTTGGTTAAAAGGGGGTTGGGTCTTACACTCTAATAGAGGCCCAAAAAGTTTTGAATGGGTCTTATAGCTCAAGGAGAGGCCCAAGGTTATTTTTTAAAAGGCGACGATCGCGCCGTTTGTTTTTGACGGTATCGGGACTTATACAATACACTGAGGCCCAAAACTGATTTGGTCAAAAAAAGGATTGGGTCTTACACTCTATTAGAGGCCCAAAAGTTTTTTAATGGGTCTTATAGCTCGAGGAGAGGCCTAAAATTTGTTTTTCAACGGATGATGATCGCGTCGAACTTTTTTGAAATACAACGGGACTTATACAATAAGTGAGGCCCAAAGTGGGTTGTATTTACAAAGGGTTGGGTCTTACACTCTATTAGAGCCCCATGAGTGTTTGAAAAAGTTTGATGAGGGTTGAATTAATCAAAAACCCTAATTTCATTTTTTAAAGGGCATTTTTCAAAGAAAAATCAAGTAAAAAATGATAAAAAATATCAAATAAAATCATTAATCATGTTATAAACAGTGATTAAGGTTTATGAAAAAGTATTTTATCCACATGAATATTTAAAATCATTTTGGTTTTAAAAATCAAGAAAAAGAAATCATTTTAAAAGCATTTAAAACAATTTAAAACAATTTTTTTGAATATATTAAAAATATATCAAATAATAATATTTTTTGTGATTTTTTGGTGGATTAAAATATTATGGAGTATGAATAAAAAGTGTGTAAAACATATTTTGAAAATAATGATTTTTGCTATGTGAAAAAATTGGTTGAGTTTTGAAGATAAACTAAGAAAAAGAGGAAAGATGTCGCAACATCTCATTCGACATCTTTCATGAGTTTTCAACATCTTTTATATCAAACTCCCAACACCCATAACTTTCTCAAATCTCAATGGTTTGAGACAAAATTTATATGCATCTGGCCCAGAATTTCACAAGGAATCCAATGGTGGTGGTAGTTTTTTCAGATCACACTCCCTCCTAAAAACCCGATAGTGGTTTTGAAAAGGACCTATAATTGTATTTTCTGTGCTACACTTTGATATAGGCATGGATTACATGGGGAATTAGCCCAAACACAACATATACAACATGTATGAGATGTGTATGATCAGTGGACTTCAAAGCAATGCATGATTTCAAGGATTCCAAGTTGTGATGCTTACCTCTTTTTGAGCTTTTTGGAGTTTTTGTGCAATCTGTAAAGCCTCTTGTTCCAGAAATGATTTGATGCTTTAGACACACTCAAATGATCCCTTAGAAGCTTTTAGGAGGATTGGAATCAACTGGTACCTGCAAAAACACAAACTGTCCCTTTCTTGCAAAAGGGGTTAAAAGTGACCAAAATAGCAACTCTCTCAAATGGTGTTCCAGATGTTGTGAACCATTTGGGACAATTCAAGGATGATATTTGGAGTGTATTTGAGGTTTTATCTAGTTTGGAAAGTGACTGAATCAAGACATGACTTGAAAAATGCAAAAAAGTGCCATTTTGAGGTTTTAAGAAGTGACTTTGTGATTTTGTGATTACATGTCACTTGTGGTAGTTTGCACAGCTTACATATGATATATATGAGGTGTGTGTGTGATTAGTTTGAGTGGAATTGCTCTCTAACTCAAAAACTCAGAATTACTTGCTTTGGAAGGCAAATTTGAGGTGAAAGAAGAGATTTTGAGGAAAGCATCTGTTTGATGGCTTTGGTGTACTCAAACTGAACACAAATGAGCTCTATTTATAGTAGAGCAAGTTTTTTTTCGCAGCAACAGTGAATGGTGGCTGCAGCAGAGGTTTGGCCAATGTTGTCCAATGAAAATCCAAGACTCCTCTAGCCATTGACTAGAGGTTAGAGCACAGAGCTTTGGCTCCCTACTTATTGGAGGAATATTGACTGAATTCAGTTGCAAATGTGTCAGTCCATGCCACCTCTAAGCATCTATTAAATGCTCCAATCCAAAATTGGAGTCTTGTCCCTCTTTTAGGTATTTTTAGGAATAGCATGCTACTTCTTGTTCCAAGGACTTTGGAGGCTTGGCTCAGTGATTGTCCCCTTTAGATTTGATCCTCAGAGGTGTCTAAAGTGATGACAAGGCTTGGAAATTCGTGTGGCACAAGAAGTGTGTAAATCTGTCCTGAAACATGTCTTAAAAATCAGCTGCAGCAAGCCCTGTTGTAAAATTCATAACTCCCTGCTCGAGTATGCTACATGGACGTTCTAGGACTTTCTGGAAAGCTTAGATGGCGTACTTCAACTTTGATGTTTGACTTTGGTCTTGGTTCAGCTTGAAAAGTCATCCAAAATGGTTTTGAACTTGTGTAGTCAAATCTGTCCTAAAAGCTATCATGAAAATTCTGCTTTATCAATGCTTTTTGCGAAAATCATATCTCCCTGCTCGAGTATGCTACAAGGACGTTCTAGGACTTTTTGGAAACCTGAGATGACGTACTTCAACTTTCATGTTTGACTCCAGACCTGGTTCAACTTGGATCATGGACGTCCTTGAAGTTGGGGCATTCTTGCTGAAAAAATATTAATGATGTCCTATGCAATGTCAGAACATTGGACATTAAGAATTCCCAACTTTGATCACTTATATCTTTCAATCCTTATGATATTTTGAGTTGATTCCCTCTACAATGTTGAAGTATCAAATACCCTCTTTAAAAGTAGCTCTTACTCAAAATCAATGGATGTTTGGATCAATAGTTACAACCTTGAAAAGTTGTGCACTTGAACATGATTTTAACTTAGAAAAAATTTCTAAGTTTCTTTCAATTTGATCAATTTTGCAATTTTGCGTGATTTCTTGATTTAAATTTGATCAAATTAAATCATCCATCTTATTTTCTTGAGTAATTGCTTGTGAAGGTCAAAGTTGACCAAAAGTCAAACTTTGACTTTCTGCGTCAGTTGACTTTGTATTAGATAAACTTGAGGCTTGATCCACTTGAAATGTTGCACTCTTGTGCTTAATTCTTGACGTGGGAGTCCTCTTGATCCTTTGTGGATGTTTAAGAGGTTAGACAAGTTGAAGATCATGTCATTCCTTGATTGATCATTTGTCTAAAGGCTCTGAGAGGGATTAAAACCCTAATTTTGATTGTAGTGGATGCTCAACAATTCCTTGAGGAGATTGATGAGGCAAAGAGGTACATCCATATTGTGATGATGATTTGCACAATGATGGGAATCTTAGTGGTCAAAATTTGGGGTATGACAGATGGCCCTATTTAATCTTCTTGGACCCGAAGGTGTGAATGACGAAGGTATTCGGGCATTCGGGGTGCAAGAGGATTAAATATCGAAATACCCGAAATTTTGATGGTGGTTATGAATGGTAGCTTACGCATTCATCTTCTTTAGCTAAGCGAAGATGCTTAGAAAAGGTAAACTTCCCCTCGATCTTGGTCTTCAGCCAAGGAGCTGGTCTCAGTTTTCTTTTGAAATAAACTTCCCCTCGATCCTGGTTTCCTACCAAGGAACTGGTCTTAGTTTCTTTTGTAAACTTCCCCTCGATCCTGGTTTCCTACCAAGGATCTGGTCTCGGTTTCTGATACAAACTTCCCCTCGATCCTGGTTTCCTACCAAGGACCTGGTCTTAGTTGCTGAAATAAACTTCCCCTCGATCCTGGTTTCCTACCAAGGAACTGGTCTCAGTTTCTTTTGTCAATAAACTTTCTTGACAAGGAACGCTGTTAGTAGTGATTTTCCGTCAAACTTCTCGCCGAATTTTCCTGGGGAGATGCCATTTGAGTGGAAAAAGTTTTGATGTCAGACTTGCTGGGGAACCCATTCGTCTGATTTGTAGAGGTACACAAACTTCTCTGTTTTGGAGACGCCATTTGTCGATTCTACTGGGGAAAGCGAGTCTCTTGAGAGATTGTTTCCGTTTGGGGTCTTACATCATACTTTTCTCGGGATCTTTTCGGAGAAATGCCATATGAAGGGATCTAATTTTGTGGTGCCGATGACCTTTTCATCAGTAGTTTTTTCGGAGAAAAACTCCCATACCGCCGAATCTCTTGATTAAGAGGCTTTCTCTGGGGATTTTCCTTAATCCGGGAAAGCAAGGATATCATCTTCAATGGAGAAGAGTAATGCTGACTGAAGGTTCTCTGGTTTTTCAGAGGTCCAAGTTATCAAAGTGGTCCAGGACCTATCTTCAATTCAGAAATAGCTGGAGGAGAGAGATTGTTCAGACATAACACTTCCTGTCGAGGAAAGGGCCGACAACTCAATTGAGAGGACTCTTATCACTAGGGGACAAGACCGACTAGAGTGATAGCGATGCAATATGAAATGTGAATACAAATCAAATAATGCATGATGTGTGTATGTTCATGCTGACAAAACTGGCGCGACATACAAACTGACAGGTGAACACGACTGGATACTCGGCCATCGCGGGGCGTGTAAAAATATCGCTGGTTCAAAATAGCAATTCCACCTTACTTAGGAGAGATAGTCCCTGTTAGGGAGCTACCGTTGGTCGGGCTTAGGAGATAAGAACTCGGCTGAGGGTATCAGATGGAATAGTTGCATCCGACACTATTGATCCTTCATTCAGGCGCACTGGTGTAGAATGAGTACTTTGATTCTGCACTTTGAAGTTTGCTTACTTCCGGAGAAGCGACCGAGGTTCTTCTGATGTTTAACAGTCAAAAGAAATTGCCATCTCTTATTTTAAAAAAAAAAGCAAAAAAAGTTTTAACAAGTAAATTCATTTTTGTTTTATTTCAAGAATCGTTAATCATGTTAACAACGTCGTTCTGTAAAGCTAAAATAAATAAGAATTACAAACAAAAGCACAAGGGCACAAATTTTATTGATAAGATGGAGATCAACCAAACGCGTGATTCCAAAGAGTATTTACAAAGTTTGAAAATGGTAATTTACAGGGAAAAGGGCTACGTTGAAACATAACGACCACTGTTCTTCTACCAACTTTGAATTCGGGACATCCTGAGCTTCTGTCGAAGATGACCTTGACTGGAGTTTTCCTCTGATGGACGATGTAACTGCTGCTGCTGCTGAGGGACTTGCCTCTGTTGAACATAGTTACTTGCCATTATCCCTAATTTTTGCCTGAATTGTACTATGAGATTTCCAATCCATCGGGATGATTTTTTATATGTCTCTAACTTTTGCCTGGACCGCCCTTTCGGTTTTCAATCCACCGAGACGTTTTTTTTAGGCGAAGTATTTCTTGACTACGTCAACATTTGTGGGGTAGGCAAATTCCTCTCCGTCCATGGTCGTGAGTCTCAAGGCGCCGCCTGAGAAAGCTTTCGTGACCACATAGGGGCCATCATAATTCGGAGTCCATTTGCCTCGCGAATCAGTGAAAAATGATTGTATCTTCTTGAGCAGTTTGAAGATTGGCGAGCAGGTCGCGGTCATGAGGAATATGAATCTGGAGATGCAGTTCAAACGTCCCAGGAATCCTCTGACTTGTTTTTCAGTTTTCGAAGAAGGCATTTCTTGAATGGCCTTGACCTTGTCAGGATCAACCTCAATTCCTCTCTGGCTGACGATGAACCCTAATAGTTTCCCTGAACGGACACCGAAGGTGCACTTGTTGGGATTCAAGCGGAACTTGAACTTTCTTAAAAGTTCGAACAATTTTGACAAGTGGGTCACATGCTCCTCTTCTGTCTTAGATTTTGCAATCATATCATCGACATACACTTCGATTTCTTTATGTATCATGTCATGAAACAGAGTAGTCATGGCCCTTTGATAGGTTTCCCCGGCGTTCTTCAAACCGATTGGCATTACCTTGTAACAAAAGGTGCCCCATGGGGTGATGAACGAAGTTTTCTCCATGTCTTTCGGCGCCATTTTGATCTGGTTATAGCCCGAGAATCCATCCATGAAGGAGAAAACTTTGAACTTTGCTGTACTATCTACCAGCATGTCAATGTGTGGTAAAGGAAAGTTGTCCTTTGGACTTGCTTTGTTCAGATCTCTGTAATCAACACACATTCTGACCTTCCCGTCCTTTTTGGGGACGGGTACGATGTTGGCTAACCATTGAGGATATTCAGATGTGGCGAGGAAACCCGCGTCAATCTGTTTTTGTACTTCCTCTTTGATTTTGATGGCCATGTCCGGATGAGTCCATCTCAACCTTTGCTTTATTCGCGGACATTCCAATCTTAACGGTAAGTGATGTTCCACGATGCTGGTTGAAATTCTGGTATCAGACGTGTGATGTCACAACAACACACTCTGCACAATGGACAACAATAACAGTAAAATAACACCAAGAATTGTTGACCCAGTTCGGTTACAACCAACCTACTATGGGGGCTACCAAGCCAGGGATGGAATTCACTACTTGTAGATATAATTTACAGACTCAACAACCCGTTGACAATCTCCTAAACTTATACTCTAATAATGACTTCCTACCTAAGAAACCACTTAGGTATGAGAACACCACTCAATCCCTTACAAACTCTCAAAGAAACCACTTTGAGTACCCTTGATCTTACTTCACAGCTTCGATCAAGCAACCATTCTCTATTGCTTCACAGCTTCTAGAGAGGACAGAATACGACACATCAATTCACCCTAGAATTCTGGTTATACAACTCGTACAAAATACTCAGGACACTCAGCCTCTTCTCTTGTTTTTCTCTCTGTATTTCTGTACCTTTTCCTTTGATCTTGTGCGCTTTATATAGCTCCTTGAATTGGTCTTGGACTTGCTACAATATCTCCCAGATTTGTTATTTAAAACTGAATATTTAAAACAGATTTTCTCCTAAAATCTTTTTAAATCTTCAACCTTTTAAATCTCCTACAAATCTGCACCAGATCTCCTATGCAGCAGCAAATATCTATCCCAAGATATTCGCATCCAATGAGACAGCTTGCTCTCCACAATTCCAGCTAATACGCAACCCTAACAACATCACAGCCTGCTGTTGTTAATTCTGCAGATCTGATGTTACAACATCACCTATGTGACATCAGACATCCAACTTTAGCAAATACATACTTAACACAACCCAGTGTTAAGACTTCAATGTTGCAACATCAGCACCTTGACATCAACATTGAACACACTTTGTTTTACCAAAATTCCAGCCAATCCAGGAACTAACAATCTCCCCCTTTGGCTAATTTTGGCTAAAACAATCTCTGCACTCTGCATCTTCAGAGACTTCAGCAGCAGAAAAACTTCAACAATTTGAAACTAAACTCCATTAGCAGCAGTTTGACAATACTCATAGTCTTCATCTCTTGATCTACTGCAGCACCATCTTCATTATTGACAACAGCCAATTGGTGCTCCCCCTCAAAAATATGAACCAGCATCACAGCTGTTCAGTAGCTTACAATGTGCAACACTTTTCTCTTCCTTGATGTCTGCACTCTTAACACTCTTCAAATGCTATGATATCTGCATCACTAGCTCAGTCTAAACTCCCCCTTAATAACTGCATCACATTAGCAGCATTTGGCAGTAACATTCTTTGATACTCTCTTGGCTATTTTCTCCCCCTTTTTAGCCACAATTAGGCAAACTTCAGTTAGACGCCCTATTAACTATAGTCAGTACACCCTAGCTCTCATTGTTAGCCTCACAGTTAGCAACCAGGCAAAACAAATCATAGAAACCAAAACTAGTGCATATACCAGCACAATATTCAAGTTACAAAACCAAGCACATTTAATGCTGACAAAAACAACAACATTAAAAAAAACTACTGAAAGCAAAAGAAAACAAGCTAGTCTTCTTCTGAGCTTGCTTCATCTGCACTATCTTGTCCTTCATCTTCAGAGTCAGCATGATCATCTTGTTCCAAACTTTGGATCATCTTCTCAATCTTTTCTTTTCTAGTCAGACTAGTATTAATCACAACATCCAAGTCTTTGCGGGTTGCCCTCAGCTCTGCTAGCAAATCAGACTTGGAAGTTTTCTTCTTGATACGTGCATTTGATGTTGACCCAATATCTGCAACATGGCTTCCCATAAACAATTTCTGATGCAAGGATAATGGAGACTTCCTCTTGCATGCTTTATCTGCACAAGTCAATATCCCTGGTTATTGACTCAGAATGACTCCACTAATGAGATAAGGAAATGCTATGGGCATTTTAATAGCATTTGTTGTTGCGTGTTTTACAGTTTGATCAAATATGTATGTGTCATAGTCAAACTTTTTTTGTGTACCAACAACATAGATAAGTCTTCCTAATCCCACAGCTAGGGTGGTTTTATGATTCGTGGGCACCCAGTTTGCAGCTCTAATCCTGTGTAGTATAGCATACTTCACACTCAATTTGCTAGTTGGTAGCTTTTCTTTTAATGGCCATACTCTAACCTGTCCAACAGTAATTACCTTGCACACTTCATTATCTGTATCCTCCAGTTCTGAGTACTCTACATCCTCTCTTCCTAAGTAGCTGTTGACAATCTTAGGAGAGAACTCAACACATTTTCTTCTGACAAAAACCTTCATATAATCTGGACTGCTCTGGTCAGAGATATTTATAGGAAGATTTACTATGAATTCCTTTACCAGACCATCATAGCACCTTGAAAATCCACACACAGTTTTCTTTAACCCAGCAGATTTAATTCCTTCCATCACTTCCTTAATCTCCATGGCTTCTTTGCCAATCTCTCTCTCAAGAGAAATTCTCCTTTGGCAAATGAACTTCCACATATAGGCATTGCTAGCACGGTGGAAGGAGATGTTATCCACAGGCACATCTGGGACTTTGTCTGCAATCCTTTTTGCAATAGATTTTCTGACATGAGTGATGTTCTGAACATCATCCTCATCATCATGCTCAGACTCAGATTGTTCAACAATCTTCCTCTTTCTTGGAGTCACTTCGACCTTGCTCCAAGCTTTAGTTGGCCCAACAACAGTCTTTTTCTTCTTATCCTCTGAAGCCTTCTTTGGATAAGATTCACTCTGCTTTTCCTTCCTTGTTCTTAGTCTCTTAGCCAGACCAGGCACTGCTCTTCCAATGACTTCATCATCAGACAAGTCATCAACATTAATCACATCAGTACTCTTTTCTCCTCCAGGAGTAGTCTCATCATCCCTACTAGGCGATGTTCTGACATCCCCTTCAACATGAGTATCATCTGCTTCAGTATTACTTTCAACTTCCTTCTCAGCATCTTCGATTACGGAGACCGCCAATCTGTGAAGATTTGTATCAGTAGATTGCATGTCACTCTTTTCTCTTGTACCCTGATCAACAACCATTTGTCTCAGGGGTCTAGATATACCCTTAATAGGAAGTCCTTTCTCAAAAACTTTGTCCACGATCTGCCCCATGCACTTATCAACATCTACCCTTTCCTCAGTAGTTTGTGGATGCGGGTTAGTAGTTCTAGGTTTGTCACCAAATAACACGCTAGTAACAACTTTCATTGTTTTAGGATTCTTAAAGACGGTAGCAGGTCTCTTAGGAGTAAGTTTAGTGGGTCTCGTAGTACCTGATTCAGGAAGAATGGTTGAGAGGGGCTCAATGTCCATAGGATCGAATGCTGAACCTTCGGTTGTGGAAACCCTAGCTCTTCCTTTTGTGGAAATCTGACACTCAGATTGCTTGGATGGAGATGCCATGACTCTTTTCAGTGAGGATTGATTCTTGAAGACGAAGAAGTTAATTCGTTGCGAGAACAGGGCTTTGAGGACGCGTGATGTTGCAACATCGGGAAAGGGTGGTCTAAGGCGAGGAGCTTGATTTGGAGTGTCAATGACTTTTTCCCTCCATAAATACTTTCCTTTTAAATAATTCACATCAGGACTCACTAACTCTAAGTGACCTTTCAGCATCCTGATGTCATAGTCTGATGTTATAACATCGACTTGAACATCATTAGTTGAATTTCCTTCAAGAGAAATCCATTGATAGCAGTTGTCTTTGGTTCTGACACCCTTCATAACAACCTGATTATGTTCATCAGATACCACACACTCATCCTTAGTGTAGTTTACTTTGTGACCCTCATCACACAATTGACTTATGCTGATCAAATTTGCATTTAAACCACTGACAAACAGAACATTGTCAAGTTCAGGTCTACCATCACCTTGCACGTTCCCAACTCCTGCAACAACACCTTTTTCTCCATTGCCAAATATAACCTCATGAGAGGGACAATGACTGACTTCAGCAAACATGGATCTACATCCAGACATGTGTTTGGAACACCCACTGTCAAAATGCCATGTTCCTTCTTTAAACTCTCTATCAGCCATGTGAGCCAATAAGCACTTCACCTTCTCCTTAGGTACCCATTGTTTAACAACTTTGGGCCTGTACTCTCTCCATCTATTTTGAGGTTGAGGGTATCCGTGCACCTTGTAGCAAGAGTACTGCATATGTCCAAACCTTCCACAATAATAGTGTAACGCCCCAGTTTTGCCAACTTTGTTTTATTGAGTCTTTTTGGATTATTTTATTATTATTTTATTGTAATTTCAACTTTTGTGTGAAAATGTGTTATTTTTCGGCGGGAATATATTTTATCGCGTTTTGGGATCGTTTATGAGATATTTGAGTGTGGGGGTATTTTGGTCATTTTATAATGTTTTTCATTAAGTTAGTAAGAAAAGAAAATAGAAAAGAAAAGGGAAAGAAAAATAGAGAGAAAGAAAGAAGAAAGAAGGGAAAAGAGAAGAAAAGAGGAGAAGAGAGAAAATTGGAGAAAAAGTGTGAAAATCATCAAGATCAATTCCTAGAATCGGATTTAATCGGGTAAGGGTGCGAAACTCGATTATACTATGCTTGTATATGATTATGTATGAATGGGTTTGGATGATTCTCTTGCTTTCTATGTTTTTCACTTTTAGGTCGAAAACGATAAAATGAGTAAAATCGATGGTTTAACGGTTGAGAATCGATGTAAAGGTGGTAGTTTGCTTGTTGACATGATTAGAATAGGTTCTGATTGAAATATGTTGATTGGGAAATGTTTTGGTTGGAAAATATCACTTTTGGGGTTTCAAACAGCGCAGAAAAATTCTGGGTTTTCCTTGGTTCGCCTAGCGAACCTGGGGCGAAGGCGGCAGCGAGTGAGGTTTTCGCGGGTTCGCCTAGTGAACCATTCAGCGAAGGGTCGCGAAGGTTCGCTACGGGTATTCGCCTAGCGAAGGCATGAGCGAAGGTTCGCTAGAGTGTTCTCCTAGCGAACTTTGGGTGTTTTTGGCTCTGTTTGGTTCTGACTTGGTTCGCTGGAACATTCGCCTAGCGAAGGAGCTAGCGAATGCTCGCGAGGGATGTTCGCCTAGCGAAGGAGCTAGCGAATGCTCGCGAGGGAGATTCGCCCAGCGAACAGTGCTATTCGTGTAATTTTGTTTTCTGCATAACTTTTGATCTGTGATTCGGTTTGAGGCGTGGTTGGATGCATTGGAAAGCCATTGAGCTGTACTTTCTTATTATGATGGTTTAGAATTTGTTAGCCGATTTTATTTTGTCGGTAAATGTGAATAGTGTCAATGGTTGACTTTTGGTCGTTTTAATGGTGCGTATTTGACTTGTGTTATGCTTTATGGTGTTGCTTCGAATGTGGTATGACTTATGTGCTGTTGTGATGATGATTCGTGGCCGTAAGGCAAGAAAATGCTAAGTGTGGTATTTGATGATATATGCATAATTGTGAATGTGTGTATGTATGCAATGAGAATGTCATGAGTCATTGTATGCCAAGCATCATGATGTGCATTGTTGAACGTCCTGAGTGACGGTTTGATTCCCGAGGGGAATATGCTATAACATCGTGTGCCTCGAAAATATGAGGTGATGCCTGAGGACTTAAAGCGATGGGTATAGACGATTGTGGGCTCCTTTGGAGACTTAAAGCAATCCTTAACGTCGTGTGCCTCAAAAATATGAGGCGATGCCTGAGGACCTAAAGCGACGGGTGAACATCGTAGGCCCGACGGGGAGTTACTTGAGATTCTCAGTAACGAGCGATGGTTCCAATAGTTCCTGAGTGAACTGATGATGAGACATGAGACATTGGAAGTCGGTACCGCATGGCATGTGCATAGAGTCGTTGTGTCAGTCTATGTGCATTGCATAAATCATGAATTAATTGTGTGTGAATTGGTGAATGTGATTAATGAAATGGAATGTGTGTGATTGTATTGTGAATGATTGATGTGCAGTGGTAATTGATACGTGTGAATTGTACTGTGTGTTGTTATAATTTATCTGTGTGCTTTGGTGGTGAGAATATGTTATTTGTGCATTTTTGTGTTAATATATAATTTTATGCAATTATATTATGGTTGTTTTTCTCACCCTTCTGCTATTTTATAACGCTCTATGAGGCGTTGCAGATTAGAGCTGCTGGAGGTATTCCTTTTTGTGAAGCGTTGCGTCTTCATTATTTTGGTCGGTCGGCTCTGATATGTGACTCCGGATAGTTAGGGTGGCCGCGTGCTATTATTTTGTATATCTGATGATATATTTTGGTTGTACATATGCTACCTGATGTATGACAAACTGTTTATATGTGTATATGTATATATGTTAATCAGATTTTAGATTTTCCGCTTTAATTCTAATTACTGAAAAGTGGGTGTAAGGAACAAAGTTTCCTCTGTGTGATTGCTATCCCACGTTGCATATCTAAATGAGCAGGTGTTGCATGTTATGTGTTTGGTTACAATTGATGTGATTCTCCCTTTCTATGCCATGATGTTTCAAATATACTCTGATCAATTTTCGAATTTTCTTTTTACCGCTTTAATTGCGTGTTTTTGGGGGTATAGATTGGGGGCGTCACATTAAGTGGTATCAGAGCCAGTTCGTGTCAGTTGTGTCGTTTGTGTCTGTTGTGTCTGGCATATTGGGCGAGTTGTGTTGAGCGAGTTGTTGTTTAACCATAGTTTCTGTTTTGGACGAACAGAATATGGCTGGTCGTAATGATGCTGCTTTGGCTGCGGCGATGGAGGCTATGGCACGAGCTGTGCAGGGTGCACCGAATGCTGCAGGAAATGATGAGTTTAGAAAGAATAAGCCGCCGGTTTTTAAAGGGAAACATGATCCGGATGGTGCGCAGTTGTGGTTGAAAGAGATTGAGAGGATTTTTAGGGTAATGGATTGTGATGACGATGATGTTAAGGTAAGGCTGGGCACTCATATGTTACACGAAGAGGCTGATGACTGGTGGGTCAGTACTCGTCAGGTGTTGGAAGCTGAGGAGGAGGAAGAAGAGGATATTCAGAAGACGGCCTTTAGAACACGTTACGGTCATTATGAATATTCGGTGATGCCGTTCGGGGTTTCTAATGCGCCTGGTGTGTTTATGGAATACATGAATTGTATTTTCCACGAGCATTTGGATCGTTTTGTGGTGGTGTTTATTGATGATATTTTAATCTATTCTAAGTCTCGGGAAGAACATGCAGAGCATTTGCGTATTGTTTTGCAGGTTTTGAAGGAAAGGAAGCTTTTTGCCAAATTGTCCAAGTGTGAATTCTGGTTGTCTGAGGTGAGTTTTCTTGGGCACGTAATTTCAGGTAATGGTATTGCTGTGGATCCATCTAAAGTAGAAGCAGTTCTACAATGGGAGGCTCCTAGATCCGTTACTGAAATTCGAAGCTTTTTGGGTTTGGCTGGTTATTACCGGAGGTTCATTGAAGGTTTTTCTAAGCTTGCTCTTCCTTTGACGCAGTTGACTTGTAAGGGCAAAGCATTCATTTGGGATATTCAATGTGAAGAGAGTTTTTGCGAGCTGAAGAAAAGATTGACGACAGCTCCTATTCTGATTTTACCTGATCCTAATGAACCGTTTGTTGTGTACTGCGATGCTTCTTTAATTGGTTTGGGTGGTGTTCTGATGCAGGAAGGTAAAGTTGTAGCTTATGCTTCAAGGCAGTTAAGAGTTCATGAGAAAAACTATCCTGCTCATGATCTTGAATTAGCGGCTATAGTTTTTGTGTTGAAGATTTGGAGGCACTATCTCTATGGTGCAAGGTTCGAGGTCTTTAGTGATCATAAAAGCTTGAAATATTTATTTGATCAGAAAGAGTTGAACATGAGGCAGCGGAGATGGTTGGAATTCTTGAAAGACTACGACTTTGGCTTGAATTACCATCCTGGTAAAGCTAATGTGGTAGCCGATGCATTGAGCCGGAAATCGTTGCATATGTCCGCATTGATGGTGAAAGAGTTGGAACTTTTGGAATCGTTTAGAGATTTGAGTTTGATATGTGAAGTGACTTCGGTTAGTGTAAGGCTTGGAATGTTGAAAGTTACGAATGAATTTTTGTTGTCGGTTAGTGAGAAACAAAAGCTGGATTTGAAATTCGTTGATTTGATGAGGAATGAGAATGTGGATTTCAAGGTGGATAATTTTGGTGTTTGAGATTCCGTGGTCGTATTTGTATTCCTGATGATGCGGAGTTGAAAAGAATGATTTTGGAGGAAGGACACCGGAGTAATTTAAGTATTCATCCGGGTGCGAATAAGATGTACCAAGATTTGAAGAAGATTTTCTGGTGGTCTGGTTTGAAAAGAGATGTGGCTCAGTTTGTGTATGCTTGTTTGACTTGTCAGAAATCGAAAGTGGAACATTTGAGGCCTAGTGGTTTGTTGCAACCGTTGGATATTCCTGAGTGGAAATGGGATAGCATTTCGATGGATTTTGTGACGGGATTACCGAACACTCAGCGTGGGCATAATGCTATTTGGGTGATTGTGGACAGGCTGACTAAATCGACGCATTTTATTCCGATTGACATTAGTTTTTCTTTGGAACGGTTAGCTGAGATCTATATCAGTGTGGTTGTGAAATTGCATGGGGTTCCTTTAAGTATTGTTTCTGATCGAGATCCTAGGTTTACATCTAGATTTTGGGAAAGTTTACAGAAGGCTTTGGGTTCTAGATTGAGGTTGAGTTCGGCTTATCATCCGCAGACGGATGGTCAGACCGAAAGAACGATTCAGTCTTTGGAGGATTTGTTGAGGTCGTGTGTTTTGGAACAAGGTGGTGCGTGGGACAGTTATCTTGCTTTGGTTGAGTTCACGTATAATAACAGTTTCCATTCTAGTATTGGAATGGCACCTTTTGAGGCTTTATATGGACGAAGATGTCGAACGCCGTTGTGTTGGCACGAAACTGGTGAGAGTTCTGTGGTTGGACCGGAATTGGTGCAACAGACGACGGAAAAGGTAAAGTTTATTCGTGAGAAAATGAAGGCTTCTCAGAGTATACAAAAGAGTTATCATGATCGGAGACGTAAGAATCTTGAGTTTCAAGAGGGTGATCACGTATTTCTGAGAGTTACGCCGGTAACGGGTGTTGGTCGTGCTTTGAAATCTAAGAAGCTTACTTCTCGATTTATTGGTCCTTACCAGATATCTGCGAGAGTGGGTGTTGTAGCGTATCGTGTGGCGTTACCGCCGAATCTGTCGAATTTGCATGATGTTTTTCATGTTTCACAGCTTCGGAAGTATGTTCCGGACCCTTCACATGTGATTCTGATGGACGAGGTTGAGGTAAGAGATAACCTTACGGTCGAGACTTTACCGGTTGGTATTTTGGATCGCGAGGTGAAGCGGTTGAGGGGCAAAGAGATTGCACTTGTGAAAGTGGCATGGGGAGGCGCTGCTGAGGGTAATTTGACGTGGGAATTGGAGAGTAGGATGCGGGAGTCATATCCGGAGTTATTTGTATCAGGTAAGATTTTCGAGGACGAAAATATCTAAGTGGGGGAGAGTTGTAAAGCCCCAGTTTTGCCAACTTAGTTTTATTGAGTCTTTTTGGATTATTTTATTATTATTTTATTGTAATTTCAACTTTTGTGTGAAAATGTGTTATTTTTCGGCGGGAATATATTTTATCGCGTTTTGGGATCGTTTATGAGATATTTGAGTGTGGGGGTATTTTGGTCATTTTATAATGTTTTTCATTAAGTTAGTAAGAAAAGAAAATAGAAAAGAAAAGGGAAAGAAAAATAGAGAGAAAGAAAGAAGAAAGAAGGGAAAAGAGAAGAAAAGAGGAGAAGAGAGAAAATTGGAGAAAAAGTGTGAAAATCATCAAGATCAATTCCTAGAATCGGATTTAATCGGGTAAGGGTGCGAAACTCGATTATACTATGCTTGTATATGATTATGTATGAATGGGTTTGGATGATTATCTTGCTTTCTATGTTTTTCACTTTTAGGTCGAAAACGATAAAATGAGTAAAATCGATGGTTTAACGGTTGGGAATCGATGTAAAGGTGGTAGTTTGCTTGTTGACATGATTAGAATAGGTTCTGATTGAAATATGTTGATTGGGAAATGTTTTGGTTGGAAAATATCACTTTTGGGGTTTCAAACAGCGCAGAAAAATTCTGGGTTTTCCTTGGTTCGCCTAGCGAACCTGGGGCGAAGGTGGCAGCGAGTGAGGTTTTCGTGGGTTCGCCTAGCGAACCATTCAGCGAAGGGTAGCGAAGGTTCGCTACGGGTATTCGCCTAGCGAAGGCATGAGCGAAGGTTCGCTAGAGTGTTCGCCTAGCGAACTTTGGGTGTTTTTGGCTCTGTTTGGTTCTGACTTGGTTCGCTGGAACATTCGCCTAGCGAAGGAGCTAGCGAATGCTCGCGAGGGAGATTCGCCCAGCGAACAGTGCTGTTCGTGTAATTTTGTTTTCTGCATAACTTTTGATCTGTGATTCGGTTTGAGGCGTGGTTGGATGCATTGGAAAGCCATTGAGCTGTACTTTCTTATTATGATGGTTTAGAATTTGTTAGCCGATTTTATTTTGTCAGTAAATGTGAATAGTGTCAATGGTTGACTTTTGGTCGTTTTAATGGTGCGTATTTGACTTGTGTTATGCTTTATGGTGTTGCTTCGAATGTGGTATGACTTATGTGCTGTTGTGATGATGATTCGTGGCCGTAAGGCAAGAAAATGCTAAGTGTGGTATTTGATGATATATGCATAATTGTGAATGTGTGTATGTATGCAATGAGAATGTCATGAGTCATTGTATACCAAGCATCATGATGTGCATTGTTGAACGTCATGAGTGACGGTTTGATTCCCGAGGGGAATATGCTATAACATCGTGTGCCTTGAAAATATGAGGCGATGCCTGAGGACTTAAAGCGATGGGTATAGACGATTGTGGGCTCCTTTGGAGACTTAAAGCAATCCTTAACGTCGTGTGCCTCGAAAATATGAGGCGATGCCTGAGGACCTAAAGCGACGGGTGAACATCGTAGGCCCGACGGGGAGTTACTTGAGATTCTCAGTAACGAGCGATGGTTCCAATAGTTCCTGAGTGAACTAATGATGAGACATGAGACATTGGAAGTCGGTACCCGCATGGCATGTGCATAGAGTCGTTGTGTCGGTCTATGTGCATTGCATAAATCATGAATTAATTGTGTGTGAATTGGTGAATGTGATTAATGAAATGGAATGTGTGTGATTGTATTGTGAATGATTGATGTGCAGTGGTAATTGATACGTGTGAATTGTACTGTGTGTTGTTATAATTTATCTGTGTGCTTTGGTGGTGAGAATATGTTATTTGTGCATTTTTGTGTTAATATATAATTTTATGCAATTATATTATGGTTGTTTTTCTCACCCTTCTGCTGTTTTATAACGCTCTATGAGGCGTTGCAGATTAGAGCTGCTGGAGGTATTCCTTTTTGTGAAGCATTGCGTCTTCATTATTTTGGTCGGTCGGCTCTGATATGTGACTCCGGGTAGTTAGGGTGGCCGCGTGCTATTATTTTGTATATCTAATGATATATTTTGGTTGTACATATGCTACCTGATGTATGACAAACTGTTTATATGTGTATATGTATATATGTTAATCAGATTTTAGATTTTCCGCTTTAATTCTAATTTCTGAAAAGTGGGTGTAAGGAACAAAGTTTCCTCTGTGTGATTGCTACCCCACGTTGCATATCTAAATGAGCAGGTGTTGCATGTTATGTGTTTGGTTACAATTGATGTGATTCTCCCTTTCTATGCCATGATGTTTCAAATATACTCTGATCAATTTTTGAATTTTCTTTTTACCGCTTTAATTGCGTGTTTTTGGGGGTATAGATTGGGGGCGTCACAAATAGCATCTCACCCTTTCATCTCTGAATCTTCTGCCATGATGAGATTGCTTAGGCTGCCAGCCATAGTGTGATCTCCTCCTGGCCTGCCATCTATTATGCTGGTATCTTCTCGGTTGAGAATGTTGTTTCCTGGATTGTCTCCCATGATTTTCTTCTTCCATAGATATAAGGAACAACATTGTTATATTCATACCCATGACTATACCAGTTGTCTTGATGTTGAGACACCTGATGAGACATGTGATGTTTGAACTGAGCAGCTTGCATGCTCTTGTGGTATTGTGGGGGCATATACTGACTAGCTCCTTGTGGCAGCTTTTTCTTCTGATAAGGACCAGTCTTCTTCTCAATCTTCTTAGATTGTGAAACATCAACTTTCTTAGGGGTAAGATCCTTCTTCTTTGGCTGATGTTGAGATAAAAGTTGTGACACTTCCTTCTTTGAACCTGAAGTGCTTTCTTCTGAAGTTCCCTTATCCTCAGCCACATATCCTATACTAGACTTATCACCTGCAACCTTTTCTGTCTGAAGGATCTTGTCAAGTGTGTTTGTACCACAGCTCAGCATCCTAACAGACTTGGTCATTTGATCAAGGTGAGCTCTAACTAGCACCACTTCATTTTCTAGATCAGTCTTTTCATTCTCTAGCTGAGCAATCTGTTGCTTGTGGCACTTGTTTTCTTGACAAATCTCAGCACTTTTTAGACACAACTCTTGATAGGTGGATGCTAACTCCTCATAAGTTACTTCTCCATCACTAGAATCATCATCAGAAACAACAGCTCCTGTTAGGGTTCTAACATGCTTTGCTGACTCACCTTCACTTTCACTATCCGAGTCAGACCAGGAAACCGTCATGCCCTTCTTCTGCTTTTTCAAGAAGGTGGGACATTCTTTCTTGACATGTCCATACCCTTCACGCTAAAAGCACTGAACTCCTTTATCTTGGGCAGTTTTCTCTTCCTCCTTCTCTTTTGACTTACTGATGTCAGAAGATATGTTCTTGACATTAGGCCTGGAGTTATTATTCATTCTCTTGAATACTTTGGTGAACTGTCTTCCCAACATCACTATGGCCTGAGATAGATCCTCCTGCGATTCATAACTCTTTCCTTTTTCTTCTGCATCATTTGACACCAAGGCTAAACTCTTTGGCTTCTTTTCTGGTTCTTCCTCATTCAACCCCAGCTCAAAAGTTTGAAGAGATCCAATGAGCTCATCTACTCTCATCTTGCTGATGTCTTGTGATTCTTCAATGGCAGTAACCTTTATCTTATACTTCTTAGGTAGGGACCTAAGGATCTTCCTCACAAGCTTTTCATCTGACATCTTCTCACCAAGAGTACTGGATGCATTAGCCAGCTCCAGAACATTCATGTGGAAGTCATGAATAGTCTCATCGTCCTTCATCTTCAGGCTTTCAAATTTTGATGTTAAAATCTGAAGACTCGACATCTTAACTCTAGATGTTCCTTCGTGTGTAGCCTGCAAGATATCCCACTCTTCCTTAGCAACTTCACAGGTATTGATTAACCTGAAGATATTCTTATCCACTCCATTGAAGATTGCATTCAGAGCTTTGGAATTTCCAAGGGCAAGCTCATCTTCCTCCTTGGTCCACTCTTCTTCAGGCTTTGGCTTAGAGGTGCCTTCTTTATCTTTGCCAGCATCATCCTTCTCACACATGACAGGAGCTTTCCATTTTTAATAACAGCCTTCCAAGCCCTACTGTCCAAGGATTTTAAGAAAGTGGTCATCCTTGGCTTCCAATAGTCATAATTGGATCCATCCAAAATAGGGGGTCTGTTGACGAATCCTCCAACTTCTTTGTCCATCTTTACACCAGAAAGTAACTTCCCTAGATCTCACCCAGAGACAGACAGGATGCCTGCTCTGATACCAATTGAAATTCTGGTATCAGACGTGTGATGTTAAGGTGTGATGTCACAACAACACACTCTGCACAATGGACAACAATAACAGTAAAATAACACCAAGAATTGTTGACCCAGTTCGGTTACAACCAACCTACTCTGGGGGCTACCAAGCCAGGGATGGAATTCACTACTTGTAGATATAATTTACAGACTCAACAACCCGTTGACAATCTCCTAAACTTATACTCTACTAATGACTTCCTACCTAAGAAACCACTTAGGTATGAGAACACCACTCAATCCCTTATAAACTCTCAAAGAAACCACTTTGAGTACCCTTGATCTTACTTCACAGCTTCGATCAAGCAACCACTCTCTATTGCTTCACAGCTTCTAGAGAGGACAGAATACGACACAACAATTCACCCTAGAATTCTGGTTATATAACTCGTACAAAATACTCAAGACACTCAGCCTCTGCTCTTGTTTTTCTCTCTGTATTTCTGTACCTTTTCCTTTGATCTTGTGCGCTTTATATAGCTCCTTGAATTGGTCTTGGACTTGCTACAATATCTCCCAGATTTGTTATTTAAAACTGAATATTTAAAATAGATTTTCTCCTAAAATCTTTTTAAATCTTCAACTTTTTAAATCTCCTACAAATCTGCACCAGATCTCCTATGCAGCAGCAAATATCTATCCCAAGATATTCGCATCCAATGAGACAGCTTGCTCTCCACAATTCCAGCTAATATGCAACCCTAACAACATCACAGCCTGCTGTTGTTAATTCTGCAGATCTGATGTTACAACATCACCTATGTGACATCAGACATCCAACTTTAGCAAATACATACTTAACACGGCCCAGTGTTAAGACTTCAATGTTGCAACATCAGTACCTTGACATCAACATTGAACACACTTTGTTTTACCAAAATTCCAGCCAATCCAGGAACTAACACTGGTATCCAACCCTGGCATATCCTGATAGGACCAAGCGAATACATCGGGAAATTCTTTGAGAAGCTTTATCAAACTCTCTTTGGCAGTTGGACTGAGCAGTGCCCCAATCCTAATTTCTTTTCTCTCTTTTTCTGAACCCAAGTTTACCGTTTCTAACGGCTCTTTGTGAGGTTCAATGGACCTTTCCTTTTGTCTGAGTAGTCGAGAGATCTCTTCTGGAATTTTGTCGTCATTTTCTTCTTCAGCCTCGAATATCGGGAACTCAAAGTTGGGAGAAAGCATCGGATCGTATGTTTCAACGGGTTTTAAAACAAGCAATCTGCATGACGTGATGATTCATGTTTAGAAGAGATAGAGAAAATGCAAGTGTGTGCAGTGTTTTATTTTACTGCTTGTTTTTATTTTTAATTGTTTTTTAGGATTACCATTTTCTGAAAAAACGAAAAGAGAAAACAGCAATTAATGCGGAAATTACAGAACGACGTTATTTTATTAATGAACAAGTCGAATCTTGAAACTACAGCCCTATAAAACAAAACTCTGTTGCTTTTGGCGAAGCGAAGAGGGATATTTATAGAAAGCGAGCCCTATCAAAACATCTGTTTCACCTGGGCAGGGTGAAAGGTTAAAGATGGTAATTACTTTGACTGATGAACGATCTTCAGAATCTCGACGGTAAACCATTGGCGGCGAACTCCTCGGTGAATCACAAAGTCTGGCACCTTCCTTGATTTGTCTTCAGAAATGACGCTGATTTCTGGTGGAGCGGGATCATTGGAATCTGTCTCCCAGGCAGAATTGTCGTAGGAGAATTCCTCAGTTGCATTTTGCATAGCATTTGTACTCTCAGGTACATCTCCTCATCCAGTTGGCTGGATATCTTCGAGCCTGATACGAGAGCTTTCAGGAGCAGTGTACTTGACCATGAAGTCGTATTTCCCACTCGGTTGTCCCAAGGTGTCCCAAACTTCTATGGAACTGGAGGAGTCATCTCTCTCGATGACGTTGACCTCGGGAAAAGCAAAGTTGATGAACTCAAGTCCTGCAAATGTTGCAAATTCATATTCGTGTTGAGTAGTTTCCGAATGACCTGAGTGTTGATCCCATGACATGGTGGGGACACAGGTATTCTGTTCAATGACGGTTAGCTGATTTTCATTGTTCGGCTGACTCTCTTGCCCTAAGTCTCCTGGGTAAGGCTGCCACATTAGCAGGCCATCCATTGGGCCATAGTAATTGTAGTCAAAATTGTTTTTCATCGGAGTGTCTTCCTCTAATGAATTTGGCGGAGCGCGGCATCCTTCCGGATCACAATCCCCGTATATCATTTCGATGTCTGACCTGGATATAAATCTCGGAATTTCTGTAGGAAACCAAAAAGGCATAGGCACCTCTTCCTGAGACATATAACCGTCCTTGTTAAGGTAGGACTTCCATTCTTCATCTATGTCAAAGGGATCTTCCTCATTGATAGCATGAACTGTCTGAGACACTGGGTGAAGAAAACCTCCACTATGGAAGAAGTTTTGAAGGGGATGAAGACTTTCATCGTTGGCAGTTGTCTGGGTACAGGTTGCAGAAAAACCAAGACCCTTCTTTGTTTTATTGTCAGTGGGAATGACAAACTGTCCCCATCCTGTCGTATCGGTACTCTCGACCGCTTTGATAGCATCGTTGTATGAGGAAATCGAGGTCCCTCCTTTGAAATGATTGTCCTTGCTCACCGACAGTGCTTGGAACTGAGTTCCAATAACCTCCTCGGGTTCTATACCAGTAGATGATGACAAGTTACTCACAAGCAAGGCTTGTTCCCCATAAACCGTGACAAGTTGATCTATCTAAACGAACTTTAGCTTTTGGTGGAGGGTTGAAGTAACCGCTCCAGCCTGATGTATCCAAGGTCTTCCTAATAAACAACTGTATGTTGCCCGGATGTCCATGACCTGGAAAGTGACTTGGAAAGTGTGAGGACCAATAGTTATGGGAAGATCAACTTCGCCGATAATCGTTTTTCTGAATCCGTCGAATGCTTTGACGACGACCTCGCTGATTCTCATCGGAGGGCCTTTGAATGATAATTGCATCAAAGTGGACTTCGGCATAACATTCAGGGCTGATCCTGTGTCTACCAGTACGCTGGCTAAAGCATCGTGCTGGCAGTTAACTGTGATATTGAGCACCATGTTATGACGGCGACCCTCTTCGGGTAATTCCTCATCACTAAATCCCAAATTATTGCAGGAAGTGATGTTAGAGACAATACTATCAAACTATCTGATTGTTACATCCTGTTCCACAAAGGCTTGCTCCAAGACTTTCTGTAGAGCCTCCCTGTGGGCTTCTGAACTGAGTAACAGTGATAATACCGAGATCTTTGAAAGGAGTCTGTAACAGCTGATCCACAATGTTATATTCACTCCTTTGGATGAGCTTCAGCATCTCATCATTATTTTTCGAAACTGGATTGACTGACTGATAGATCGAGAGCTTCTGTTTGAAGTTCCTTTTCCTTGTTAGGTTCCCTAACACCTCAGTTGAAGATTCGACCGCTCCGTGTTACACGACTGATGTCTGCAATGTTTACGACGGAGGGTAATGGAATTTCCTTTCCATTCTCAATTGTTGTTGCACCGTATTTGTAAGGGATAGCCTTAGTTGATTCATACGGTAGTGGTCCCGGCAGATAGATGACTATGGAAACCTTCTGATTTTTCTAACCATCATAAGTAATCTCGATCTGTTCCTGGTTGGGAACCTTAGATTCGTCAAGTAGAGGGATGATGGCAAAAACATCCCTGATCCTGTGATGACCAGAGATGGTGACGACATCCTCAACTTGATCAGCAAGGTAGTTCGGCGTCCAGTTGATGGGTCCAGAACCCGGATATGGACGAATTTCTCCACGATCCACCTGACCCTGAAGAGCTGCTCTCACAAGGTAACACCCTTGGTTACTTTCCGAACAGACGCTACAACGGTCATAATTGTGTAGTGGCACCTGGCCACGCCCACTTTGAATACAATGTAACCTTACTAGGTTAGCTTCCACTGATCGGACATCCTAACTTTGACGCCAAGTGGGATTCCTGTTATTGATACTAATCTGCTGAGTATCTTTATCCATGTAGATTGGCATCCACCAATGGTTTAACAAGTGCTGAAGTGCTTCCTGGACAAGGGTACAACCTCCATCTTTTTTGCAACCCGCTTTACAGCTTTGATAGTCATGTTATATTAAGAATCCGAGTCGGACCTGTTCAGCATGTAACTCTACCAGGTTGGTATTCATCACGCGAATATCGAAGATCTGAACCATGTTGATCTGATAAGGGTTCCTATCATGGTAGTCTTGGATCCATCCAAGATCCATCTGACGCTGGAGGGCCTCTTGTATGAAAGAGCATCCCTGTTTGTTTACCGAGCAAGTCAGACAAGAACTGTAATCGTGCCGCGGCAGATTATGATACTGGCTTTGCCTTGAGTGCATTGCCACCAAGTTGGCATTCATCGCACAGATGTCGTGGTTTTGAATGACGTTAGAATTCGTATAGACCATGTTAACTCCACGAACTCGGTGCTCTTGGATCCATCCGAGATCCATTTGTTCCTGTAGAGCTGCTTGCACTATAGAACATCCTTGGTTGTCTTTAGAGCAGATATCACACTGGTGATAATTATGAGGTGGCACATGGCCATATCCGCTCTGTCTACAATGCATCTTGACCAGATTGGTCTTTAACAAGAGTACATCGTGAATTTGACAGACATCGTTAGATTCTCTCTCAATCAGATTGACTGCAGCTTTCTCGTGTTGAGGCAGCGGGTTCGTGAGAACATTGGGATTCGTATCTTTGAAAGATAAGAGCCCGCTCCTAACAAGCTTTTGCACGTCGGACTTGAAATTGAGACAAGTCTCAATGTTATGCCCTGAACCTCCTTGATGATAAGGGCATGTCTGATCCACCTTAAACCAAAAAGGCAGATTTTCCGGTACTGTAAGAGGAGACTTAGTCTGGATGTGCCCCTTAGCCAGTAGTAACGGAAATAATTCTGCGTACAACATGGGTATAGGATCAAATCCTGGTGGCCGTGTTGTACGTTTGTTGTTATATGGAGGATGAGCCTGCTGAAAAGGCTGTTGTGTCCTTTGCTGATCAGGTTGGCTCTGTGCAACCTGAGGTTGATATGTAGGAATAGGCGCAGGGCTGATAGCAGGAGTTACAGCTGCTACTGGTTGATACCGACGCCTTTGCTTTCCGAGAGAGATATTCCCAATATCTTGCTCTTTTTTCTTAGGGAGAGCACTACCGTATTTTTTAGTACCGCTCGTCGATCCAGTGTCTTTTACCAAACGTCCTTCTCGGACGGCTTCCTCAAGACGTACACCCATGCCCACCATCTCGGTGAAATCACTGGGCGCACTGGCAACCATTCGGTCATAGTAAAATGATCTTAAGGTCTTTAAGAAGATCTTTGTCATCTCTTTTTCCTTAAGAGGTGGACAAATTTGAGCGGCAATTTCATGCCACCTTTGAGCATACTCCTTAAAGGTTTCCTTGTCCTTTTGCGACATCGATCTGAGTTGATCTCTGTCGGGTGCCATGTCCAAATTGTATTTGTATTGTTGGACGAAAGCAGTACCAAGATCTCTGAATGTGCTGATCGTGGCACGGTTTAAACCCATGTACCATTTGAGTGCGACACAGGTTAAACTATCCTGAAAGTAGTGAATCAGTAGATCCTGATTCTCTATCTGAGCTGACATTCGCCGAGCGTACATTACCAAGTGACTTTGAGGGCAAGAGTTACCCTTGTATTTTTCAAAGTCGGGCACTTGGAACTTGTGCGGGACTTTCACATTGGTGACCAAGCAGAGATCTGCAGCGTCCTTTCCAAATAGATCCTGACCAAGAATGGCTTGCAGTTCCTTCTGCATTTCCAAGAACTGCTCCTGGAATTCCTCCATTCTGTCAAACATAGTTTCCTTCTTACCAGAAGGTGTCTGTGGAATCTGTCCTTCCGGGACAGTGTGCACCATAGGGGGTGTTACCATAACTACGGCAGTGAATCTTGGCGTTTCCCGAAGTTTGTAACCTTCAGGAGTCTTCAATATGCCCCTGGCATCTTCGCTTTCCCGAAGTTTGTAACCTTCAGGGCCCAACGGCTTCTGTTGTGATTCCCTGATCTTCAGTGATTGGCGAAACATATCCTCCCGGGATATAGTTGACAGGCATGCCCCAGGGACGATCTTTCGGCATCTGATACCTAGGATCATTCTTCTCCACTATGGGCATTGAGGTGATCTCTGAGATCACAGTTCTTTGTAGCTGAGCTTCTGCCATGGCTTGCATGTCGTTACGAAGCTTTCTCATATCTTCTCTCAGAGCGTCGATCTCTTCCTTCAACTCTCTATTTTCTTCCTCAAGATCATCCATCTTTTTCTGACGATTGGCCTGAGTATTATACGAATGAGACAGTTTGACTCTAGAATCGAGACACAAACATGAGATTCGTAGGTAAGAAGAATACGTGATGTGAGAATGATGAATGCAATGATTATATTAATTGTTTTTTTGGTTTAATCAAAATAAACTTCGACAATTAGATTGCAAATATCAAACGGTGGGGAAACCCCTTTTTATTGAATTCAAAGGATTACAGAAATGGAAATACAGTAGATTACAAGGTGCAGAAACAGAAACCTAAACTAATGGGTCCCGAGTCATCTCTGAAGAGAAATCGGGTGCTGATTCTGGTATTTTCCTTTTCTTTGACCGGGGCTCTTGGGCCGTTGTCGGGTTGTCATTTCTTTGCCAGGTGAAAGGAGTGAGCAAATTCCTTTGGTCATCTTGATTCTTTACAGCATGTTGCTCCAAAATTTCAATCAGAGCATCTTTCTCTTTCAGTAATTGTTGTATTTTGATGCACTCTACGTCGAGGGTGCGGTACTTGTTCTTCCAAGACCTTCTCTCCTGTTGAACTTTGTTGAGAGTAACCTGAAGCTTTTCAGTCTCAGTCATGAAGCACATGACAGATTCCCTCAGCGGAAGAATTTCGTAACGAGGATAAGGCATTTTTAGCTTGAGAGCTCTAGTTTGTACCCAATGGAGATAAGGCTCCACCGAGACACAATCCGGTTTTCCTAGAGACTCTCGTCCTTTCTTATGAATGTGCTTCCAAGCGTGCACTATTTCCATCTTTAGTGCTCTGTCACTTTCTCCTTCCTTGAAGAAAAGACCTTCCAGATGAACACCCAGTGGGATGTGTCTCATCGGGTATCCAAATTGACGAAGAACCAATACCGGATGGTAGTTGATTCCTCCCTTAGTTCCTATAAGGGGTACGTTGGGGAAGTTTCCACAACGGTCAATGATCCTGATTCCATCATAGATCCTATTACACCAGTCTATATCAGAGTTGGTAAGAGACATGATCTTCTGCGACCAACGTAAGGCACTCTTGCAATCCCAAAAAGTAGCAGACTTGGGCAAGTGGGAAATAAACCATTTATAAAGCAGAGGTACACAGCATGTGATCTCCCCTCCGCTGTACAAATTCCCCAAGTGTACAGAATGATACGCATCTGGTGCAAAGTCGGCACATGGTTTCCAATGAGAAAAACCTTAATGGAGTTAATATCGACGAAGTTATTGATGTTGGGAAACAAAAATAACCCGTAGGTGAGCAAAACAAAGATGCTTTCAAAAGCAGTCACGTTTCCTATACTAGCAAAATACAGGGCCTTCTTTGTCAAGAACTGGGCTGGCAAACCTTGGATGCCACCCTTAGTAGTCATGTGAGTCCTGACCTCAGACTCATCCAAATGAATTGCTCTTGCAATGGTCTGATTCTTGGGAATTTCTTCCAGTCCAGAAAATGGAGCTTGATCCGTAATGTGTAGATCAATCAGATGAGAATACTCCTCCAGCGTTGGTGATAGCTGGTAATCCGGGAATGTGAAACAGTGATAAACCGGATCGTAGAATTGAATGAGCGTATCCATGATTCCCTCAATCACATGGACTCTTAACAGTGGTAGCAAACCTCCGTACTTGGCTCTGAAAGCCTCCTGGTTAGTGATCATCCTTGCTAACCTTCTCAAATCCTCAAGTTTTGGAACCTTGAAGGTGTACTTATGAGTTCTCCTTCTACCGAAATCCATTAGCGTAATCCTCTTCTCTAATATTTGCAATCACAGTCTTAGTTTAATTTGAAAAATAGAGAGACTAGAAGAGAAGAATTTTTTGAATGTTTTAATGTTTTATTAAATGAATGCATGAATGCAGCACACAAAAACATAGAAAAAACATGGGGTCAAAGGGTCGTTGTCATGAAGTCAAGGCTCTACCCATCCCCAAAGGTTTATACTAGGGTGATATTTTGTACCTGTACTCATTATCATCAGCTCCTCCCAGGAAAGCAAAACAACAAGCGGATCGCCAGCGAGTTGTAGTGCAATCTTAGAGTAAGTGCCATTCACCGAGAATAGATCACCAGCCTCAAATGAGGGTAGTATCGCGTAACAACTATTTCCGATAGTTTCCGCACTACGAAAGGGTTTGGCTCCTCAGCTTCTCAGGCTTAACAATCGGCCCATTGTCTAGGTGAGAGAATGGGTTGCATTGGTCAGCCTCCACTGAGGTTGATGGTCGACCTCGTCGCCATCACTTATCTTAAGTGTATACTCAATCTTTCCACATGCGGCATCACAGGCATTCCCATTAGCAGAAAAATAAACACGTATAGCAAATAGGAAAAGCAGTATATATATTTGTCCTAAACATCCTAGACCTTTAAAGCTAAGGATCCTAAGTTCCTGACAGAAAATGGGTTCCCCGGCGGAAGCCCCAATCTGTGGTTTTCACATAAGTGAAGAGAGAGAAAAAAGAGACGGGCCCCATGGTGGGCGCCATTTTTCTGTAGTGAGCGATTTTGGACGCGGTTCTTAAGCGCTGGTCGCTCTCTGCGGTTTGAGCTTACTACAGGTCGATTCATTTTTTATCCTATTGTGAGCTGAATAAGGAAGGGAAATAGATGTCTCCAATTAACCCTGCTTTGCATACTGAGTTTAAACAGCGGTCTGTTAGGTTACAGATGCTATCAATGTGGGGGGGCCTTTGTACTGGTTATTTGTATTTTCGCCAATACTGTTTTCTTTCTTTTTACCTTGACAGAAGGTTTCTGGCGGGGAACAAGGATTAGGATGTTAGGACTGATGCTTTTTGATGTGAGAGTATGGGATTTGGTTTTTTTGTTGATTGTGCTCGCTAAGATTTTTCTTTCAATCTTATGCCTACGTATTCCCGTTTACCGAAACAGGGAAATCAGAGCGATCGTAGTTCCTCCTATTCTATGGGAGGAAATGGGTGTTTTGATGTCTTGTTCAAAGCCCAAGACGTGAAGCGAAAAGTGGTTTGTATCTTGTTCAAAACCCAAGATGTGAAGCTGAGGGTGATTTGTATCTTGTTCAAAGCCCAATATGTGAAGCTAAAAGGGTGTTGACTTTAGAGAGAATTTTTTCATCTCTAAAGAGGGGGTTTTTGTCACAACTGTTTATAAATGAGAATTACTTTAACCGGGATATGTGAATCCGGCAATGCCATAATTTCCTTTATAGGGGAGTTCCAACCTGAAGGAGAAGACTTTAACTCAGTATAGAGCAATGCCATCTTTCCTTAGGAATTTCTCATGCTAAAAGAGAGACAATGGTGTGGATGTAAATAATCCAGAGGCTTGCCGCTTACAGCGATTAGATGAAGGGGAAGGAGTTGTTGATGTTTGTGTACTGTGAACGAGGCACAACTTTGATGCTAAAAGGTTGATTGGATCAACCAGTGTTTTTCTTATACAAAGCCCTTGTGTCTCGTACAAAGCCCGAGAGAGAGGCTAAAAGGGGTTTTGACTCAATGATGGAGTCTTTTGGTATCTCGTATAAAGCCCGAGATGAAGGCTATTTGACTCAACAAGAGAGTTTTTTTTTGTATCTCGTACGAAGCCCGAGATGGAGGCTGTTGTTTGTTTGGCTCAATAAGAACCTTTTTGTATCTCGTATAAAGCCCGAGATGGAGGCAAAAATTTGTTTGGCTCAATAAGAACCTTTTTGTATCTCGTATAAAGCCCGAGATGGAGGCGAAAGGGGTGATTGACTCAACGAGGGAGTCTCTTATGTGTCTCGTACGAAGCCCGAGAGAGAGGCTAAACGTTGTTTGATTTCGCCGGGGAGAATCATTTGTTCAAAGCCCAAGAGAAGGCTAACTTCACTGGAGAAGGATCATTATACAAAGCCTAAGAGGAGGCTATGGTAACTGTTTCAGTTAAGTGACAGGTCCAGTATATTGATTTTGAAAGAGAAAATAGTTCTTATATGAGCAACATTGTACTCATGGATTTCATTCAAGGATCTGGGTTATTCCTGTTCTTTAAGGAATCGGGAAATCCGAAGGGTATTGAGACTGCCCGAGTCTACGGGTTTCCTTCCTATTTAACGAAGGGGTCACTTGAGAATGTCTTTGAGACTCAAGGAGATTAGACCGTCCAAGTCTAGAGTTTCATCTTTTGTACTATGCTTTGAGAAATAGTAGTAGACTCTATGAAAGGACTGTTCTATGAAGATGACTAGGATTTGTTCCTATACCTCTAGGAGGTCGTCGGGATAATTTGTACGAAGCCCAAGAGAAGGCTGGAAGCTTTTAAGAAGCCGAAGGGTCCTTGTACGAAGCCCAAGAGGAGGCTATCATTCCCAGAGGAAGAGATCATTATACGAAGCCTAAGAGGAGGCTGTGAATACTTCTAAGAAGCTGATGGGTCCTTGTACTAAGCCCAAGAGGAGGCGGGGTTGCTTTTAGGAAGCCTGTGGGTCCTTGTACGATGCCCAAGAGGAGGCCGATTGCTTTTAAGAAGCCGATGGGTCTCCAAACCCCGAGAAATTCAAGGCAAGCTATTCACAAGGAATAGATCAAGTCAGGAAAGTTCGAGAATTTAGAAGAAACTCAAGAGATGCCATTCACGGAGAAAAGATCATCTTTGGGGAGTAGAGTCTCTTGACAAGTGCTTTTAAGAAGCATGTGGGTCCCCAAACCCCGAGAAATTCAAGGCAATGCTATTCATCGAGAATATATCAAAGTCAGGAAAGTTCAAGAATTTGGAAGAAACTCAAGAGATGCAATTCACGGAGAAGAGATCATCTCTGGGGAATAGAGTTTGTTTGACAACTTCTATGAGTGACAGTCTATGAAAGGGTTCACAGAGAATGCTGCCTTTCATATCTCCATATTGTTTAACCCCAAGAGGAGGGAAGACTGTGTCTGGTAATCCTATGGGGGTCTAGTTTTGACTATTTAAGAGTGATTGAAACGGCTTTACCTAGTGCTAGACGTAGTTGCCGAGGAAACTCTAAATATCTATACTATTATTACACAGTTGATATGAGTTTATGAAAGAAGACTTACAGCGAAACAGCCCCACAATACAGTTATATATATATATGAGTTTGTGAAAGGAGACTTACAGTGAAACAGCGCCACAATACAGTTATATACATATGAAAGCGGTAAATGAAAGCGGGTAAACACTTACTCGGTTATAGAGCTTCCATGCTGTTTGGTTAGTTGTTCAACAAAGAAAGATTGAAAACAACAGTATATTCAAAATCAAAGGAGAAAGTGCTTTGAAAAAGAAAGATTTGGGGCTTACAGCTCAAGGAGAGGCCCAGGGTTTTATCAGTGAGCGCACTGTTTGAATTTGTACAGAGGGACTTATACAAGTGACTGAGGCCCAAAATTGTTTTCTGTACAAAGGGATGGGTCTTACACTCTCTCAAGAGGCCCAAAAAGTTTAAAGAAAAAGAGTGGGGCTTATAACACGAGGGTAGGCCCAGTTGATTTTTTCGTTTAAAAATGGCGATCGCGCCGAGGTTTTCTTTTAACGCAGAGGGACTTATACAATAAGTGAGGCCCAAAATGATTTTGGTTAAAAGGGGGTTGGGTCTTACACTCTAATAGAGGCCCAAAAAGTTTTGAATGGGTCTTATATCTCAAGGAGAGGCCCAAGGTTATTTTTCAAAAGGTGACGATCGCGCTGTTTGTTTTTTACGGTATCGGGACTTATACAATACACTGAGGCCCAAAAATGATTTGGTCAAAAAAAGGATTGGTTCTTACACTCTATTAGAGGCCCAAAAGTTTTTTAATGGGTCTTATAGCTCGAAGAGAGGCCCACAATTTGTTTTTCAACGGATGATGATCGCGTCGAACTTTTTTGAAATACAATGGGACTTATACAATAAGTAAGGCCCAAAGTGGGTTGTATTTACAAAGGGTTGGGTCTTACACTCTATTAGAGGCCCATGAGTGTTTGAAAAAGTTTGATGAGGGTTGAATTAATCAAAAACCCTAATTTCATTTTTTAAAGGTCATTTTTCAAAGAAAAATCAAGTAAAAAATGATAAAAAATATCAAATAAAATCATTAATCATGTTATAAACAGTGATTAAGGTTTATGAAAAAGTATTTTATCCACATGAATATTTAAAATCATTTTGGTTTTAAAAATCAAGAAAAAGAAATCATTTTAAAAGCATTTAAAACAATTTAAAACAATATTTTTGAATATATTAAAAATATATCAAATAATAATATTTTTTGTGATTTTTTGGTGGATTAAAATATTATGGAGTATGAATAAAAAGTGTGTAAAACATATTTTGAAAATAATGATTTTTGCTATGTGAAAAAATTGGTTGAGTTTTGAAGATAAACTAAGAAAAAGAGGAAAGATGTCACAACATCTCATTCGACATCTTTCATGAGTTTTCAACATCTTTTTTATCAAACTCCCAACACCCATAACTTTATCAAATCTCAATGGTTTGAGACAAAATTTATATGCATCTGGCCCAGAATTTCACAAGGAATCCAATGGTGGTGGTAGTTTTTTCAGATCACACTCCCTCCTAAAAACCCGATAGTGGTTTTGAAAAGGACCTATAATTGCATTTTCTGTGCTACACTTTGATACAGGCATGGATTACATGGTGAATTAGCCCAAACACAACATATACAACATGTATGAGATGTGTATGATCAGTGGACTTCAAAGCAATGCATGATTTCAAGGATTCCAAGTTGTGATGCTTACCTCTTTTTGAGCTTTTTGGAGTTTTTGTGCAATCTGTCAAGCCTCTTGTTCCAGAAATGATTTGATGCTTTAGACACACTCAAATGATCCCTTAGAAGCTTTTAGGATGATTGGAATCAACTGGTACCTGCAAAAACACAAACTGTCCCTTTCTTGCAAAAGGGGTTAAAAGTGACCAAAATAGCAACTCTCTCAAATGGTGTTCCAGCTGTTGGGAACCATTTGGGACAGTTCAAGGATGATATTTGGAGTGTGTTTGAGGTTTTATCTGGTTTGGAAAGTGACTGAATCAAGACATGGCTTGAAAAATGCAAAAAAGTGCCATTTTGAGGTTTTGAGAAGTGACTTTGTGATTTTGTGATTACAGGTCACTTGTGATAGTTTGCACAGCTTACATATGATATATATGAGGTGTGTGTGTGTGATTAGTTTGAGTGGAATTGCTCTCTAACTCAAAAACTCAGAATTACTTGCTTTGGAAGGCAAATTTGAGGTGAAAGAAGAGATTTTGAGGAAAGCATCTGTTTGATGGCTTTGGTGTACTCAAACTGAACACAAATGAGCTCTATTTATAGTAGAGCAAGTTTGTTTTCGCAGCAACAGTGAATGGTGGCTGCAGCAGAGGTTTGGCCAATGTTGTCCAATGAAAATCCAAGTCTCCTCTAGCCATTGACTAGAGGTTAGAGCACAGAGCTTTGGCTCCCTACTTGTTGGAGGAATCTTGACTGAATTCAGTTGCAAATGTGTCAGTCCATGCCACCTCTAAGCATCTATTAAATGCTCCAATCCAAAATTGGAGTCTTGTCCCTCTTTTAGGGATTTTTAGGAATAACATGCTACTTCTTGTTCCAAGGACTTTGGAGGCTTGGCTCAGTGATTGTCCCCTTTAGATTTGATCCTCAGAGGTGTCCAAAGTGATGAAAAGGCTTGGAAATTCGTGTGGCACAAGAAGTGTGCAAATCTGTCCTGAAACATGTCTTAAAAATCAGCTGCAGCAAGCCCTTTTGTAAAATTCATAACTCCTTTCTCGAGTATGCTACATGGACGTTCTAGGACTTTCTGGAAAGCTTAGATGACGTACTTCAACTTTGATGTTTGACTTTGGTCTTGGTTCAGCTTGAAAAGTCATCAAAAATGGTCTTGAACTTGTGTAGTCAAATCTGTCCTAAAAGCTGTCATGAAAATTCTGCTTTATCAATGCTTTTTGCGAAAATCATATCTCCCTGCTCGAGTATGCTACAAGGACGTTCTAGGACTTTCTGGAAACCTGAGATGACGTACTTCAACTTTCATGTTTGACTCCTGACCTGGTTCAACTTGGATCATGGAGAAAAACGTCCTTGAAGTTGGGGCATTCTTGCTGAAAAAATATTAATGATGTCCTATGCAATGTCAGAACATTGGACATTAAGAATTCCCAACTTTGATCACTTATATCTTTCAATCCTTATGATATTTTGAGTTGATTCCCTCTACAATGTTGAAGTATCAAATACCCTCTTTAAAAGTAGCTCTTACTCAAAATCAATGGATGTTTGGATCAATAGTTACAACCTTGAAAAGTTGTGCACTTGAACATGATTTTAACTTAGAAAAAATTTCTAAGTTTCTTTCAATTTGATCAATTTTGCAATTTTGCGTGATTTCTTGATTTAAATTTGATCAAATTAAATCATCCATCATATTTTCTTGAGTAATTGCTTGTGAAGGTCAAAGTTGACCAAAAGTCAAACTTTGACTTTCTGCGTCAGTTGACTTTGTATTAGATGAACTTGAGGCTTGATCCACTTGAAATGTTGCACTCTTGTGCTTAATTCTTGACGTGGGAGTCCTCTTGATCCTTTGTGGATGTTTAAGAGGTTAAACAAGTTGAAGATCATGTCATTCCTTGATTGATCATTTGTCTAAAGGCTCTGAGAGGGCTTAAAACCCTAATTTTGATTGTAGTGGATGCTCAACAATTCCTTAAGGAGATTGATGAGGCAAAGAGGTACATCCATATTGTGATGATGATTTGCACAATGATGGGAATCTTAGTGGTCAAAATTTAGGGTATGACAGAAACGATCGAAGAAAACCTCAACAAAGGGAAAGACATGGTCATCGCAACCATAGCTTGGGTTCGGGAGTCGGTTACGCGAGAGGAAGGTATTAGTACCCCCTCGCGTCCATCGTACTCGATGGGATCCACGCTTGTTGTTATCGATCAAAGGGTGTATGTTATCTAAAGCTTAACTGCTGACTGGAAACGGGAAAGAAAAAAGCAAAAATGAACTCGCAAGGATTATCGCAATCCTATGCCTACGTATCTTCGTGGACGAACGAAGAATCAGAGTCGACGTAGTTCGACGGACTACGGATTTGTGGGGGAAGGTTTCTCGCCAAGACATCGTCGTCTTGTGCCTACGTATCCTCAATCTGACGTGAAGGAGGAAGTTAGAGCAGTCGTAGTTCGACCTACGGGTCGGTTGTTTACTTAGTTTGGTGAAAGAGTCTCGATCGCACTCAGGAGAGAGAAAAGGTTTGATAAATAAGGTTGTGCTCGCAGAGATCTCGCACGATCTCCTGCCTACGTATCTCCATTAACCAATGAAGAATCAGAGCGACGTAGTTCCCCTCACTAGGGATGACTTTGCTTTGTTTGTGTTTTTAGGTGGAATACGTCAACGTTTACGTTCTAGCAGTTTAGGTGTTGCCGCTCGGCGTGGGAGTCTTACGCGTTTACCTGTTTGCGGTAGAACGGAAATGACGCATCCTTTATGAATGGATTAAGGGAGATAAGAGGAGATGACTCAAAGGTGTAAGAGAAAACGAAAGTTAGTTGTTAGTGTGCTAGATGATTCATCTCGATCGCACTGGTGCGAGAGAAAAGGGAAAGTTAGTTGTTAGTGTGTTCGCCGAGATATCGCATCTCGTGCCTACGTATCCTCAATCTAAAAAGAAAGAGGAATCAGAGCATCCGTAGTTCACGCTACTACGGAACACAGGGAACGGTCTCGATCGCACGTGTGCGAGAGAAAGGTGAGACTCACGAAGGTCACACAAGTAGTTAAAGGGGGAACCTGAACCTACAAGTTAGCATGCAGAATGGTCTTAAGGTCAGGATCAAGAGGGGAATCTATCTAATGCTGTCATGCATGGATTGCTATCCTAATGTCTCTCCTACCTTCGACTTAATCAAAAATTAAGTGGAGCGAGGAATCCTACGGGATCATGTCATCAGACAAGTAAACACAGGATAAATCAATCACAAAATGAACTGAAAGTAAACGAAAGAATAAACCGTGTTAGTCAACAATAATGTCACATAATCAAAGTAAGAAAATGGGAACTTTAGCCAAGGGGTCATATCAACCGAGGCAAATAAGCTAGCTGTGGGAAATAAGGGTACTCATCCAATGGTATCGAGAACCGTGGAGAGCAGAGTAAGAGGGGAAGATATGAATCCGATCACATAAGCATCAACATCGGTCAATGCGAGCTATAGACAAGGTGTGGGGGTCTGATTGCAAAACCCTTTTCCACTTGACCAACTCGATAACAAGAATAAGCTATGTTCAAAGCATCAACATGAAATGCGAGCTAAGAACGACCTGGGACTAGAAATGGCGGGAGTCAATTGCAGACTCTCATTCCGCCTAATGCCTTCTTTGAGGACTTTTTTGGGAAGTGGGGAATGGGACGCCTCTTTGAGGTCTTTGGCAAAAAATGTAAACAAACACAAACAGATCCTCCTTTGAGGACTTCTAGAATTGCTGGCCAAGTGGCACGGACTCCCAATCCTACTTCTCATGGCATCAAAGAAAAAAGTACGGAATTAGTAAAAGAGAAGAGAGGTAATACCGAACGGATAGCAATCTGTAGCAACGTAAGCAAAGTGTAAGCCAACCGGAAAACTTCTAGTAATCTACCATAAATGAGCAAAAGTGTTAGGAAGCGGAACGGATCCGTGAAGTACATGGAACCAAATGCTCTTCACCCTTTATGAATAAAACAATAAAACAAGGCAATAAGCCATAAACAGCAGCAACAACAGCGCTCCAGCACCTGCATAGCTATAAAAACCAGCAACAAGCAAAAACAGCTTATAACAACTACTATTTCCAGAACAGAATAGGTGTATATGCAACAAGGTATAATAGCAACATTTTACAACTCACTTTGTTCACAGCAGCTGTGTATGTAACAGCAACTTCTACATTTTATTTAACTAATGTACAAGAAGGGCCATACCTCAATGGGATCAAATAATCATTGTCAAGAGATCATGCCTCATCAAAACAAGGCAAGCCTTGTTAATATCTAAAGTGTTAGCATAAAAACTCCAAGCTCATTAAGCTAATTCACTAATCAAAGGGAAATAATCGAAGTTAATCAATAAGCTTCCAATGAAAATGAAACAAAAAAGCATGTTAATCAATTCTAACAAGAAGCAGCATGATATTCAAACTATACCACAAAAAAATCCTAATCAAAGCAACATAGTATTCAACTAATATCATGTGAAGAATCTCAATCAAGTGGCAACATAACATTTAACCAATATCATGTAAAAAACTCAATCAAGTGGCAACATAATATTCAATCAATATCATGTAAAATGTCATTCGAACGTATTTTGAATCAACAATTCAACACAAATGCCAAAAATCAATTAATGCCATTAAGCGAAAAAACATTAGGGCAATTGAGCAAAAAACAATTAGTGCCATTAAGCAAAAAATGAGTAATGCAATTAAGCAAAAACAACGATTAGTGCGATTAAGCTAAAAACGATTAGTGCCATTAAGCAAAAAAAACAATTAAGGAATGATTAAAAAAAATTAATTAATGAATGATTAGCCTAAATCAATTAACCAAGATTAATCGTTAATTCCTAAAAGCTCTAATTCTAATTCTAAAAAACCAACTAGAATTAATCTAGTTAAAAAACAATTAATCCGCGACTCAATTAACAAAGCCATTATGCCGAAAACTTGATTAGTGAATGATTAATCTAAACCAATTGTTAAACAATTGAGCAAAAACGATTGAGGAAGGCTTAGTCCAAAAATGATTAACGAACAATTAAGCAAAGCAAAAATAACTATTAAGCAATTAAGCAAAAATGATTATTAAGCCATTAATCTAAAAGAGATTATTCAACAAAGAACAATTATCAAGATTCAATACAATTAGTCAAAATTAAATTAATTAACAAAACTCTAAAGTCTAAAATAATTACAAAGGAAATTAATAATTGAAAGAAACCTTGGCAGAGGGGGGCGCAGAAAGTATGTGGGATGGTGAATCAATGAAGAAGCTTGGAGCTAGTGATTCAGGATTGTTAAATGTTGAAACTCCAAAGGAGAGAGTTTTCTTGGTTCAAGAGAGAGGATGAAGGTGACTTCAAGATTGAAGAATCGAGAGGGAGAGTTTGTGGATAGATTTCTGTTAGAAAATTGGTTAGTGATAGTTAGGGTGGTTATTTCTGTTATGAGAAAAAGTTAGAAGGGGTTTGTGAATTGTTCAATTATGACAGTTGGTGAATTGGTTAGAAGTTATGGTGACAGTTAGAGAAAAATTGGATGAGTCATGAAGGATGTGTTATCAGTAAAAATGAAAAGAAATTCTGGTGTATAATCTTGCTGTTGTGTAATTTAATTTTCCTGCTATAATTTTCTGTTGTAAATTTCTGATAAGATTTCCCTTGTGCTATCTATCTTTCTTTTTGAACTGCTGCTTTTTATTGCAATGTTTTTTTCTCTGCCTAACTTTTCGCACTGTCAAGGACTAGGTAATTGAAAAAGTTTGTTATGATTTCTCTTTCAATGTTCTGCGATAGGCTCTAAAGATATCCTTGGTTTTACAATATTTTCTTCATGAAGGGTGGATGAAATCGCAGCCAGATGATTATTGCCGTGTTGTGCTTTTCATTTCTCATTGGATTCTTTAGCCAATTCCTTGTTCACTTTCTTTAAGCTTCTAGTTAAACTGAGCTTCCAATGGTTCTATGTTTGGATTCAAAAATGAATATTAAAAGGTTAAAATGGTTACTAAAATGGTTTAATTGGAAGAAAAAAGGTTTTTGGTTAATAACTTGAATTTTGACTGTGGTTTTAGAATTAAAATTGGCTTGAAATGGATTTTGAATCGGACTTAAAAATGTGGATAAAAAATGGATTTACAAGATGGATATCAAATATGGGCAAGAAGAAATAGAAATGGATATGTGAGTGAACAATTGGATTTGAAATTTGTTTAAGTATGAGATGAAATTAAAATGGATATAGAAGTGGTTCAAAATGGATAAATAAAAATGGTTTTAAAAATGGATAACCAAATCACACTAATTCCAAGCTTTTCACAGCATCACGATTAAATGCACATAACCCTTTATGAACAACTTGCAATAACAACCCTCTGAGTGAAACATCTTAGAAATTTCTGATCTTCTAGATCAAACCTCACATGAACCACTGTTTGTTGACCTGATGAGTTCCACCTATAATAATTTGACCTTGAATACATACCGCCTGAGAAATAGCCACTGATACAGGTAATCTGAATTTTAAACAACCTCTTGGTAGTTTGACCAGGATTAGGTCAAACATCCACCTGAATAGGATCGCAATTGAACAATCATCTTTGACTTGAAGCTAAACCTTTATCTTTGAATGCACGCTGATACTCCTTTGAATACGGAAGATTCGAACCACGTGAGAATGCCTTTATCCCATGTCTTAGGAGCTTGATGCAAATGAATGATTATGGATATGACCTAATGGGTATGCAGATAAATGTGAAGCATAGGCCACTGTAACACCCCTTCTATACCCCGTACAAAAACGGAATAAACTAATCTTATAAATAAAACACCAGAGCAAAGAATAATTTATCATGATATAGCCAGAGATGCCACACCAACGTGAACTAAAACAAACTTGCTCATATAGATATATAACAACCTGATAGTCATATAAACATAGGAACTCAGTTCCAAAATATCATCGTTCAGTTACAGAATTAAAGCGGAACATCCATAACTGATGTCAATCACAAAAGATAAGTTTGTCATATACATGTTCATACAAAGCCACTATATACAAGCCCAAAGAAACATCTACACTCGAACCCCGACTACCCGTGTTACATATCAGAGCCGACGGAACGACAAAAGACGAAGACACTAATCTTCGCAAAAGACCTCCATCGTCTAATCTGCAATGCCATTACAACATTAAACCACAGTAGAAGGGTGAGAAACGGGATTATAATATAATTGCATATCATTATAAAACACTTAGCAAAATATGCACAATTATTCTCACCACACAAATACGATACTTGTAAACAACACAAGACATATTAAACCCATTTCACACATCAATCACATAAGCATATACATTAACACAATGCATAACAAATCCTTCTCAAAATTCAACACATAAACATTCATGTAATGAATTATGCAAATGCACAGAGACCGACACAACGACTCTATGCATGCGGTACCATTAGTCCCCCAGGAACTCTTGGAATCATCGCTCGTTACTTAGGGTAACTCCCCGTCGGGCATACGATGTTCCCCGTCGCTACCACTTATCAACAAGCATACGACGTTATGGATCGTTTTTAGTCCTTTATAATAGGCACACGATCAATACAACAATTGCTTACACCCATAAGGGATCTACAATTCAACATGCATTGTTTACACCCACAAAGGGATCTACAATGTCTTCATGCATTGTTTACACCCACAAAGGGATCTTACAATGTCTTCATGCATGATGCATGTCATATAATGACCCATGGAAATCGAGGCTCATATATTAAATCATGCATTTCAAGTACATATAATACAATGCACATAGTTGCCAAACGGCCACAAATCTTCACCACAACATCATATACTCATCAAACATCCCTCACACAAGTCATACGTTACATATCATATCCTATCGCATGATATAGAAAATAACTCAAAATTCCATTTTTACGGTTTCTCAGAAAAGTCGGCTAAAAGTCGGCCAAAAATAATATTTTCTATCATCATCAAAAAGTACTCATCGACAGCTTCGATTCGGTATAAAGAACTCTTAAATACGATAAACGGTTAACAAGATATGAATATTTCAAAATAACGCAAAAACATAAACCGGACGCCCGACACTACGAAACGGTTCGTAAAAACTGTACTGATTGGACCAAGTTCAGACCTCAAAACTATTTTTCCTAGAAAGAACATCTCGTTAGCTTTCCAACGCTTCGAACGGGGATCAAAACCGACTTACGGTTCAAGAGATATGAATTTCCGAAGTTTCCCCGACAACCAGAATTTTATGGTTCAGCACAGTATGTATCGATACATAGGTTTATGTATCGATACAAAAGGCCACATGTATCGATACATAGCACGCATGTGTCGACACATGCTGTAGTGAAAATGTTGTTTTTCCCAATTTCTTCAGTATGTATCGATACATAAGGGTTATGTATCGATACATAAACCATTTCGTATCGATACATAGCTGTTATGTATCGATTCATAGCCCTGTTTTTCTCAAAAATTAGATTTCTCAAAATACACCTTTGCTGCCATTTTTCCAAAGTGCCCAGAAACTCGACTAAATCGAACATTTTCACCGAAACAAACATATACGCCCAACCACCAAATACATAAGAACAATTTAGAACACATAAACGAAATTTCTACGACGTTCGATTTTTCGATTAAATTTCAACCTTTCAAAAACCAGAATTTTCAAACATCACCAAATTGAATAAAAAGCACGACATACGACGACCTAACCTTACTCGATACAACTACGTAATTTATTTCGAATTCTAACCGTGAAAACATCGATTTTTATCGATTTCCTACAATTCGACCTAAACGGACAAAACAACGAAAACATAACGAAAACTAACCAAAACATAACCAAACTTCATGAAACTTTAAACAGCAGCTCACATACACATAACCAACCAACACATGTATTTATACGACTTTTCGACCGTAAAAACATAAATTTCTATCGATTTCGTCCAATACGGCATAAACGGAAACATGTGGAAAACCAACCAAAACATCCACACAAAACATACATAATCATACACAATGATATAATAACCGAGTTTCGCACCCTTACCCGATTTAATCGTGTTCTAGAAAGTCGGGAGATTGATTTCTTCCTTCACAAGTTTTTCCTCTCTTTTCTTCTTTCTCTTCTCTTTTCTTCTTCTCTACTTCTCTTTTCTCTCTTTTTCTTTCTATTCTTTCTATTTCTATTTTTCTTTTCTTTTCTTACTAACTTAGTGAAATTAAATGTGAAATGTCCAAAATACCCCCACACTCAAATATCTCGCAAACGTTCCCAAAACGCGATAAAATATATTCCCGCCGAAAATAACATATTTTCACATAAAAGTCGAAATTAGAATAAAATAATCCAAAAAGACTCAATACAATAAAACTGGCAAAAACTGGGGCGTTACAACTCTCCCCCACTTAGAAATTTTCGTCCTCGAAAATATTACCTGATACAAACAACTCCGGATACGACTCCCGCATCCGACTTTCCAATTCCCAAGTCAAATTGCCCTCAGCAGCGCCTCCCCACGCCACTTTCACAAGTGCAATCTCCTTGCCTCTTAACCTTTTCAACTCGCGATCTAAAATCCTCACCGGTAAAACCTCAACCATAAGATTATCTCTTACCTCAACCTCATCCATCGGAATCACATGAGACGAATCTGGAACATACTTCCGTAGCTGTGAAACATGGAAACATCATGTAGATTCGAAAGATTCGGTGGCAATGCTATCCTGTAAGCCACTGCACCAACTCTTTCGGATATCTGATATGGACCAATAAAACGTGAAGTAAGCTTCCTCGACTTCAAAGCACGTCCAACACCAGTCACCGGCGAAACCCTCAAAAACACATGATTACCCGCTTGAAACTCAAGATCTCTTTTCCTTTTATCATGATAACTCTTTTGCCTACTCTGAGAAGCTTTCATCTTCTCCCGAATAAGTTTCACCTTTTCCGTCGTTTGTTGAACTAACTCAGGTCCAACTACTGCACTTTCACCAGATTCATGCCAACACAAAGGTGTTCGACATCTTCTTCCATAAAGTGCCTCAAAAGGTGCCATTCCGATACTAGAATGGAAACTGTTATTATACGTAAACTCGATCAATGAAAGAAAACTGTCCCAAACTCTACCTTGCTCAAGAACACAAGATCTCAGTAAATCTTCCAATGACTGAATTGTTCTCTCCGTCTGACCATCAGTCTGCGGATGATAAGCAAAACTCAATCTCAGCTTAGAACCTAACGCCTTTTGCAAACTTTCCCAAAATCTGGAAGTAAACCTCGGGTCACGATCAGAAACAATACTCAACGGAACGCCATGTAACTTCACAACCACACTGATATAAATCTCAGCCAAACGCTCCATAGAATAACTGATATCAATCGGAATGAAATGCGCCGATTTAGTCAGTCTATCCACGATCACCCAAATAGCATTATGCCTACTCGGAGAATTAGGCAAACCCGTCACAAAATCCATCGAAATACTATCCCATTTCCACTCCGGAATATCCAATGGTTGCATTAATCCTGCAGGCCTTTGATGTTCCACTTTTGACTTCTGACAAGTCAAACACGCATACACAAACTGAGCCACATCTCTTTTCAAACCAGACCACCAAAATATTTCCTTCAAATCTTGGTACATCTTATTAGCACCAGGATGTATACTCATACTACTCCGGTGTCCTTCCTCAAGAATCATCTTTTTCAACTCTGCATCATCCGGTATACAAATTCTACCACGGAATCTCAAAATACCCTGATCATCCACTTTAAAGTCACCGTTCACTTCTTGATTTCCAACAAGCAACAAATCAACAAGTTTCAAGTCCAACTTCTGTTTCTCTATAACAGACAACAGAAAATCATTAGTGATCTTTAACATACCAAGCTTCACACTCTCATGTGAAAGCTCACAAACCAAACTCAAGTCTCGAAATTGTTCCAGAAGTTCCCACTCTTTCACCATCAAAGCAGATATACGCAAATATTTCCGACTCAAAGCATCAGCTACCACATTAGCCTTACCAGGATGGTAATTCAAGCTAAAGTCATAGTCCTTCAGAAGTTCCAACCATCTCCGTTGCCTCATATTTAAATCTTTCTGATCAAACAAGTACTTTAAACTTTTATGATCACTAAAGACTTTGAATCTAGCACCGTAGAGATAATGCCTCCAAATCTTTAATACAAAAACCATCGCAGCTAATTCCAAATCGTGAGTAGGGTAATTCTTCTCATGAACTCGTAATTGCCTCGAAGCATAAGCAACCACCTTACCATCTTGCATCAAAACACCACCTAAACCAATTAGAGATGCATCACAATACACAACGAACGATTCATTAGGATTCGGTAAGATCAAAATCGGAGCTGTAGTCAATCTCTTCTTCAGCTCGTTGAAACTTTCTTCACATTGAATATCCCAAATAAATGCCTTACCCTTACAAGTCAGTTGAGTCAACGGAAGTGCCAACTTGGAAAAACCTTCGATAAACCTTCGGTAATATCCAGCCAAACCCAGAAAACTTCGAATTTCAGTAACAGATCTAGGAGCCTCCCATTGTAGAACTGCCTCTACTTTGGATGGATCCACAGCAATACCATTACCTGAAATCACATGCCCAAGAAAACTCACTTCTGACAACCAGAACTCACACTTGGACAGTTTGGCATAAAGTTTCTTCTCCTTCAGAATCTGCAATACAACACGCAAATGTTCCGCATGTTCCTCCTGTGACTTAGAATAAACCAAAATGTCATCAATAAAAACAACAACAAAATGATCTAAATGCTCATGGAATATACGATTCATATACTCCATAAACACACCCGGCGCATTAGAAACCCCGAACGGCATCACAGAAAACTCGTAATGCCCGTAGCGTGTCCTAAAGGCCGTCTTCTGAATATCCTCCTCTTTAACCCGAATTTGATGGTATCCTGACCTCAAATCAATCTTACTAAACACACTTGCACCCACTAGTTGATCCATCAAGTCATCGATCCTTGGAAGTGGATACTTGTTCTTAATCGTCACTTTATTCAACTGCCGATAATCGATACACAAACGCATACTTCCATCTTTCTTTTTTACCAACAAAACAGGAGCACCCCAAGGTGATACACTAGGCCTTACAAACCGCTTTTCCAACAACTCATTCAATTGTCTTTTCAACTCCACCAACTCAGATGCTGACATCCGATATGGTGCCATAGATACAGGTCTAGTACCAGGAACTAGGTCTATAGAAAACTCCACCTCTCTTTCTGGCGGCACATCTAAAAAATCATCCGGAAACACCTCCTGAAAATCACACACAACAGGAAAACTTCCAATTGCAACTTGACTCTCCACAGACAACGATGCAAACAATCCAAACAACTGAGCTTCCTCCGCCAAAAGTTTCTTCAACTCTTTGGTAGATAAGAAACCAGATTCCCTTTCTTCTTCAAGAGAAGGAAATCTCACCCGCTTAAGATAACAATCAAGATGAACACGATTGAACTCTAACCAGTTCATTCCCAGAATCACATCCAAACCCCTCAATGGCAAACATACCAAGTCCATCACAAAATCTCTACCAAAAATTGTCAAAGGACAACTTAAACAAACGAAAGAAGTAGTTACCGACCCCGAAGCTGGAGTATCGATAACCATCTCTCCATCCATCTTAGACAACACCAAATTCAAACGTTTCGGACAATCACTCGAAATAAACGAATGAGTCGCTCCAGTATCAATAATAGCAATTAAAAGATTACTATTAATAAAACAAGTACCTCTGATCAAACGATCTGCATTAGTAGGCTGAGCTCCCGCCAATGCAAATACTTTCCCTCTAGGTTGAGCTTGCTTCGGTTTCGTGCACTTTGTACTATAGTGACCATTCTCCCCACAATTATAACACTTGATCGCATTCCTCCTACAATCAGCAGCCACATGACCCATCAAACCACAATTAGAACACTTGTTCATATTCCTCTTACATTCCGATATACGATGACCTAAACCACCACAATTATAACATTTCACAGCAGAATTCATTCCTCCTCCACTAGGCTTCCTCTCAAAAGTAAACTTCTGTTTCCCTTTATCAACAGGGGTAGCATAAGGCCTACCTCTGAACTGCCCCTTTCCTTTCCTATCATTCAGATTCTTGTAATGAGTAGCACGCGCTTTGCTATCCTCATCAAAAATCTGACTCTTGTTCACCAATACTGAAAACTGTCTTATCTCCTGATAACCGATACCCTGCTTGATTTCTGGCCTCAAGCCATTCACAAACTTCAAACACTTAGACCTCTCCGAACCAGCCGTATTATAATTAGGACAGAACTTCACAAGTTCCTCAAACTTAGCAGCATAATCCGCAACAGAGGAATTATCCTGCTTCAGTTCAAGAAATTCAATTTCCTTTTTACCTCTCTCATCTTCCGGAAAATACTTTTCAAGAAAAGCATCTTTGAACACAGCCATGTAACCACTATCTCATCCTCCTCAAACCTCTGAGAAGCATTCGCCCACCAGTCTTCAGCTTCCTTTTCCAACATATGAGTACCAAACTGCACCTTCTGATCCTCAGAACACCTAATGAAACGGAAGATCTTCTCAATCTTCTTCAGCCAAATCTGTGCTCCCTCAGGATCATGAGTACCCTTGAAGCTCGGTGGATTATTCTTCTGAAACTTATCCATACTACGCGATTCCTCGTCCGCCGCAGCATTGGGTAAATTCTGCATCGCTTGCGCCATAGCTTGCATGGCCGCAGTCATAGCAGCAACACCTCTTCCAGCCATAATCTGAACGTTCCCAACGATAGCAAATTATGGTTAAACAACCACTCAACAGAGTGCAACAGACCAACAAGACACAACAGACACGACAACATGGTCGGACAAACCAAACATTGGCTCTGATACCACTTAATGTAACACCCCTTCTATACTCCGTACAAAAACGGAATAAACTAATCTTATAAATAAAACATCAGAGCAAAGAATAATTTATCATGATATAGCCAGAGATGCCACACCAACGTGAACTAAAACAAACTTGCTCATATAGATATATAACAACCTGATAGTCATATAAACATAGGAACTCAGTTCCAAAATATCATCGTTCAGTTACAGAATTAAAGCGGAACATCCATAACTGATGTCAATCACAAAAGATAAGTTTGTCATATACATGTTCATACAAAGCCACTATATACAAGCCCAAAGAAACATCTACACTCGAACCCCGACTACCCGTGTTACATATCAGAGCCGACGGAACGACAAAAGACGAAGACACTAATCTTCGCAAAAGACCTCCATCGTCTAATCTGCAATGCCATTACAGCATTAAACCACAGCAGAAGGGTGAGAAACAGGATTATAATATAATTGCATATCATTATAAAACACTTAGCAAAATATGCACAATTAGTCTCACCACACAAATACGATACTTGTAAACAACACAAGACATATTAAACCCATTTCACACATCAATCACATAAGCATATACATTAACACAATGCATAATAAATCCTTCTCAAAATTCAACACATAAACATTCATGTAATGAATTATGCAAATGCACAGAGACCGACACAACGACTCTATGCATGCGGTACCATTAGTCCCCCAGGAACTCTTGGAATCATCGCTCGTTACTTAGGGTAACTCCCCGTCGGGCATACGATGTTCCCCGTCGCTACCACTTATCAACAAGCATACGACGTTATGGATCGTTTTTAGTCCTTTATAATAGGCACACGATCAATACAACAATTGCTTACACCCATAAGGGATCTACAATTCAACATGCATTGTTTACACCCACAAAGGGATCTACAATGTCTTCATGCATTGTTTACACCCACAAAGGGATCTTACAATGTCTTCATGCATGATGCATGTCATATAATGACCCATGGAAATCGAGGTTCATATATTAAATCATGCATTTCAAGTACATATAATACAATGCACATAGTTGCCAAACGGCCACAAATCTTCACCACAACATCATATACTCATCAAACATCCCTCACACAAGTCATACGTTACATATCATATCCTATCGCACGATATAGAAAATAACTCAAAATTCCATTTTTACGGTTTCTCAGAAAAGTCGGCTAAAAGTCGGCCAAAAATAATATTTTCTATCATCATCAAAAAGTACTCATCGACAGCTTCGATTCGGTATAAAGAACTCTTAAATACGATAAACGGTTAACAAGATATGAATATTTCAAAATAACGCAAAAACATAAACCGGACGCCCGACACTACGAAACGGTTCGTAAAAACTGTACTGATTGGACCAAGTTCAGACCTCAAAACTATTTTTCCTAGAAAGAACATCTCGTTAGTTTTCCAACGCTTCGAACGGGGATCAAAACCGACTTACGGTTCAAGAGATATGAATTTCCGAAGTTTCCCCGACAACCAGAATTTTATGGTTCAGCACAGTATGTATCGATACATAGGCTTATGTATCGATACAAAAGGCCACATGTATCGATACATAGCACGTATGTGTCGACACATGCTGTAGTGAAAATGTTGTTTTTCCCAATTTCTTCAGTATGTATCGATACATAAGGGTTATGTATCGATACATAAACCATTTCGTATCGATACATAGCTGTTATGTATCGATTCATAGCCCTGTTTTTCTCAAAAATCAGATTTCTCAAAATACACCTTTGCTGCCATTTTTCCAAAGTGCCCAGAAACTCGACTAAATCGAACATTTTCACCGAAACAAACATATACGCCCAACCACCAAATACATAAGAACAATTTAGAACACATAAACGAAATTTCTACGACGTTCGATTTTTCGATTAAATTTCAACCTTTCAAAAACCAGAATTTTCAAACATCACCAAATTGAATAAAAAGCACGACATACGACGACCTAACCTTACTCGATACAACTACGTAATTTATTTCGAATTCTAACCGTGAAAACATCGATTTTTATCGATTTCCTACAATTCGACCTAAACGGACAAAACAACGGAAACATAACGAAAACTAACCAAAACATAACCAAACTTCATGAAACTTTAAACAGCAGCTCACATACACATAACCAACCAACACATGTATTTATACGACTTTTCGACCGTAAAAACATAAATTTCTATCGATTTCGTCCAATACGGCATAAACGGAAACATGTGGAAAACCAACCAAAACATCCACACAAAACATACATAATCATACACAATGATATAATAACCGTGTTTCGCACCCTTACCCGATTTAATCGTGTTCTAGAAAGTCGGGAGATTGATTTCTTCCTTCACAAGTTTTTCCTCTCTTTTCTTCTTTCTCTTCTCTTTTCTTCTTCTCTACTTCTCTTTTCTCTCTTTTTCTTTCTATTCTTTCTATTTCTATTTTTCTTTTCTTTTCTTACTAACTTAGTGAAATTAAATGTGAAATGTCCAAAATACCCCCACACTCAAATATCTCGCAAACGTTCCCAAAACGCGATAAAATATATTCCCGCCGAAAATAACATATTTTCACATAAAAGTCGAAATTAGAATAAAATAATAATAAAATAATCCAAAAAGACTCAATACAATAAAACTGGCAAAAACTGGGGCGTTACAGCCACCGTTAGGGATGTTATAAATAGGAGGACAAATTTTGGGGTATTACAACTGCCCTTATTCAATCAACTGTGGACCTGAAGGGATGAGTGCGTCGGCTTTCAGACATTCGAGGTAAATTGGGATTGAATACCAACAGAAACCAAAAATTTGCACTCTGTGGGTATAACATACGGGTAAAGGATCAGACAAGTGTAAAACTCTACTGGGGATGAAAGGGTAGGTGAGATTGAAAAATCTATTAGGGACAGGAAGCGACACAGATGGACGTCAAAGAATGAGGACGAACACGAATGAAGGATTCGGTTAACGGCACGGACGAGTATCGAAAGATGATACTTACATGTATCAAGGAAAGATGGACACGGATGAGTGTTTGGGTTAACGACACAAACGAGTATCGAAAGATGATATAGACGGGTATCAAAGAACGATGATAAACATGAACAAGTGATTTATTTAACGACACGGACGAGTATCGAATGATGATACTTACGCATATCAAAGAAAAATGAACACGGACGAGTGTCAAGAAAAAGATTGAATATCAAAATAACCATACCAGATTTGCAACCCGTGAGGGAGGGACGACTCCGCTGGGGAACCAATAACAAGAGGTGTAAAACCATGAATACAGACGGGCATCCAAATCAATACAGACAAATTATTGAAACAGAACAAAATAAACGAGGACGGGTGCTTAATTGCGCTGGGGATAAACACAGACGAGTGATGAAAGAACACAAAATAGTGCTGGAGAAATTAGTGCAAGTATATGGACTCTAGGATCATCACTGACGAGTATTGATGAAGCCGGGACAAACACAGACGAGTGTCTAAGATCAATACGGACACAGTACTAAGCAATGAAATTGAACACGGACGAGTGTCGAAACAAACACGGACGAGTGGCTAAGATCACTACGGATACAGTATTGAGGAATGAAATCGAACACGAACGAGTGTCGACGAACACGGACGAGTGGCTAAGAATCCAGAATCAATACGAACGAGAATTGATGAACCTGGGACAAACACGGACGAGTGTTGCAAGACCACATACGAGTATCTAAGAATTTAGAGTCAATATAGGCAAAGACGAACGAGTGTCGAAAGGAATAAGGATCAATACGAACGAGTAGTGAGGGAACTAAAGCAAACACGGACGAGTGTTGAAATATCACGACGAGTGTCTAAGGTCAATACGGACGAGGTATTGAAGAAATGAAATCGAACACAAACGAGTGTTGAAATACCACGGATGAGTGTCTAAGAATTTCTAGGATTAATACGAACGAGTATTGATTAACTTGAAACAAACACGAACGAGTGTTGAAAGACCACAGACGAGTGTCTAAGAATTTAGGGTCAATACGGACGAGTATTGATTAACCTGAAACAAACACGGACGAGTATTAAAAGACCATGGACGAGTGTCTAAGACGTTCTAGGATCAATATGGACGAATATTGATTAACCTGAAACAAACACGGACGAGTGTTGAAAGACCACGGACGAGTGTCTAAGACGTTTTAGGATTAATACGAACGAGTATTGATTAACCTGAAGCAAACACGGACGAGTGTTGAAAGATCACGAACGAGTGTCTAAGACGTTCTAGGATCAATATGAACGAGTATTGATTAACCTAAAACAAACACGGATGAGTGTTGAAAGACCACGGACGAGTGTCCAAGAATTTAGGGTCAATACGAACGAGTATTGATTAACCTGAAACAAACACGGACGAGTGTTGAAAGACCACAGATGAGTGTCTAAGGCGTTCTAGGATCAATATGGATGAATATTGATTAGCCTGAAACAAACACGGACGAGTGTTGAAAGACCACAGACGAGTGTCTAAGACGTTCTAGGATCAATACGAACGAGTATTGATTAACTTGAAACAAACACGGACGAGTGTTGAAAGAACACGGACGAGTGTCTAAGACATTCTAGAATCAATACAAACAAGTATTGATTAACCTGAAATAAACACGGACGAGTGTTGGAAGATCACGGACGAATATTGAAGAAACTGAAATAAACACGGACGAGTGTTGAAGGTCAATACGAACGAATATTGACGAGGGTGAGATAGACATGAACAAGTGTTGCAAGATCAATATGGACGAATATTGACGAAAGTGAGACAGACACGGAAGAGTGTTGAAAGAAATGGGGAATCAATACAAACTAAGTATCGAGGACATGAAACAAACACGAACGAGTGTCGAAAGAACAGTGTCTCGAAAACATCAAGATTAACGCATCCAAACCTTGGACGATGGGTGTGAGGGACGACTCAGAGGGGATAAGGAAATCCTAGTCAGACGACTCTGCCAGGGAAGGATGATAAAAAAGGGTAAGAGTGACAGATTTACTACCCTAAGGATTGGTTGAAGCACCTGCCTAGGGCCACAGTTACATTGTTTTCTGCTGGGGAAAAAGAGAAGTCTGAACAGACAACTCTGCAGGGGAATACCAGTGAGATGAATAGGTTTACTGGCAGCTTCACATGGGGATAAGGTAAGGTTGAACCTCCTGATTTAAATCGCTTTTGTTAGGGGACGTCCGACAACGAGAATATCCAAACCTGGCTTATGCTTCGAATGCATATGTTTGAAATTTTCTATGGCATAATCCTCCATATCAAATGGAAATGCTACGCGTTTAGAGGATGCAATGTAATGATGATTACTATATGCAAGATGCTCCTCAGCAAAATAAATGCTGAGGATGTGAAGGCAACTCCACTGGGGATAACAAACTGAATTGTCCTCAGGGTCACAAACCGTGCTGAGGAAGACAAATTAAACGACCTTCCCGATCCAAACCTCTGCTGAAGATGAAACCCGAAGAGAACTTTCACTCCGTTAGGGATTAAGAATGACAACTGATGAGGATGGAACCCAAAGATCTGATACGGAAAAGGCGCTAATAACCATTGGACTTGGAATCTGCCGGGGATGTCAACCACCGTTGATCAATCTGTTGAGGGGATGAACACCAAACTCTGCTTGGGTGAGCAGTCAATAATACTGAACCTGTCGGGGAATATCATTGAACTTGACCTGCTGCTAGGGAAACGACTTTAAGTTGCTGGGGTGATAGCATACCCTTGCTGGCGAAATTACACTTCCTGTCTTTGACGAGGGAAATGGACACCACGAAACTGTGGGGAGTATAAGATCTCTACCAAGGAGAGACGCCAAACAAGTCTCCAGTTGGGGATGCAACGTTACCCTGTCTGATTTGGTTGAATTCTGAACGCTCACTACGGAGTAATAAACCAATATGACTGGGCAAGGCAAATCTCTACACTCTTGCTGGGGAGAGAGGGGTTCTCAATGCTCTGCTGAGGATGCTAGCTCTTCTATATTATAGAGAAAGGCTTTACTGGGGACGGGAGGTCAAACGAGCCTCTTGCTGGGGATGCCCACCTGCTTGGAGAGCAAGAACAAACCATCTTTACCCTGTCTGGGGACTTGAACTCTTGTTGGAGAAAAGACAAATCCAACTCCGGTTGGGGAAACGAAACTTTAGGACTCTCGCTAGTGAGAACACTTTGCCGAGGACAATACCATCTTGGTTATTCATGTCGGGGAGGAGTAGCAATTCTAATAACTCACTGGGGAACGATACCCCCTGGCGCCTTGCCGAGGAAGAGAAACCCCATACTGGGAACTACTTTGGCGCTTCACGCTTTTGCTGATCAACTGCATGCCAAATATCACAAGAGAACTCCCAACTTGTCTCAGCCCACATGATCTATTGGGAGAAATCGTCTCAAGAGGATTTTAAAGAAAACCCGGCATTTGAAATGCCCCAGGGTATTCAAACTCTCGGAGAGATTTATGGATCTCGACGTAACTGCCCCAGACTGCATAGTTTATGAAGGAATTTGCCTTGAGATGATTCGAAATGACTTGAAATATTTTGCCTCAGTATTTTGAACCTTGAAAAGGTGCTTTGGATTAGCCATCTTGAGGTGTCCTACCTCGATACGAGCCTTGAAGTGATTTCGCCCATGACTGATTGATCTTCGAGAGATTTTCCTAATCTCGATGTGATTGCCCCTGTTTGGCTGAACTTTAGAGAGATTTCTCGACGTGGCTGCTCCAGATTAGCTGAATCTTGGAATAAATTGCCCATTTGGCATGATTATTTGATGACTTGCCCCTGCTCAACGGAGTCTTCTGGCGTTTGCATCTTATCTTGATCAATCTTTCCATTGTAGAAACTCTCCTGATGTCAAGTACTTACTAGCAAGTAAAACTGACCGTTTTGAAAATGACAATTTTAATGCAATGCATATGACCGTTTTGAAATCCAAGTTTGTTCACTGTAAAAATGTTGTGACATATAGCAAATGAATCAACGTTCAGGATGTCACAACGATACCAACATGAATGGTAAGAGAGTCCTTTTAGGAGTCAGAACTGACGCGATTTTAACCGAAGTATGCTTTCGAAACAACCCTGCTTCAATTAGCTCTTTTAAAGGTTGTAACGTGGCTTGGTTCACGGTTTGAGGAAGAAAGGATATAAGGCTCAAAGTTTTGTTTTAACCCACCCATTCTCCTTGATGTTCTCCGGTCCTATGTTCAGCTAATTCGACACAGGCGCTCACCTTTCAAAAGGATGAATGGTAAGAGGATAGAGGGAACCCACACGGTTTTTGGAGTGACAGTCACCCCTTTTTGTCTTTGGTGTCAGTAGTCACACGACTTTGTTCTTTATCGAGGATTTTTCTTTTGTAATCCTTTTCGCTTTTCGTTCTTTTGCTTTTGATATCCCTGATTTTTGCCTGGACTAATTCTTTTTTAATCTTTCAATTTTGAAGTCCAGCGGGATGCTCTAACTTTTGCCTAAGTCACTTGTTTTCAAGTTTCGACTTAGCGGCCTTTTTTTTCTTTTTCTTTTGATTCTTTTTTTTTTGAACAAATCGTGTGACATTGGTTTGACTTGACTTGTTTGAAAGGGTTGTGACTGCCTTACTCTTCAGTTGGTGATGGGTAACCATAAATGTAATTGATCCTCGAACGGGACACTCTTTTTGAAATTTGAACGCACAGTCAAATTAACTGACACCTACCCTGCCCCGGGTTAAGATTGAGGATTTTTCATTTTCAGAAAGAAACTCCTACTTCTAGGCTATAGGGGTTTACAAGGGATTTTCTTCCTTATGTCTCCGGTGTTTGGGAATTTGAAATAATGCCTGTACATCATCAACGGGGTTTCGTTTCAAAAGCATACAATCGGTAGTTTTTGCGTCTTTGATTTCGTCATCCTCCCTCGGATCCTGCTTAAACAAGCACATGATATCGATAAAAAAGTATGAGTGAACACGGCTTGATTTAATCAAAACATGCATATTCATTTCATTATCATTATTAATTAAAAACAGACGAGTTTTACAAACGAGTTTGCACTTTAACAGAAAAGAAACTACAAATGCAAAGAAATGACATGATATGATGCTTGCCAGCTTGGGAACTAGGCTTTCCAAGCTTGATTTGTTAATGAGCTAGTCATCTTCGGAATTACTCGTCAAAGTCAGTCTGATAATTATTTGCACCACAGCTCTCTGTGACTTCTTCCATAGCATGGACTGATGAACCCACCTGACTAGACGAAGGAGGATTGTTGATCTGAATACCCTGAGGTGTGAATGAGAACATGTTGGAGTCAAGAAGCTTCTAAATCTTGCTCTTGAGCACCTTACAGTCTTCGGTTGAATGCCCTTGTTCCCCAGCATGGTAGTCACAACGGGCGTTGACATCAAAACCTGGTGGGTATGGAAAAGACACTGGGTTCAACTCCTTGATCAAATCTGGAAGTATCTGCATGTACGACAATGAGGTCATTTTTCTGCAAAACATCACCAAATGTTGCTTTGGACAACTATCCCCTCTGTACTCTTCAAACTTCGGTGTCTTAAACTTTGGGAGGCAGCACAAGGCCAGGTACCAAACACATGCTCGAAGCATTCAAATCAAGAGTATCACGTCTCTCCAGGGCTTTAAGCTCCTAATCCATCACACGGTATCTTTCGGAAAACTCAACAGATCGTGGGCCCTTAGGTTTCATCTTTGGAACCACCCCTTGGAAATCAGGCACAGAAAAGGCAAAACTTCGATAGTCTGCAGCATCAAGAGAAGATGAATGTCCACCTCGGACAATGGGCTGCTCTTGTATAACAGGATCCTCAATAGGGAATCGTAGAGGCTGAGGTTGAGTAACATTGTTCACCGGAAGTGGAATGACATTCCCAGTTCTCTGAACATTGGCCCCTCCTTTGTCATGGTTGCCATATCTTCTATAAGTTGATCCCACTGACCTTTCATTAACTCAACATCAGCCCTAGTCACAAACTGATCTTGTTCCCCTGAGTCCATGATTCTGCCAAGATACTGATTCAAGTCCAATACGAAAGTTAGGAAATCAACTGCAGGTCGAGGACAAAGGATGGATGAGCTCACTGTTCTGGCTTGGAGAAGGATATGCAAAATGATGCAAGATGCAATGCAATGCAATATGAATGCAATAAGACATGGGATCAAAGCTTCCATATATTCTAAATAACCACCATGCTGTGTTGATGCCTGAATAAGCTCATTGGTCTGCTCTGAAGAGAATAGCGGAGACACGAACATCAGAATAATCAGAATACCAAAAGGCCAACATATCAACATAATCAGAATACCGGGATAATCAGGACACCGAAATAATCAGGGTGTCGGAGTAATTAGAATATCAGAATATCCGAATAATAAGAATACCATAATACCAGGCTGATGAGTCCATACTGATAAGAAAACCAGAATATCGGGTAGGATGAAGGTTATGGTTACCTGCAAACCTGTAAACACCCGCCCATTCTCACATGTGGGTACTAAAACCAAGGTTTCTCAGTTTTGGATTCTCGATTTGAGAAGCAATAGTACATTCATCCCTCGGGGTACAATACTATCACCAAACAAAGAGGTCGTCCACTGATTCCCCCAAAAATAAGGTAATCCTATGGCAAGTTCTCAGCTTCGGGTCCTCGAATCGAGAAGCGTAATGGGTTTGCCATTTTTGGTCTGCCCTTATCGCCCCTCGGGAGGAATGCCTCTACTGAGTCCTCGGGAATGGCCACCAGAGTCAACAGCTCATAAAGGAACATCCAATGGCCTGTATCAACATGCAGTATCGGATATCACCTATATGGGCCTCGTCCGGCTGTGGATCTCGCGAACACTTAACGTGATAAACACCACGCAAGCGATCGACTATCCACTCTAAATCCTATGGGTATACTCAAGCCTAGGAAGTGGGCTTATCTCTCAGAACACCCTGTCCACCAAACAGAAAAATCCAGCACAGTATAATATATATGGCAACAGTAGATGAAAAGCAAGTAAATGTAATAAAACAGTAAACATGCAACAATGCCATAAATAAAAGCGAGTAAAGTAAACAGATAAACACCCTAAAATCAAAAACAAACTAGCGCTAGGATTGACTCGCATAGGGGATGGACCAGCAAGAGGTCAATCTCTCCCCAGCAGAGTTGCCAGCCTGCTGGGGAGTCCCAACAAGCTAGGTACCAGCTATCCCCAGCAGAGTCGCCAGCTGTCGTATCTGCGAAAATCAACCGGCAGAAAGGAACAGAAGAGTCGCCACCAAACATTATTTATCCCGACGCAGGGAAAGGAAACGATCGAAGAAAACCTCAACAAAGGGATAGACATAGTCATCACAACCATAGCCTGGGTTCGGGAGTCGGTTATGCGAGAGGAAGGTATTAGCACCCCCTCGCGTCCATCGTACTCGATGGGATCCACGCTTGTTATTATTGATCAAAGGGTGTATGTTATCTGAAGCTTAACTGCTGACTGGAAACGGGAAAGAAAAAAGCAAAAGTGGACTCGCAAGGATTATCGCAATCCTATGCCTACGTATCTTCGTGGACGAACGAAGAATCAGAGTCGACGTAGTTCGGCGGACTACAGATTTGTGGGGGAAGGTTGCTCGCCAAGACATCGCCGTCTTGTGCCTACGTATCCTCAATCTGACACGAAGAAGGAAGTCAGAGCAGTCGTAGTTCGACCTGCGGGTCGGTTTTTTGCTTAGTTTGGTGAAAGAGTCTCGATCGCACTCAGGCGAGAGAAAAGGTTTGATAAATAAGGTTGTGCTCGCAGAGATCTCGCACGATCTCCTGCCTACGTATCTCCATTAACCAATGAAGAATCAGAACGACGTAGTTCCCCTCACTAGGGATGACTTTGCTTTGTTTGTGTTTTTAGGTGGAATACATCAACGTTTACATTCTAGCAGTTTAGGTGTTGCCGCTCGGCGTGGGAGTCTTACGCATTTACCTGTTTGCGGTAGAACGGAAATGACGCATCCTTTATGAATGGATTAAGGGAGATGAGAGGAGATGAATCAAAGGTGTAAGAGAAAACGGAAGTTAGTTGTTAGTGTGCTAGGTGATTCATCTCGATCGCACGGGTGCGAGAGAAAAGGGAAAGTTAGTTGTTAGTGTGCTCGCCGAGATATCACATCTCGTGCCTACATATCCTCAATATGAAAAGAAAGAGGAATCAGAGCATCCGTAGTTCACGCTACTACGGAACACAGGGAACGGTCTCGATCGCACATGTGCGAGAGAAAGGTGAGACTCACGAAGGTCACACAAGTAGTTAAAAGGGGAACCTGAACCTACAAATTAGCATGCAGAATGGTCCTAAGGTCAGGATCAAGAGGGGAATCTATCTAATGTTGTCATGCATGGATTGTTATCCTAATGTTTCTCCTACCTCCGATTTAATCAAAAATTAAGTGGGGCGAGGAATCCTACGGGATCATGTAATCAGACAAGTAAACACAGGATAAATCAATCACAAAATGAACTAAAAGCAAATGAAAGAATAAACAGTGTTAGTCAACAATAATGTCACATAATCAAAGTAAGAAAATGGGAACTTTAGCCAAGGGGTCATATCAACCGAGGCAAACAAGCTAGCTGTGGGAAATAAGGGTACTCATCCAATGGTATCGAGAACCGTGGAGAGCAGAGTAAGAGGGGAAGATGTGAATCTGATCACATAAGCATCTGCATCGGTCAATGCGAGCTATAGACAAGGTGTGAGGGTCTGATTGCAAAACCCTTTTCCACTTGACCGACTCGATAACAAGAATAAGTTATGTTCAAAGCATCAACATGATATGCGAGCTAAGAACGACCTGGGACTAGAAATGGCGGGAGTCGATTGCGGACTCTCATTCCGCCTAATGCCTTCTTTGAGGACTTTTTGGGGAAGTGGGGAATGGGACGCCTCTTTGAGGTCTTTGGTAAAAAATGTAAACAAACACAAACAGAGCCTCCTTTGAGGACTTCCAAAATTGCCGGCCAAGTGGCACGGACTCCCAATTCTACTTCTCATGGCATCAAAGAAAAAAGTGCAGAATTAGTAAAAGAGAAGAGAGGTAATACCGAACGGATAGCAATCTGTAGCAACGTAAGTGTAAGCCAACCGGAAAACTTCTAGTAATCTACCATAAATGAGCAAAAGTGTTAGGAAGCGGAACGGATCCGTGAAGTACATGGAACCAAATGCTCTTCACCCTTTATGAATAAAATAATAAAACAAGGCAATAAGCCATAAACAACAGCAACAACAGCGCTCCAGCACCTGCATAGCTATAAAAACCAGCAACAAGCAAAAACAGCTTATAACAGCTACTATTTCCAGAAGAGTATAGGTGTATATGCAACCAGACAAAATAACAACATTTTACAACTCACTTTGTTCACAGCAGCTGTGTATGTAACAAGAACTTCTACATTTTATTTAACTAATGTACAAGAAGGGTCATACCTCAATGGGATCAAATAATCATTGTCAAGAGATCATGCCTCATCAAAACCAAGCAAGCCTTGTTAATATCTAAAGTGTTAGCATAAAAACTCCAAGCTCATTAAGCTAATTCACTAATCAAAGGGAAATAATCGAAGTTATTCAATAAGCTTCCAATGAAAATGAAACAAAAAAGCATGTTAATCAATTCTAACAAGAAGTAGCATGTATTCAAACAATACCACAAAAAAATCCTAATCAAAGCAACATAGTATTCAACTAATATCATGTGAAGAATCTCAATCAAGTGGCAACATAACATTCAACCAATATCATGTAAAAAACTCAATCAAGTGGCAACATAATATTCAATCAATATCATGTAAAAACTCATTCGAACGTATTTTGAATCAACAATTCAACACAAATGCCAAAAATCAATTAATGCCATTAAGCGAAAAAATATTAGGGCAATTGAGCAAAAAACAATTAGTGCCATTAAGCCAAAAATGAGTAATGCAATTAAGCAAAAACAACGATTAATGTGATTAAGCTAAAAACGATTAGTGCCATTAAGCAAAAAAAAACAATTAAGGAATGATTAAAAAAAATCAATTAATGAATGATTAGCCTAAATCAATTAACCAAGATTAATCGTTAATTCCTAAAAGCTCTAATTCTAATTCTAAAAAACCAACTAGAATTAATCTAGTTAAAAAAAACAATTAATCCACGACTCAATTAACAAAACCATTGTGCCGAAAACTTGATTAGTGAATGATTAATCCGAACCAATTGTTAAACAATTGAGCAAAAACGATTGAGGAATGCTTAGTCCAAAAATGATTAACGAACAATTAAGCAAAGCAAAAATAACTATTAAACAATTAAGCAAAAATGATTATTAAGCCATTAATCTAAATGAGATTATTCAACAAAGAACAATTATCAAGATTCAATATAATTAGTCAAAATTAAATTAATTAACAAAACTCTAAAGTCTAAAATAATTACAAAGGAAATTAATAATTGAAAGAAACCTTGGTAGAGGGGGGCGCAGAAAGCATGTGGAATGGTGAATCAATGAAGAAGCTTGGAGCTAGCGATTCAGGATTGTTGAATGTTGAAACTCCAAAGGAGAGAGTTTTCTTGGTTCAAGAGAGAGGATGAAGGTGACTTCAAGATTGAAGAATCGAGAGGGAGAGTTTGTGGATAGATTTCTGTTAGAAAATTGGTTAGTGACAGTTAGGGTGGTTATTTCTGTTATGAGAAAAAGTTAGAAGGGGTTTGTGAATTGTTCAGTTATGACAGTTGGTGAATTGGTTAGAAGTTGTGGTGACAGTTAGAGAAAAATTGGATGAGTCGTGAAGGATGTGTTATCAGTAAAAATGAAAAGAAATGCTGGTGTATAATCCTGCTGCTGTGTAATTTAATTTTCCTGCTATAATTTTCTGCTGTAAATTTCTGATAAGATTTCCCTTGTGTTATCTATCTTTCTTTTTGAACTGCTGCTTTTTATTGCAATGCTTTTTTCTCCGCCTAACGTTTCGCACTGTCAAGGACTAGGTAATTGAAAAAGTCTGTTATGATTTCTCTTTCAATGTTCTGCGATAGGCTCTAAAGATATCCTTGGTTTTCCAATATTTTCTTCATGAAGGGTGGATGAAAGCGCAGCCAGATGATTCTTGCCGTGTTGTGCTTTTCATTTCTCATTGGATTCTTTAGCCAATTCCTTGTTCACTTTCTTTAAGCTTCAAGTTAAACTGAGCTTCCAATGGTTCTATGTTTGGATTCAAAAATGAATATTAAAAGGTTAAAATGGTTATTGAAAATGGTTTAATTGGAAGAAAAAAGGTTTTTGGTTAATAACTTGAATTTTGAATGTAGTTTTAGAATTAAAATTGGCTTGAAATGGATTTTGAATCGGACTTAAAAATGTGGATAAAAAATGGATTTACAAGATGGATATCAAATATGGGCAAGAAGAAATAGAAATGGATATGTGAGTGAACAATTGGATTTGGAATTTGTTTAAGTATGAGATGAAATTAAAATGGATATAGAAGTGGTTCAAAATGGATAAAGAAAAATGGTTTTGAAAATGGATAACCAAATCACACCAATTCCAAGCTTTTCACAGCATCACGATTAAACGCACATAACCCTTTAGGAACAACTTGCAATAACAACCCTCTGAGTGAATCATCTTATGAATTTCTGATCTTCTGGATCAAACCTCACATGAACCACTGTTTGTTGACCTGATGAGTTCCACCTATAATAATTTGACCTTGAATACACACCGCCTGAGAAATAGCCACTGATACAGGTAATCTGAATTTGAAACAACCTCTTGGTAGTTTGACCAGGATTAGGTCAAACATCCACCTGAATAGGATCGTAACTGAACAATTATCTCTGACTTAAAGCTAAACCCTTATCTTTGAATGCACGTTGATACTCGTTTGAATACGGAAGATTCGAACCACATGAGAATGCCTTGATCCCATGTCTTAGGAGCTCGATGCAAATGAATGATTATGGATATGACCTAATGGGTATGCAGATAAATGTGAAGCATAGGCCACTGTTAGGGATGGTATAAATAGGAGGGCAAATTTTGGGGTATTACACATGCAAAACTATTTGAAAGAGCACCTAGGATTGTCAAGTAGCTTGTTCCTTAATGGAGAGTTCTTTCACATTAGATGTTGTGCACATGTCTTAAATCTTATTGTTCAAGATGGATTGAAGGTAACAAGTGATGCATTACATAAAATTAGACAAAGTGTGCATTATGTGAGGGCATCGAAAAATAGAACAATTCAATGTTTTCATTGTGTTAACAATGTTGATGGAATTGATACATCAATTGGATTGAGGTCCGATACCCCCACTAGATGGAACTCTACTTATATCATGCTTGAGAGTGCTATTAATTATCAGTGTGCCTTTTATAGCTTAAGTTTGTGTGATCCAAATTACAAGTTATGTCCGAGTATTGTTGAATGGAAAAGAGCTTAAGTAATTTGTGAAGTTTTGAAGCCATTTTACAATATTACAAATTTGATATCTGGATCTTCTTACCCAACATCAAATTTGTATATAAGAGAAATATGGAAGATATAATGTCTTTTGAAGTCAAATTTGACAAGTGAAGATTGTGTGGTCAAGAGTATGACTATAAAAATGAGAGAGAAATTTGACAAGTATTGGAGCGAATATAGTATAGTACTAGCCTTTGGGGCTATATTGGATCCAAACAAGAAGCTAACTTTTTTGTCATTTGCATATAAACAAGTTGATCCATTAGAAGTTGAAGAGAAGTTGAAGATTGTCAAGAATGATTTATCTAGATTGTATGAAGAATGTGTTAAAAATGGTAGTCATTCTTCTAATACAACACATTCACAACAAGTTAATTCTTCATATGGAGGAAGCAATGCAAAGATGCCACAGTCATTGTATGTATGTGAAGCAAGTTAATTTTATACATTTTTTTAGCACTTTCATAGTTTCATTAACATTTTTTGAATTTACATAATTCTTAATATATTTGTAGGAATTCGAAGAGTATGAAAGCCAAACAGTTAGTGCCGCGGGAACATCCGAACTTGATATTTACTTAGCCGAGCAAAGGCTTCCACGATCAATTAGTTTTGATATATTAGTTTTTTGGAAGGAGAGAAGTCAAAGATGTCCCGATCTTGCAAAGATGGTTTGTGATGTACTAAGCATTCCAATAACCACAGTGGCACCAGAATCTGCTTTTAGCATTGGTGCTCGAGTTTTGAACAAGTATAGAAGCTCTTTAAAAGATGACATCTTTCAAGCTCTCATGTGCGCACGTAGTTGGCTATATGGTTTTGTAGGTATGAATATGATAGTGACAGTGATGAAGATGAAGATAAGCGTGAAGTCATTTGTCAAGAAAACCTCAGATTTTCTGATAATGTAACACTAGGTTAGGAATACTTTATTCAGTTTTTCTGCAATTTATTGAATTAACTATTTTATGATTACATGATGTTGATTAGTATTTATGTAATAATTGGAGTTGTTTTGAAGTCTTCTTTGTGGGAGTCTTCTTCTTTCCATAGCCTTAGTTGGACTTGACACCTTATTGGTGGAAGTCTTCTTTGGCTTAAGAACAACTTTCTTCTGGTCTATTTTCCTTTTGTCATTTCTTTGCAGACTTCTTTTTCTCAGTATTATTATTAACAGACTCAACAAGGGCTACAACATTATGAATCTCAACATCTTCATGGACATGGTCATCATTACTCACATAATTACCAATATCATCATTAGGGTTGTTGCTAATAATGTTCTCAGCATCATTTTCAACATTATTTTCAGGGGTTACACCATTATTCTCCTTCTGAGTTGGAGACTCTATCTCCAACGTATCATACTGGTTATTTGACATATCTTTATGTACATCTTGATATCTGAGATTAGTTTCCTTGGTTTCATTAGCAACAATCTTGTCTCACATATCTTTATTGTTTGAGATTTGCTTTCTCTTGAAGAAGAATATTTATTTGTGTTTTTTGTTTCTCACCAGACATGTATTTTTCTTCCCATTTGGCATACAACTGTCTGTATGCTTTAGCAACATCTTCATCTTAGACTTCTTTATCACTAGATTCACCATCGTTTTGATCATGTGGTTTGTAACCCGAGCGTGCAGTGAATGCAATCACATTGTTGGCTTTTTCTTCATCACTATCATCTTCAGACTCTTCATTTGAAAGTGTGGCAGTGTATCCCTTATTTTGTTTTCGAATGAAATTGGTGCAATCCGCTTGAATTTTTCCAAAGCCTTCACTCTCATGACATTGTATTTCCTTTCCTTTGTTTAGTTTATCTCTTTCTATGCTTTTGCTCTGAGAATTGGCACCTATCATGTTGTCAAGAACATTGCCTTTGACATTTATCATGACATTGTTCTTTGATCTTTTGTTAAGTCTTCTTATAACCTTGTCAAACCTTTTTGCAAGTAAAGCAATAAAATTAGACAAGTTATCATCAATATCCTCTTCTTCTTGTTCCTAGTCATCTACCACGTCATCTTTGAAAGCAAGACCATTGCTTTTCTTTTCAGGTTTGTCATTGTTTTCCATTTCAAAAATCATCAATGAACCAATAAGTTCAACCACTTTGATAGAACTGGTGTGCCGAGCTTCTTCTATAGCTGTAAATTTGATATCAAACCTCTTTGAAAGAGATTTAAGAATCTTTCTAGCAAGCTTTTCTTTAGACATTTTTTCACCTAGGGCAAATGAGTAGTTGTCTATGTCATGAAGGCGAACATCGAAATGAACAATGGTTTTGTCTTCTTTCTTTCTCAAGTTCTCAATTTTGGTGGTGAGAAGTTGGAGTATTGACATACAAACTTTTAAGTCACCTTCATGAGCAGTTTTCAGTATATCTCATGCTTCTTTGGCAACAATATATGTGTTGATGAGATAAAAGACATTTTTGTCAACTCCATGAAATATGGCGTTAAGAGCACGAGAATTTCCATGATGTTCTAATAGTCATCTTTGGACCCTTCTACTTCTGGCTTCAGGGACTTATTACCATCATGTGCAGTAACCATTGGGGGTGTTCATCCTTTGATGACTGCCTTCCAAGTTTTTTTGTCCATGGATTTGAGGAAGGCATTCATGCAAGCTTTCCAATAATCATAGTTCGTGCCATCTAAGATAGGTGCCTGATCACCCAACTAGAACATGGTTCCTGCTCTGATTCCAATTGAAAAATTGTTCTCCTTATAGAAATATGTCAATCACAATGTGTTGGACAATGTGTATGATAAGATTAATGCAGTATGCCATACCCCAATTTTGTCCGGGCATTTTAAAATTTTCATACATCTGACTTTATTTCTAATTTGCAACATCTGTATAGCATAACATGTCCTTCATTATGCATAATTCATAAAATATTAACCCGAATAAATGTTCGGATCTATAGATAGACCAGTTGAATCGTTTGTCAATTGTGCGAAAAATCAGTGGACGAAAAGTTTTGAAATTGAGCTTGCAGATTTCAGTATAATTAATCTACGGTTCACGTAGTTTAACCTGACGTGCTCACTTTATTATTTCGACTAATTTTTCAATCACATTTTTGACCAGATGGGCCTTTTAACCGATCAAAAGTAATTTCAAAATTTGATTAAAACCCCGTATGTTTCCGAGAAGTTTATTTCATGTTGATCATTTTAATGTATTTATTTTATTTTTCCGGACATTTTCGCATCCAATCTTTTTTCGTTTTTAATCCTTTTATTTTTATTTTTCAATCAAAATAACTAGTGTAATTAATTATGATTAATTGGATATTTAGTTTAAATTTATTTTGAGTAATTAATTTTTATTTTAATTATTAAGTTTATTTCTAAAATATTCAAAATAATAAAAAGAAGATGATAGAAGATATTTTGCATTGGATTCTCTTACCAACCACATGACATCTCACTCATCACCATTTTTATCCTCTCATTTTAGAACCTCCACTCAACAACGAATCTCTCTTAGTGGAGAAACGCGTCCTCTCCATGCAAAATTCCATTTCCCATTTTGAATTGATCACATGATTTTCACAAAGAAAACTTTCATCTCTCCACTAGCGGACAAACACACAACCTATCCCACTAACACCCCAGGCTTGCATGAAAAAAAATCCATTCAAAAAAAGTCACATTAAAAAATGATAATATACCTTTTAATCTCATCTCAAAATCACAACTTTTTCATATCTCCTTCACATTGAGGAAAAGAGAACATGGTCCCCCATAACAGCATGCCATGCATTGCGGACCAATAACATAATGCTCTCCCTCTGCAAAACGAAAAACACACTCTAGAAAAGAGAATCAACTCTTTCTCTCACAATAAAAAGCCACGCGTTTCCACACAGTTGGACCCACTCCACAATTATTTTTCACACAAATATACTCTCTCATGCTAATAGAAATATTACAATACTCTCCCCATCCTACACTCTCTCTCACATGATAAAAACAAAAAGAAGATATTGTTTATCATGACCTTCCCACTAATCCTCAGCTCCACTATACATGTGACACACCAATATCCTTCCCCTCTCTCTCTCTCTCTCTCTCTCTCTCTCTCTCTCTCATGCACAAAGATAAAAAGGAGACTACTCACAAAACTCTCTTCACACACATGTAGATATACTCTCTCATCAATATTTTTTTATTACTTTCTCATACCACCTTCGATGACTCTGTCGTACCTCGAAAAATACGATCCTCGCGATGGACGCGAAAAAAACGTTCGAACAGAGTCGCCACCGAACTTTATTTATTTTAATGATGGAATAGGAAAATATCGATAAAACCTTTAAAGGATAAGAAAATGGTCTCGCAACCAAATTCTAGGTTCGGAAGTCAATTACGCAAGAGGGAAGGTACTAGCACCCTCTACGTCCGTTGTACTCAACGGGAACCTCTTGATTCAATTCGTGAGAAAAGTTAGCTAGGTTTGCTTGTTTTCTTCTAAGGGAATATTGTTTTCTAAGGGGAAAATGGGTGATTTTTTATTAGGGTGTTCGCCAAGGATTGTGGCCCTTGTGCCTACGTATTCCCTCGTGCAATGGGAAAGTCAGAGCATTCGTAGTTTGTGGGACTACAGTTAGTTGGTTTGTGTTTTTTAGTGAACGAGAGTTTAGATGGCATTCTAACTGTTAAATGTTGGCATGTCTGCTCGCTAGAGGAGGCTGAAGCACGAGTTTATATGCGCAGAAGAATGGACTAAACAATGTTCTTTGCGAAAAGTTGTTTGGGTACGAATTAAGTGTATTAAGGATTTGATTGAGAAAAAGAGTTTGATTTGAATGTGTTTTAGGGTTTCGATTGCACGGGGAGCGAGAAGACGAGGTTCGATTTGTTAAGTATTTTGAGGGAGAATGACAATTATTCGATAGATGAGACGTCGGCCTCGCAACCAATTAATCGGAGCATTACTGAGATGCTAGATCTCAATGACACCTTTTTCATTCTATTGATTATGAAATTGTGTTTGTTGGACAATGAACTTCTTTGTCCAAATAATTAAGGCAAGTATTTTAGGAACGAAAGATCGAAACGAACGCAACCCAAAGCGTGCGCCTCAAGAGTGTTCATTCAAGGATCCAAGGAGTGCTAGACCCCAAAAATCCACTACTTTCGTATTTTAATTAGGAAAAAGATTTTGATTTGACTAGAGTGTTTTAATTAATCGTATTTAATCGGATTATGGTTTGAAAGTATTAAAAGTTTTTAACGGAATTAAGTGTTTTAAAAGGATTACGAATTTTAAGTGTTTTAGAAATGGAAGATCGAAACGAACACAACCCAAAGCGTGCACCTAAAAAGCGATCGTTCAAGGACCCAAGGAGTGCTAGACCCCAAAAGCCCACTACTTCTATAATCTACTTAATCTAAATCCAAGGTTGTCATGATGACAACTTTGGTCACAACCCTAACCCTAATTGTCTACGTGGCAATTTCCCTATCTCTAATGGTCTATGTGGCATTTTCTTAGATTATTCCATATTATTTCTAACCCTAATTGCTTACGTCTAATAATATTAATAATAATAATTATTATGATAATAATCATTTAGCACTTAGTTTATAAAAATTATAAGAAAAATTTATCATTTAGCACTTAGTTTATAAAAATTATAAGAAAATTTTGTCTCTATTTTATTTAATGACTAAATCATATATTTAATTTTATATACAATTAAGAAATATAATAAAAATATTTTTCATTAAATTAATTTTGTACAATAATTTTAAAATTCAAATTAAAAATATTATTTTTAACTTTAAAACCGTTTTTGAAAATTAGTCTATCAAATGAGTTTTTGTATGTATCATGATAAATAATAACTAAATAAATATTAATATGGTAATCAACAAAATAAAAATAACACTTATAAAAATCAAAATTTAATATATAATTTTAGAATATATTGATTTCTTTTTCATAAATTTATAGTGGATTAATTTTGAGTTTTTCACAATAAAAATAATGGAAAACTTAAGACTATAAATTCATTAAAGGACTCTTAAATTTTTAATTTTTTGCACTAAAAATTCATTAAAACAATTTTCATTTTCTAACACTATTGAGTGTGATATACCTCAATTTTTATATAAACAAATACAATTAATGCCTAATTTTAATCTCTTTCACTTTTATTTGTTAATTTATAGTGGAGTAATTTTGATTTTTTCTCAATAAAAATAATAGAAAATTTAAGATTAAAAAGTATGATATTCAAGACTATTATAAATTTATAATAATTTTATATTATAATTTTCATAGTTAAATTTTGATATTAAAATATAAAATATATATCTAAATATATATCATGTAAAAAGTACCTCTCATGCAAAAAGAATAAGATAAAAAATATAATATGAAAAAACAATATCTTTATTATTTCTTAATTAACACTTTACTATCTTCATAAATTATATATTGAATTGTCTGTTTCACAAAACTCTTAATTAACAGTTTACTATCTTCATAAATTATATATTGAATTGTCCGTTTCACAAAACTCTTTATTTTTGTAACTTAAATTCTCATAAATTTTAATTTTATTTATTTAATTATTATTTTAATGGTCTTTAAAACTATAATTGATATACACAATAAAATAATGGTTTGTAAACTAATAATTCATTCAAACATTCTTCAATTTTTAACCTTTGTGCACTTAAAATGATTTTTCAGAATTTCTCTATTTATAACTACGATTCATTCATTTTACACTCATTAGAATAATTAAAATCACTTTTCGCTCTTTATAAATTAGAATCACTTTTCACTCCTTATAGCAACAATATTTTATAATCAATATTTTATGTATTGATTAAACATATTTATTTTGAAGTAGTGCATATGAAATGGTGGTTGAAATCATATAATATTGAAAATAAAGGCAAGATCAAAAGTATCATTTAAGATGTGAAACAACTATCTTATTTTGGTTTGTGGAACTATAAAATTTATTTTGGCTTACTGCAATCAACTCTTGAGAGGTATATTTCAAGACATTCTAATATATAGTTTGGCAGAATATTTGAACCCTATTTTTATTGATATCAAACATTTGTTCATCTTTTTTTCTAATTTTATTTATTATTTAATTTAGTTAATTTTTGATACGTGTCATTTTTTTACTTTTTTAATGATATTTTTATATATTTTATAATAAATATTTTATGTATTGATTAAACATATTTTTTTGAATGAGTACGGATGGAATGATGATTCAAATCGTATAATATTCAAAAAGTGTATTGGAAAGAAAAAAATTAGAAAAGAAGAAAAGATCAAAAGTTCCCTTTAAGATATGAAGTAACTATCATAAATTTAAAAGTATTATATGGTAATTACAGAAAAATTAAAAATATTGTATGTTTAACCTTTAAGAAATTGTCTGTTACGATTTTAATTACAAATTTTTTATGGGTTGGACTAAAATGGTGATAATTATTTATGATATTATTTTCTTTATTTGTAAAATGGTATAAATTTTGTTAAGTGTTGATAATAAAAATCTCTTTTTTATATTACATTAACATATATTTTAACTATGAACATTCTATTTTTAAAAAATATAACATATACTCATCAATTTATTAATTATATTAATAAAAATTTAAATATTAAAATGATTAATAATAGATTATATTGAGGTTAATTCTACCAAAAGAAATATTGTTTGTAAATTTGTATTATAAACTTTTAGTTTGGATTTTCTCCACTTTTTCCGATCAACTCTTCAAATGTTATTATTTAATGTAGAAGTCAGGAAATAATCGATCTTATATATTTAATTTTTACATTAAATATAATTTTAAAATAATCTATAATTTCATATTTAGTTATGTTATATTTTTTTATAATTCTTATTTACACACAATTTTATATAAAAAATTATATATATATATATATATATATATATATATATATATATATATATATATATATATATATATATATATATATTTGTAAAAATCGAATATCCTCTATACAATTGCAGAGACTAATTCCTCAAGCCGTGTAGGACCATAATGAATGGAAAAGCTTTTCCTCAAGATAATTAAATGCTAGGGCGTGCCTATGGCCGAGTTTGAAAACACAACCCCCGATTAATCTGGAAGAAATTAGTATCCTTAATCTAAATAAATTTAAATATAATAGTATGCCTAAGAATTTTATTGTAAGAAAAAATATTATTTTTTTCATAAATTTAATCTTATATTAGTACTTATTCAAGTTTTTTTTATTGGATTTAAATAATATGGTCATATAAATATATGTAATAATAATTTATATTTGTAAAAAGAAATATATTCATGACAATTAAATTGACAATTATACCTAATTTTAGTTTAGGTGAAAGTTAAAATTTTAACTGTTGCTATTATATTATATAATCAGTATAAGTCTGAGAAATTATATATCATTTAATATACAATGACATTAATATATTATAGGCCAACCGCGCAACGCGCGGGTTTTACTCTAGTTTAATTAAGAAATAGGTTTCTGTATTTTAGTTTAATTAAGAAAATATTTTAAGAATTAACCAAAGTGGATTATGACTTTAATTTAGTTAAGAAAGTATTTGTAAAGATTAAGTAATGTTTTAAACAAAGATTAATTGTTTTAAGATTTGAATAGATTATGATTTTTAATTGGTTAAGAAAATATTTTAAAGGTTAAGTATTTTAATTAGATTAAGTATTTTAGGAGTTTTATAGAAATGAAAGATGGAACGAACACAACCAAAAGAGTGCGCCTCAAAAGCATTCGTTCAAGGATCCAAAGAGTTCTAGACCCCAAGAATCCACTACTTTCGTTAATTAATTAGGAGAAGATTTTGATTAAGCGTGTTGAAAAATACTTAATCGGGTTTGAAATGAAACACTTGATGTTAAACCAAGATGTTCGTTGATTGAAAAGTATTTATTTAATTGTCACTTATTAATTTTAATTAATTAACTAGAATTTTAAATTAATTAATTAGGGTACTTAAAAATAATTATCAAGGTTATTCGATAAAAAAAATTTCATCGATATAATCGAGTTAATTAAATTAAATTAAAAAATTAATTAAATAAAATAAAAAATAATCGATTAATTTTTAACAAGGGAATGAACAAAAGGCTTTACCGCAACAATTCCAACGAAATAGCATTGCATATATCTGTGTGCGTGTGTGGCCTAGTGGTGAAACGCTTGGGTCTTGAGAGTGTGCTCCTCTCAAGGTCTCAGGTTCGAATCCTGCTGGGTACAAATTGCTTATTAAAAAAAAAAGCATTGCATAACAATTTCAATCAAAATAGCAAAATACTTGAAGTTAACTCATTGAATTCCAACAAGTAGCAGTCCAATACTCAGCATAAACAAATTGTAATCGGGTTGAAGACCAAAATATAGTCAAAATCACAATTTTTTCAAAAAGTTGTATTTCAAAAATGATTTTCATAAAAAAAACTATTTGAAATAGCTTCAAAATTAAGTGATTTTTTGAAATTTTGATATTCAAAAAAATTTCGATGAAATACCTAAAATAACATTTTAATAATAATTATTCAAACCAAATTTTCATTTGAAGCTTTTATGAAAAATTTCTTTGTAAAATTTTTTTCTACAAAATTATATTACACAATAAAAATCATTTTAAAAATAAGCCAAAACAAACGGGGCCATAATCGAAACAAGTAACACATTTAATCCAGCAAATAAGCGATAACATCGGAATCGACACAAAACAAAACAGAACCGTAAACAAATTGCAAGAGAAAGCTAGTTTCGAATGTTACCATCATCGAGTCGTTAACAAATAAAACAGCCACAAAATCTAATCGAAATTACGCAGGGTAGTAAACAGACACAACACAGTCCAGAACGAGTTGTGAATAATTCTCACAAGGTTATAACCATATTCATGCTCAAATATACTAAGAAATTAGCATAATGCAATGCACTCAACGTCGAAATCAACTCGACTTCACAATAGAACCAAGATTCAGAAACAGCAACTATAGAAACTTTTTACAAGGTTATACTATTAACAGTATGTATCAACACATTAGGGTCCGTTTGGTTCAATCGAGGGGAGAGGAGGAATTTTTATCAAGGGGAGGGTAGGGGGGAGGGAAGGGGAGGGGAGGGATTTTAAATAAATAATGTTTGGTTCAAAATACAAAAGGGGAGGAGAGACATTTTATTTACAAATATGTTTGGTTGAGAGGGGAGATATTTTAAAACTATTTTACATTTTTATCCTTCTAATTTTATCATAAGACTCATGATATTTATCATTTATAATTCAAATATAAATTTATTTACGAAATATAAAGTATTTAATCAAAGAGCTTCGCAAAATTTTTTAATCAAAGAGCAATGCACTCAACGTCGAAATCAACTCGACTTCACAATAGAACCAAGATTCAGAAACAGCAACTACATAAACGTTTTACAAGGTTATACTATTAACAGTATGTATCAACACATTAGGGTCCGTTTGGTTCAATCGAGGGGAGAGGAGGAATTTTTATCAAGGGGAGGGTAGGGGGAGGGAAGGGGAGGGGAGGGATTTTAAATAAATAATGTTTGGTTCAAAATACAAAAGGGGAGGGGAGGAGAGACATTTTATTTACAAATATGTTTGGTTGAGAGGGGAGATATTTTAAAACTATTTTACATTTTTATCCTTCTAATTTTATCATAAGACTCATGATATTTATCATTTATAATTCAAATATAAATTTATTTACGAAATATAAAGTATTTAATCAAAGAGCATCGCGAAATTTTTTATAAAAATTATAACGATTATAATATATAATTTTAAGAAAATTATCAAATATAATAAAATCTAATAAAAATTATAATAAACAAAAATATTACAATAATTAAAAAGTAACAATAAAATATAATAAATAAAATAAAAAGGATTTAAACACATAATAATAATAATAAGATGAATATATAAAAATGTATAAAAAATATAAAAGGAAGATAAAATTTATTCAAAATATGACATTTAATATTTTAATAAATTAAATTTATATTTAAATAAATAATAAGGATAAATATGTAAATATAATTATGATCAAAGTGAAACACTTTCCCTCCCCTCCCCTCCAAATCACTCAAAATCAGAGCGAAACAAAAAGTGAGTCAGGAGGAATTTTGGTTCCCTCTATCTGCCTCTCCTCCCCCTCTTAAAATTTGAACCAAATACAAAAGTATTAAATATTTCCTCCCCTCCCCTCCCCTCCATTTACCCCAACCAAACATACCCTTAATCTACATCAATATGCAAAATGATAAGGTATGCCAACTACAATAATCAGAACAAAGTGACACTGAGAAATCTCAATTCGAGAATTAACGAAGGCCGTGTCGTGCTTTGATCGAAACTCCCAAACTGAATCGAGCGTTACTGCTGCCGCTTCGTTTCGTAGCTACCGCGAAGTCGCGGCTTCGAATTTGCAGTGTGCAGAGTTGTTGTGGTTGCGACTTCCGTCTAGCTGAACGAAATATGTTAGAATTGCTGGGCTTGTGAGGTTATTTCCGGTGGTAGAATGGTGGTTTAACAATTTGTCGGCCGGAATTTTTGAAGAGGAAACGTTATGTGGTTGTTCGATTTGGTTGCAGGTTAGCGGAAATCATGAAGGGATGAGTGGTTTCACGGTTCAGAGAAGACGCTGAAAGGTGATCGCCGGTTGTGTGGGTGGCGGAAAGAGTGGAGGCCGTTGGAGTATGTATCCAGAATATGGGATTGAGGTGCGAACGGAAAAATGGCGGAAGAGAGCATGACGGAGGGAGAATGGTTGAGGTGAAGAAGAAAGAGGTGGTCGCCGGAACAGACTGCAGCGGATGAGAAAAAAGCTGCGGCGAGGTTTTGACGTGAGAAACAGTTGAAGAGGAAGAATTGCATGGTGGTGATGATTCGTGGGCGAGGGAAATGGTGAAGAGGGATGGAAATCTTCATAGAAAAAGAAAAGAAAAGCTTCGTGAGCCCCTCTCCCCTGAGGCCTTGTTTGGACGGTTTTTAAAGAAAAAACGGTTTCTCTCCTTTCTCCTCAAAATCTGACGCGTGTCCCCTTTCCCCCAGATTTTTTTAGATTTTCTTCTCTTCCCCCAGATCCTGCGCTTAGTGGGGAGAGGTCTAATGATTCTCTCTTCTCTCTCTCTTTTTTTTTTTTTTAATTCTATTAATATTATTAATATGATTATTACTGTTATTAATAAAACAAAGGCTAAAATACAGTTTTTGTCCTCTTGTTTGTCAAAATTCACGGTTTTGGTCCCTCATTTTGTTTTTTAACAGTTTTGGTCCCCCACCCCTCACTGTTCATGTACGGACCAAATACTGTTTATCATTTTTTGGGCCAAAATTGGGGTGGGGACCAAAACTGTTAAAAAAAAATGGAGGGACCAAAACCGTGAATTTTGACAAACAGGGAACCAAAACTGTATTTTAGCCTAAAACAAAAAACTAACTCATAATTTGAAATTTGAAAAGATTGGGGTATGTGTCATTCTAAGATTGCGCCTATGTGTCATTCTAAGATTGGGTGAGATGACAAGAAATTTGAAAACTAATCAATTAAAGAAGAACAAGTGTCTCTTAATTAAACGTTTATTTATTCTGATTTTTTTAATTAATTTGAACAAAATAGAATGAAACTAATTTGTAATTGGCTAATGAGAAAAAGTGAGGATAATGCATGTGAATTTTTTATTAAATTTAAATCTAATGATTCATATTTAATCAAAGAAACACACTAAATTTAAAGTGCCAAAATTATCCCTTCTAGAAGTTTTAATTAATTTAAATTGACTTAAATCAATTAAAAACTTCTAAAATTCACAACTTATTAAATAAATATGGTCAAAAATAAAATGCAAACATGGAAAATTCTAATTAACTATGCTAAATAATTTGATGAAAATATAAAAATAAATCGAATGAAAAATGAATAAAACGGGCGACAAAGTGCCCTAAAAAAATAAATCGACCACATAAAAATGATTAGCGCGAAATAAACAATTCGGAAAAATACAGCGTTCGGTCAAATTTGAAAATTGACAGAGACCGGTAAAAAGGCTCAGACTGCTCGAATTATAACTGAAAAGTTGTCAAAAAATAAGACGAGCGTGCTAGGTTAAACTTCGCAAATAGTAGGTCAATATTATTAGAATAAATAATTTATATTTTAATTAATATTCACAAACTTGGTGACCAAGTTTGTTAGAGGATATTTTAGTATTTTATTGTTGCTTTTGTAGCCCTAGTTTTAGCTTATAAATAGACTAGCGGTAGTGAGTATTTTTAGTAATCCTTGTAGCCGTCATTCTCTATAATACATTCTTCTCTTGTTCATTCATTATTTTCACCTTGTACACCAACAATTGGTATCTAGAGCTCCGGTTCGGATCAACGGGAAACACGGGAAACACGAGTGAAACGTGAGGATTTCTTGTGTGATTGAATTTTGGTTATTGATTTGTGTTGAATCTTGAACGAAATTCTGATCAGAATAAAAAATTTGTGATTCTGTGGGTTGGGAAACACTGTGCGTGGTAAGTTCTGAGTGTACTGTACAAGGTTGAAGATGATGAACGGCGGCGGCGGCATGAACACCAAGCTTCCAGTATTTGATGGCAAAAACTGGAATCGTTGGATGATTCAGATGCATGTACTGTTCGGTGCTCAAGATGTTCTAGATCTTGTCACCGAAGGTTACGTTCCGGTAGCAGCAGATGTGACGGAGGAGCAGAAGAACGCGCAGAAGGATACAAGGAAGAAAGATCAGAAAGCATTGTTCTACATCCATCAATGTGTGGATGCGAATGTGTTTGAGAAGATTACAGATTCAACAACGGCGAAGGCGGCGTGGGACACACTGGTCAGATGTTACGGTGGTGACGCATCAGTGAAGAAGGTGAAGCTTCAGTCTCTACGTAAGCAGTACGAGAATCTCAACATGAAGAACAATGAGAAAGTTTCTGAGTACATCTCCAGAGTGATTCTGATCACTAATGAGATGAAGGCGTGTGGAGAAACTCTTTCTGAACAAGTAATCATTGAGAAGGTATTGAGATCCCTTACTCCTCAGTTTGATTACATTATGGTAGCAATAGAACATTCTAAAGATCTGAGCACCATGAGAATTGAAGAGCTGCAAAGCAGTCTAGAAGCGCAAGAGTTGCGTCTGACTGAGAGAACTTCTGAAAGGAAAGTAGAGCAGCAGGCTCTAAAAGCAATTTCTGATAAGAAGCATCAGAAACAGTCATGGTCAGAAGCCAGGAGAAGATCTGATGGTGGTCAGAAGTCAGAAACCTCAACTTCTGATAGGTAAAAGAATGCTCAGAAGGGAAAAGAGAAGTATGACAAGAAGAAGATCCAATGTTACTGTTGCAAGAAGTTTGGTCACTTTGCTAGAGATTGTTGGCCAAACAAGGAAAGGAAGTCAGAAGAAGCAAATATAGCCAGAAGTTCTGATGATGAATCTGTGCTACTGATGGCTTCTGAATCTGATGATACAAATTTGACAGACTGATGGTATATGGACACTGGCTGCTCAAATCATCTTACTGGAAATAAGAAATGGCTGGTTGATTTTGATTCTGAGAAGAGGACAAAGATCAGATGTGCTGATGACAAATATCTTAACGCTGAAGGTATGAGAGATGTTAGAATTGTTCTGAACAATGGGAAAACAACATTGATTCAGAAAGTGTGGTATGTACCTGGCATCAAAAGCAATCTGATGAGCGTGGGACAATTAATTGAGAAAGGTTTTTCAGTTACCATGAAGGACAATCTTCTGAAGCTGTATGACTGTAATCAGAAGCTGATTATGGAGTCAGAACAGGGAAGGAATAGAACATTCAAGGTGAATGTCAGAACTTCTGACTCTGAATGTCTTAGTGCAACAAGTGTTGTGAAAGAAAGTGAGCTGTGGCACAGAAGGTTTGGCCATCTGAATTTCAGAAGCTTTGAACATCTGAATTCGAAGAAGCTGGTACATGGAATTCCTACAATTAAGAAGCCTGAGAAGTCATGCAAAGTGTGCATGGAAGGAAAGCAACCAAGATTGCCATTTGCGTCAGAAGTTGCTCCAAGAGCAAAACATGCCTTGGGAGTAGTACATTCTGATGTGTGTGGTCCATTTCCAGTAGAATCGTTCGGAGGGAACAAATACTTTGTGTCATTTGTTGATGAGTTCACGAGAATGATATGGGTATCCCTTATTAAGTTCAAACACGAGGTGTTTGCTGAATTCAAGAAGTTCCGAATGAAGGTTCAGAATCAGAGTGGTCAGACTCTAAAGATTCTCAGAACCGATGGTGGGGGTGAGTATAACTCCAAAGAGTTTCAGAAGTTCTGTGAGGAGAATGGAATTGAGCATGAGGTTACTGCTCCTTATACTCCTCAACATAATGGTCTTGCTGAAAGAAGAAATCATACTTTTCTTGATATGGTGAGAAGCATGCTGAAGGAGAAGAAGCTTCCTCAGAACTTCTGGGGAGAAGCTGTTGCCACCACAGCATATGTGCTCAACAGATGTCCAATGAAGAAGCTGAAGGAAATAGTTCCTATTCAGAAGTGGACGGGAGAAAAGCAAAGTGTTAGTCATCTAAAGGTGTTTGGTTCTGTTTGTTACAAACATGTTCCAGAAGCTAGAAGACAAAAGTTGGATGATAGAAGCAAAGTAATGTTACTGGTGGGGTACCACAGTACGGGTGCGTACAAGCTTTATTGTCCAGAAACTAATAAAGTTGAGTTCAGCAGAGACGTTATTGTGAAGGAATCAGAAGTTTGGAATTGGGATAAGTCTCAATCTGATTCTGATGTGAGAACTTATGAAGAAAGGTCAGAAATAAGAGTTTCTGAAACTGATGGTGATTCTGACTCTGAAGGAGACTCAGAAGATGAAGATTCTGATGATGATCCAGATTCTGATGATGATTCAGATTTTGGTGGTGATTCAGATTCTGGGAATATGCCAGATTCTGAAGATGGTCAAGGTTCTGGAGGAAGTCAACCTTCTGGAGCAAGAGCTTCTGAAGGAGAAACTTCTAAGGACAGAACTCCTGAGGTTCAAGCATCCGGAGAAAGTTCTGAACGAGGTCAGAGGCCACAGAGAATCAGAAACATTCCAAGAAGATTTGAAGAGTTTGACATGTTGCAAGACACTGAAGTAGATTCTGAAGGAGAAATTATTCAGTGTGCCATGTTAGTAGACTCTGAACCCGTAAGTACGGAAGAGGCTCTCAAGCAGAAGTTCTGGCTAAAGGCCATGAAAGAAGAACTTGACGCCATAGAAAGAAACAAGACTTGGAAGCTGACAGAACTTCCAAAGGACAAGAAAGCCATCAGCGTCAGATGGGTTTTCAAGCAGAAGCTAAAGCCAGATGGATCAATTGGCAAATACAAAGCGAGGTTGGTAGCAAGAGGATTTCTGCAGAAACCTGGGCTAGATTATTCTGAAGTGTTTGCACCTGTAGCGAGACATGAAACAATCAGATTGGTGATCGCAATAGCTGCTAACAGGAATTGGCCTCTGATGCATTTAGATGTGAAATCTGCATTTCTGAACGGTCCATTAGAAGAAGAAGTTTATGTGTCACAACCTCCTGGATTTGTGAAAAAGAATCAGGAAGGGATGGTGTACAGATTACATAAAGCTTTGTATGGATTGAAGCAAGCGCCCAGAGCTTGGAATCAGAAGATTGATTCATTTTTTAAGAAGCAGGGTTTTCAGAAATGTGAGATGGAATACGGTGTTTATGTTCAGCATATTTCTGAAGGAAATATGATTCTGGTGTGTTTGTATGTTGATGACATACTGTTGACCGGAAGTTCTGAACAAGAATTAGCTAAGTTCAAGAAGGTGCTGATGAATGAGTTTGAAATGACTGATCTCGGGAAAATGACATACTTTCTAGGGATGGAGTTCAGATATTCTGAGAAAGGTATCATTTTGCATCAGCTGAAGTATGAACGAGAACTTCTGAAGAGATTTAAGCTGCAGAATTGTAAGGCTGCTATCACACCTACAGATACAAATCAGAAATTAGATTCTGATTCTGATGGTGAGGATGTGGATGCTACAACCTTCAAACAGTTGGTTGGTTCTCTGAGGTATCTGTGTAATACCAGACCTGATATTTGCTATGCAGTTGGAATGGTTAGCAGATTCATGAGTAAACCTAAGTGGTCCCATTACCAAGCTGCTGTCAGGATTCTGAGGTATATCAAGGGAACTCTGAAGTATGGAGTGCTATTCCCTTCTGGAAGAAAGACTGAATCAGAACTTCTGAGTTTCTCAGATTCTGATTGGTGTGGAGACAGAGTTGATAGAAGAAGTACTTCTGGATACTTGTTCAAGTTTCTGGGAGGTCCTATTTCTTGGAGTTCTAAGAAGCAACCTGTTGTTGCGCTGTCAACCTGTGAAGCTGAATATATTGCAGGTGCAGTTACTGCATGTCAAGCTGTGTGGATTCTGAACTTGCTGGAGGATCTGAAGATTAAAGTTGACAAACCTTTGAAGCTGATGATTGATAACAAGTCTGCAATCAATCTTGCCAGAAACCCAGTGTTGTATGGGAGAAGCAAGCATATTGAGACCAAGTATCACTATCTGAGAAGTCAAGTTCAGAATGGAGTGTTAGAAGTTCTGCACTGTAGCACCCAGAAACAGTTGGCAGATGTTCTGACGAAGGCTATCAAGACTGATCAATTCCTTCGCTTAAGGGATGAAATTGGAGTTGTTAGTTTTGAGGAAATATAAATTAAGGGATGGTATTAGAATAAATAGTTTATATTTTAATTAATATTCACAAACTTGGTGACCAAGTTTGTTAGAGGGTATTTTAGTATTTTATTGTTGCTTTTGTAGCCCTAGTTTTAGCTTATAAATAGACTAGTGGTAGTGAGTATTTTTAGTAATCCTTTTGTAATCCTTGTAGCCGTCATTCTCTATAATACATTATTCTCTTGTTCATTCATTATTTTCACCTTGTACACCAACAAATATTACTGACGTCTGCAAGCTTAAATTCGAAACTTTTCAATCACTGATTTTTTGGTATTTTTGAGAAATAATTTAATCGGTCTGTCTGTATATCCAAGAATTCATTCTAGCTAATCATTTCAAACATTATTCATGTTGACAAATATGCAGGCGATGCAAAAATAAAAATAAAGTCAAATGTAAGAAAATTTAAAAATTTAAAACGGTATGACAAATTTGGAATATAACAAACTCCTTTCTTCCATAATTACCTTATTCTTCCTCACAAATCTAACCACACAAACCTTCATATCTAAAGATCATCATCTTGAATCAAGCTGCATCATTACCCTCCTTATCATCTTCTTCACCTTTCACCAAATCAAATCACCTCATCAGCTTCTCAAACAACCACACCACCCTACTACACGTTAACTAAACTCTACAAACTACCTTACCTTAATTTTGCTTCTTAACACCCATCAAACTCACCGTCACTCGCTCGCTCTTCACTGCGAATTCCCCTTAACATTTCCGATCAAACCACTTTGAAAATAACTCAACAAAACCACTGCTCAACCTTCTCCGACCACATTCCTTCATCAACCACGACACAAACACCATCTAACTCAACCTCTCCGCCGCTGGAATAGAGTTACCGTGTTCAAACTGTGGGGTAACATCTACACCTTTTTATTTTCATTAAATCAGTTTGGTCATTCTTTGTCTTTGTTTCATCGATGGGTTTTGTCGGATTGAGAGATGTGCAGTTTAATTTTGTTGAAAATTTCTAAAAAAATGGGGAAGAGGGCAAGGTGAGTGACGAGTTGAAAGAGATCTAGAAGGGAGATGTTTTGTTTTAAAAAAACTGATGAAGAGTAGAGCCTCTGTTTGCTTTGAAATCTATATAAAGAATTTTTTTTCTTTTTAATTTGTACGTTGTTGTGTTATTAGGAAGAGGAAATTACTGTTGATTTTTTTCCTCTCTATATTACCTCTTTCCTTTTATTTTATTTTTTAAAATTATACGATGTATCTATTATTGATAGGTGATTTTAAAAGTAAAAGGGCTAATTGTTGAAGTAAATGAGGCGCCGCTCTGTATGTCCAACATCATCATTTTTTTTATCACTTTTATTTTACTCTTGTTTCATTTTTGTTTTTTGGCTTTTTTTTTTATTATTAGGATTTATTCATTTTGGACCTTTTGGACTCAAATTACGTTGGATTGTTTGCACACCTATCCATTATTTCTCTCTCTTTTTTTGTTTTAATTAATTTATTTATTAATTTATTTAGATTAGCAATTATTTGATTTATTAAATATTTATTTGTTTAGTTGAGTAGTTTCTATTATAAATGTTTCTTTTAAATAACCAATAGATCATTCGATTAATTGTTGCATCGATTTCATTGCATTGCGATTTCAGAGTTAAAATCCAATTAAACTCTCAAGAACCGCTTGAATGCATATATTTGCTTACTCGACTTCTTATAGAGTTATTCCTACATGAATCCACTATAAGTTACCATGGAGCTAAGTTCTTTAGCTTTTGATTTTGGTTGGTTTTCGGTCCCGTGGCTTACTCTTGGGCCTTCTTACAGCGAGGACCTTTTATTTATATGTACTTGTTTGATGGGTTTGCTTTTTAATCGCCTTATCATATCCCCATTCGACAAAATGTACCTCAATTCCCATGACATGTAAATATTTTACCGCTTTCCTAACTCAAGACTTGCGTAAAATCAACCATCTTTCAAAAGAACAAAAATAAGCTTGATCCAACGCCGAGTATTTTTTTCAAATCATACAATTTTCACAATCGATTCACAATCATTTTTTAAACCTTTAATTTCAAACTTTTTCCATCAACTTATCTTCTCAACCATTTCAAAACCATTTTCAAACTTCCTCAAACCCTTTTATCAAATCACTTTCATAAACATTAATAAAAAAACCCTTGATCCAACGTCAAGTGACATTTTCTCAAACAAACTAAAAAATACTCTAAAAAATGAATAGAATTGTGCGCCAAGAGCCTTAACTAATGGAGAAGGAGAGAGAATGAAGCATTCATACCTTCACTCTGAATGTTTTGAACACAAGACGATTGGCTTGGTTGTTTGAAGTATTCCTCTCCATTCAATCTCAAACTCATCAAATTCATTTTTTGCCTTAGGGCATAACTTTTAAAACCTTTTAAGAAAAGGCATTTTTTTTTTGGAAAATAAAGAAAAGGCATGTTACTTCCGTTCTACCGTAATACAAGCAACACTTAACTTCTAGAACGCTAATGTTAACACCGTCCAATAAAAACAACCAACAAACACTTATTTTCTATCCAAAACTACGTAGCCTTGAATTCTCTATTGCATCTGGAGATACGTAGGAGCGAGATTCAAAGTCTCGTCAGGCACCCTTTTAATAAAAACTTTTTTCGGTCCTTCTTTCCTTTCACCCTTCAATAAAAAAAAAATTTGCGGACCCTTTTCTTTTTGTCTTTTCTCTTTTATCATTCGAAGAAAGCAGATAACATAGGCTAACATTCAATCGCAAAGACTGATAATACCTTCCCCTTGCATAATCGAGTCAGAGTAAAACCATAGGATTTGGATGGTGGTTGTGTAGTAAAGGCTCGCGAGGAGCCTTCCTCGTTGGGACGATACGAGGACCATGCATAGAGTAGATTCTCTTGGAGATGTTATTGTCTGACGAGCCTTCGTCACGATGATAATGTTTTCAAGTTGGATCGATGACTCTAGGGACCTTTTTAACCTGTTCCATCCACGGTGGTTGTGTAGTGTTAACCTGCTAGATCTCGGACTCGTTGGGTTAATATGAGAACCCCAATTAGATGAGATCTCTTGAAAGTATTACTATCTTATGGTAATATTTTAAACCTTGATCTATGACTCTGAGAACCTTTTAGAACCTTGGATTTGATGGTTGTGTAGTAATAGTCTGCGAGGTATCTTCCTCGTTGGGACGATACGAATGCCTCACCCAGAAGAGATCATTTTGAGGGTATTACTGTCCGACGAGCCTTCGTCACGGTAGTGACGTTCTCAAGAAGGATCCATGACTCTAGAAACCTACCAACTATAGAGCCTACCCATGTGATTTCCTTTGATTAGAGATACCAGTTATTTACCCGGTGTTCTGAATAACCTGAGAACATCATGAACCTATGATCCTTAGTATTACATTGCATTGAATCATATACCATTGCATTTGCATTCATCAGCATGCATTGCATAGCATTTTCTAAAAAAAACTTATCCATCCTTTGTCTATAACCCGCAGTTGATTTCGCGACACATGTATCGGATTTGAAGCAGCTCTCAGAGAACCATGGATCCACTAGAGCAAAGCCATGTTGCATTAAGAGGAGACGTGGACTTAATGAAAAAACCAGTTGAACAAAATTATGAAGGCCATGATAGTTTTAGCAAAGAAAGAGGAGAACATTCAACGAACTACGGTCACTGGAAATGTCATTCCACCTCAAGTAAACAACCTTACTCAGCCTCAGCCTGTACAAATCCCAGTTGAGAATCCTATTATACAAGAACGTCACATTGTCCAAGATGGAGATTCCTCATCTCATGATGTTGTTGAGTATCATAGCTTTTCCTTCACTATGCCAGGTTCCCAAGTGATAAGCCTAGTGGTGAATATTGAACGACCTCAAGATGTTGAAATTGCTGAAAGATGTTGTGTGTTAGAAGATAAACTTAAATCCATAGAAGGACATGATGCTTTTGGGCTCAACGCATTTGACCTGTGTTTAGTGCCGGATGCGGTAATTCCTCAAAAGTTCAAGACACTAGATTTTGAGAAATACAAAGGGGATAGCTGTCCAAAGCACAATTTGGTGATATTCTGCAGAAAGATATGCTCAAGACGATAAGTTAATGATTCACTGTTTTCAAGACAATTTGAGTTGGACATCGTTGAGTTGGTACATGATATTAGAAAAGAGCTACATCTAATCATGGTTGGATCTAGTTAATTCCTTTTTTTAAATAGTATAAATACAACTTGGACACGGCTCCCTACCACATGCAATTACGAGGCTTATCTTAGGAGAGCAACAAATCCTTCAGAGGGTATGCCCAAATATGGAGAGAGTTAGCTGCTCGCGTTGAACCATCACTCTTAGATAAAGAATTGGTTGACTTGTTCATGGATACCTTACAAAGTCCGTACTTCGAGAGGATAATAGGCAGTGCATTATCAAACTTTTCTCATTTGGTGTCAATTGGAGAACGCATCATGAGCATGCTCAAAAACGGAAGAATCCAAAACACCTCGAGTTGGTAGGCTAGCGAGAGTGAATCCCTTGTTAGTTCCCAAGAGGGGGAGGAGGATGAAATTAATACAATCTGGTAAGCTCCACAAGCTCCACCTATATACCTCACTATCAGTACCTGTACGTGTCAGCCGTTAAGAGTTAGCAACCTTCTGGGCCTCCATATCAGACACCATTTTCTCCACAGGGAAAATATCCTCCTGCAAATTGGAATCTCCTAAGTATCAATAGTAATCATACCGACGACAACGCACTCCACATTAGCTGCATCAACACATCTGACAAAGACCGAGAAAGATGGAAAGGCATATCACTTCGTTTCCAATGCCATATAGTCAAGTATTGCCATATTTGATCAAAAAGGGATTGATAATGCCGAAGGAACTAGATCCAGTGATTCCTCCATACCCACCAGGCTTTGACGCCAATGCCCGATGTGATTTCCATGCTAGAGCACAAGGACATTCAACCGAAGATTGTAAAATGATGAAGATCTAGGTACAAAAGCTGCTTGACTCCAAGATGTTCTCATTTACACCTAAAGGCCTTCAAATTAACAACAATCCTTCATCTGGTCATGTGGGTCAATCAGTTTATGCTATGGAAGAAATTTTTGAGATTAGGTGTGAAGATGATCATCGTAATGGTCTCAACGAGCAACTATGAATAAGACTAAGCTAACAACGAATCAAGAACGGAAAACTCACTTCCTCAATGCTGACAATCTTTAGCCCGCATTGTTACTTTGAATTCGTAGTTTCTTTTCTGTTAAGTGTTATTTGATGTTAGACATTATTGTTTATTAATAGTATTGTTAATCAAATGAGCATGCGTGTTTTGAACAAATCATTGCAAAAATCACAAAAATATTTCTCCATTTCACTTTCTTTATCAAACAATTGTTTTAGCAAAGATTGGAGGGAGGATGACGAATATGAAATACTCAAAATTGCTAAAGGTATGCTTTCGGATAAAATCCCACTGATGATGTAGAGACATTGTTTCAAATCCCCAAACACTGGAGAGATAAGGAGTTAGTACCTATTTAACCACTTTGAGCCTGGAAGTAGGCATTTCTTTCGGATCTAAAAAATCCTTACGCTTAAACCCGGATTAAGGTAGTGTTCAGTTAATCTGACTACGGATAAAAATTGAAAGAGAAAACATCCTATATGAGGATCGACCACATGTTATTCATCGTACGTGTTCTGAAGTGTCGAAGGAACATCCAAAATCCAAAGTTATGTCAGTTGTTCTTCAATGACCAATGACTTGGCAGTCACAATCCTTATATAAAAAAGAGAGCCCGCTAAGTCAAACCCCCAAAAGGTGACTTAGGAAAAAATTAGGGCAATCCATGTGGACTAGATGCTTCAAAAAGCGGTCCAGGAAAAAATTAGGGATCAAGAAAAAAAGTCAATCAAAAGAGGTCGTGTAAATCCTCCATAAAAACAAAATAAGATTCGGTGACCACCATATCAAGAATCAAAAGGTCATCGACATCCAAAAAATAAAATAAGGTGACTGCCATTTCAAGCGAGCCTTGAATCATCATCCTCAATCTTACATCGTCAAATTCTCTTGGAAAACGAAGTGTGTGTTGAATTAACTGAATGTAGGACTGGAGATCATTACGAAGAAGGGGTGGGTACAAATTAAATTTTGAGCCTTATATCCTTTTGTTTCAATAACCGTGAACCAAGCCACGTTACAACCCTCAAAATACCTAATTGAAGCGGGATTTATTCGAAAAGTATGCTATAACAAGGTTGCATAAATTGACTCCTAGAGATTTGCTAATCTTCTATGTTGGTATCCTATTCTTGTTGTATCTTTCATAATAGCTAAATCAGCACTACGTTTGGACTAATGGTCCACTCGTCACACACTATCACATCATTCCAATAAATGATTTTTTCAAAACTTTTATGAATGTCGCATTGAAATTACCATTTCTAAATGAAAATTTTTAACTACAAACAAGTACTTGGCATCAGAGAAATTCCAAAGAGCAGTCAGAGAGGAACTTGATCATTCCTCAATGCTGACTTGAATCAAGACCACCTTGTAACCTTATGGATCAGGGGCATGGTATCCAATGACTATGTTGACCTAAGAACTGGTCAGGTTAAAACAAAGCTCCTAGCATCAGGGATAAAATATTCTCAGTATTTTGCCCATCTGGGGAAAATCCCTCAAACCATCATATTCAGTTAATCTGAGGCAAGTCCTTCAAAGGCTCAGATATAGGAAAACCACTGCAAGATCCAGGCATTGGGGGTAAATCATCTATGGCCATGTTACAGTATGATCGTTCCGAGGCTTCCTCTCAAAAGAAAATTCTTTCTAAGACCCTACAAAATGGGGAAGACAAGTTACAAAGGGCCAATTTCCCTTTATGCTTTCAATTTGGTCAAGCAGACCATGCTAGACACTATTAACCATTGAGTTCAAAACAAATGTCGAAAGATCAAGCTAGTACATTGTCATATCTTCTCTTGGAAAGAAGCCTTAGGGAAAAGCAAAAGCACCATCGTCATGCATTCATCACGTCACTACGCTTATGCAATCATTTGCACGCCATCATGGCATAAGGCAAATAAGTTGAAGTTTTGAGGAACAAACATGCAGCATCAGCAAATGATCAAACTTGAGGCACCAAGAGCATCCACATTTATCCTCTGATCATAGCATCGTCCGAAGACCAAGTGTCGGGAAGTCAAATCCTTTCACCAACCAAAAGTCCAATCCTTATTGGAAACTACCAAGACCAAAGTCCAATCCATATTGGCAACTACCAAAAGCCCAAAGTCCACTTTGCTGACATCTTCATAAAACCAAATCCAATTCACATTGGTACCCAAAGATCTCACCTCCGAAAAGGAAGACCAACCCAAAAAAAACCAATCACCTGCTTGCATGCATGGTATAAAACAAACATGCATAACTTTCCTGCCAAAACAGGAAGTCTCATATCAAAAGAAAAAACTCTTTCGTCGAAATGAGAAGTTTTAAATAAATTAACATGGACCATATGCATACACACAACTCTTTCAGTAAACCCTTTGACGATGACAAAGCCTTTCCCATCAACCCTTTGATGACTATATTCTAAAATGCTTATTTCAATCAACCCTTTGATGATGCCATTAACCCTTTGATGACGATATTCCAAAATTATTTCTTTTCTGTCAACTCTTTGATGATGACAGTTTTTTACAATCCTTTTCGTCAACCCTTTGACGATGTCACTCCTTAGTGAAGTCCTTTTCATCAACCCTTTGATGATGCCATCAATCCTTTGATGATGTTACTTCCTAATAATTTCTTTTCCGTCAACCCTTTGGCGATGTCACTCCTTATTGAATTCCTTTCCATCAACCCTTTGATGATTATATTCCTTTTCCATTAACCCTTTAATAATGACAGTTTCTTTTCTATCAACCCTTTGATAACGACATTCACTATCTTCCATCAACCTTTTGTTGATGATATCCCCAAGCAAGTATTACACATTAATGTCTCATATTACCTAACAATTTTTTTCTATTGACCTTTTATCGATAACCTTATTTTCCAACAAGTGTTTTACTATCATCTTTTTTATGAAAGTCCCTTAATCATTAACACTAATCATCACCCTTTTGGTGATGTCCATTATCCATTTGGTGATGAATATCTTTGTCATTGTCATGGTACCATCATCCCTTTGGTGATGCTGATATTTGAAACATTGAGTTAATAATCATCCTTTTGGTTATGGTCGTTATCCTTTTGGTAATTGCAATCTTTGAGTTTGTTGGTCTTACTATTATCCTTTTGGTGATGTTGACTTTGGTCATGATGCCTAATCATCCTTTTGGAGATGACAGTCGTTGAAATTTGATCTAACCCTCATCCTTTTGGTGATGGCAATCTTGGTCAGTTTTATCTAATCACCATCCTTTTGGTGCCGACAATCTTGACAGTCTTTGCAAGTTATTTAGTGTCCACTCGAGGGTCGACATTGACCTGATATCTTATCCCCAATATATTGGTTCTCTCATTGCATTTCATCTACATATTTCATCTATGCATCTTGAAGGACAAAATTCAGGATCTTTTCGTATTTAATTATCTTCCACATCAAATGTATGAAGACCACTGTCATTCATACCTTCGAGTTCATGGTAATTAAATAGGGGCAATTGTCATACCTCAATTTTGTCCAGGCATTATAAAATTTTCATACACCCGACTTATTTCTACTTTGCATCATCTGTATAGCATAACATGTCATTTATCAGGCATAATGCCTAAAATATCGACCAGAATAAATTTTCGAATCTACAGACAAACCGGCTGAATTGTTTCTCAAATGTGCGTAAATCAGCGGAAGAAAAGTTTCAAAATCGAGCTTGCAGATGTCATCATTATTAATCTACGGTTCGCGTAGTTTAACCTGACGTGCTCTTTTTATTTTTCGACTAATTTTTTGATTGCATTTTTTACCAACAGAGACTTTTAACTGGTCAAAATTTATTTCAAAATCTGATTAAAACCCGTATATTTCCAAGAAGTTTATTTCTTGCTGATCATTTTAGTGCATTCATTTTATTTTCTCAGACATTTTTGCGCCCAATCTTTTTTTCTTTCATTTTTAATCCTTTTATTTTTATTTTTTAGTCAAAATAACTTGTGTAATTAATTAGGATTAATTGGATATTTAGTTTAAATTTATTTTGAGTAGTTTATTTTTATTTTAATTATTAAGTTTGTTTCTAAAAGATTCAAAATAACAAAAAGAAGAAGATGATAGAAGATATTATGCATTGGAGTCTCTTACACAATCACGTGACAACTCACTCATCCCCGTTCTTATCCTCTTATTTTAGAACCTCCACTCAGCAACAAATCTCTCTTAATGGAGAAAGGCATCCCCCCTCCATGCAAAATTCTCTTTCCCATTTTGAATTGATCACATGATTTTCACAAAGAAAACTTTTCTCTCTCCACTAGTGGACAAACACGCAACCTATCCCGCTCACACCCTAGGCTTGCATGAAAAGAAATCCATTCAAAAAGCGTCACATGAAAATGGATAATATACCTTTTAATCTCATCTAAAAATCACAACTTTTTCATATCTCTCTCACATTGAGGAAAAGAGAATGTGGTCCCCCATAATAGCAGGCCATACATTGCGGACCAATAACATAATGCTCTCTCTGCAAAACGAAAAACACACTCTAGAAAAGAGAATCAACTCTTTCTCTCACAAAAAAGCTACGCGTTTCAACAGAGTTAAACCCAGTCCACCATTATTTTTCACACAAGTATACTCTTTCATGCTAACAAAAATATTACAATACTCTCCCCAGCGTACACTCTCTCTCACCTGATAAAAATAAAAAGAAGATATTTTTTATCATCACCTTCTCACAAATCCTCAGATCCACTATATACATGTGACACACCTGTTAGAACAAGATTTGATTCTGCATCTGTATCTCTAAGTTTTGATGATAACAAGTTAGTATTTGTGTGAGAACAATTTTGGTACCCTAACGGTTTGTTATTGTGTATCTTTAGCAAACAACTTTGATTCTGACTCTTGAACGTGAAACGTTACAAGGTTCTGAATATATTGATCTAAATCGCTTCTTCTCAAACTCACGGATGAGAAGCTTCTAAAGAAATCTGTATGTTGCTGCTGCAACGTTCTCTTGGCTCTTGCTTCTGACGTGTGACTATGATCAATTCACTTCTGAAGACTGCTCAAGCTTCCGAAGATTAAACGCTGAAGGTTCTAAAAACTTTGAAGAATCTCAAGTTAGATATTGATGTGATCAAGCTTCTCATTGACGATTGAAGTTTCTGAACTCAAGCAAAATCAACTCTTCTAACTCATGCTTCAAACAACTATTTATCCAGAAGCCACTGAAGAAAAGAAGATAAGAACGAGTTTATACGTGGGAAAAATAGTGAAGGTGCGAGAAAGACACAATAAAGGGGGGTTTGAATTGTGTATTTACTCTTTTTGTAACTTTTCGCATCTTGTTAATTGGATGCTCAAGAACCTTCAATGTTCGTTGAGAGATTCTGATCTATTAACTAAAGAGTATGAGAACCGTATAGGTTCTGTTCATAAGATACGATACTCAGAAATTGCAGTGCGGAAGCTTATTAGAGATAGGCTGCAAGGTTCTGACTTTGCTTAATGTGAGGTTCTGATATTCAATGCAGAAACATAAATAGAGATACTAAGCAAGAGAGTAAAGGACACACGATATATCCTAGTTTACCACGCGGGCTAATCCAGTCCACCCTCCTCAGGTGATTTCGCCTTGAACACTAGGACTTAATCCACTATAACCAAATAATGATTACACTTGCACGGGCAACAGCCGATGACTAACCACTTGCACAGCCGCACTGTGACTAACAACCCAATGAACCGTTCAGGGATCCAACAGGATATAACGTTCATTGACCGAGCAGACCCACTGCTGGGATTTCACAGCTAGTCGTTCAAGGATTCATCACAATGAATATAACGCTACTGACCATATTTCAGGATTTTCCACAACGACCCTCAGCCATTGTCATCTCAAGTATCTGATCACCACGTGATCTACTCAAGGGCCTCAACTCACAGCTGAACCGTTCAGGGATCCCATCAGGATATAACATTCACTTAAGGAGTCTCAATTCATTTAGTTGAATTGGAAAACTGGAGATTACAAATTGTGCTTATTAATAAGCAAGTTTCTCCTAGGTTTATGTACAAAGAACACACACATGTGTTCAAGCAAGTTTTGAGCAATCAACTCTTTGCTTTCCTAAGAAACTACAAAGATGTATTTAGATATTATGATTGTTGACATCTTGTAGATCTTCTTTGTCTTCGTCTTCTGGTTGAGCAAGCTTTGAGCAACAACTCCTTGCTTCAGATCTTCAATGTAGCTTTGACGAGAAGGTAGGTTGATGACTTGACTGATCTTCAATTGTTGTCTTCTTCATCAACAGCTTTTGTTTGATTGTTGTTGTTGTGTTAATTTGTTCTTTTGAGATTCAACAACAATTGCCATGAGTGAATTAATGACAGCTTTGAATATTCTAAGTGTTACAACGAGAACTCATCGTTGTTGCTATCTTCACACAATGACTTAGTTAATTTAGTAGATGAACATTCAGTTCGTAATTCTACAAGTGATCGACACATCAGAAGAAAAAACTCTTTCCATTAAATAGCTAGTAGAAATATAGCCGTTAGAGAATACTCTTGGCTGTTTCGAAAAGAGACGTTATGATATAATGAGTTGTACTGACACATCTTCTTTTTGCAGAGGAGGAAGTGACCAGACATCTTTTCTTGGGTAGTGTGTACATTTAACTCACAACGGTAATATTTAGACTTCGAAACTTCAGTGGCTTCTGATGTTAATTTGATGAAGCATGAGTGGATTCTTTATAGCAGAATATCTGATGCTTCAAGTCTTCCGTTGATTGAAGAAGTCCATTAGGAATCAGTCTTCAGAACTTTAGCACTTGGTCTTTAAGAGCTTTATCCTTTTCTGCTTTAAGTCTTCTGAATCTTCAGAGCCTGTCTTCAGAGTCTTCAGAACTTCTTGTTTGAAACCTTGATCTTCAGAACTCGTCAGTCTTCAAATTCTTTCTGCACTTGGTCTTCAGCGCCTTCAGCCATCAGAACTTCAAGTCATAGGAGTCTTCAGAACTTTGGTTCTTTCTGAGTGTACTTCTTCAGAAGCTTCGCTATCTTCAGAATCTTAATCACTTTCAGAGAGCATCCACAAGAGCATTGCAACAGCAATCTTGGCATCCTTGGATCTGGCTGATCATGATTAGATAAACAAGCGTTCTTGCTTCTCGCGACTTTAGTCACACATTGTAACTTCGCATATATATATATATATATATATATATATATTCAATCATAGTACATCTAGCTGGTGTATGTTGGTTCTGATGTCTTTAGTTCTTATGATCTGCACACAACACACGTTAGACCATAAAATGGTTCTTTCACAAATACTTATTGTTATCATCAAAACATAGATTGACTTGTAGAGACAATTCTTGCTCTCACAATCTCCCCCTTTTTGATGATGACAAAACCAAGTATTTTGATTGAATATTTTATACAAGGTAATCACCAAAGCAAACAAATTCAGAGTATAGAACAACAACTCCCCCTGAATGAGTTATCTTTAAAGCTTTATCTGAGATCATCTAGAATTTTATGTAATCCAAAGATATACAGAGTAACAACTTGAGTTGCCAGAACAAAAATAAAAAAGAGTTACTTTTCTATCTTGTCTTTAGGAAAACGAGGAGTCTTTAGCATCTGGACTAGTTCAAAAGAACTTCCATCTTCAGATCTTCAGAACTCAGTTTCCTTTGTTGTCATATCAGAGCTTGTTATCTTCAGAGTCATCTGACGCATTTCTACTTTTCAGTAGATTCAATTGAGCACAGAATTAGAGCAGTTCTTTGACTGATAAACATAGCTTCGCTGTATATCAGAAACTGTCTTTTGAGACACTCCCCCTGAGTTTCAGGCTATATGAAGATTTTAGATTTTGCATTTTAGTCTTCTGGGTAATCTCCCCCTAATTTCCATAAGTCAGATATTGGGATCTTTCAGAATCGAAATTCAGAGTTTCTAAATTTAATCACTAGTGTTGATCATGACTTTTCAGAGTTTGACTTTGAACACAGGTTTATTTCAGACCTTGTTATTGTCACAACTCAGTTAAATTATCAAGGCTTTGATTTTTGATCAGATACCAATTGAAGGTTAAAACTTGTGATCAATCAACGCTTAATTCTGAATCTGGTACATTTTGTTTTAGTCGGATGTAAAAATGATGTGCTGACTCTTATACCAGAGTTTGTTGATTCTGATGCTGAAGGAGTTCTTTTGATATTACTTTGAAGAGTATTTCCTTTGTGTGCTGATAGGATACTAATGAAGGTACTTTGACAGTAATCCACAACCTTGCTTTGATTGAGAGTCTGATACTAATCTTTGTGTACTGAATCTGATTTCTAATTGATGATTTAGTCTGATACCAAATCGTCTTTATTTCAAATGGTTCCTGATAGAATGGTTTCTTGCTTGGATCTTTAATCCGGATCTTCAGACAGTTCTTGACTTCTGATTTGCACAGAACTTTTGAGTGAGCATCTTGAAATGTAGACTTGACTGCTTTCAGAGTTTTCTTATTGACTCTGATTCTTCTTAGATAGCTTTTATTCTATGATCGTAGTTCTTCTTCTTATCCTGTCTTTAGAATGCCTAGTGAACTTATTTAGAGTTCCTCGGATAACATCAAACAACAAACGTTAGTAGTAACACATTTTATAAGAGTTTATAAGAGTACTTTGTTTGAGTTCTGCATTCTTTCAGGTTTCCTTCTTTCAATCAAAATCAATCAATATATTTCTCCCTCTTTTTGACATCATCAAAAAGTGTCAGGGCATATGACCATTTAAGCATGTAGTCATTTATATTCAGTTACAGAGTCACAGAGTTATTTTAAACATTAAGAAGCAATTAGACTCATTTTAGGGAAACACATCTATACTCAGTATGTATTTAATTGAAGGTGGATAGATGGAAGCCAAAAGTAAAGTACGTGAAATAGTGTTCAGGTACCTTAAAGGCAACTAATTTTCATTATGGCGTAGATACTCGGAGGAACAATTAGACATAACCAATAAGAAGCTCATTAAACAGTCTAACTGTAGTCAAACATAGATTAGATAAGGATTTAAACACAAACATATAGATACAGATTTGGACTCGACAAAAACAGGTTCTTATAAGAGAAAAACTTTTAGAGTTACGTATTTCCGTGTTATGAAGGATTGAGATGTTCCTTACTATTTTATTAGTCAAACGATTGTATGTGTATTTCAAGAGAGTTGAATAGCTGAGAAATTTCTAGTAAGAAATAGGGAAGTAGCCTTATGTACGCGATTTCCTAGATGGGATAAATTAATGAGTTTCTTTTAATTTAGCCACTTTGATTTCTAATGCTGGTTAAATTTACTAAGAGACAAATAAGACATTTCCATTAATTCAATGGTGATTGTACATAACGATTTAAAGACAAAACATATCAACTGCTAAATGAACATCACCACCTTAATCATCAGAATCCTTAACACTGTTCATGGTTTCACAACTGATTTCGACATGAGAAGTACGAGGTTCAGGCCTGATAATTAAATCCCAGGCCTTTTCTTGTAGAAGTATTTCCGAAATTATTCTTTCGTATGGGATGAAAGCCTGTACTTTGTTTCTGGAGATTTTGATATAATGTTTCATATGATTAAAAATGGTTTTAGGGAGATCTATTGTAACATGATGTGTTAGAAGAAAGATAAGGATTCTGTCGTTGTGCGTTAGGATGTTCTCAGGAGTCATACGAGGACGAAGGTTGGTCAGAGAAAATTTGATCCAAGCTTTTGGAAAGGGGATAAGCCTCTCAGGGTTGTTTGGTTCGTAAGGTACTGAATCGTCAAATAAGATTTTGCACTGATCCACCAGGCTTAGATTTGATTGATAGTCATCAATCGTAACTCTGGAGGAGATGCAACCAGTGATTTTCTCTATCGAGGAGACAGAGACAGTAATGGGTTGAAGGTAGAGTTCCGACCAGATGAATTTTCCATCGTTACTAATTCTGGAAAATTTCCAGAACTCTTTAACCAGGTTTGGATAGATGGGACCATATAGGAGAGCGTAATAGCCTTGCCAAGATTGGGCTTGCATGCTTCTGAGTATCTCCAAACCATTTTCTCCGGGATGAGCAAGGTTGAGTTTCTTCTCAGGAATAAGGTGTAGATTTTCTTTGTTTCCAAGGAAGGTTGGTCCATTCCTTTGAGAGTTCATTGTTCTTAGTGAGTTTAGAATTTGTAATTGAGAGTGGAGAGAGAGAGAGAGAGAGAGAGAGAGAGAGAGAGAGAGAGAGAGAGAGAGAGAGAGAGAGAGAGAGAGAGAAATCCTACCTTTTATGGGTGAGTTAGGATGAAGTGTGATGATCACTTTTGGGGATAGGATTTGATTTGTTATTTCCTAGATATTGTATTAAATCTTGGGTATATAGTGAGATGTAAATGCGTGTAGCTAAAGAGACGAGTTCTATTTATTGGGAAGGATACTAGAGTTAATGATGGCTTTTTAATGAGTGGTCGATGAGTCGGGTACATTAATGATGGTAATAAATTTGAGTCACAGAAAATTTTTTAATGGGTTAATATTTTTAAATTTTAACTCTAAAATTCTAATAAGGCTTATTATCTATGTAACATTTTATTGTTTAAAGAGAGACTTTAATTAATGATCATAGATTTGACAATACATTTTTCTTAAATAGTCTAAAGAATAATTGAGCACAAACTAAACAATTAAAGCAAAATTAACATAGTTTCTCTAGTCACTAAAGACTTCACAATATGTCTTTAACAGACAGTTTTCTGGAAACTCTTCAGGACCATCTTCTTCAATTCTTTCCTTGATCGTGTCCATAATTCCATCTCTGAAGAAAATCTCAGACAAAACTCTTCCATAAGGAATGTAGGATTTTGTGAGGTTTCGAGACTCAAGAATGGTTTTCCAGAGACAGTTGAAGATTGAGTGTGGTAAATTTATCCGAAAGTCATTCATTAGTAAATAAATGAACTTATGGTCATGAGATCGAATTAGATTGTTGCTATCTATTCTGGGAAGAAAATTTGACAACATGAGTTTGTACCAGGCTTTGGGAGTTGGTAGGAGATTCTTAGGATTGTAGGGTATGTATCTGGAAGATAAGTCGTGAAGGGATGCAAAATTTCTTGCAGGAAAGAAATTATGTTTATCAAAGTTAACATGAATTCCAACATCCTCACATCCAGTTGCAAGGATAACTGAGAATAGGTTGATGTCAATAGGGATTTCAAAAACATAGGAAGTGATGCAATTTCTTTCAACATCAAGATTGGCATGTTTCCAAAATTCTTTGACCAGGTTTACATAGATAGGCTTTTCTAGCATCATGGAGTACCTAGTCCATTGTTGAGTATACAAAATATCTGCTATACTACATGCAGTGTCTCTTGAGAGTGAAGGAGTACTGAATGAGAATCGTTTCTCATGAATAAGTTCAAGAAGATTTGGATTACCGAGAAAGGTTAGTGGAGGCATGATAGTGGATGGACAAAGAGGCTTAGAGTTTTAGGGTTTTGTGTATAGGAGCATGAAAGGGAGACGTGACTTTATAGAGTAAGTGTGTAGATTGAATTATGCATAGTCTAGGAAAGATAGAGGACAGTTTAAAAGATATTAGTAAGATCTTATTAAGTTGTCAGATATATGTTGTGGTTTCAATAGATTCGCAATTATTATTGTATTCTTTTGCGTGTAGTTTTTGTTAAAGGGTTTTCTTGTATTTAGCAATTTCTTTCATCTATGCTTAACAGATTTTCTATTGGTTGAATATTTCCCTAAAGAAACATGTAAGGATCCCTAAGTAATTACTTAGTAAAACATGCTATGACAAATTTGAAAGAATTCTAATTAAGGCATCTCATGAGTTTAACAGATTATTAGTGAAAAGAAAAGTGTACCTTAGATTTTTCAGACTTAACTGAGTGTTTTTTGTCTTGACTTTGGTATTCATTCTGATGAATTTTGAAATCCTCGTAATTTTTCATGAGTGCATTCTTCTGAGCTTTTGATCGACTTCTTTCAGACTTGGCTTGCTTTGAGCATCTTTCTGATTCTGCCTATTTCCGAGTAAGCTGCAGATGTTTCTTGGGTTCTTCAAGATAAGCTTGTCTTCTGACTTCTGAAGAGAATATATTCTTGGAAAGTGATCCTAGTTGGATTATAGCTTGCTCTCTCTTTTCCTGTTCAACCTTGTCCTTTAGTTCTCTAGGTTACAGTAACCGAGATTAGGACTTAGCATGATCAGAGTGACCATTTTATTTGAACTTAGCCAATTACATGCAATCCTTTTTGATAAGGCGACACTCATATGCGTGGGAGCAATACTGAGTGAACAGTAAATTTCATTTGATGACCCCATTCATAAATAACAGATTACATCTGTTTTGAATGTTTCTCACTTCTCATTTCCTTGATCCATAAAACCTGTTTAGTTCCGATACAGTTCCTAAGATATGGATCTGAATCTTAAATGACAAACTTCAAGAATTGGTTGAGTTTTCCTTTCAAAGCCCGAATTTAGTTTGCGTTTGTGAGAGTTTCTTTTCTTTGAAAGATGATTGATTTCACCAGTTCAGTAAGAACCTTTGAGAGATTATACGAGGAGGAATTATCATATCAGCATCTGACTTGTTCCTCAAGGTTGTTTCAGAACTTGTTCAGAACCAAAACATCATCATGCCCCATGTGTACATCACTAGACATAATTTGCATGAACCTCTTGTTCTCACAATGATGATCAACTTATTTGGGGTTGTTCACACATATCTATGATTTAACTAATTTCTTCAAACGAACCATCATTAACGTCGTCTTAGTTGGAGAACCTAGATACCTGAAATGATAGCATTTAATTTCATATCACAAGTGATTATGAGAACACTTGATCTGTCAAAAATCAGATTATCAACATTTGATCTTTACTAAGATGATTTCAGGTTATTGGAGCTTGATCATTGAACCAGTTAAGATCTTAAGAGTTCGTTCGGAATCAAGTAATTACTGAGTCTTTGGGATTCAGTTCTCCATTGAATCTTTTGATCATTCCAGGTTCTGACATTGAATCATTTCTAATAATTTGAATTCTTCAGATTCTGAGTTTAACAGATTTCTTCCTGAAATTCAAAGTCTTAGAACATCAATCTTTCTTCTTTACATGAAGAGATCCAGAATGAGTTTTAAACGAGAAAGTCAAGGGTGGACCTAATCCGTTTCTTGAAAACATCTCAAAAACTCATAAAGGATTAATCTTCAGCAAACAAGATTTCTTGCTTTCTGATGATTCATCTTTTAATCATATACGTGGTTTTATCCACACGTATTTTCCAGAATGAGCATTCAACAGATTCTTTCTTTTATCTGATGAATTTATCTTATCAACTGATTCTTCAACTTTAGTGAGGCTTCATCTCGAATTAGTGAAATGCTCATGAAGTAATCAGATTGATTACAATTTTGTACACAGTTAATTGCTGAACTGTTACAGAAATTGTAAGTGGATTTCAATCTCACCAAGAGTACTTCTACGCACCACATCTGGATCTTCTTCTGAAACTATTAAGTGTTTGATGTAAATCAATAACAGAACCGGAGCTCTAATACCAATTGAAGGTGCGAGAAAGACACAAGAAAGGGGGTTTGAATTGTGTATTTACTCTTTTTGTAACTTTTCGCATCTTGTTAATTGGATGCTCAAGAACCTTCAATGTTCGTTGAGAGATTCTGATCTATTAACTAAAGAGTATGAGAACCGTATAGGTTCTGTTCATAAGATACGATACTCAGAACTTGCAGTACGAAAGCTTATCAGAGATAGGCTGCAAGGTTCTGACTTTGCTTAATGTGAGGTTCTGATATTCAATGCAGAAACATAAATAGAGATACTAAGCAAGAGAGTAAAGGACACACGATATATCCTGGTTCACCACGCGGGCTAATCCAGTCCACCCTCCTCAGGTGATTTCGCCTTGAACACAAGGACTTAATCCATTATAACCAAATCATGATTACACTTGCACGGGCAACAGCCGGTGACTAACCACTTGCACATCCGCGCTATGACTAACAACCTAATGAACCGTTCAGGGATCCAACAGGGTATAACATTCATTGACCGAGCAGACCCACTGCTGGGATTTCATAGCTAGTCGTTCAGGGATTCATCATAATGAATATAACGCTACTGACCATATTTCAGGATTTTCCACAATGACCCTCAGCCATTGTCATCTCAAGTATCTGATCACCACGTGATCTACTCAAGGGCCTCAACTCACAGCTAAACCGTTCAGGGATCCCATCAGGATATAACATTCACTTGAGGAGTCTCAATTCATTTAGTTGAATTGGCAAACTGGAGATTACAAATTGTGCTTCTTAATAAGCAAGTTTCTCCTAGGTTTAAGTACAAAGAACACACACATGTGTTCAAGCAAGTTTTGAGCAATCAGCTCCTTGCTTTCCTAAGAAACTACAAAGATGTATTTAGATATTATGATTATTGACATCTTGTAGATCTTCTTCTTCTTCGTCTTCTGGTTGAGCAAGCTTTGAGCAGCAACTCCTTGCTTCAGATCTTCAATGTAGCTTTGACGAGAAGGTAGGTTGATGACTTGACTGATCTTCAATTGTTGTCTTCTTCATCAACAACTTCTGTTTGATTATTGTTGTTGTGTTAATTTGTTCTTTTGAGATTTAACAACAATTTCCATGAGTGAATTAATGACAACTTTGAATATTCTAAGTATTACAACGAGAACTCATCGTTGTTGCTATCTTCACACAATGACTTGGTCAATTTAGTAGATGAACATTCAGTTTGGAATTCTACAAGTGATTGACACATCAGAAGCAAAAACTCTTTCCATTAAATAGCCAGTAGAAATATAGCCGTTAGAGAATACTATTGGCTGTTTGGAAAAGAGACGTTGTGATATAATGAGTTGTACTGACACATCTTCTTTTTGCAGAGGAGGAAGTGACCAAACATCTTTTCTTGGGCAGTGTGTATATTTAACTCACAACGGTAATATTTAGACTTCGAAACTTCAGTGGCTTCTGATGTTAATTTGATGAAGCATGAGTGGAGTCTTTATAGCAGAATATCTGATGCTTCAAGTCTTCCGTTGATTGAAGAAGTCCATTAGGAATCAGTCTTTAGAACTTCATCACTTGGTCTTTAAGAGCGTTATCCTTTTCTGCTTTAAGTCTTCCGAATCTTCAGAGACTGTCTTCAGAGTCTTCAGAACTTCTTGTTTGAAACCTTGATCTTCAGAACTCGTCAGTCTTCAGATTCTTTCTGCACTTGGTCTTCAGCGCCTTCAGCCATCAGAACTTCAAATCATAGGAGTCTTCAGAACTTTGGTTCTTTCTGAGTGTACTTCTTCAGAAGCTTCGCTATCTTCAGAATCTTAATCACTTTCAAAGAGCATCCACAAGAGCATTGCAACAGCAATCTTGGCATCCTTGGATCTGGCTGATCATGATTAGATAAACAAGCATTCTTGCTTCTCGCGACTTTAGTCACACATAGTAACTTCGCATATATATATTCAATCATAGTACATCTAGCTGATGTATGTTGGTTCTGATGTCTTTAGTTCTTATGATCTGCACACAACACACGTTAGACCATAAAATGGTTCTTTCACAAATACTTATTGTTATTATCAAAACATAGATTGACTTGTAGAGACAATTCTTGCTCTCACAAATAGTACATGGTACAAACCAATATTCCTTCCACTAAGCGGATTTTGTGGAGTAAGGAAATTGAGGTAGTATGATTCTTGTCCCCTCCGTATCAAACCATTACTCAAGTCGCCAGCTCATTCATGAAGAATACCAGATCTACCCTTCAACGGATCTTTTTTACTGGTTATATAAAGACTTGAAGACTTGAAGAATTACTGCATGAAGTAAGCATCAACAAGCAAGCAAGCAAAATAAAGAAGAAATTTTCACAAGACTGTTGTCAAAATTTGTGCAGAATTTTCTTTAAGTGTATTGTGCTTTTAACTTGTTTATACCTGCTTGTGTAGAAGCAATCTTTGGAAACACAACTTTGTAATCAAATTGTTGTTTGTATTTCCTTAAGGGACCAGTTAGGTCAGTATCCTTGAGAAGACATAGACTGTGTGTCTTTGTGGTTTGTTAGTCACCAACGGTTGTGTCATACCCCAAATTTTACCCTTAGATTCTTTGATCTTTTGCATATCATTTTGGTCAATCATATTGCATAGCTAACTAATTTATCAGCCTTTGTTGTGTTTTGTTTCACTTGTGAATTAGAATTTGCTCCAAGAGACCTCAAGAATCGGTAAATCATGGTTTTGGATAGGTCATCCACCATTTAAACTCCTAAGTTGTGGGATTGGAGATTTTTCTGTTATGTTGGATTTCCATTGTTCAGAAGTTGTTTCTTTCAGTTATTGTACTCAAGTATGAGGCAGAGGTGTTGGGTTTTCAATCTTCATATGTAGTTCCTATCGGAGGTTTATCAAGGCACGACTTCAGTTCTCTGAAAGGCCACAAGGGTGTAATTTGTTTAAGGTTCGTCAGTGGTTTAACTAGAAAGATCCAGAATCAGGATTTTGGAAGATTAGGGTTTCTCACCCTTGGTGTTTATGATCGGCAAATGTCGTTCAAGTTGAGTTTCACCTGAGGCTAGCAGGTTCAATATATGTGCAAAATTATTTCAGTTCAATTGAGGTGGTCTGATCTTGGTCAAGAAAGAGGAGATTACTTCGTTCTCAGGATGGATTTGTCATGGATCAGTATCTTATACTTAACGATCATCAACCAAGGTTTTTGTGCCGATTCAAGTCCATCTGGTGAAGTCGGGTTGCAGAGTCCTGGTTATGTGGTTTAGGATTTGTGGCAGTTAAGTTTAATGGTCAAGGTCTAAGTGTGGTTCAAAGGTGGAGGCGTATTACAAAGCCCATGTTCACTCTCCTAACCCATTTCTAAACCATTTACAAATCATTTTTATCTATTTCTTATCCAAACCATTGAACCATTTCTTATATCCATTCACCTTTGTCCGTTTTTATTTTAACCTTTCATTCACTTCAATTTCTAAAATCAATCCATCTTAATCCAATTTCATGTCCATTCACAATGTCCATTTTAATTATCCATATTTCAAACCTTTTACCTACATTCTAATTCCATTTATTTTAATTATTCCATTTTATTCCTTATCAATTTATTTATTTTATTGGTTTCATTCACATTAAAATTTCCAAAAAAATCACAAGATTATGAGCCCATTTTCTTCAAGCCAATTATCATTACATCAAAATTTCCAAAAAATAGAAACAATGCCTTTCACAATGCTACCCAAAAATAAAGCCATTGTACCTTTTTTATTTTATGTTACAAAAATTAAAAAAAAAATTCAAAAAAGAGGAACAAGTTCACATGACCCCACCATGTCACTACAAAGCAAAACTCACACAACCTGTTGCGAAATTGTACCAAACAAACAACCCAAAAATCTGCAGCAATATGGACTTGTCAATAACACAAGCTGCCAAATTTTTGCTATATAGTACAACATTTGAACAAAAGTAAAACAATCCAAAGCCACACGCTAAAAAGACCTGCTACAAGCCTGAACCTACTGCGCAATGCCCTCACACCCTGCTACAAGCCTGAACCTGCTGCGCAATGCCCTACATCAATATGAAAAACCAGCTTTGACCAAAACTGCTGCAAGACCTGCATCTGCCTCCTGCTGCATAACCTCATAACAGTCCAAAAACAAGACTCTAAACGTGTTATTACACAACAGCTGCTTCATCGTACGACCATTGCTGCAACAAATAGACAAAATATCTGCGAAACCAAAACAAGACAAACCTTAACTTGCTGTACAAACATGTTACAACAATAACTCACAATCAAAAAAATTCAGAATTTTAATTTTGCAGAAAAAACAACAAGAAGGAGGGGATAGTAAAAACCCTCTGCAGAAAAGCAAGAACCAAACTTTCATTTTTCAGTCATAAACGAACAACTATCCACTTCAAACAATTCAAACCGAAGCCTCAATGTTGCGGTGAGAATCAGATAACAAGCTATTAGTTAACTTGCATCGCAAAACTTAGAAGTTCACCACCGACTTTGATTTATCCAAAGGAAAGGTTCAAGATCGAGAAAAACCTAAAGGGGGGAGATCTAAGGTTCGGGGGTTGGTTATACTAAGGGAAAGTATTAGCACCCTTAATATCTGTAGTACTCTACAGGAACCTCTTGTTTAGTTTCTGTTATGTTATGTTTCCTTGCTAAGATATCTATACTAAGGTAAGGTAAAGACCTACGGGTATGTACACTAAGTTTGCTCGCCAAGACGTCGCATCTTGTGCCTACGTATCTGACTAAAGAATCAGAGCAACCGTAGTTCACCTAACTAAGGGTGAGATAGGAACCATTGACTATGGCCAAAGTTCCAAGGGGAAATGAGTGTGAGCTCATTTTAGAGTTTTAAGAAACTCTCTAAATCTAAGTTATGATGGGAGAAGTGAGTTCTCATGATGGTGAGAATCACATAGAGTTCAAAACTCTAAGCTATTGCTAAGTTATGATTTCATGGCTCTTATGAGGCCAAGAAAAGGGAAAGGCTCTTATGAGGCCAAGGGGGGGAAATGGCTCTTATGAGGCCAAGGTGGTATGATTTGTTTATTGACTTATGAGTCAACTGAGGGGAACTTTCCTTTGGAATAGGGGATGTGTCAAATGAAACAGGCAACCACAATCATGACAAAATAGTTGTCCACAAGACTTTATCAGAAAATATGTACAAGTCCCACCAAGGGGGAAATGAAGTATTCAAAGAAATTAAAAAAAATGAAATGATATAGAAATAGTCTCGTCTTAATCATGATTTAATCGAGAAATCGATAATCAATGATTCTTGACTTTCATCGACTAAAAAGTAAATGAAACTGAAATAAAAAGAAAGTGGTCTCATATTGAACAAAGTTTTGTCGCTTTAATGAGATCGACCAAACCATGAAGTTGTTATATCATCGACCAAAATAAAGATAATGAAATCGAAATGAAAAATAAGGTTGGTCTCGTCTTAATCAAGATTTAAATCGATAAATCGATAATCTTAGATTTTTGACCTTCATCGACCAATAAAAATAAGTAAAAAAAGTGGCCTCATATTTATCAAGACTTTATTGATTTGAAATAATCAAAGTCAAGATTTGTGTAATGTCATTGGCCAAAATAAAGAAAGTGGAATCGAAATGAAAAATAAAGTCGGTCTCGTCTAAATCAAGATTTAATCGAGAAATCGATAATCTTACATTTTTTACTTTCATTGACCAACAAAAATAAATAAAAAGTGGCCCCATATTTATCAAGACTTTTAGTGATTTAGGATAGATCGACAAGTCATGATTTTTTGTATATCATTGGCCCAAAAAAATATAGGAAATGGAATCGAAATGAAATTAAAGTTAGTCTCGTCTTAATCAAGATTTAATCGGAGAATCGATAATCTTTTGATATTCGACTTTCATTGACCAACAAAAATAAAGAAATGAGCCTCATACATATCAAGACTTTTAGTAATTTTGAATAAATCAACCAAGTCATGATTTTGTAATATCATTGACCCAAAATAAAGAAAATGGAATTGAAGTGAAAATAAAGGTGGTTTCGTCTTAATCAAGATTTAAATCGATAAATCGATAATCTTAGATTTTTGACTTTCATCGACCAATAAAGATAAATAAAAAAAATGGCCTCATATTTATCAAGACTTTTAGTGATTTAAAATAAATCAAAGTCAAGATTTGTGTAATGTCATTGGCCATAATAAAGAAAATGAAATGCAATTAACCACTAAGTTAAGTGGATTAACATGAATAACATTAGTAAAAACATAGAAAAACTAGAGATTAAAAACTCCAAAAATTTGTTAAAAAAGTTAATAAAATGAAAATGATTTAAAAAAAAAAGAGAGGAGGGGGGGCTGGATTTAGAAGTGTGTGTGTATAAAAAAAATGGAATCACTTGGGCTATGGACCCATCATCCCCCATAGGACTAACACGAACAAAAAAGGAAGAAGAAAAAAAAAACAAAGGTTGGTGGATAAGAACAATGGGCTCCACGACCCAATGCTAGTAGCGATCTGATAAGGCACAAGAAGCGACATCACAGCTAGGTCTTTTCCAATCACATTAAAAACATTTGGTCTGTCAACCACATAAGTAAGAAACCAAGAGATTTTTAAGAATCAAACGGCTCATGGTTTAAGAAAGCAGATCGGAAACAAAAACCCTCATTGCGATGTGAATCACGAAACAAGGGAGGATATGATTTCAATCACAATCTCTCTCTCGTCTTCCGTTCGTCCGGGTTTGTATTTGGTTTGGTGGAATTTTAACTCAGCTTTCTCCTTCTTATTCGGTTTTGGTTTCTGAAATGGTTTTGAACGGTGAGTTTCAAGGTTAAAGATTTGAGGTTTATGTGATTGGGTGATTTGTGTTGTTGCTGTTTGGTTTGAAAGGAGGGTTGTTGTTGTGGATTTGGAAGATGATGAAGAGGAAGCTTATTGAAGGGTTATTGAAGTTATTGAATGGTGGATTTTGTAAGTAGAAAATGGTGGAGATAGCTTATGAGTTTGGTCGTGAAGGAGGTCTAATGAAAATCAACGATTAGGTTGAAAGGTTTTGAAGAGAAGGGTCAAGGTTCGTTGTTGAGTGAGGTTAGTTTTGTGGGTGTTAACTGAGACGGGTTAGGAAAGGAGTTGTGGTTGGATAATTGAAAAGAAGAAGGTTGAAGAACCTTTGTATTCAGAACTTGAAGAGGATTTTAAGAAATGGTGAGTTTATGTTTTTTGTGAATTTTGGTTTGAACTCTAACATCTCTTTTTTCTGTCTAAAATGACTAGTGTCCTCCCTCCCTTTGAATCTATTAATTCTCTTCTTTTAAAACTAAACCAAACTTGTGGATTAAGTCTTCATTTGACAAGTCGTCTTCAAACCACATGTCTTTGTTGTTTTGCTGCAGGCCCTGTATTGATGCAGAGTGAGGTTTTGCAGTGCAGAGAGGATGCAAGACTTGTTGTAGGAAGCAAGTTGCAAGGCTGTAGCTTGTTAGCAGAGGTTTTGTCACAGTTTTGTGAAAGGGTACATGTGGAACCGTAGGAGACCGCGCTTGGTGTGTAGCAGCATGGCTCGTCAGCAGGTTTGTAGCAGTTGTATGCCTTTGTCGCGTACTGTTGCTTTTTCAACTTTGTGTGCAGACTGTGTTGAGAGGGTGCAGCGAGTCGGTATCATACGTATCGCAGGTCGCAACTTGGGAGTTGTGGTTTGCTGGTAAAGGTTTTTTTTTGCAAGTCAAAGCTTGTGAAGAGTTTTTGTATTATAGTGACATGCTGTGGCAGACTATACTATTTCCCTTTTTTTTTTTAATTTGGTAGCTTTTGATTGTAACAAGGATTGGGCTTAAGGTAGCAAGACAAAATGAACGGGCCTGAAACCTCTTTTTTGAATGGCTTTTTTTTGTAATGAAATAAAAAAAATAAAATAAAGACAAGGATGAAAATAATTGTGGATATTAAAATAGGAAGTGGACAATTGAAAAAGAAAATGGATTAAAATGGATAATGAAATTGGAAATTGGACAAAGAAAATGTGGATAAAAATAAATGGACTTTTATTGTGAATGGACATGAAATTGGATTAAGATGGATATTGGATAATGAAGTGAATGGATAATGAAGTGAATTGAAAGAGGGATTTTGGATAACGGATAATAAAAATGGTTCAGGAATGGACATACGCTTCCACACTTGAACAAAACCTAATCCTTGCCAATTGTACTTGACTACCACAGCTCCTGAATTACATGACCAAATACTTGCACATAACTTAAAACGTACCAACTTCTCTGATATCTTTGATGGCTCTGCAACCTCAATTGAACCAAAACAGTACTGTATACACCATGAACCAACTAACCTTAGGAGACTCAACTGAACGATATTTGTCAACCGTAAACTCCAAGGGTGAGAAATCCTAATCCTCGTGCCTTGAGTGCACCTTTATGAAACAAATGACTTGATGAGGAACAAAACCTAATTCAAAATCTCTGCCACAGCTTGATAACCTGATACTGATACAAACCACTTGTTTGACCAAGATTAGGTCAAACTTCCACTGAACCTCAAACCACACCACACAGACCCTTGTCCTGATGACCTTGTCTGGTCCTTGAGGAAGAACTTGTGATGAAAACAAATCACATTGGATTATTGAGGAGAAGAGGTCTCTTGAAACAAACCCTGATTTACAAGTGAAACAAAACACAGCAAAGGTTGATAAATTGGTTAGTTAACAATGCATAGATGATCGAATCTAAATGCAAATGCAAAAGATGTTATGACATCTAAGGGGTAAAATTTGGGGTACAACAGTTGCCCCTATTTGAATAGCTTTACCGTTTGGCACAAGGAAAGAAAGTCCTCGGGACGCCAAGGTGAAAGGTATTTAAATATAGCAAACTGAAAATTTTGCCCTTAGATGGAATGCAGATGCCAAGGACAAGCGACGGACATGCAGATGCTAACATGCCATGAACTTCTAGTATGATGGTATGATAGTGCAAAGATGCAGACAAACAAGACACTAAAGGTGAAGAGCAAACAACCACAGGTGAGCTCACTGGTGAAGGATGAAGGTTAATATCCCTGAGGAAAAACTCACTAGGGATACTTTGAGGCAACACTGGGGATAGAAAATGAAATTGAGGGGAAACCCTACAGGTCCTTACTGGAGATAGGAGCCAGAAAGGTATTCCCCACTGGAAAGATCCAGGGAGATGGATGACAGGTTCATATGTGACTGGACGACACTGGGGAAATAAGACACACTCTTACTGGGCATGAAACCAGAAAGAAGACATGATCTCCACTGGAGGATCAATTTGAAATAAAAGGATAGACATCCTGCAAAGATTTTCTGGGGATCTCTTATATTGAAGAGTTCAAACGGGATCTTCAAGAAAAGCCAGAAAAGACAGATACAAACTTTGCGTGTACCAAATGATGATCAATCACAAGGACTTTCAAAGAGATATTGGTAATGACTGAATTTCTGCTGGGAATCAGATTAAAGTGCCAACAAGGATTGGACTCAGAAGTGATATGTCAGTATACACCAATATGAGTTGAATAAGATAACAATTTGGATTATGAAGAATACCAGTATGAGCTGGATTTCAAATAATGGGTTCATATTTGACTTGGTTTTAAACAACGGGTTCACGATAACCTGAAGTTTAGGTTCACGATAACCTGATACAAACAACTGGTTCACGATAACCAGAGGTTTAGGTTCACGATAACCTGATTTCAAACAACAGATTCACGATAATCTGAAGTTTAGGTTCACGATAACCTGACTTCAAACAACAGATTCACGATAATCTGAAGTTTAGGTTTACGATAACCTGATTTGACGGCAAGGAGATAATACATATCCGAGGGTACGAAACCTGAACTCGGAACACCTTATCAAACAGATTGACGGGAAGGAATAAAAAATATCCGAGGGTACGAAACCTGAACTCGGAACACCTCATCAAATAGATTGACGGGAAGGAACAAGACCTATAACATCATCCACGTCAAAGGATTGATGGAATGAAGAAATTGACTTTATCGAACATCATCCACGTCAAAGGATTGATGGAATGAAAACTAACTGACATTGTCAAAAGGGTTGGCGGCATATAACATCATCCACGTCAAAGGATTGACAGAATGAAGAAAATGACTTTGTCGAAGAGACACTTCGTCAAAGGATTGACGAAAAGGAACGGATCACCAAACATCATCCACGTCAAAGGATTGACGGAATAAAAACTAACTGATATCGTCGAAAGGGTTGACGGCATATAACATCATCCACGTCAAAGGATTGATAGAATGAAGAAAATGACTTCATCGAAGAGACACCTCGTCAAAGGATTGACGAAAAGGAACGGATCACCAAACATCATCCACGCCAAAGGATTGACAGAATGAAACTAACTGATATCGTCGAAAGGGTTGACGGCATATAACATCATCCACGTCAAAGGATTGACAGAATGAAGAAAATGACTTCATCGAAGAGACACCTCGTCAAAGGATTGATGAAAAGGAACAGATCACCAAACATCATCCACGTCAATGGATTGACGGAATGAAAACTAACTGATATTGTCGAAAGGGTTGACGGGGAGGACACCTCAAACAGAGATCATATCAAATGGATTGATGGAGAATGACTGATTGAAGGTAACACCATTGGTAACTGTAGAAATATGAATAAAACCAAAGACGAATAAGCTTCTCGGGAAAGAGATTGCCACTTATCGTTGTAAAGGTGATGATAGCAAAACAAGCTTCTCAAGGAGATTCCCACTTGTTGTTGGGTATAAATTCCAAAGAGATGTTGATATTACAACACCGCTGGAGGAATAATTGTCTTCAATGAGGATCTGCAAAAGCTTCTTCCTGTGAGACACAGTGCAAAATAAATGCACGTTCAAGATGGGCTCAGAAACCACACCTGCCAGGGATTAAAGTTCAATCTAGGAACAAGCTAGAAAGAAACGGTTAAACAAGACTCCAATTGAGGAATGAAATCTAATGGGAACTTATCTTATCCACATGTGGAAAAGATAATTGAACCAACCATCATCCACGAGAATAAAACTCTGTGGGGAATTCAGAAAAGATGGGCACTTTATGCCTAGGGTTGACGACTCTATTGGAGAGAATAGACAAACCCAGACACTTGGGGAGATAAATGCCAAAGTGAACAAAGACAGGTAAGCACCAGAACGGGAAGCAAAAAAATGCTAAGATGCCATGCACATGAGTGCTTATACCATGCTTGTGCCATGCTTATGCTTATGCTGACAAAACAGACAAAAAGAAGTGAGACTGGAGATGAAATAAACATCTCGACAAGGATACCCAGCCAAACTCATCAGATTGGACCATTACTGGGGATGAATAAGTAAGATCATCAGATCTACTTCACTGGGAAAAGAGTATTCCACCTGAGGTATATCATCATGACTTCACTAGGATTGCCATCATGAGCTTGATTTCCTTACTGGAGGAGGAAGATCCGTGGAGATTGGCCAAGCTTGACCTAAGTAACAATTTACTGGGAAGCTGGCAAAGGATATCACAAGAATAGGGTAGTTCTGCATCCTGACTTGTATGATGATCACCATAATAAACAACAACTCTTGCAACATGTAATCTTCAAATCTTCTCTGCCCCAGATTACATGGTATGTTGGGAGAAAATACCAAGAGGATTTTACAGAAGAATCGGCATACGACATGCCTCAATATCTTCAAACTCTTAGATTCATGAATCTCGGCGTAACTGCCCCAGATTAACGGCGTTTGCACAACAAAGTCTTTGAACTTGTTCTTCAGACTGGCTGATCTGTGAAAGAGATGCCCAGACTGATTGGCCCTTCAGAGATTTGTCGAATCTCGACCTGATTGCCCCTGATTAACGGTATTCGCGATACCAGGTCCTCAGACTGCGGTAGAAACAACTGGGGAACACACTTGCCCCTGATGGAGTCTAAACTTGTCATAAGATGACCTCAAGAAGGCTTGCCCCAATATCCTAAACTTGAAAAGCTTCTGCCCCTTGATTTAGTAGCTCTTGAGATGCTAGATCTATGGAGAAGATGCCCCAGACTGAGCCCTTTATCAAGTCAAATTCCCTAGCTGGCTACATTTGTTGGGATTTCTTTGACATTTAATTGTCTTTGCAAACAAGTATTGTTCATTAAAAATTGGCAATGTTAATGCAAAATTCATGCAAGCTTTTGAAATCAAAGTTTATTGATGAAACACACACGGTGGAATAATCAAATAATTAAAAACAAAGTGGATCTAGCCATTTACGGAATGACAGATGAAGTGATCAACACACGCAAATAACAAAGATCATTAGGAGTCAGGTTAATCAATCTTGTTGTAGTATGCTTTCAAAACAACCTTACCTCAATTAGGTCTTTTAAGGGTTGTAACGTGGTTTGGTTCACGGTTTATGAAACAAAGGATAAAGGCTCAAAGTTTATTTGTCCCCACCTAATCTTCGTGATGAACTCTAGTCCTATGCTCAGTTAACTCAAGCTATACATTCAGGTTTCTCTAGGTTAGGAATGAATTGTTGATAGTTGACAATGATTCAGACACCTGGGATAGTCATTGCTCCTTTGTAACATTTGGTTATCCTTTATTGCTGAGGTTTTGAGACCTCTCCTTGTCTTTACTGAGGTTTTGAGACCTCTTTTCGTCTTTACTGAGGTTTTGAGACCTCTTTTCTTTTTTTCTTATTGAGGTTATGAGACCTCTTTTTTTTTTGTCTTCGTTGAGGTTATGAGACCTCTTCTTTGTCTTGATTTATGTACAAACCTTCTTGTATAAGGCGAAGTTTTGGGCTTCCCATCTTTCTTGGCTTTTGCCTTGAAAGGGACTCGGCTCAACCTTCGATTAAGGATTTCTCAACGATCATTCCTTATTTGTCGCTTCGGGAACAACTTGTATAATGCTAACTTATTTGATCTGAGAGAGCTGACTAGTGTCTTGCATAAAGCGCTTGCATTAGAATGCATAACCAAGTTAAACTGAGAACTACCCTGCCCCAAGGTTGAGATTGAAGGGTTTCTTGTGTAAGGAATGAAAACTCCTACTTCTAGGCTTGAAGGGGTTAACGAGGGATTATCTTCCTTATTTCTCCAGTGTTTAGGAATTGAAATAATGCCTTACATCCTCGGCCAGGTTTAATTGGCAGCATACCACAACAATTATGAATATGAGGTTTTCATCATCCTCCCCAATCTTTGCTTAACAACAATTTTGATAAAGTGGAAGTAAAGACAAATCTTTTTGCCTTTTTTTTTGTTTTGTTTTATGACAATAAGAGAAAGAGAATGAGTGAATACGAATGGAATTAATCAGAAAACGCATAAACATTCCATTAATCTTGCTAATTTGAAACAATAATAGCTTATAAGCAAATACAATTTCAAACATGCAAAGAAAATACAACAAAATACTAAACAGCCAAAAGATTGCCAGCTTCGGGGAATTGGGATTTCCTTTCTTAACTTGCCATGGAACTAGCCATCTTCAGAGTTGTTTGTCGAGATCAGTCTGAGAATCATCTTCACATCCACTCTCAGCAATTTCTTCCACTTCAGAGCCTGATGAATCCGCTTGATTAGGTGCAGGATTGTTGATTTGAATACCTTGAGGCGTGAACGAGAACATATTGGAGTCAAGCAGAGTCTGAATCTTGCTCCTAAGCACTTTGCAGTCTTCAGTTGAATGCCCCTATGCCCCAGCATGGTAGTCACATCGGGCGTCGGCGTCAAAGCCTGGTGGATATGGAGGAATCACAGGATCTATCTCCTTTGGTACTATCAATCCACCTTTGATTAAATCTGGCAAGAACTGATTGTATGACATTGGCAACTGAGTGAAATTCCTCTCTGGCTTTCTTGGCCTTCGTCGTGCGTGCTGACGCGGATGACGACGAAATGACTGTTGATACTGAGGAGGTCTTTGATTTGGAGAAAAATATTGACCCTGTAGAGAGGATGGTATCTAACGCTGAGACCCAAAAGATTGCTGACTCTGAATACTTGAGTTGCATGAGCGCTGAGGCTGAGGTATTGGAGATTCCCAAGTGGAATTACTTTCTTTCTCCCATTCTTCTTGAGAACTGACAAGTGACTCACTCTCACTAGCTGGGATGTTCGAGGTACCTCAGATTTTTTCGTTCTTGAGACCGCTCTCAATGCGCTCTCCAGCTATTACCAAGTCAGAAAAGTTTGATGTCGTAATTCTAAACAACTTTTCTCAGTATGGACCTTGCAAAGTATCCACGAACCAGTCCACTAATTCCCTATCCAAAGTGGTGGTTGGACGCTAGCTGCTACTTCTCTCCACCTCTGAGCATATCCTCTAAAAGATTCATTGTCTTCTTGAAATAAGTCTAGCAAATGCAAATGACTGGGAGCCAAGTCAAGATTGTAGTTGTATTGCTTAGCAAAGGCATTGGATAGGTCTGACCACGATTGGATGTTGCGACTCTCTAGCTGCATGTACCAATTCAATAATGCCCCACTCAGACTGTCTTGGAAACAGTGGATCATAAGTTTGTCGTTACGGACATGTGAAGTCATTCTTCTGCAATACATCACCAAATGTTACTTCGGACAGCTATCCCCTTTGTACTTCTCAAACTTTGGTGCCCTGAACTTAGGAGGTATCACAAGGTCAGGTACCAAACACATATTCAGAGCATTCAGATCAGCAGAGTCACGATCCTTAAGTGCATCAAGCTTTTCCTCCAAGGCACGACATTTTTCCATTATCTCAACATATCATGGACCCTTGCTTTTCACCACAGGGACTAACTCTTGGGAATCTGGCTCAGAGAACGCGAAGCTACGGTATTCCACGACATCAACAGAAGAGGAATGTCCATCTTGGACAATGGCACGCTCTTGTATAACCTGATTCTCAATAGGAATCTGCACAGGTTGAGCTTGGGCAACATCGTTCACAGAAGTCCTTTGAATGTTGTCATCTTTCTTTGCCAAGGCTGTCATAATCTGATCCAACTGGTTTCTCAACAGGTCGAAATCCGCTCTGGTCACAAACTGGTTCTGCTCTTCTGAGTTCATGATCCTCCAAAATCTACTTCAAGTCCAATGATGGCTTCGGGAAGTCATCTGGGTTACAGACAAAGGACGGATGAGACTCAAGGCTGAGAAATGCAAATGCAATGCAAATGCGCATGCAATGCTAATGCAAGCCAAATGGTTTCAAGGAACTCAAAGGCGAGTTGCAAACATTTTGGGAAACTGAAGTGTTTTGTTTCAAAATCCATGATCTTTATTGATTTTTACAAAGGAAAAGGCACTTGAATTTCTTGAAACCAAAAGGCTGTCATGAATGGGCGAATGTATGCACAAACACACATATACAGATATTCACATATTCACACATATGTACAGGGAAACAAATGAGGGCCTAGGTTTGAAGATCACGAGCATGGAGCCATGGTCTACCCATCCCAAAAGGTGTGTACTATGGGTTTTCATCTGCAGAACAGGGTTCTAAAAAGTTCCCAGAGTCGACAACCCATCTTTCGGATTTTATCGACTTCCCAAATGGCTTGGTAATCAATAAAATTCTCAAGAGAATCTCGTCTGAGTGTAGTATCGCATGACAACCAATTCAGAAATAGACTCCATCATGGTCACCGCACTACATCCTAAAAAGGCTTAAGTGGGGTTTGGTAACTATGGTTCTCAATATCAAGGGCTCCTAGGTTGAGAGTAGCACGTTTTCACGAATAGATTTGTTCAACATGACTAGACTCTCAAGAGGGCCTCAACTGAGTGATGGTGTCTCAAGTTAACTTTTTCAGGAATCGACTCCCTCAAAGCCTCCTTGAATATACCATCGTCCTATAACAAGTGCGCTCAAGTCCGGGTTAGGACTTATCTCACCACTCAAAAGTAGCACCCTGCACACAGAAGATCCCAAGCAAAATAGGTATATAGATATATATACAGATATGTACATGTATAACAAACAAACATAAATAACATAAGCAAAACAAGGTGGGCTTAACCCTCAAAAATAAATCGTCCCCAGTGAAGTCGCCATTTATGTTGAGGTGAGAATCGGATAACAAGCTATTAGTTAACTTGCATCGTAAAACTTTGAAGTTCACCACCGACTTTGATTTATCCAAAGGAAAGGTTCAAGATCGAGAAAAACCTAAAGGGGGGAGATCTAAGGTTCGGGGGTTGGTTATACTAAAGGAAGGTATTAGCACCCTTAATATCTGTAGTACTTTACAGGAACCTCTTGTTTAGTTTCTGTTATGTTATGTTTGCTTGCTAAGATATCTATACTAAGGTAAGGTAAAGACCTAAGGGTATGTACACTAAGTTTGCTCGCCAAGACGTCACATCTTGTGCCTACGTATCTGACTAAAGAATCAGAGCAACCGTAGTTCACCTAACTAAGGGTGAGAGAGGAACAATTGACTATGGCCAAAGTTCCAAGGGGAAATGAGTGTGAGCTCATTTTAGAGTTTTAAGAAACTCTCTAAATCTAAGTTATGATGGGAGAAGTGAGTTCTCATGATGGTGAGAATCACATAGAGTTCAAAACTCTAAGCTATTACTAAGTTATGATTTCATGGCTCTTATGAGGCCAAGAAAAGGGAAAGGCTCTTATGAGGCCAAGGGGGGGAAATGGCTCTTATGAGGCCAAGGTGGTATGATTTGTTTATTGACTTATGAGTCAACTGAGGGGAACTTTCCTTTGGAATAGGGGATGTGCCAAATGAAACAGGCAACCACAATCATGACAGAATAGTTGTCCACAAGACTTTATCAGAAAATATGTACAAGTCCCACCAAGGGGGAAATGAAGTATTCAAAGAAATTTAAAAAATGAAATGATATAGATATAGTCTCGTCTTAATCATGATTTAATCGAGAAATCGATAATCAATGATTCTTGACTTTCATCGACTAAAAAGTAAATGAAACTGAAATAAAAAGAAAGTGGTCTCATATTGATCAAAGTTTTGTCGCTTTAATGAGATCGACCAAACCATGAAGTTGTTATATCACCGACCAAAATAAAGATAATGAAATCGAAATGAAAAATAAGGGTGGTCTCGTCTTAATCAAGATTTAAATCGATAAATCGATAATCTTAGATTTTTGACTTTCATCGACCAATAAAAATATGTAAAAAAAAGTGGCCTCATATTTATCAAGACTTTATTGGTTTGAAATAATCAAAGTCAAGATTTGTGTAATGTCATTGGCCAAAATAAAGAAAGTGGAATCGAAATGAAAAATAAAGCTGGTCTCGTCTAAATCAAGATTTAATCGAGAAATCGATAATCTTACATTTTTGACTTTCATTGACCAACAAAAATAAATAAAATGTGGCCTCATATTTATCAAGACTTTCAGTGATTTAGGATAGATCGACAAGTCATGATTTTTTGTATATCATTGGCCCAAAAAAATATAGGAAATGGAATCGAAATGAAATTAAAGTTAATCTCGTCTTAATCAAGATTTAATCGGAGAATCGATAATCTTTTGATATTCGAATTTCATTGACCAACAAAAATAAAGAAATGAGCCTCATACATATCAAGACTTTTAGTAATTTTGAATAAATCAACCAAGTCATGATTTTGTAATATCATTGACCCAAAATAAAGAAAATGGAATTGAAGTGAAAATAAAGGGGGTTTTGTCTTAATCAAGATTTAAATCGATAAATCGATAATCTTAGATTTTTGACTTTCATCGACCAATAAAGATAAATAAATAAAATGGCCTCATATTTATCAAGACTTTTAGTGATTTAAAATAAATCAAAGTCAAGATTTGTGTAATGTCATTGGCCATAATAAAGAAAATTAAATGCAATGAACCACTAAGTTAAGTGGATTAACATGAATAACATTAGTAAAAACATAGAAAAACTAGAGATTAAAAACTCCAAAAATTTGTTAAAAAAGTTAATAAAATGAAAATGATTTTAAAAAAAAAAAAGAGAGGAAGGGGGGTGCTAGATTTAGAAGTGTGTGTGTATAAAAAAATGGAATCACTTGGGCTATGGACCCATCATCCCCCATAGGACTAACACGGACAAAAAAGGAAGAAGAAAAAAAAAACAAAGGTTGGTGGATAAGAACAATGGGCTCCACGACCCAATTCTAGTAGCGATCTGATAAGGCACAAGAGGCGAAATCACAGCTAGGTCTTTTCCAATCACATTAAAAACATTTGGTCAGTCAACAACATAAGTAAGAAACCAAGAGAATTTTAAGAATCAAACGGCTCATGGTTTAAGAAAGCAGATCAGAAACAAAAACTCTCATTGCGCTTGAATCACGAAACAAGGGAGGATATGATTTCAATCACAATCTCTCTCTCGTCTTCCGTTCGTCCGGGTTTGTATTTGGTTTGGTGGAATTTCAACTCAGCTTTCTCCTTCTTATTCGGTTTTGGTTTCTGAAATGGTTTTGAACGGTGAGTTTCAAGGTTAAAGATTTGAGGTTTATGTGATTGGGTGATTTGTGTTGTTGTTGTTTGGTTTGAAAGGAGGGTTGTTGTTGTGGATTTGGACGATGATGAAGAGGAAGCTTATTGAAGGGTTATTGAAGTTATTGAATGGTGGATTTTGTAAGTAGAAAATGGTGGAGACAGCTTATGAGTTCGGTCGTGAAGGAGGTCTGATGAAAATCAACGATTAGGTTGAAAGGTTTTGAAGAGAAGGGTCAAGGTTCATTGTTGAGTGAGGTTAGATTTGTGGGTGTTAACTGTGACGGGTTAGGAAAGGAGTTGTGGTTGGGTCATTGAAAAGAAGAAGGTTGAAGAACCTCTGTATTCAGAACTTGAAGAGGATTTTAAGAAATGGTGAGTTTATGTTTTTTGTGAAGAGTTTTTGTATTGTAGTGACATGTTGTGGCAGACTGTACTATTTCCCTTTTTTTTTTTTTTTAATTTGGTAGCTTTTGATTGTAACAAGGATTGGGCTTAAGGTAGCAAGACAAAATGAACGGGCCTGAAACCTCTTTTTTGAATGGCTTTTTTTTGTAATGAAATAAAAAAAATAAAATAAAGACAAGGATGAAAATAATTGTGGATATTAAAATAGGAAGTGGACAATTGAAAAAGAAAATGGATTAAAATGGATAATGAAATTGGAAATTGGACAAAGAAAATGTGGATAAAAATAAATGGACTTTTATTGTGAATGGACATGAAATTGGATTAAGATGGATATTGGATAATGAAGTGAATGGATAATGAAGTGAATTGAAAGAGGGAGTTTGGATAATTGGATAATAAAAATGGTTCAGGAATGGACATACGCTTCCACACTTGAACAAAACCTAAACCTTGCCAATTGCACTTGACTACCACAGCTCCTGAATTACATGACCAAATACTTGCACATAACTTAAAACGTACCAACTGCTCTGATCTCTTTGATGGCTCTGCAACCTCAATTGAACTAAAATAGTACTGCATACACCATGAACCAGCTAACCTTAGGAGACTCAACTGAACGATATTTGTCAACCATAAACTCTAAGGGTGAGAAACCCTAATCCTCGTGCCTTGAGTGCACCTTTATGAAACAAATGACTAGATGAGGAACAAAACCTAATTCAAAATATCTGCCACAACTTGATAACCTGATACTGATACAAACCACTTGTTTGACCAAGATTAGGTCAAACTTCCACTGAACCTCAAACTACACCACACAGACCCTTGTCCTGATGACCTTGTCTGGTCCTTGAGGAAGAACTTGTGATGAAAACAAATCACATTGGATTATTGAGGAGAGGAGGTCTCTTGAAACAAACCCTGATTTACAAGTGAAACAAAACACAGCAAAGGTAGATAAATTGGTTAGTTAACAATGCATAGATGATCGAATCTAAATGCAAATGCAAAAGATGTTATGACATCTAATGGGTAAAATTTGGGGTACAACACTCAACCTTAGTTTCGACCTGTTTTCTTCTTTTTCAACCGCACGAGCATTCTTACAGCAACACCACGACATTCGTTCACAAGTGGCATTGTACTCTCAAACATCAACAACAACAACTAGATTTCAGGAATGTGAAGAAGAACAGAAAGAAAAAAAGAAGTAAAAGCCAATGAATTAGATTTCGTACCTTCATTTTCGCCTGTCGTCTTCGTTGGTAAACCCTTACTTTGAACTCTGATTTCATGCTGTGATCGTGGCGGTTTCGAATCTGACTCTGTTTTGTTACCAATCTTTTATTCTTTTTCATTGATATGTGACTTGGTTTTCCTCTTTATTTGTTGTTTTCTTAAGTGGTTTCCCTGAGTTTTATGCTGATACTTTGAAGTTTTAGATGGCAGCTTTATCACCATCATCAAATAGCCTTCAATTTCTAAGCTTCCATTTTACCTTAAAATACACAACCAACCAACCTGCTCACAAATCGAAACAACATCGCCACCAAATTCACCGCCGTGAAATCCAACCTTGAATCGAAACCATTGTGAAGGAGGAGCACTGAGCGAAACAGAGACCGCGCAGAGAGGATGAGAAAACGAGATGAATTCATTTACATAGAAGTCTTGTTTTGCGATGACATTTCCATGTTCTTCTTAGTGCGAGTTTGTTATTGTTTGAAGTAGATAGTGAATTTAGATTTGAGTTTTCCTTGGTTTTTGCGGGCGATTTGTTGATTGTTTGATGGCTCAGGCAATGAAGTATTGGGAAGAAGGGAGGAAAGCGCCGCGAGGGAGTAATGAATTAGGGCTTATCTCTGTGTGTGAGATGAGGTCTTCACACATGTGAATCTCTTCATGAGTTGGACCAGGCCAAATGGCCCAACACGAATGTTGTTCGCACCCTTTATTTACTTTTCAAACCTCCCCTTGATATAGTGGATAAGCCATGTTCCTAATCTCTCTAACGCCACCCATTCGGTCCCTCAATTTATTTTTTTATATATTTATTTTACTAAATTTATATTTAGTGTTTTTATTAGTTTGAATATTTAAGTTTATTGTTTTAAATTTTGTTTTAACTAACTTGGATTTTAATTAGGATTTGACCTTTTTAGGATTAATAGGTTTAGGTGTTTTTCAATTAAATAAAAAAATAAAAAAATATTTTTTTCTCTCAATTAATTTGGTAGATTAATCTTTTCCATTTTATTCATGTTTAGGTTTTTAATCTTTGATTTCTATTTTTATTAACTTTCTTGACTTCCACTTTTCTGACCTGTAACTTAGATTTTATTTGTTGATCTGTTGATCTCGATTTTTATGTTGACTATGTCATTGTTCATATCTTATGCTCCTCATTCATGCATTTTTTAGTTATGTTATATTATTTCTCCTTGCCTGGTTTTATCTTGTGTCTGATTTCATGTTCCCTTAGAATCTCCTAGCTCGACTTAATTTTCGATTAAGATCGAGGTAGGATAGATTTTGGTTCTTAATCTGTACATGACAACATTAGGATAAAATTTCATCCCTTGCTCCTTGTTGTTGCTTATATCCTAATTCCAAAGGAAAGGATTCCTAGTTGACTGCCATGTCATAGTTAGGATAGCCTTGTCCACCATTCCCTCCTTCCCATTTATCCTAGCCCTAGGATTAGAGTCGCCGTACTCTACGTAAGTGTCCTACCATGGACATTTACTCCCTCTACCTGTTTTACCTAGCCTTAGGTTTAGAGTCACTGTGCTCTATGTAGGTGTCTTGCCACAAACACTTACCTTTCCCTCTGGAACCTTGACCATAGTCAAGAGTTCCTCACCCCTAGTAAGGTGAACTATGGAGGCTTTGATTCCTCATTCCTAGTCAGGATACGTAGGCACAAGATGCAATATCTTGGCAAGCCCACTAACACACTAACAACTAACTCCCTTATCCCTCGCCGCCGTGTGATCGAGACTAACTTTAGGTCTTTCCCTTTATCCGTGCCTTAGGATTAGAGTCACCGTACTCTATGTAAGTGTCCTTCCATGAACACTTACTTTCCCTTTCATCCTAGCCTTAGGATTGGAGTCGCCGCTCTCCATGTAAGTGTCATGGTTATGAACACTTACTCCCTCTTGGAACCTTGACCACAGTCAAGAGTTCCTCAACCCTAGTGAGGCGAACTACGAATGCTCTGATTCCATCCTAGTCAGGATACGTAGGCACGAGATGCAATGTCTTGGCGAGCATACCTAGTGTACATACTTAGAAGCATACCTAGTGTACATACTTAGAAGCATACCTAGTGTACATACTTAGAAGCATACCTAGTGTACATACTTAGGAAAACTTTAGGTCATTCCCTTTATCCTAGCCTTAGGATTAGAGTCGCCGCACTCTATGTAGGTGTTCTGCCATGGACACTTCTTTTCCTTTCATCTTAGCCTTAGGATTGGAGTCGCCGCACTCCATTTAAGTTTCATGGTTATGAACACTTACTTCCCCTTGGAACCTTGACCATAGTCAAGAGTTCCTCACCCCTAGTCAGGTGAACTACGAATGCTCTGATTACATCCTAGTCAGGATACGTAGGCACGAGATGCGACGTCTTGGCAAGCATACTTAGTGTATATACCCTAGGTTTTTACCTTAGCATTCTTCCCTTAGAAAGCAAACAATAGCATAACACAAATACTAACAAGAGGTTCCTGTTGAGTATTACAGATACTTAGGATGCTAGCACCTTCCCTAGGTATAACCAACCCCAGAATCTTAGATCTCTAGCTTTGTTGTTACATAACGCACTTAGGGTTTTCTTCGATCTTTACCCTTTCCTTTGGATAAATCAAAGCTCGATGGTGAATATTTAAAGATCTGTGATTCAAGTTAATTAATAGCTTGATATCCGATTCTCACCGCAATAGAATGACGACTTCACTGGGGATACATCCTCTAAGAGGGTTAATCCCACCTTGTTTGCATTTGTGTTATTTCATAAATTTGCTTGCTTGTATACTTGTATATTTGTAAATATCTGTATATATGCCTGTTGTACTTGGGTTTTTTCTGTATGCAGGGTTGTTACCTTGAGTGGCGAGGATAAGTCCTAACTCGGACTTTAGTGCACCTATGATAGGATTGTGGTATAATCAATAGTTAACTGTTGGGAGTAGTCCTAACATGTTTAACATATGATATAACCACGCTCAGTGGAGGCCCCTTTGGGATTACTGATGTCAGATGTGAGTAGTTGTATTGGCATTACTTTTTCCAACCTAGGAGTCCGTGAAGCTGAGGATCTTTAGTATCCCTTCACCCCTTTAAGCTTTTTAGGACGTAGTGCAGTGATTATCCAGGTGTATACCTGTGATGGTTGTCATGCGATACTACACTCAGACGAGTTTATCTTGAGAATATTATTAGCCAGCATGAGTAGTCGTGCAAGCCGATAATATCCAAAAGATTTATCGATGACTCTGGGAACTTCTTAGAACCCTGTTCTGCAGATACAAGAACCCTTAATACACACCTTTTGGGATGGGTAGACCATGGCTCCATGCTCGTGATCTTCAAACCTAGGTCCTTGTTTGCTTGTCAGCATATATGTGAATATCTGTATACGTGTGTTTGTGCATCCATCCATCCATACATTCATACATTCATGAATAACCCTTTGGTTTCAAGGAATTTACTTGTTCTTTCCTTTGCAAAAATCAATAGAGATCATGGATTATGAAACAAAACTTTTTAGTTTTTCCAAAATGTTTGCAACTTGCTTTTGAGCTCCTTGAAACCATTTGGCTTACATTTGCATTGCATGCGCATGTTGTCACATTTGCATCTTCCTTGCATTTCTTAGCCTTGGGTCTCATCTTCCTCTTCCTATATCTCTAGAACGATACCTAGCACGCATTCGTGATAAATGACGACGATGAATGAGCTTTTGAAAGGTCAGGAAGCCCTGAAGGAGGAGATCAGAGTTCTCAAAGGTCAGATGAACTAGGTCTTGGAGACTTTGCAGAATTTGATGATAAAAGAGGGGCACTCTTATCCTATTGCATCCAGAGAAGTTATCACTTCATCATCTTCTGTAGTTCTTCCACATCAAGGACCTCCTCAGTGCTAACAGTCATACCACCGTCAGCCACGTCAGCATGCCTGACAAGGGCCAAGGGAGCCAGAAAGGCGTTTCACTCCGTTGCCAATGTTGTACAGTCAGATATTGCCAGATTTAATCAAATGTGGGGTGATAGTGCCGGAGGAGATAGATCTAGTGATCCCTTCATACCCACCAGGATTTGATGCCAACGCCCGATGTGACTACCATGCTGGGGCACAGGGGCATTCAATTGAAGACTACAAGGTGCTTAAGAGCAAGTTTCAAACTCTGCTTGACTCTGAGATGTGCTCATTCACGCCTCAAGGCATTCAAGTTAGCAATCCTTCACCACCTCTTATGTTTCTTCCACATCAAGAACACGCCCTTGAGGAAACTTCGTGTCAACCAGTATTTATTCCTGTACCAAGATGTCATCCACATCAAGTGGCTACCAGAAGAGCATCTCAGCATCTATGGATGTTTCCCCTCAAGGTTCTCAAAGCCAGAACATGAACAAGAAGAAGAATCCTGTCAAAAGGAATAAGGCTCTCTACAAACCAATTCCTGTGCCACTGAGCAAGCTCTATTGTAACACCCTCAATCTAAACCCCAAGTAAATAAAGCGGTAACAAATAATCAGAGTATAATTAAAACATTCATGGCATAGACGGGAGCGTCACATCAACGTGACGAAATACAACAACCTGCTCATATAGATATGCAACAATTAGGTAGTAACATACACAGAGGAACTCAGTTCCTAACACCCACAATTCAGATACAGAATAAAAGCGAAAAATATGCAACTGAAATCTCATATATATACGTAGAAGTTTGTCTGTCATATACAGAGTCATACAGGTAAAATCCAAAAAGATATATATATATATATACATATAGTCACATAACGATCTCCCCGACTACCCGGTGCTACATATCAGAGTCGACCGACAAAAGAATGAAGACATAATCTTGACAAAAAGACCTCCAGCATCTAATCTGCAATGCCTCATAGAGCATTCAAAACAGCAGAAGGGTGAGAAACACAATTATAATATAGTTGCATACAATTATGTAATAACATGAAATAGGCATACATAACATTCTCACCACAGCATACACTATAGTTCAAATACAACACAACGCAATTCATAACTCATACATCCATCACAAAGGTATATCAATCATGCTCAATACAGTTATCATCAATATATATATATATATATATATATATATATATATATATATATATATATATATATCAACTCATCAATTCCATTCACAATTCTCACACATAATCAATCCATTCATGACTTATGCAAATGCACAGAGACCGACACAACGACTCTATGCAATGCAATGTGGTACCATTCCATCCATCATTCTCATCATTAATTCACTCAGGAATTATTGGAATCATCGCTTGTTACTTAATGTAACTCCCCGTCGGGCAAATGATGTTCCCCGTCGCTTTAGGTCCTCTTTGTATAAGGCACACGGCGTTTATGGATCGCTTTAGGTCCTCTTTGTATAAGGCACATGATCCGATCGCTTTAGTTCCTCTTTATATAAGGCACACGATCGTCTATAACGTCACTTTAGGTCCTCTTTGTATAAGGCACACGACCGTTACAGCAGATTCCCTCTGGAATCGTTTCGTCGCTCACACCCCACAAGGGTACACGACATCACAAGATGCATATCATGATTCTTGGCATACAATGACTCATGACAATCAAATGCATACACATATACAACCATGTGAACCATATCAACATCAATAATCATGCATTGCAATCAAACCCAAAACAATGCATTTATTTGCAGTAAGGCCACAAACCATCATCACAACATTTCATCACATGCATTCACATTATATAACAGCACACAAGTTATACGATATATATCAAAAGCATATCACATGATAACACATCAATCGCACACAATTACGACGGTAAAAGTCGAAAAAACGACACTATTCCAATTCCCAACACAATTAAATCAACCACTAGTCTCAAAACCATTTTATAAGAAAAAACATCTCATTATCTTTCCAACGCATCCAACCGCGCCTCAATCCGACTTACGACCCAAAAGTTATGACAAGAACAAAGTGGGAAATCTGTCTTGTTCGCTTTCCTATTCGCAATGCAAATCCCCAACGAACCATGGCAGAGAAAAAACAGCATAAAGTTCGCAAGGAAAACTTCCAGCGAACCTTCGCTTTCCCCTTCGCAATGCAAATTCCCTGCGAACCGTGGCAGAGAAAAAACAGCAGAAAGTTCACAGTGCGAACCTGCCGCGAACCTTCGCTTTCCCCTTCGCTGCCCTATTCGCAGTGCGAACCTGCGAACCCAGAAAACCTCAGCAGCGCTGTTGTTCACTCCAACCCAACATTTCCTCTACCAAAACACTTCCAAACCATAACATAACAACCAGAACATATCCCAATCATAATAACAAGTATTCTACAACATTTATATCGCATTTCAACCGCGAATACATCGATTTCTATCGTTTTCTCTCATTTCGACCTTGAATTGAAAAGCTAGGAAAAACCAGTAAACATTCCAACACACACATACACAATCATACACAAGCATAGCATAACTGAGTTTCGCATCCTTACCCGATTAATCGCGCTTCGAAGTGTCGGTTAAATCGGTTTCTTACACTCCAAGTTTTCCTCTTTTTCTTCTTTTCTTTCTCTTTTCCTTCTTTTCTTTCTTCCCTTCCTATTTTCTCTCTTTTTCTCTCTATGTTTCTATTTTAAATGAAAAACAATATCTAACCAAGCCAAAAAGACCAAAATCCCTACACTCAATTTTCTCGCAAACGTTCCCAAAACGCGATAAAACATAATAACGATAAACATAACACATTTACCAAATAAAAACCAAGAATAAAATAATATAAAGACAAAAATAATTAAATCGACTCGATTAAATAAATCTAACAAAACCGGGGCGTTACAACTCTCCCCCACTTAGAAATTTACGTCATCGAAAATATTACTTGAGACGAACAACTCTGGATACGATTCCCGCATCCGACTCTCCAACTCCCAAGTCAAATTGCCCTCAGCAGTGCCTCCCCACGCTACTTTCACAAGCGCAATATCCTTGCCTCTTAACCGCTTCAACTCACGATCCAAAACCCTCACCGGTAATGCCTCAACCGTAAGGTTCTCCCTTACCTCAACCTCATCCATCGAAATCATATGCGACGGATCCGGAACATACTTCCGAAGCTGTGAAACATGGAACACATCATGTAAATTTGAAAGATTCGGAGGAAACGCCGCCCGATAAGCTACAGCACCCACTCTCGCGGATATTTGATAAGGACCAATAAACCGAGAAGTAAGCTTCTTCGACTTCAATGCACGACCAACACCCGTCACCGGTGTAACCCTCAAAAATACATGATCGCCTTCTCGAAACTCAAGATCTTTCCTCCTTCGATCATGATAACTCTTCTGCCTACTCTGAGAAGTCTTCATCTTCTCATTAATAAGTTTCACCTTTTCCATAGTTTGTTGAACTAACTCCCGTCCAACCACCGAACTCTCACCAGATTCATGCCAACACAACGGTGTTCGACATCTTCTTCCATACAACGCTTCAAAAGGTGCCATTCCAAAACTCGAATGGAAACTGTTGTTATACGTGAACTCCACCAACGAAAGATAACTATCCCAAGCACCACCTTGCTCAAGAACACAAGCCCTCAACAAATCTTCCAATGACTGAATAGTTCTCTCGGTCTGACCATCCATCTGAGGATGATAAGCAGAACTCAATCTCAACTTGGAACCTAACGCCTTTTGCAAACTTTCCCAAAATCTAGAAGTAAACCTCGGATCTCGATCTAAAACAACACACAACGGAACACCATGAAATCTCACAATCACACAGATATAAATCTCAGCCAACCTCTCCAAAGAAAAACTGATGTCAATCGGAATGAAATACGCCGATTTAGTCAGCCTATCCACAATCACCCAAATGGCATTATGTCCCCTCTGAGTATTCGGCAACCCTGTCACAAAATACATAGAAATGCTGTCCCATTTCCACTCGGGAATATCCAACGGTTGCAATAATCCACTAGGCTTCTGATGTTCTACCTTTGACTTCTGACACGTCAAACACGCATAAACAAACTGAGCCACATCCCTCTTCAATCTGGACCACCAAAAGATCTTCTTCAAATCTTGATACATTTTATTAGCTCCCGGATGTATACTCAAACTACTCCGGTGTCCTTCCTCTAAAATCATCTTTTTCAATTCCGAATCATCAGGAATACAAATTCTACCACGAAATCTCAAAACACCCTAATCATCCACTTTAAAGTCACCATTCACACCTTTATCTCCAACCGTCATCAAATCAACAAATTTCACATCCAGCCTTTGTTTCTTGCTAACGATCAACAGAAAATCATTAGTGACCTTTAACATACCAAGCCTCACGCTATCAGATGTCAATTCACACACCAAACTCAAATCTCTAAATTCTTCCAAAAGTTCCCACTATTTAACCATCAAAGCAGACACATGCAAAGATTTCCGGCTTAACGCATCGGCTACCACATTAGCTTTACCAGGATGGTAATTCAAGCCAAAATTGTAGTCCTTCAAAAATTCCAACCATCTCCGTTGCCTCATATTCAACTCTTTCTGATCAAACAAATACTTCAAACTCCTATGATCACTAAAGACATCGAATCTTGCACCATAGAGATAATGTCTCCAAATTTTCAATACAAACACCACCGCAGCTAATTCCAATCGTGAGTAGGATAATTCTTCTCATGAACCCTCAATTGCCTCGAAGCATAAGCCACAACCTTACCTTCTTGCATCAACACTCCACCTAAACCACTCAAAGACGCATCGCAATACACCACAAACGGTTCACTAGGATTCGGTAAGATCAAAATCGGAGTTGTAGTCAATCTTCTCTTCAGCTCACCAAAACTCTCCTCACACTGAATATCCCAAATAAACGCTTTACCTTTACAAGTCAGTTGGGTCAAAGGAAGTGCTAACTTGGAAAAGCCTTCAATGAATCTTCGATAATATCCAGCTAAACCCAAAAAGCTTCTAATTTCAGTAACAGATCTAGGAGCCTCCAACTGTAGAACTGCATCTACTTTAGATGGATCCACAACAATACCATTACCTAAAATCACATGCCCAAGAAAACTCACTTCTGACAACCAGAACTCACACTTGGACAACTTGGCATAAAGTCTCCTTTCCTTCAAAATTTGCAATACAATACGCAAATGCTCTGCATGTTCCTCCCGAGACTTAGAATAAATCAAGATGTCATCAATAAACACAACCACAAATTGATCTAAAGGCTCATGGAAAATACAGTTCATATACTCCATAAACACTCCCGGCACATTAGAAACCCCGAACGACATCACGCAATATTCGTAATGTCCGTATCGTGTCCTAAAAGCCGTCTTCTGAATATCTTCCTCCTTCACTCTAATCTGATGATAACCTGACCTCAAATCAATTTTACTAAACACACACACACCTACCAACTGGTCCATCAAATCATCAATTCTCGGAAGAGGATACTTATTCTTAATCGTCACCTTATTCAGCTGGCGATAATCAATACACAATCGCATACTTCCATCTTTCTTCTTCACCAATAAAACTGGAGCACCCCAAGGCGATACACTCGGCCTCACAAACCTCTTTTCTAACAATTCATTCAACTGCTTCTTCAACTCAACCAACTCAGATGCCGACATACGATATGGTGCCATAGATACAGGTCTAGTACCAGGAACTAGATCTATAGAAAATTCCACCTCTCTCTCTGGCGGCACATCAGAAATATCCTCCGAAAACACCTCCGGAAAATCACACACGACTGGAAACACATCAATTGCAACTTGACTATCCACAGTCAACGATGCAAACAACCCGAACAACTGAGCTTCATCCGCCAAAAGTTTCTTCAACTCTTTGGTAGATAAGAAACTCGATTCCTCGTCTTCCTCAAGAGAAGGAAATCTTACCAACTTATGATAACAATCGATATGAACTCGATTGAACTGCAACCAATTCATTCCCAGAACTACGTCTAAACCCTCCAACGGCAGACACACCAAATCCATAGCAAAATCCTTACCATAAATGGTCAAAGGACAACTTAAACAAACCAGAGAAGTAGTTACCGACCCCAATGCTGGAGTATCAATAACCATCTCTCCACCCATCGATGACAACAAAAGATTCAAACGCCACGCACACTCAAACGAAATAAACGAATGAGTCGCTTCGGTATCAATAATAGCAACTAAAGGCGTACTATTAATAAAACAAGTACCTCTGATCAGACGATCTGCACTAGTAAACTGAGTTCCTGACAATGCAAATACTTTCCCTCTAGCTTGAGCTTGCTTTGGTTTCGGACACCTCGTACTAACATGACCAGGTTCCCCACAGTTGAAACACTTCACCACATTCCTCTTGCAATCAGCTGCGACATGTCCTATACCTCCACAATTGGAACACTTCCTCATATCCTTTCTACATTCAAACTGACGATGTCCTAAGTCACTACACTTAAAACATCTTGGAGGATTATACATACCTCCCCCACTTGGCCTTTTAGCAAAATTAGCCCTTTGCTTTCCCTTGTCAGCTGGTGACACATAAGGACCACCACAAAACAGTTGCTTTCCTTTCCTTTTGTTTATACTCTTATAATGAGTAGAATGAGCTTTTCTATCCTCCTCATAAATTCTACAACAATCCACCAAACCCGAAAACCTCCTAATTCTTTGATAACCAATTGCCTGTTTGATCTCGGGACGCAGCCCGTTCTCAAACTTCACACATTTGGAAAACTCCGCAGTTGCTTCAGCATAATATGGATAAAACTGAACAAGCTCCACGAACTTAGCAGTGTAATCAGTAACAGATATGTTACCCTGTTTCAACTCCAAGAACTCTATTTCCTTCTTTCCTCTAACATCTTCAGGAAAATACTTCCTCAAAAACTCACTGCTAAACAAAGCCCAAGTGACAACTTCACCTGTAGCTTCCCACACATGACGCATACTAACCCACCAATCATCAGCCTCCTCCTGCAACATGTGAGTACCCAGTCTCACCTTATGTTCCTCAGCACAGTCCATCACTCGAAAGATTCTTTCAATCTCCTTAAGCCAAATCTGAGCATCATCAGGGTCATATCTCCCTGTGAAGATAGGCAGTTTGTTCATCCTGAACTCGTCATTCCCACCAGCATTAGGTACATTCCGCAAAGCCTGAGCCATATCTTGCATAGCAGCATCCAGAGCAACATCATTCCTTCCGGCCATATTCTGTTCATATCCAATAACAGTAACTATGGTTAAACAATCAGCTCGCCAGAACACAACTAACGCACAACAAACAACTTGGTCAAAATGACCGACACGGACTGGCACGGAATGACACAAACTGGCTGACACCGACACGAACAAAGCTCCGATACCACTTAATTTAACACCCCCAATCTAAACCCCGAGTAATTAAAGCGGTAACAAATAATCAGAGTATAATTAAAACATTCATGGCATAGACGGGAGCGTCACATCAACGTGACAAAATACAACAACCTGCTCATATAGATATGCAACAATCAGGTAGCAACATACACAGAGGAACTCAGTGCCTAACACCCACAATTCAGATACAGAATAAAAGCGGAAAATCTACAACTGAAATCTCATATATATACGTAGAAGTTTGTCTGTCATATACGGAGTCATACAGGTAAAATCCAAAAAGATATATATATATATATATATATATATATATATATATATATATATATATAGTCACATAACGATCTCGCCGACTATCCGGTGCTACATATCAGAGCCGACCAACAAAAGAATGAAGACATAATCTTCACAAAAAGACCTCCAGCATCTAATCTGTAATGCCTCATAGAGCATTCAAAATAGCAGAAGGGTGAGAAACACAATTATAATATAGTTGCATACAATTATGTAATAACATGAAATATGCATACATAACATTCTCACCACAACATACACTATAGTTCAAATACAACACAACACAATTCATAACTCATACATCCATCACAAAGGCATATCAATCATGCTCAATACAGTTATCATCAATATATATATATATATATATATATATATATATATATATATATATATATATATATATATATATATATATATATATATATATATATATATATATATATATATATATATCAACTCATCAATTCCATTCACAATTCCAAGACATAATCAATCCATTCATGACTTATGCAAATGCACAGAGACCGACACAACGACTCTATGCAATGCAATGCGGTACCATTCAATCCATCATCCTCATCATTAATTCACTCAGGAATTATTGGAATCATCGCTTGTTACTTAATGTAACTCCTCGTCGGGCAAACGATGTTCCCCGTCGCTTTAGGTCCTCTTTGTATAAGGCACACGATGTTTATGGGTCTCTTTAGGTCCTCTTTGTATAAGGCACACGATCCGATCGCTTTAGGTCCTCTTTGTATAAGGCACACGATCGTCTATAACGTCACTTTAGGTCCTCTTTGTATAAGGCACACGACCGTTACAGCAGATTCCCTCTGGAATCGTTTCGTTGCTCACACCCCATAAGGGCACACGACATCACAAGATGCATATCATGATGCTTGGCATACAATGACTCATGACAATCAAATGCATACACATATACAACCATGTGAACCATCTCAACATCAATAATCATGCATTGCAATCAAACCCAAAACAATGAATTTATTTTCCGTAAGGCCACAAACCATCATCACAACATTTCATCACATACATTCACATCATATAACAGCACACAAGCTATACGATATATAACAAAAGCATATCACATGATAACACATCAATCACACACAATTACGACGGTAAAAGTCGAAAAAACGACACTATTCCAATTCCCGACACAATTAAATCGGCCACTAGACCAAAACCATTTTTATAAGAAATAACATGTCATTAGCTTTCCAACGCATCCAACCGCGCCTCAATCCGACTTACGACCCAAAAGTTATGACAAGAACAAAGTGGAAAATCTGTCTTGTTCGCTTTCCTATTCGCAATGCGAATCCCCAGCGAACCATGGCAGAGAAAAAAATAGCATAAAGTTCGCAAGGCGAACTTCCAGCGAACCTTCGCTTTCCCCTTCGCAATGCGAATTCCCTGCGAACCGTGGCAGAGAAAAAATAGAAAAAAGTTCGCAGTGCGAACCTCCCGCGAACCTTCGCTTTCCCCTTCGCTGCCCTATTCGCAGTGCGAACCTGCGAACCCAGAAAATCTCAGCAGTGTTGTTGCTCACTCCAACCCAACATTTCCTCCACCAAAACACTTCCAAACCATAACATAACAACCAGAACATATCCCAATCATAATAACAACTATTCTACAACATTTATATCGCATTTCAACCGCAAAAACATCGATTTCTATCATTTTCTCTCATTTCGACCTAGAACTGAAAAGCTAGGAAAAACCAGTAAACATTCCAACACACACATACACAATCATACACAAGCATAGCATAACCGAGTTTCGCACCCTTACCCGATTAATCGCGCTTCGAAGTGTCGGTTAAATCGGTTTCTTACACTCTAAGTTTTCCTCTTTTTCTTCTTTTCTTTCTCTTTTCCTTCTTTTCTTTCTTCCCTTCCTATTTTCCTCTTTTTCTCTCTATGTTTCTATTTTAAATGAAAAACAATATCTAACCAAGCCAAAAAGACCAAAATACTCCTACACTCAATTTTCTCACAAACGTTCCCAAAACGTTATAAAACATAATAACGATAAACATAACATATTTACCAAATAAAAACCAAGAATAAAATAATATAAAGACAAAAATAATTAAATCGACTCGATTAAATAAATCTAACAAAACCGGGGCGTTACATCTATCCTCTATTGATTCATAACTCGTTGGTGACTCTGCGACCTCTCAACCCTGTGCTAGGGCCATGGCACAACGCGAACTTGACTTGTGAGTTTCACAAAGGGGCTGAAGGGCACAACTGGGATACTTGCCTGGTGTTAGAATCTGTTGTGCAAGAGCTGATCTATGACAAGGATCTGATCCTCAAAGAAGATCACCCAAAAGTTGAATGCAAATATCGTACTGGGACAATGGGGCATCCAGTTGAAGAGTGCAAGGGTTTCGAGCTGAAATTGCAAAGCTTGTTGGAGCTGCTAAAACCTCAAGAAGGTAAGCCAAATACTAATGTCTTGATTCTTGAATCCAATGACAAATGACTTGTGAGGCCTCTCAGGGTTCTATACCACAAGGAGCAAGTAATTAGTGATGGAGGTGTTCCCCTGTCTAGACCTGGAAACTGAAGTCTGCCGAAGTCATTTCTCCTAAGCTGGCTGTATTTTGATTATTTCAGTATTTTCAGTTGTATTTTCCTTGCTTTTTGATTGCATGTCTGCTTGTAAAATTTATTGTTTATTGAATTGGCAAGATTAAATGTTTATGCACCTTTTGGATCAATCCATTCGTATCCACTCATTTTCTTTTATTGTCATAAAAAAATAAAAATAAAATATCTTTTTCCATCCACTTATCTTTACTAAACTGTTGTTTAAACAAAGATTAGGGAGGATGACGAAAACATTATATTCATAACTGTTGTTGGTATGCTTTCAATTAAACTTTGCCGATGATGTAAGGCATTGTTTCAATCCCCAAACACTGGAGAAATAAGGAAGATAATCCCTTGTTAACCCCTTCGCGCTTAGAAGTAGGAGTTTTCTTTCCTTACAAAAAACTCGTAATCTCAACCTTGGGGTGGGTAGTTCTTAGTTAACTTGGCAATATGTGCATACAAGAGACCTTTCATATAAAGGTTTTGATCACAGGTTTTCCTTCGCACACAGCAAGCAAGTGTCAAAGATGTTTTATAAGCCTAAAGGCCAATGATGGTTCACCGTAGCCATTAAACCAGGTAGTCACCTCTTTTCTCAAAAAGGAAAAAAGAAAATCCCGCTAAGTCAAAACCTATGAAGGAGACTTAGGCAAAATTGGGGCATCCCGCTGACTGTAAACTTCAAGAGAAAACAGTTCAGGAAAAAGTTAGGGATAATAAAAAGAGAAATTCTTTAAAGCTTCCACTCTGAAAGTCCTCAATAGCAAAAAGCAACCAAATGTTGTAAGGGAGTAGTGACTGCCTTAGGTTTCTGAACCATCACCAACTATCATCAGCTCAATTTCTAGCCTATAGGAACCTGAATGTATAGCCTGAATTAACTGAACGTAGGATTGAAGTTCATCATGAGGATTGGGTGGGAACAAACAAACTTTTCATGAGCCGTGAACCAAGCCACGTTACAACCTTTAAAAGACCTAATTGAGGTAAGGTTACTTTGAAAGCATACTACAACAAGATTGGATAACCTGACTCCTAATGATCTTTGCTAATGGTTTATGTTGATCACTTCATCTGTCATTTTGTAAATGACTAGATCTACATCATGTTGATTATTTAATCACTCCATATGTGTTTTATCAATAAACTTTGATTTCAAAAGCTTACATGAATGTTGCATTGAAATTGCCAATTTTTAATGAACAATATTGTTTGCAAGACAACCCATTATCAAGGGAATCCCAACAAATGCAGTCAACTAGGGAATTTTACTTGGTAAAGGAAGCTCAGCCTGGGGCAACCAGTTTGAAGGATTTGTTAATCAACCATTCCAGGAGTTGGTGAATCAGGGGCAGAACTCTCCAAAGTTCAGAATATTGGGGCAAGCCGTCTTGAGGTTATCTTATGGCAAGTTGTTTCCCAACTCTTTTCAAGGCAAGGACTCCAAAGACCCACCAAGGGGCAAGTCTGTTTCCTAGCTGTTACTCCCACAATTTGAAGGACAAGTTCGAGGACTTTGTTGTACAAATGCAGTTAAACTGGGGCAGTTACGTCGAGATTTTTTTGAATCTCTCCAAGAGTTTGAAGACATTGAGACATCTTGTATGCCAATTCTTCTGTAAAATCCTCTTGATGGCTTCTTCTCACAGACCATGTAATATGGGGTAGATAAGACTTGAAGATGATCATTATGCAACTGAAATGCAGAACTACACAGTTCTTGTGATATCCTTTGCTAACTCCTCAGTAAGTTGTTACTTCAGTTTGATCTCGGTAATTTCCCACTGATCTCCTTCTTTCAACAAGGAAATCAGGCTCATGATGGCAATCCATAGTGAAGTCATGATGTTATACCCCAAGTGGATTACTCTTCTCCCTAGAGAAAGTTGAAACCTTGAAATAGGGTTGCTGATTCTACAAGTTCATCCCTAGTGATGCTCCTATCTGGTGAAGTTGGCTGGGCATTCCTTGTCGAGATGTTTATTTCATCTCTAGTTTTTGCTTCCCTATGTCTGTTGTGTCAGCATAAGCATAAACATGGCATACATGCATTCATACATATGCATAACATCTGATCATTTTTGCTACCTTTCTGGTGTTTACCTGTTTTGTTCACTTTGGCGTTTGTTCCCCAAGTGACTGGGTTTGTCTTTTCTCTCCAATAGAGTCGTCAACCTTAAGCATAACGTGCCCACCCTTTCTAAATTCCCCACAGAGTTTGGTCCTCAGGATGATGGTTGCTTCAGTTATCTTTTCCATGTTTGAATAAGATAAATCCCCATTTGAGTTCATCCATTAATGGGTAGAGTCTTGTTTGACCGTTTCTTTCTAGCTTGTTTCTAGATTGAACTTTGGTCCCTAGCAGGTGTTGCTTTTGAACCTGATTAGGTCACCGAACCTAGTTTGAGCATGCATTTATTTTGCATTGTGTCTTGCAGGAAGAATCTTTTACAGATCCCTATTAAAGACAAAATCCATTCTCCAGCAGGATAGTTATAACATCTCCTTGGAACTTATACCCAACGATAAGTGGCAATCTCTCTTGAGAAGCTTATTCGTCCTTGGTGTTTCCTTCAACTTTTGCAACAACAAGTGGAAATCTCTTTGAGAAGCTTGTTTTCTATGGCGATAAGTGGCAGTCTCTCCCGAGAAGCTTATCCGACCTTGGTGTTATTTTACCTGTTGCAATTACAATTGGTATTCCTCTGGAAGTCTGTCAGAAGGATTTTTGTGAAGACCTTACAAATGGTTTCTCTTTATTTGAGTTACCCTCTTTATAAGGATTTTATTGCAAGTGATGATTCCTCAACAAGTCCTCTACCCATTTTGCTTCTATCAAATGGCATCTCTTTGAGAAAGTTGATGAAGACTCTGATGGTTTTTCTCTTTATTTGAGAAAATTTGCTCATAAAGCAACCAACCTGCATCTTTTTTGTGAGATCCCCAATAAAATCCAGTTGTGACTGGCATCTTTGTTGAGATCTTTGGTTGTCACCAATTATTTCCCCAAGCCCAGTTGTAACTGGCACCTATATTGAGATCGTTGGTCGTCACCAATCTCCTGCCTAAGTCCAGTTGTCACTGGCATTTTGTTAAACTTTGGGTTGTTACCTGTATTCCCTTGAAGCCTAGTTATCACTAGCATCTTCGCTTTTGAATCCAATCGTCATTAGTATTGTTGAATCCAGTCGTTACCACATCTTCGATGTCTAGTCGTTACTAGCAGTCTCTGGTGAAAGTCCAATTGTCATTGGCACTCGTCGCAAATCCAATCGTTATTGGTATTGCTTGTCTGGTTGTCACCAGTCTTCCCCTTTGAAGTCTAGTTATTACAAGCTCCCTATTGATTTTGCTTGTCTGGTTGTCACCAGCTTTCTCATGTGAAGTCTAGTTGTTACTAGTGTTCCTTTTGATATTGTTTATATGGTTTTTACCAGTGCTCCCATGAAGTTTAGTTGTTACTAACATCGTTGTTAGCAAGTCCAATTGTCATTGGCATTTTCAAGTTTGTTGTTATCAGTTTCTGTTCATCTAGTTGTTACCAATATTCTTTGAAGTTTAATTGTTACTGGCATTGCTTAAAATCCAATTGTTATTGGTATCCTTAGATCTAGTTGTCACTAGTATTATTTCAGAAATCCAATTGTTATTGGTATCTAAAGTCTAGTCGTTACTGGCATTGTTTGAAACCCAATTGTTATTGGTATTGGAGTCTTTGGTTTTCACCAATTTTCTCATCGAAATCCAATTGTTATTGGTATTATTAATTTGGTCGTCACCAGTCCCTTTTCAAAGCCCAGTCATTACTGGAATTGTTTGAAATCCAATTGTTATTGGTATTGTTAATCTGGTCATCACCAGTCCCTTTTCAAAGTCCAGTCGTTACTAGCATTGTTTGAAATCTAATTGTTATTGGTATTGTTAATCTGGTCGTCACCAGTCCCTTTTCAAAGTCCAGTCGTTATTGGTGTAGCGAGCGATTTTTGTTGGTGATGCGACCACCTTATCGCTGGGTTTTCCTCACCGCAATGGTAGGGGGGGTGCTACTTTCTGATTTCTTATTTATCCCATGAAGCTGGAAGGGAAAGGGAAGTTATCTAAAACTTACCTTGCATGCGAATGTTTAACTGTACAAACGCTTAAAAGAGATTTGGGAAGTCGGGGTCAGGTTATACAATGGGGAGTTGTCAATTACTTATCCACAGGATATTAGCTTTAGGTTTCGCTTTGTACTTGATTGTGTTTATCCGTTAATGGGTTGGGAAAGTTTCTTGGGAAATATGAGTGAGTGAGTGAGTTGATGTTTTCTGTGGAAAATGGGGATGAAGGATGACTAAGGTATGAAACCTAAAGTTTTTTTATTGATATGAAGGTACATGACCTAGAGTTTTTGATTAGTATGCTCACTAAGATTTTGCAATCTTATGCCTACGTATTCCCGTTTAAAAGAAACAGGGAAATCAGAGCAACCATAGTTCCTCCTATTCTAAGGGAGGAAAAAGATGTTTTGGTGTCTTGTTCAAAGCCCAAGATTGAAGCTAAAAGGTTTATTTGTGTCTTGTTCAAAGCCCAAGATTAAAGCTAAAAGGTTTGTTCGAGAGAGATTTTGTCATCCCTAAAGGGAGACGTTGATCTTTGTGTGCCTTGATCAAAGCCCAAGGTTGAAGCTAAGAGGTTGATTGACTCCACTAGGGGAATCCTTACCCAAAGCCTAAGAGGAGACTGGATAAGACCGACTCAACAAGAAAGTGTATATATTGGTGTCTTGTACAAAGCCCAAGATTGAGGCAAAAAAGAGACTGACTCTTTGGGGATATCATTATACAAAGCCTAAGAGGAGGCTGGAAGTTTGACTTTTCTGGGGAAAATGTTCTATCTGTCTTGTACAAAGCCCAAGATTGAGGCTAAAAGGGTTTTTGACTCCGCCGGGGAGATTTGTATGTGTCTTGTACAAAGCCCAAGATTGAGGCTGAAATGAGTTTGAATCTGTTTAGGGAATTGCTTCTCAAAGCCTAAAGAACGCTAGGAGGAATTGACTTTGCTGGGAAAATATTTGTCCCAAGCTTAAGAGAAGGTTATGGAGATTTATGTCTTGTACAAAGCCCAAGATGGAGGCTAAACGGGTTTGGCTCAACAAGAGAGTGCTTTTATCTGTCATGCTCGAAGCCCAGGATTGTGGCTGAACAAGCTGGAGAAATCATTGTACAAAGCCTAAGAGGAGGCTGACTTTTGCTAGGGGAAATCTTTATACCAAGCCTAAGATGGGGCTGGAAAAAGATTGACTCAACAAGAGAGTAATTTTATCTATCTTGTACAAAGCCCAAGATTGAGGCTAAAAAGGTTGACTCAACAAGAGAGTGATTTTATCTGTCCTGTACGAAGCCCAAGATTGAGGCTAAAAAAGGTTGACGCAACAAGAGAGTTTTTTTATCTGTCTTGTAAAAAGCCCAAGATTGAGGTTAAAAAGGTTGACTCAACAAGAGAGTCTTTTTATCTGCCTTGTACAAAGCCCAAGATTGAGGCTAAAAAGGTTGACTCAACAAGAGAGTCTGAACAGGTGAGTTTGAAGGTGTGAAAAACACAAGAAAGGGGGGTTTGAACTGGTTTTTCAAAAATAAAATATTTTCTTCTATTCTAACCCATTTTTAATAACTATTTAACTTATAGATGATAATCTTAATGAAGCTTGAAAGAGATAACACTGTATGTTTATACTAGTTCACTTAAGAATTCCTTAAGTTAATCTAGTCCACCCGCCAAGGTGATTTCACCTCTCTCAATCGAGGTCTTAATCCACTAATCAAACAGATTAATACAATGCACAAGCCAAAATGCTGGTGATTAACAACAACCTCTAAAACTCTCAAGTTTTAGACTTCTCAAGAGATCTAACCACACTGGTCTCTCTTAAGGAATAACCTCTAAGACTCTCACTAGTCCTAGACTTCTCAAGAAATCTAACCTCACCTGGTTTTTCTCAAGGATCTTCAAACAACAGTTTGAAAAAGGTTTGTTTACAAGATATTGCTTCTAGCACAAGCTAAATATGTAAACTATTTTACAGCACAAAAAATGACTTTTTTAATGATAATAGCAAAATAGAGCGTGTTGTTAAGCGGAGCAGTTGTTATCATTCTTTGAGTCTTCAATTCCTTTTATAGCTAAGTAAAAGTAGCCGTTGCAAGGTAATCATGACTATTGACGGCAGTTTGGTAGAAACGTGAGGACAGATAAAACCTTTTGTGTCCTGTCTTGTCATTATATCTTCGTTGGCACTATTACCAAGAAATCTTTATTTGAACTTTTGCACAGTTACCAAGATATCTTCGTTTGAACTTTGTTGCTTAGTCTTCTAATCTTCTTAACTTCAGAGGCTACTGCGAGCATGAGTAACAAGGGAAAACGTAGCTTGATTCTTAAGATCTTCAAGTCTTGGAGTCCTCAGAGCAGCGTCTTCGGAGTCTTCAGCACTTGGTCTTCAGAACCTTGTTCACTTAGAAAATTGTCTTCATATATTCAGAGGCTTCAGATAGTATTTAGTTCAAGCATGAGTAGAGACTATTGGTTGGGTCTTCAGAACCTTTATCAGAGAGTGAAAATCTTCAGCATTTGGACTTCGTTCATCAGAACCTCAGTCTTCATATTTTCAGAACTTGTTTTCTTTATATATTATATCAGAGTCTATGATCTTCAGATTCGTCTGAAGAGATTTACAACATCAAGTGAAACGCGTATGCAAAGTATTATTTTAGCATTATGTCCACACCAATTAACGGAAGCATAACCTGTTTGTTAGATTCTCAAAGTAACAAACATTAGTCTTACGAAATTGTTCATACAAACATACTCATTTGATATCATCAAAACTTAGAAGTAATATTGCAGAACCAAATCTTGTTCTCACAATCTCCCCCTTTTTGATGATGACACGCAAGAGTAATAAAAGGTTTTAAGGAATGCTTATCCTTTGTATGAGGTACTCCCCCCGAGTCTTAGACTTGGTGAATTTCTATGGATGGACTCCCCTGATTTCAATAGGTCAGATACTGAAATCATCGTAGTCTTGATTCGATTTTAAATTCTTCAACAGAGTTCTGATTTTCTGAAGATTAACTTCATGACGTTTGAATCATATCAGAATTCCTGAAAAGAAAAACAATCTAATAGAAATAACAGTTGTTAGCATGTAAACAGCGTTGTTTTTTCAGAGATTGACTATGAGAATCAAAATATAACATTCATTACTTCTCCCCCTTTTTGTCATGATAAAAAATAATTGTTGTCCAAGGGTGAAAAACAAAGATCTAGAATCTTTAAAAACAAAAGAAACACATACGAGCTTAGGTGCTTCCAAAGGACATCTTGTCCAAAATCTTCTGAAGCATGCTCTGGACATTTGCATTGACAGTCTTTTGTTCTTCAAAAATTTCTCTGAATTTCTGTTGTTCTCCTCTGATTTCTTTAATTGCGTTCTCTAAACGCTTCACAGCAGGGTCAGATGCGGAAACAACTACAACATCTTGCTTGGCCTTTTCCGTGGCTTCAGCTTCTTGCGCCAATCTGGCTTCTTCAGCATCCTTTTCTGCTAGAAGTCTTGCTTCTTCAATAGCTTTTTCTTCAGCTTCTTTTTGTTTTGCCGCCAAAAACTTGAGTTCCCTAATCCGCTCTTCAGCTTCTGCTTTCTCCTTTTCCAGCTGAACTCCAGCAGTTATAGTGGCGTATGAGAAGCTTGCAATTCTTGCAAGTTCAAAATCCAACCATTTCTGGAAGTTTTGATAAGAATTTTCAAGCTCTAGAGGCTTGACACTTGTGTTCATTTCTGCTCTTAACTTTGTAACCTTCTTTAACGCCTTGTTACGAAATTGAATAATGCATTCTTCAAGGGTTGTTGGAAGGGGTACATCATAGATGACTAAAGCAAGGTCAGGTTCAGTCATTTGTTGATCAGTTGGAGAAGATACCTCTAGGGTAACTGAAACCATGAGAGGTTCAGAATTTGAAGATAAAAGATCAGAGTGTTGGATTGAGGATTCAACAATGATTTTCTGATGAAAAGCGTAGGACATCGGTGAGACATATATATCTGGTTGGATGATTGAGGTGGTTGTTGATGAAGTGTATGTAGGAATTGCTTCGGATTGGATAGGTGTACTGATTGATGGAAAGGAAATTTGTGGATTTACAGGAATAGAGATTGGTGATGGTGGAATTACAGGAATAGAGATTAGTGATGGTGGAATTGAAAAAGATGGTGGCTTGAAGCTGACTTGTGGATTTGAGGTGGGAATATAGGTAGCTTGAGATGATGATGGTGCAGTAGCAGTTTTAGTAACCTTCAATGAAACGGAAGTATTGATAACAGACTTACTGGTATTCCCAAGAAGAAGAAACTATAGAGTGGAAGTCTTAGAAGATTCAGCTTTGTTATCCTTCTTCCTTTTCTTAGGCTCTGAATCTTCTTCAGTTTTCCTCCTCTTGCTCCTGGTAATATATTTAGGTTTTGGAGCGACGTCTTCACTTCTGAATTTGGTCATGTCATGTCCTTCTTCTCTCATTATGGCAACGAATCCAGCAATTATATTTATATGATCTCCTTTGTGATAGATGGGATAGTCTGTTACTGGAGGTCTGATTTTTATCATAGTGTCGTGAGAGATAGACAAGGGTTTCACTTCAACGTTCATGACCATTTTCATATGCTTAAGGTTAACAGCATTGAAAGCCTCTCCTATGCTTGCAATCAGGTATTCTGTATATTTGGCTTCTTTGACTAGATACTCCACTAAGCCACTTTCAACAAAGATATCAGAGAGAAGTCTTCCAAAGGGAATGTAGTTTACAATCTTCCTTTCCGGCGAGGCTGTTGTTCTTGTCTTGCGTACCATATCCCTTAGATAGTAGAACATAATTGATGGTAGACACATTTTCTCATTCTTGTGCAAATAGTACAACATGTACTTTTGATTTGCATTGAAGAAGTCAGCAGCACTCTTTGAAGGTCTTAGATTGATACACCCAAGAATAATCTTATGCCAGATTCTCAGATTATCACGAAAATCCTTGCTTTTATACTTTGTTGTCCCAGATTGATAATTTTTGAAAATTGCTTTGTTGATGACAGAGTCAGATTTCTCGGTCTTTCCATAAACCCTTTTTCCTTCCAAGAACTTCATTCCTAGCAGATCTGAAATGGACTTCTCAGTGATAATAATCTTTTGATCCATAACAAAAGAGACAACATGAAGATCGTCCGTTTCAGCTTACCTCTATAATTCTTTTACTAGGGCTTCATAGGTAGGACCTCTAAGTCTGTCAAAGTAACTTTTCCATCCTTGAGTGTTTAGTTGATCAAGTAGGTTAAACCTATTGTCACGAAGATTGTCAAAATCGACATCTAGTTCTTTTAGAACAATTAGATCATATGCATGCACAACACAAGTAACTGAGGAATTTCTTTGCGTTACATGGTTTACATCGATCGTCAGAAGAGATGATGAAGTCGAAGCGATCATTGCGGTGGTCGCAGAGGTTGTAGAAGGTGCGACAGATGAAGATGGTAACTCTTGAGAGGGATTCAGCGATGCTTCAAATTCTTTGGAGAAGCGAACCGTTTCTTGTTGAATGGTGTTCATCATGATGGTGGTTGAGATCGGAGAGGATGAAGAAGGTGATTGGGTGTTTGAAGGAGAGAGAGAGAGGGAGAGAGAGAGAGAGAGAGATATGATTTAGGGTTTTAGGGTTTCTAATCGAGTGAGAGTGGGAATAAGACATTTTGAGTGGGAATTTAAAATGTTTTTGAAAACCTAAAGGGATAGACACCGTACAGGGGATTAATAAATGAATGTAATGATGTTTTAAGTCAATTTCAAGAAAATTACTGTTCATTTGATTTGGATTAATGTAATGATTTAGATATAATGCAAAAATCATTTTCTAATTAAATGACACGTTATAATGACTTTAGAATCTGAACAATCCAAAAGTATTCATCAGAACTAAGACACTTCTTACCAAAGTGGTTCTGACGATTTAAATAGTTACTTCCTCTGACTAAACACGTTTGATTCTGACGCACTCTTATTCTGGACAATAGTCCATTTTCATATGTTTTAAAATAATTTGAAATCTATCTTCAGCCAAGGGTTTTGTAAAGATATCAGCCCATTGATGGTCTGTATCAATACATTTTAAGCATAAAATTCCCTTCTGAACATAGTATCTGATAAAATGGTGTTTTATTTCTATGTGTTTAGCCCTAGAATGTAAGATTGGGTTTTTACTTAAACAAATAGCAGCGGTATTATCACAGAAGATAGGAATGTTACTCTCGTGTATCTGATAATCTTCTAGCTGATTTTTCATCCACAACATATGCGTACTGCATAAGGAAGTGGATATGTATTCTACTTCTGCTGTTGAGAGAGCAATTGTTGATTGTCTCTTACTTGGCCATGAGATTAGGTTGTTCCCTAGGAACTGACAGTTGCCAGACGTTCTCTTTTTTTCCAATCTGTCTCCAGCATAGTCTGCATTGCAGTAACCAGAAAGAGTACTCTGATGTTTTCTCACACATCAAGCCAAGGTTAGTTGTTCCTTTCAGATACCTTAGAATTCGTATAACAACAGTTAAATGAGGTTTTCTGGGATCTGATTAGAATCTAGCACAAAGATGTACGCTGAATAATATATCAGGTTTAGAAGCAGTTAGATACAAAAGAGAACCAATCATACCACGATACATCTTCTGACAAACCTTACCACTTGCTTCTTCCTTCCCCATTATGCATGTTGGATGCATTGGAGTCTTAGCTATTTTACAATCCATCATGTTGAATTTCTTCAGAAGTTCTCTGGTGTACTTACTTTGATGAATGTAAGTAGCTTCTGGTTTCTGATCAATTTGAATTCCCAGGAAGAACTTCAACTCACCATCAGACTCATTTCGAATTTTTCTTGTATTAGCTTTGAGAACTCCTCGCATAGAGAGGGATTAACAGAACCAAAAATAATATCATCAACATAAATTTGAACTATAAGAATATCATTCTTGTATGATTTACAGAAGAGAGTGGTGTCAACCTTTCCTCTGGTGAAATTATTTTCTAAAAGAAATTTGCTCAGTCTATCGTACCAAGCTCTGGGAGCTTGCTTCAGACCATAGAGAGACTTTTTGAGTTTAAAAACAAAATCTAATTTTTCTGAGTTTTCAAAACCATGAGGTCGTTTGACATAAACTTCTTTTGATATGTAACCATTTAAGAATGCACTCTTAACATCCATCTGATATAAAATGATGTTATGATTTACTGAAAAGGAAATTAATAATCGTATTGCTTCAAGTCTGGCGACTTGAGCAAAGGTTTCGTTGTAATCAATCCCTTCTTGTTGACTGTAACCTTGAGCAACAAGTTGTGCCTTATTCCTGACAACTTCTCCCTTTTCATTTAGCTTGTTTATGAATACCCACTTGGTTCCAATTACATGAACTTCTTTAGGTTTTGAAACTAGATCCCATACATCATTCTTTGAGAATTGATTAAGTTCTTCTTCCATTGCCAGAACCCAGTCCTCATCCATAAGAGCTTCATCAACTGTCGTTGGTTCAATTAACGACACCAATCCTAAAAGCATTTCTTCTGATGGTTTGAAAGCTGATCTGGCTCTGATCGGAGCATCCTTGCTACCCAGAATTAGTTCTTCAGGGTGTAAAGTTGAGATTCTCCTTTTCTTTTGTTGTGAAGTATTAGATGATACATCAATGATATTGTGAGTAGGGACTTCTGGACTTTTAACTTCTTCTACTTTTTCTTTAGGTTCTGAAAATCTGATTTCTAAATCTGCAAACTTTTCAACTAGCTTTGACTTTTCAGAGTCAAGCTTATCATCGAATCTGACATGAATTGATTCTTCCATAATCCCTGATTCTATGTTATAAACTCTGTAGCCTCTTGAGTGTTCAGAGTATCCTAACAGCAGACACTTATGTGCTTTGGAATCAAACTTGCCAATATTTTCTTTAGTGTTTAACATAAACCAAATACATCCAAAAGGGTGAAAATAAGAAATGTTGGGAATTTTATTCTTCCATAATTCATAGGGAGTTTTATTTAAGATAGGTCTTATAGAGATTCTATTTTGAATATAACACGCTGTGTTAACTGCCTCTGCCCAAAAGTGCTTAGCCATGTCAGTTTCTTGGATCATGGTGCGAGCCATTTCTTGTAAGGTTCTGTTCTTTCTTTCTCCAACTCCATTTTGTTGTGGAGTTCTAGGACAAGAAAAATCATGAGATATCCCATGTGAATCAAAAAGTTTTTCAAAATATTTGTTTTCAAATTCTCCACCATGATCACTTCTGACCTTGACGATTTTGCAATTCTTTTCGTTTTGCACTTGGGTGCAGAAGGAAGCAAACACAGAATGTGACTCATCCTTGTGTCTTAAGAATTTTACCCATGTCCAACGACTGTAATTGTCAATGATGACTAGTCCGTATTTCTTACCATTGATAGAAGCAATTTTCACTGGTCCAAATAGATCAATGTGAAGAAGTTCCAATGGTCTAGAGGTAGAAACAATATTCTTTGCTTTAAAAGAGGTTTTTGAAAACTTGCCTTTCTGACATGCTTCACAAAGAGCATCTGAAGAGTACTTCAGATTTGGCAAACCTCTGATAAGTCCAAGCTTGTTCAGCTGTGAGATTCTTCTCAAGCTAACATAACCCAGACGTCTGTGCCAGACCCATTGCTCTTCATTGACAGACATAAGACACTTTACATTTTGATGTTTCAAATCTGATAATTTAATTTTGTAAGTATCGTTCTTCCTCTTACCATTGAACAGAACAGATCCATCCTTCTGACTAACAGCCTTACAAGACGTTTGATTAAAAATAACATCATAACCATTGTCACTAAGTTGGCTAATTGACAATAAATTATGCATTAGACCTTCAACTAAAAGAACATTATTTATAGAAGGAAGTTTACCATTACCAACAATTCCGGATCCAATAATTCTTCCCTTCTGATTTCCTCCGAAACCGACGACACCTCCAGGTTTAAGTTTCAGATCTTGGAACATATGCCTTTCTCCCGTCTGTCATACCCCAAATTTTGACCACCTAGATTCCCATCATTGTGCAAATCATCATCACAATATGGATGAACCATCATACCTCAACAGTCTCCCCAAAGATGGGTGAGTATCCACTACAATCAAATTTAGGGTTTCAAGCCCTCTCAGAGCTCTTAGACAAAAGATCAATCAAGGAATGGCATGATCTTCAACTTGTCTAAGCCTCTCAAACATCCACAATTGATCAAGAGGACTCCCACATCAATAATTAAGCACAAGGTTGTAGCATTCCAAGTGGATCAAGCCTCAAGATCGCCAGTGTCACCAAATTAGGGTTTTGGTCGACCAGGGCCTCCAGATGGAAATTTTCCTCTGGGCATAAGCCAATGCTTCAAAGCATAACCTAAGATGCTCCAAGGGACATCATGAACCCAATCATCAAGTCAATTTAGCCTCAGGGGATGCATTCATAAAAAATCAGGAATTAGGGTTTCTTGACCTAATTCACCCCTAAGTTGACTTCTGGGATAAAACATGAGCCAAGACCTCAAGAGAGGATTTGAGGGTCTCTAACAAACTACATTGATCCATTTGAAATAATGGATTAATCCAAGAAGCTTGGTTCCCAAGTTTCAATTTCATCTGAACCACAGTTAGGGTTTCGGAGAAAAGTCAACTGTGCCTTTGACTTTTGACCAAGGCATGCTCCCGAACCTTGGGACATGATTCAATACACCCTATAACACCTATGGAACATGTCCATCAAGTTTGATTTAGGTCAAGGACTTGATTTCATAGAGGATCGCACAGTTTGGAATTCATCTGACAAAAAGTCAACTGTCCACAAAAGTCAACTTTGACTTTTTGAGATTTTTCACAAATATGGTTCTTTGACCCTAAAATGATGTTAATGTGTGATTGGAATCATCATTCATCAAGAAAAATCAAGAAAAGTGGGATAACTTGTAAAAGGGGTAACCATGAAAAACTTAGAAATTTTTCTAAGTTATGGAACAAAGTGGCTAGGGTACCAACTTTGGAGGATCGTATCTCCTAAACCACAAGGCCATTTTTCCCAATCCAAAGCTGGATTTGTAGCTCTCATGGCCCTCTACAAAAGCTTCAACTACCACTCATTCCAATTCCTCATGGATTTTAAGTTATGGAATGATCAAAATCACAAAAAGTGAAAATGTTACTTTTTTCCAACACAGTGAAATTTTCACTATGTCCGAATTTGCCTTCACTTTTTTCCAAATGTAGGGGCATTTTTCACTTGGATCCAAAAGGTATCAAAACCAACTATGATCAAACAGTTGTTGTATTATATGATGGCTTTCCAAAATGGCCAAGAACTCCATCAAATTCCACTTGAGCCATGAGATATGACAATGCCAATATGCCTTGCTGCAAACTGTCATGGCAAGGCGGATTTGGGAGTTTTGCTCGATTTGCTCAAATTTTGCAAAGGGCAAGCAACTCTATCCATCTGAACACCTCAAGGGGGACCAAGGAGGAACCAACTCTGATCCCAAGCCTCCCAAGTCTTTGGAACCAAAAATAGCATGCCAAACCTAGAAATCCCTAAAAGAGGGACAAGACTCCAATTTTGGATTGGAGCATTTAATGGATGCACCAAGGTGGCATGGACTGACACATTTGCAACTGAATTCAGTCAAGACTTATCCAAGACCAAGGGGACCAGCAGCCTGTGCCCTAACCTCTAGTCAATAGCTAGAGGAGACTTGGATTCTCATTGCTCAACATTGGCCAAACCTATGCTGCAGTTGCCATTCACTATTGCAGCCAAAAAAAACTTGCTCTACTATAAATAGAGCTCGTTTGTGCTCAGTTTAAGTACACCAAAGCACAACAACACTTGCTTTCCTCAAAATCTCTTTCTCTTGGCAAAAATGCCTTCTTTAGCAAGGTAACTCTGAGTTTTTGAGTTAGAGAGCAATTCCACCACAGCTCATGATCCAAACACATCCAATATGTCATATCTAAGTTGTCCAAACCCTCACAAGTGACCTGTAACACCAATTTCACAAAGTCACCTCTCAAAACCTCAAAATAGGCCTTTTTGTGCATTTTTCAAGCCATGTCTTGAATCAGTCACTTTCCAAACCAGATAATACCTCAAATACACTCCAAATATCATCCTTGAACTGTCCCAAATGGATCCACACATCTGGAACACCATTTGAGAGAGTTGCTATTTTGGCCACTTTTGCCCCTTTTGCAAGAAAGGGCCAGTTTCCACTTCTGAGGTTTCCAGCTGATTCCAACCATCCTAAAAGCTTCCAAGGGATCATTTGAGGTTGTTCAAAGCATCAAAACATTTCTGGAACAAGGCACTTGGCAGATTGCTCAAAAGCTCCAAAAAGAGGTAAGCATCACAACTTGGATTCTTTGAATCATGCTTTCTTTTGATGTCCACTGACCATGCATCTCTTAAACATGTTATATGTGTTATGTTTGAACCAATTTACCATGTAATTCACACCTGTATCAAGAGATGGCACAGAAAATGCAAATCATGGCCTATTTCAAAACCACTATCAGGTTTTTCAATAGGAGCATGATCTGAAAAAAAACACCACCACCATTGGATTCCTTGTGAAATTCTAGGCAGGATAGACCTAAATTTTGTCTCAATCCATGGAGAAATGAGAAAGTTATGGCCTTTACGTTTCTGACCAAAATCTTGCCCTGCCTTGCCTTGGGCAAGGCCAAAAACAAGGCAAGCCTTGTATATTTATGGTTGTGTTTCAATCAACGAATGCATCACCACCCCAGTGGTAAGGCGCGCGTCCTATACACAAGAGGTCTAGGGTTCGAATCCCCCTCGCCCCAGATCCCCTTTTTGTTATTTTTCACTTTTTATTTGTTTTTCTTATTATTTTTAATGATTTGAAAAATTAATAACTCTCCCAATTTTAATTATTTTTTATTGGTTCTTTTTGCAAAAAATCACAAAAATATTGAAATATTTTATTTCACAAAAAAATTAAGTTTATATTATTTGTTTAATATAATTAGTATTTTTGTGAATAAATTCATTTTTTAATTGTTTTTCAACATTTTAAAAGTGAATGTTCATCTTGAAAATAAAAACCAAATGAGTTTTAATTCATCTTGTGATTAAAACCTCATTTTTCAAACCTTAACCAAAAATCACAAGTTGTTTATTCAAGCTTATTTGGTATTTTATCACTTTTTATTGATTTTCTTTAGGAAACTTACTTTTAAAATGATAAAATTAGGGTTTTGATTGCTCCCACCTTCGACAAATCTTTTTCAAACATATTGGGCCTCTATTAGAGTGTGAGACCCATCCCCTTTGTAAATACACCACTTTTTTGGGCCTCAGCCATTGTATAAGTCCCACTGTATTTTCAAAATAACGGCGCAATCGTCGCCTTTTTAAACAAAAACCTTGGGCCTACCCTCGAGTAGTAAGACCCATTTCTTTTCTTTAAAATACTTTTGGGCCTCTAATAGAGTGTAAGACCCAAGCCTTTTTGTAAATAAACCCATGGTGGGCCTCACTTAATGTATAAGTCCCCCTGTGTATTTTCAAAAACTTCGGCTCGATGGCCGCTTTCAAGTAAAAATCATCTGGGCCTACCCTCGAGTAGTAAGACCCATTTCTTTTCTTTAAACTCACTTGGGTCTCTAATAGAGTGTAAGACCCAATCCCCTTTTAACCAAAACCATTTTGGGCCTCAGATATTGTATAAGTCCCTCTGCGTTAAAAGGAAAATCTCAGCACGATCGCCAGTTCAAAATCAACCCTGGGCCTACCCTCGAGTAGTAAGACCCATTTCTTTTCTCTTCCTACTTTGGGCCTCTAAGAGAGTGTAAGACCCATCCCTTTGTACAGGAAACCTTTTTGGGCCTTAGTCACTTGTATAAGTCCCTGTACAAATTCAAAACAACAGTGTAATCACTGATAAAACCTTGGGCCTCTCCTCGAGCTGTAAGCCCCAACTTTCTCTTCAAAGTACTTTCTCCTTTGATTTTGAATTCAAATATACTGTTGTTTTCAATCTTTCTTTGTTGAACAACTAACCCAACATCATGGAAGCTCTACAACCGAGTAAGTGTTTATCCGATTTCATTTACCGCTTTCATATATATAACTGTATTGTGGGTCTGCTTCACTGTAAGTCTTCTTTCACATACTTTACATACCGTGTAATACTAGTATAGTTATTAAGAGTTTTCCCCGGTAACTACGTCTAGCACTAGGTAAAGCCCCGTCGATCACTCTTAAAAATAGACAAAACTAGATCCCCATAGGAGCACCAGATACAGTCTTCTCTTCGGCTGTCACCCTTAGAAATTGTCAAAGAAACTCTAACTCCCCAGAGATGATCTTTTCTCCGTGAATGGCATCTCTTGAGGTTCTTCCAAATTCTCGAACTTTCCTGGCTTGATCTATTCTCAGTGAATGGCATGTCTTGAACTTCTCGGGGTTTGGGGACCCACAGGCTTCTTAAAAGCATCCCCGCCTCCTCTTGGCCATTGTACAAGGACCCGTCGGCTTCTTAGAAGTTTTCACAGCCTCCTCTTTGGCTTTGTATAATGATTCTTCCTCAAAGAAGATAGCCTCCTCTTGGGCTTCGTACAAATTGTCCCTTCGGCTTCTTAAAAGTTTTTCTGCCTCCTCTTGGGCTTTGTACAAATTGTCCCGACGGCCTCTTAAAGGTATAGGAACAGAAACTAGTCATCTTAATAGAGCAGTCTTTCAAAAGAGTCTAGACCTTCATCCCTTAACGTTACAACCTTCTCTCAGACATCATACAACATGCCTTCGCTATCTGAGAATCTATTTCTCAAACACCAGTAGACTTGAACAGTCTCAACACTCTGGGATTTCCCATTTCCTTAAAGAACAGGAAATAACTCTGATCCTCCGATCACAACCTTACTCATAATATTTCTCTTCATAAGAACTGATTTTCTCTTTTATCCCACACACTGGGCCTGTCACTCAACTGAAACAGTCACCAGCTCAGTAGCCTCCTTTTGGGCTTTGTATAAATGACTCTCCCCAGCGGAGCTAACCTTTTCAGACTCTCTTGTTGAGTCAACCTTTTAGCCTCCATCTCGGGCTTCGTACGAGATACAAATCACTCTCTTGTTGAGTATAAAAGACTCTCTTGTTGAGTCACCAACCTTTTAGCCTCCATCTCGGGCTTCGTACGAGATACAAATCACTCTCTTGTTGAGTATAAAAGACTCTCTTGTTGAGTCATCAATCTTTTAGCCTCCGTCTTGGGCTTCGTACAAGACACAAAACACTCTCTTGTTGAGTATAAAAGACTCTCTTGTTGAGTCATCAATCTTTTAGCCTCCGTCTTGGGCTTCGTACAAGACACAAAAGCACTCTCTTGTTGTGTATAAAAAGACTCTCTTGTTGAGTCAACCTTTTTTAGCCTCTGTCTTGGGCTTTATACAGGATAGATAAAAGCACTCTCTTGTCGAGTCAGACACTCGTTAGTACTCCCTTGCTGAGTCAACCCTTTCCAGCCTCTATCTCGGGCTTCGTACGAGACAAATAATAAACACCCTCTTGTTGGGTCAATATCCTCCTCTTAGACTTTGTATAAAGAAAACCCCGATTGAATCAATCAACCTTTTAGCATCAAAGTTGTGCCTTGCTCACAACATACAAACATCAACAACTCCTCTTTAGAGATGACAAATTCCCTCTCAATCAGGACCCTTTAGTTTCACATCTTGGGCTTTGAACAAGATACAAATAGACCCTTCAGCTTCACATCTTGGGCTTCGAACAAGATACAAACCACCTTTAGCTCCACGTCTTGGGCTTTGAACAAGACACTAAAATAACCTTTTTCCTCCCATAGAATAGGAGGAACTACGATCGCTCTAATTTCCCTGTTTCGGGAATACGTAGGCATAAGATTGAAAAATCTTAGCGAGCATACTAATCAAAAACCCAAAATCCCATATATCAACCCCCAAAAGCACTGAATCCTAACACCTGGCCAAAAACCCCACAAATGGTCCAAACATTCTATTTTTAACAAAATAACCGAGGAGAGGCCCACACCTTAATAGCATCTGTAAACCAACAGTTTTGACTGTTTAACCTCAGTTTGCAAGCAGGTTTAATTGGAGACATCTATTTCCCTTCCTTCATCAGCTTCAATAGGATAAAAAATGAATCGAACTGTAGTACCCCAGAGCGACAGTGCTTAAGAACCACGTCCAAAATTGCTCGCTACAGAAAAATGGCGCCCATCGTGGGGCCAGCCAAAGTAAGATCTAGTCACGGTCGTCCCCATTTTCCACAGAAAAATGGCGCCCGCCGTGGGGCCAGCCCAAGTAAGATCTAGTCACGGTCGTCCCCATTTTCCACAGAAATGGCGACCACAGTAGGAGCTTTCTTCTCTTTCTTACGATCTTCGGTAGAAACGTTAAGTTCAGAAACGCCATAGAAGAGGGTGACTTCACTAGGGACGATTATTCTTTCTTCTATGAAATTCAAAGTTCACAGAAATGGCAACTCTACTGGGGAGCCATTGTCTGTTAGGATCATAAGACTAGAAGTCTAGGATGATAAGATAAATATATATACTTCTTTTCCTAATTGATATCTGTGTTTATTTTTCTGCTAATGGGAATGCGTGTGATGCCGCATGTGGAAAGATTGAGTATACACCTAAGATAGGTGATGGAAATGCGGGTAATCTTACCGGGAGTGAATTCCAGTTAAGAGTCCCCGATCAACCATCGAACTCAGTGGAGACTCCCTTTGCAGATACATTGCCTATACGACTCCGGTTGTTGAAAGTAGTGTGGTCGACTGGGTTATCTAAGAAGATGAGGTTTTTAGTAGACTTAAGCCATTTTGTAGTGCGGAAGCTATCGGAAATAGTTGTCACGCGATACTACCCTCATCTGAGATCACTCTAAGATGCATCAGCCCGCAGGCGATCCGCTTGCTGTTGTTATCCCAAGAGGGGTCAATGATTTTGCGGACAGGTACAAAAAATCACCAGTATAAACCTTTGGGGGGGGGGGGTAGATCCTTGACTTCATGACACCGACCCTTTCACCCCATGTTTTTTCTATGTTTTTGTGTGCTGCATTCATACATTCATTAAAAAACATTAAAAACAAAGAAAAATATTCTCTTCTAGTCTCTCTTTTTCAAATTAAACTAAGACAATGATTGCGAATGTCAGATAAAAGGATTGCGCTAATGGATTTTGGTAGAAGGAAAACTCATAAGTACACCTTCAAGGTTCCAAAAATAGAGGATTTGAGAGGTTTGGCTAGGATGATAACCAACCACAAGGCTTTCAGAGCCAAGTACGGAGGTCTGCTATCTCTGTTAAGGGTCCATGTTATTGAAGGAATCTTGTCCGCACAAATCCAGTTCTACGATCCGGTCTATCACTGTTTCACATTCCCGGATTATCAGCTAGCACCAACGCTGGAGGAGTACTCTCACCTGACTGATCTACACATTACTGATCAAGCTCCATTTTCTGGACTGGAAGAAATTCTAAAGGATCAAACCATTGCAAGAGCAATTTATTTAGACGAGTCAGAAGTCAGGACTCACATGACCACTAAGGGTGGCATCCAGGGTTTTCCAGCCCAGTTCTTGACAAAGAAAGCTCTATACTTTGCCAGTATAGGGAATGTGGCCGCTTTCGAGAGCATCTTTGTTTTGCTCACCTACGGGTTATTTTTGTTTCCCAACATCGATAACTTTGTAGATATCAACGCCATTAAGATTTTCCTGATTGGAAACCCTGTACCGACTTTGCTCGCGGATGCTTATCATTCGGTACACTTAAGGAGTTTGTACAGCGGAGGAATGATCACATGTTGTGTACCCCTGCTATACAAATGGTTCACTTCCCATTTGCCAAAGTCTGCTACATTTTGGGATCAAAAGACTACTTTACGTTGGTCGTAGAGAATCATGTCTCTTACCAACTCTGACATCGATTGGTACAATAGAATCTATGACGGGATCAGGATCATTGACCGTTATGGAAATTTCCCAAATGTACCCCTTATAGGAACTAAGGGAGGAATCAATTATCATCCAATTTTAGTGCGTCGTCAATTTAGATACCCGATGAGGCATATCCCGCGTAATGCTCATCTGGAAGGTCTTTTCTTCAAGGAAGGAGAAAATGATAGGGCACTGAAGACAGAAATAGTGAATTCCTGGAAACACATTCACAGGAAAGGAAGAGAGTCTCTAGGAAAACTAGATTGTGTCTCGGTGGAGCCTTATCTCCACTGGGTACAGACTAGAGCTCTCAAGCTGAGGATGCCTTACCCTCGTCAGGAGGTTCTTCCATTAAGGGACTCTGCCATTTATTTTATGTCTGAGACGGAAAAACTTCAGGTTACTCTCAGCAAAGTTCAGCAGGAGAAGAGGTCTTGGAGGAACAAGTACCGTATTCTCAATGTGGAGTGCAAGAAAATACAGCAACTGGTAAAAGAAAAAGATGCTCTGATTGAAATTTTAGAGCAACATGCTGTAGAGAATTAGGATGACCAAAGGAATTTGCTCGCTCCTTTCACTTGGCAAAGGAATGACAACCCGACAACGGCCGAGGAGCCCCGGTCAAAGAAAAGGAAAATGCTGGAACCAGCACCTGAGCTCGCTTCAGAAAGGACTCGGGATCCGTTAGCTTAGATTTCCTTTTACAGCACTTTGTAAATTACTATATTTCCATTTCCGCATTCCTTTGAATTCAATAAAATGGGGTTTCCCCACTGTTTGATATTTGCAATCCAATTGTCGAAGTTTATTTTGATTAAACAAAAAATGTATAATTAATATAATCATTGCATTCATCATTCTCACATAACGCATTCTTCTTACCTACGAATCTCACGTTTGCGTCTCGATTCTAGAGTCAAACTGTCTCATTCGTACAATACTCGGGCCAATCGTCAGAAAAAGATGGATGATCTCGAGGAAGAGAACAGAGAGTTGAGAGAAGAGATCGACACTCTGAAAGAGGATATGAGAAAGCTTCACAGTAACATGCAGGCTCTAGCAGAAGCTCAGATGCAACAACAAAGAACTGTGATCTCAGAGATCGCATCGATGCCCATAGTGGAGAGGTATGATCCTAGGTACAGAATCCTGAAAGATCGTCCTTGGGGCATGCCACCTAACTATATCCCGGAAGGATATATTCCGCCGATCACCAGAGATCCAGAAACTTCAGCAGGAGCCGCTAGGCCTGAAGGTTACAAACTTTGGGAAAACGAAGATGCCAGGGGCATACCAACAACTCCTGAAGGTTACAAACTTCGGGAGGCACCAAGATTCACTGCCGTAGTAATGGTACCACCGCCTGTGGCGCACACTGTCCCGGAAGGACAAATTTCACTAATACCTTCTGGTGGAAACGAAAGTATGTTCGACAGAATGAATGAGTTCCAGGAACAATTCCTTGAGATGCAGAAAGAACTGCAAGCCCTTCGCGGTCAAGATTTATTTGGAAAGGACGCCGCGGACCTTTGTTTGGTCCCCGATGTGAAAGTCCCGCACAAATTCCAGGTGCCCGAGTTTGAAAAGTACAAGGGCAACTCTTGCCCTCAAAGCCATTTGGTGATGTACGCTCGGCGGATGTCAGCTCAGACAAAAAACCAAGAGCTGCTGATCCACTACTTCCAAGATAGTTTAACTGATGCCGCACTCAAATGGTACATGGGTTTAAACCGCACTGAGATTAGCACTTTCAGAGATCTTGGTGCTGATTTCGTTCAGCAATACAAGTATAACCTGGACATTGCACCAGACAGAGATCAACTCAGATCGATGTCACAAAAGGACAAGGAGACTTTTAAAGAGTACGCTCAGAGATGGCGTGAAATCGCCGCCCAGATTTGTCCGCCTCTTGAGGAAAAAGAGATGACAAAAATCTTCTTAAAGACCTTGAGTTCGTTTTACTATGATAGACTGGTCGTCAGTGCACCCAGTGACTTTACCGAGATGGTGGGCATGGGAGTTCGTCTTGAGGAAGCAATCCGAGAAGGACGTTTAGTTAAAGACGCTGGATCGTCAAGCGGTACTAAAAAATACAGTAGTGCTCTCCCTAAGAAAAAAGAGCAGGATATTAGGAATATCTCTCTCGGAAAGCAAAGGCGACGGTATCAACCAGTAGCAGCTGTAACTCCTGCTATTAACTCTGCGCCTGTTCCTACCTATCAACCTCAGGTTACGCAGAGCCAACCTAATCAACAGCAATATCAGTAAAGGACACAACAACCTCTTCAGCAGGCTCGTCCCCCGTACAACAACAACCGTACTACACGACCTCCAGGGTTCGATCCTATACCAGTGTTATACGTCGAACTATTCTCATTATTACTATTCAAGGGACATGTCCAAACCAAGGCTCCTCTTACGATACCGGAAAATCCGCCTTTTTGGTTCAAGGCAGATCAGACTTGTCCTTATCATCAAGGAGGACCAGGGCATAACATAGAAAACTGTCTCAGTTTCAAATCCGATGTGCAAAAGCTTGTTAGGAGCGGGGTTTTATCTTTCAAGTATACAAATCCTAATGTTCTCACGAACCTGCTGCCTCAACACGAGAAAGTTGCAGTAAATTTGATGGAGCGAGAGTCTAACAACAGCTATCAAATTCACGATGTACTCTTATTGAGGGGCAATTTGGTCAAGATGCATTGTAGACAGAGTGGATACGGCCATGTGCCACCTCATAACTATCACCAGTGTGATATCTGCTCTAAAGACAGTCAAGGATGTTCTGTGGTGTAATCCGCTCTACAGGAACAGTTGGATCTCGGATGGATCCAACAACACCGAATTCGTGGGGTTAACATGGTTTATACGAATTCCAACATCGTTCATAATCACAATATTCTAGCAATGAATGTCAATTTGGTTGCGATGCACTCACGGCAAAACCAGTATCATAATTTGTCGCGGCACGATTACCATTCCTGTCCGATCTGCTCAACAAACAACCAGGGATGCTCTTTTGTACAAGGGGCCCTACAGCGTTAGAAGGATCATGGGTGGATCCAGGACTACCATGATAGAAATCCTTATCAAGTTAACATGGTTCAAATCTTCGATATTCGTTTAATGAATACCAGCTTGGTGGAGTTACACGCCAGGCAAGTCCAGCTCGGTTTTCTCACTTCACATGATTATCTAATCTGTAAAGTATGTTGTGAGAGTAGCCAAGGGTGCGCTCTCGTTCAAAGAACTTTGCAACACTTGTTGAACCACTGGCGGCTTCCAATCTATATGGATGAATACACGCAACAAATCAGTATGGTTGACGGGAACCCTACTCGGCATCAAAGTCAGGATGTCCGATCTTCGGAAACAGATCTAGTAAGGTTACACTGCATTCAAAGCGGACGTGGCCAGGTGCCACCACACAACTACGAGCGCTGTAGAGTCTGCTTAGAGAATAATCAAGGATGCTACCTCGTGCGAGCAGCTCTTTAGAGTCAGTTGAACCGCAAAGAGATTCAACAATACTCAGTTTCTGGGTCCATCAACTGGACGCCAGACTATTTCGCTGATCAAATCAAGGACGTTATTGTAATTTATAATCATGAGAGGACCAAGGATGTTTGTACCATCATTCCTCTACTCGACGAATCAAAGGTTCCCAGCCGGGAACTGATTGAAGTTACTTACGACAGTCAGAAAAATCAGAAGGCTCCTGTAGTTATCTATCTACCATGACCGTTGCCGTATGAATCAACTAAGGTTATCCCTTACAAATACGGTGTAACAACAGTTGAGAATGGAAAGTAAATTCCATTACCCTCCGTCGTGAATATTGCAGACATCAGTCGAGTAACACGGAGCGGTCGAATCTTCAACCGAGGGGTTGGAGAACCCAGCAGAGAAAAGGAACCTCAAACAGAGGCTCCCGATCCACCGCTTTCAAAAAACAACGATGAGATGCTGAAACTCATCCAAAGGAGTGAATACAACATTGTCGATCAGCTGTTACAAACTCCTTCAAAGATCTTAGTGTTATCACTTTTACTCAGTTCCGAAGCCCACAGAGAGGCTCTACAGAAAGTCTTAGAGCAGGCCTTCGTGGAACAGGATGTGTCAATACGACAGTTCGACAGTATTATCTCTAACATCACTTCCTGTAATAACTTGGGGTTTAGTGATGAGGAATTGGCAGAAGAAGGCAAAAGCCACAACATGGCGCTTAATATCACTGTTAACTGCTAGGACGATGCCTTGGCCAGCGTACTGGTAGACACCGGATCGGCTCTCAACGTTATGCCGAAGTCCACTCTGATGCAACTATCATTCAAAGGACCTCCGATGAGAGGCAGTGAGGTCATTGTCAAAGCATTTGACGGATCTCGGAAAGCAGTTATCGGCGAAGTTGACCTTCCCATAACTATCGGTCCTCACACGTTCCTAGTCACTTTCCAGGTCATGGACATCCAGGCAACGTACAGTTGCTTATTAGGAAGACCTTGGATACACCAGGCTGGTGCAGTCACTTCGACACTTCACCAGAAGCTGAAGTTTGTCAGGAACGACCAACTCGTCACGATCTGCGGAGAACAGGCCCTGATCGTGAGTAACTTGTCATTATCCACCTGTGTGGAACCGGAGGAGATAATCGGAACCCAGTTCCAGACGCTTTCGGTGAGCAGTGATAAGCAGGCAGAAAGAGGAACCTCGATTTCCTCGTACAAAGATGCCCTCGGGGTGATCGAAAGTAACAATACGAACGGGTGGGGACGGCTTGTCATTCCTACCGATAATAAAACAAAGAAGGGTCTTGGTTTTTCTGCAACCTGTACCCAGACTGCTGCTAACGATGAAAGTCTTTATCCCATTCAGGATTTCTTCCATAGTGGAGGTTTCCTTCACCCAGTATCTCAAGAAGTCTATACCATCAACGAGGGAGATTCCTCCGACACAGATGAAGAATGGAAATCCTATCTTAACAAGGACGGTTATATGTCTCAGGAAGAGGTGCCGCCATTTTGCTATCCCGCACAGCGTCCGAGATTTATACCGAGGTCAGACTCGAAATGATATACAGAGATTGTGATCCGGAAGGATGCCGTGCTCCACCAAATTCATTGGAGGAGGACACTCTGATGAAATATAACTTTGACCACGCCTACTATGGCCTGATGGATGGTTTGCCTATCTGGCTTTCGTACCCAGGAGACTTGGGGCAAGAAAGTCAGCCGAACAACGAAAATCAGCTGAGCATCATTGAAAAGAATACATGCGTCCCCACCATGTCATGGGATCAACACTCAGGTCATTTAGAAAATATCCAGCACGACGATGAATTCGCAAAGTTTGCAGGACTAGAATTCATTAACTATACTTTTCCTGAGGTCAACGTCATCGAGAGAGATGACTCCTCCAGTTCCAAAGAAGTATGGGACACCTTGGGACAACCGAGTGGAAAATACGACTTTATGGTCAGGTACACCGCTCCTGAAAGCTCTTGCATCAGGCTCGAAGACATTCAGCCAACTGGGTGGGGAGATCTACCTGAGAGCACAAATATTATGCAAAATACAACTGAGGAATCCTCCTACGACAATTCTGCTTGGGAGACAAATTCCAATGATCCAGCTCTGCCAGAAATCAGCGTCATTTCTGAAGACCAGCCAAGAAAGAAGGTACCAGACTTTGTGATTCACCGAGGAGTTCGCCGTCAATGGGTTGCTGTCAACGTTCCGAAGATTGTCCATAAGTCAAAGTAATTGCCGTCTTTAACCTTTCACCCTGCCCAGGTGAAACAAATGTTTTGATAGGGCTCACTTTTCTGTAAATATCCTTCTTCGCTTCGCCCAAAGCGACAGATTTTTGTTTTATAGGGCTGTAGTTTCAAGAATCGACAAGATCATAAATAAAATAAATGTCGTTCTGTAATTTCCGCATTAATTGTTGTTTTCTCTTTTCGTTTTTCAGAAAATGATAATCCTAAAAAACAATTCAAATAATCAAAACAAGCAGTAAAAAAAAATAATGCACTGCACACACTCTTACATTCTCTCTATCTCATCTAAAACACAAATCATCACGTCATGCAGATTGCTTGTTTTAAACCCCATTGAAACATACGATCCAATGCCTTCTCCCAACTTTGAATTCCCGGTATTTGAGGCTGAAGAAGAAGATGATGACGAAATTCCAGAAGAGATATCCCGATTACTCAGACAAGATGAAAGGTCCATTAAACCTCACAAAGGGTCGTTGGAGACGGTCAACTTGGGTTCAGAGGAAGAGAGAAAGGAAGTCAAGATTGGGTCACTACTCAGTCCGACTGTCAAAGAAAGCTTGACAAAGCTTCTCAAAGGGTTTCTCGATGTATTCGCTTGGTCCTATCAGGACATGCCAGGGTTGGATACCAGCATCGTGGAACATCACCTACCGTTGAGGTCAGAATGTCCACCAGTAAAACAGAGGTTGAGACGGACTCATCCGGACATGGCCATCAAAATCAAAGAGGAAGTACAGAAACAGATTGATGCAGGTTTCCTCGCCACATCAGAATATTCTCAATGGCTAGCTAACATAGTGCCAGTCCCAAAAAAGGACGGAAAGGTCAGAATGTGTGTAGATTACAGAGATCTGAACAAAGCCAGTCCAAAGGACGACTTTCCTTTACCACACATTGACATGCTGGTAGACAGTACAACAAGGTTCAAAGTTTTCTCCTTCATGGATGGATTCTCGAGCTATAATCAGATCAAAATGGCGCCGGAAAACATGGAGAAAACCTCCTTCATCACCCCATGGGGTACTTTTTGTTACAAGGTAATGCCGTTCGGTTTGAAGAACGTCGGGGCAACCTATCAAAGGGCCATGACTACTCTGTTCCATGACATGATACACAAGGAAATCGAAGTATATGTCGATGATATGATTGCCAAATCTAGTAAAAACTCCGATTGAATCCCAACAAATGTACCTTCGGTGTCCGTTTAGGGAAACTTTTAGGGTTCATCGTCAGCCAGAAAGGAATTGAGGTTGATCCTGACAAGGTCAAGGCCATTCAAGAGATGCCTTCTCCAAAGACTGAAAAATAAGTCAGGGGATTCCTGGGACGTCTGAATTACATTTCCAGATTTATATTCCTCATGACCGCGACATGTGCGCCAATTTTCAAATTACTCAAAAAAGATCAGGATTGCGTTTGGACAGAAGATTGCCAGACCGCCTTCAACAATATCAAGGAGTATCTGTTGAACCCACTGATTCTATCACCTCCAGTGGAAGGAAGACCACTGATCATCTACTTAACAGTCTTGGAAGACTCAATGGGTTGTGTACTTGGCCAACGAGACGAAACCAAAAGGAAAGAGTCTGCCATCTACTATTTGAGCAAGAAATTCACCGACTACGAAGCTCGATACACTATGCTCGAGAAAACTTGCTGTGCTTTGGCTTGGGCAGCCAAACATCTTTTCCAGTATATGATTCGTCACACTACTTTGCTAATCTCCGAAATGGATCCAATCAAGTATGTCTTTGAAAAGCCTACTCTCACGGGAAGGATAGCCCGTTGGGAGATGCTGTTATCAGAATACGACATCGAGTACCACGCTCAGAAAGCCGTTAAGGGGAGTATTTTAGCTGATCATTTGGCTCATCAACCGATTGACGATCAAGAATTAGTCAGATTTGACTTCCCAGACGAAGATGTCATGTATTTGAAAATGAAAGATTGCGATGAACCGCTACCCAGTGAAGGGCCAGAACCAGATTCCCAATGGGGACTAATTTTTGACGGAGCTGTCAATCATTATGGAAATGGAATTGGGGCAATTATCATAACACCTCAGGGTACCCACATTCCTTTCACCGCCAGACTTACATTCAAGTGTACAAACAATGAGGCCGAATACGAAGCTTGTATCATGGGTCTCGAAGAAGCAATTGATTTAAGGATAAAAAACATTGATGTATACGGCGACTCAGCCTTGATTATCAATCAGATCAAAGGAGATCATAATACATACCAATCAGGATTGATTCCTTACAAAGATTACACGAGAAGGTTGTTACCCTTCTTCAATAGAACCGAGTTCCATCATATCCCTCGTGAAGAGAATCATATGGCTGACGCATTAGCCACCCTCTCTTCCATGATTAGTGTAGGTCAATGGAATGACTTACCTAAGATCGACATAATGCGCCTAGAACGGCCCGCGTACATCTTCACGATTGAAGCAGTCATAGACGACAAACCTTGGTATTACGATATCAAATGCTTCCTTCAGAAATAGGAGTACCCATCTGGGGCATCTAGAAAAGATAGAAAGACCCTCAGAAGGCTAGCATGCAGCTTTTTTATGAGCGGTGATACACTCTATAAGCGAATTTTGACATGGTCTTGCTCCGATGCATAGACAGACCAGAAGCAAACATGCTGATAAAGGAAATTCATGAAGGATCCTTTGGCACTCAAGCCAACGGACACACAATGGCGAGAAAATTTCTGAGAGCAGGGTACTATTGGTTGACAATGGAATTCGACCGCTACAAGTACATGATAAGGTGTCACAAGTGTCAGATATACTCAGACAAAATTCATGTACCGCCAACACATCTCAAAGTTCTTTCTTCCCCATGGCCTTTTTCCATATGGGGAATTGACATGATTAGCATGATTGAGCCCAAGGCTTCGAACGGACATCAGTTTATCCTGGTAGCCATTGATTACTTCACCAAGTGGGTCAAAGCAGCGTCATACGCCAATGTAACCCGACAAGTGGTGGTCCGATTTATCAAAAACAATATCATTTGCTGTTATGGTGTTCCAAGCCAGATCATTACCGACAATGGATCCAACTTGAACAATAAGATGATAAAAGAGTTGTACGCTGAGTTCAAGATCGAACACCATAACTCATCTCCCTACCGACCTAAGATGAACGGAGCGGTAGAAGCGGCTAACAAAAACATCAAGAAGATCGTTCAAAAGATGGTTGTAACCTACAAAGATTGGCACGAGGTGTTACCCTTTGCTCTTCACGGTTATTGCACATCTGTCCACACTTCAACAGGGACAACCCCTTTCTCTCTAGTATATGGCATGGAAGCAGTGCTCCCCATAGAAGTAGAGATCCCATCAATCCGGGTATTGATGGAAGCTAAGCTAACAGAAGCTGAATGGTGTCAAAGTCAACATGATGAACTGAATCTGATCGAGGAAAAGCGAATAGAGGCTTTATGACATGGTCAGTTGTATCAGCAAAGGATGAAGAAGGCGTTTGATAAAAAGGTCCGACCTCGCGTCTTCAGAAAAGGAGACCTCGTGCTCAAGAAGATACAATCATTTTTCACTGATTCCCGGGGCAAATGGACTCCGAATTACGACGGCCCCTATGTGGTCAAGAATGCTTTCTCAGGCAGCACCTTGAGACTCACAACCATGGATGGAGAGGAATTTGCCTACCCCATGAATGTTGACGTAGTCAAGAAATACTTCGCCTAAAAAAAAGAAGAAGAAGAGTCTCGGTGGATTGAAAACCCGAAAGGGCGGTCCAGGCAAAAATTAGAGACATAATCAAAAAAATCATCCCGGTGGATTGGAAACCTCAAAGTACAATCCAGGCAAAAATTAGGGATAATGGCAAGTAACTATGTTTGATCAGTTCAGCTCAGCAGCAGTCATGCCATCCATCAGGAAAAAACTCCACTCAAGGTCATCTTCGACAGAAGCTCAGGATGTCCCGAATTCAAAGTTGGTAGAAGGATAGCGGTCGTTATGTTTCAACGTAGCCCTTTTCCCTTTAAATTACCATTTTCTAACTTTGTAAATACTCTATGGAATCACGCGTTTGGCTGATCTCCATCCTATCAATGAAATTTGAGCCCTAGTGCTTTTGTTTGCAATTCCCATTTGTTTTAGCTCTACAGAAGGACGTTTTAATGTGATTAACGATTCTTGAAATAAAATAAAAATGAATTTACTTGTTAAAATTTTTTCTGCTTTTAAAATAAAGGTGGCTATTTCTTTTGACTGTTGAACATCGAAAGAACGCCGATCGCTTCTCCAGAAGTAATCGAACCTCAAAGTGCAGAATCAAAGTATTCCTTCTAAACTAGTGCGCCTGTATGAAGGATCAGCTATGTCAGAGACCATGTTTCATCTGACATCCCTGGCAGAGTTCTTACCTCCTAAGCCCCGACCAACATAGCTCCCAACAAGGACTATCTCTCCTAAGCAAGGCAGAATTGCTACTTTTGGACCAGCGATACTTTTCATCTCCCGCAGTGGCCGAGTATCCCTTCGTGTTCATTCACTAGTCTGTATGTCGCGTTAGTTTTGTCAGCATATACACACATACATCATGCATTATGGATTTACATTCACATTCATGTTGCATCACTATCACTCTAGTCGGTCCTATCCCCTAGTGATAAAAGTCTTCTTGTCAATCGAGTTGTCAGTTCTTTCCTTGTCAGGAAATGTCGTATCTGAACAACCGCTTCTCCACCTTGTTATTAAATTGAAGTTGGTCCCTTGACCACTTTGATAACTTGAACCTCTGAAAAGCCAGAGAACCTTCAGCCATCGTCACTCTTCGCCATTGAAGATAACGTCTTCGCTTTCCCGGATTAAGGAAAATCCCCAGAGAAAGCCTCTTAATCAGAGCTTCAGCAATATAACAGTTTTTCTTCGGAAAATTTGCTAACGAAAAGGTCATCGCCACCTCAAAATTGGATCACATCATATGGCATTTCTCCGAGAAGATCCCGAGAAAAGTATGATGTAATACTCCCAAGCGAAAGCAGTTTCTCAAGAGACTCGTTTTCCCCAGTAGAGTCGACAAATGACGTCTCCTATAGAGAAGTTTGTGCACCTCTACAACTCAGACCAATGGGTTCACCCGCAAGTCTGACATCAAAACTTTTTCCGTCAAATGGCATCTCCCCAGGAAAATTCGGCGAGAAGTTTGAGGAAAAACCGCCACAAACAGCGTCCCTTGTCAAGAAAGTTTATTGACAAAAGAAACTGAGACCAGATTCCTTGGTAGGAAACCAAGATCGAGGGGAAGTTTATTTCAGAAACTGAGACCAGATTCCTTCGTAGGAAACCAGGATCGAGGGGAAGTTTATTTCAGAAACTGAGACCAGATTCCTTGGTAGAAAACCAGGATCGAGGGGAAGTTTATTTCAGAAACTGAGACTCGTTCCTTGGTAGGAAACCAGGATCGAGGGGAAGTTCACCCTTTTATAAGCATCATTACTTAACAAAAAAATATGGATGCACAAGTTGCCGTTCATAACCACCATCAAAATTTCGGGTATTCCGATATTTAATCATCTTGCACCCCGAATGCCCGCATACCTTCGCCATTCGCACCTTCGGGTCCAAGAGGACTAAATAGGGGCATATGCCATACCCCAAATCTAGACCACCTAGATTCCCATCATTGTGCAAATCATCATCACAATATGGATGAACCATCATACCTCAACAGCCTCCCCAAAGATGGGCGAGCATCCACTACAATCAAATTTAGGGTTTCAAGTCCTCTCAGAGCTCTTAGACAAAAGATCAATCAAGGAATGACATGATCTTCAACTTGTCTAAGCCTCTCAAATATCCACAATTTATCAAGAGGACTCCCATATCAAGAATCAAGCACAAGGTTGCAGCATTCTAAGTGGATCAAGCCTTAAGATCGCCAATGTCACCAAATTAGGGTTTTGGTCGACCAGGGCCTCCAGATGGAAATTTTCCTCTGGGCATGAGCCAATGCTTTAAAGCATAACCTAAGATGCTCCAAGGGACATCATGAACCCAATCATCAAGTCAATTTAGCCTCAGGGGATGCATTCATAAAAAATCAGGAATTAGGGTTTCTTGACCTAATTCACCCCTAAGTTGACTTCTGGGATAAAACATGAGCCAATACCTCAAGAGAGGATTTGAGGGTCTCTAACAAACTACATTGATCCATTTGCAACAATGGATTAATCCAAGAAGCTTGGTTCCCAAGTTTCAATTTCATCTGAACCACAGTTAGGGTTTCTCGAGAAAAGTCAACTGTGCCTTTGACTTTTGACCAAGGCATGCTCCCAAACCTTGGGACATGATTCAATACACCCTATAACACCTATGGAACATGTCCATAAAGTTTTATTTAGGTCAAGGACTTGATTTCATAGAGGATCACACAGTATGGAATTCATCTGACAAAAAGTCAATTGTGCACAAAAGTCAACTTTGACTTTTTGAGATTTTTCACAAATATGGTTCGTTGACCCTAAAATGATGTTAATGTGTGATTGGAATCATCATTCATCAAGAAAAATCAAGAAAAGTGGGATAACTTGTAAAAGGGGTAACCATGAAAAACTTAGAAATTTTTCTAAGTTATGGAACAAAGTGGCTAGGGTACCAACTTTGGAGGATCATATCTCCTAAACCACAAGGCCACTTTTCCCCATCCAAAGTTGGATTTGTAGCTCTCATGGCCCTCTACAAAAGCTTCAACTACCACTCATTCCAATTCCTCATGGATTTTAAGTTATGGAATGATCAAAATCACAAAAAGTGAAAATGTCACTTTTTTCCAACACTTAGTGAAATTTTCACTAAGTCAGAATCTGCCTTCACTTTTTTCTAAATGTAGGGGCATTTTTCACTTGGATCCAAAAGGTATCAAAACCAACTATGATCAAACAGTTGTTGTATCATATGATGGCTTTTCAAAATGGCCAAGAACTCCATCAAATTCCACTTGAGCCATGAGATATGACAATGCCAATATGCCTTGCTGCAAATTGTCATGGCAAGGAAGATTTGGGAGTTTTGCTCGATTTGCTCAAATTTTCCAAAGGCCAAGCAACTTTATCCATCTGAACACCTCAAGGGGGGACCAAGGAGGAACCAACTCTGATCCCAAGCCTCCCAAGTCTTTGGAACCAAAAATAACATGCCAAACCTAGAAATCCCTAAAAGAGGGACAAGACTCCAATTTTGGATTGGAGCATTTAATGGATGCACCAAGGTGGCATGGACTAACACATTTGCAACTGAATTCAGTCAAGACTTATCCAAGACCAAGGGGACCAGCAGCTTGTGCCCTAACCTCTAGTCAATGGCTAGAGGAGACTTGGATTCGCATTGCTCAACATTGGTCAAACCTATGCTGCAGTTGCCATTCACTATTGCAGCCAAAACAAACTTGCTCTACTATAAATAGAGCTCACTTGTGCTCAGTTTAAGTACACCAAAGCACTACAACACTTGCTTTCCTCAAAATCTCTTTCTCTTGGCAAAAATGCCTTCTTTAGCAAGGTAACTCTGAGTTTTTGAGTTAAAGACCAATTCCACCATAGCTCATGATCCAAACACATCCAATATGTCATATCTAAGTTGTCCAAACCCTCACAAGTGACCTGTAACACCAATTTCACAAAGTCACCTCTCAAAACCTCAAAATAGGCCTTTTTGTGCATTTTTCAAGCCATGTCTCGAATCAGTCACTTTCCAAACCAGATAATACCTCAAATAAACTCCAAATATCATCCTTGAACTGTCCCAAATGGATCCACACATCTGGAATACCATTTGAGAGAGTTGTTATTTTGGCCACTTTTGCCCCTTTTGCAAGAAAGGGCCAGTTTCCACTTCTGAGGTTTCCAGCTGATTCCAACCATCCTAAAAGCTTCCAAGGGATCATTTGAGGTTGTTCAAAGCATCAAAACATTTCTGGAACAAGGCACTTGGTCGATTGCTCAAAAGCTCCAAAAAGAGGTAAGCATCACAACTTGGATTCTTTGAATCATGCTTTCTTTTGATGTCCACTAATCATGCATCTCTTAAACATGTTATATGTGTTGTGTTTGAACCAATTTACCATGTAATTCACACCTGTATCAAGAGATGGCACAGAAAATGCAAATCATGGCCTATTTCAAAACCACTATCGGGTTTTTCAATAGGAGCATGATCTGAAAAAAAACACCACCACCATTGGATTCCTTGTGAAATTCTAGGCAGGATAGACCTAAATTTTGTCTCAATCCACAGAGAAATGAGAAAGTTATGGCCTTTACGTTTCTGACCAAAATCTTGCCTTGCCTTGCCTTGGGCAAGGCCAAAAACAAGGCAAGCCTTGTATATTTATGGTTGTGTTTCCATCAACGGATGTATCACCACCCCAGTGGTAAGGCGCGCGCCCTATACACAAGAGGTCTGGGGTTCGAATCCCCCTCGCCCCAGATCCTCTTTTTGTTATTTTTCACTTTTTATTTGTTTTTCTTATTATTTTTAATGATTTGAAAAATTAATAACTCTCCCAATTTTAATTATTTTTTATTGGTTCTTTTTGCAAAAAAATCACAAAAATATTGAAATATTTTATTCCACAAAAAAATTAAGTTTATATTATTTGTTTAATATAAGTAGTATTTTTGTGAATAAATTCACTTTTTAATTGTTTTTCAACATTTTAAAAGTGAATGTTCATCTTGAAAATCAAAACCAAATGAGTTTTAACTCATCTTGTGATTAAAACTTCATTTTTCAAACCTAAACCAAAAATCAAAAGTTGTTTATTCAAGCTTATTTGGTATTTTATCACTTTTTATTGATTTTCTTTAGGAAACTTACTTTTAAAATGATAAAATTAGGGTTTTGATTGCTCCCACCTTCGACAAATCTTTTTCAAATATATTGGGCCTCTATTAGAGTGTAAGACCCACCCCCTTTGTAAATACACCACTTTTTTGGGCCTCAGTCATTGTATAAGTCCCACTGTATTTTCAATATAACGGCGTAATCGTCGCCTTTTTAAACAAAAACCTTGGGCCTACCCTCGAGTAGTAAGACCCATTTATTTTATTTTAAATACTTTTGGGCCTCTAATAGAGTGTAAGATCCAAGCCTTTTTGTAAATAAACCCATGGTGGGCCTCACTTATTGTATATGTCCCCCTGTGTATTTTCAAAAACTTCGGCGCGATGGCCGCTTTCAAGTAAAAATCATCTGGGCCTACCCTCGAGTAGTAAGACCCATTTCTTTTCTTTAAACTCACTTGGGCCTTTAATAGAGTGTAAGACCCAATCCCCTTTTAACCAAAACCATTTTGGGCCTCAGATATTGTATAAGTCCCTCTGTGTTAAAAGGAAAATCTCGGCACGATCGCCAGTTCAAAATCAACCCTGGGCCTACCCTCGAGTAGTAAGACCCATTTCTTTTCTCTTCCTACTTTGGGCCTCTAAGTGAGTGTAAGACCCATCCCTTTGTACAGGAAACCTTTTTGGGCCTCAGTCACTTGTATAAGTCCCTGTACAAATTCAAAACAACAGTGCAATCACTGATAAAACCTTGGGCCTCTCCTCGAGCTGTAAGCCCCGACTTTCTCTTCAAAGCACTTTCTCCTTTAATTTTGAATTCAAATATACTGTTGTTTTCAATCTTTCTTTGTTGAACAACTAACCCAACAGCATGGAAGCTCTACAACCGAGTAAGTGTTTATCCGTTTTCATTTACCGCTTTCATATATATAACTATATTGTGGGGCTGCTTCACTGTAAGTCTTCTTTCACATACTTTACATACCGTGTAATACTAGTATAGTTATTTAGAGTTTTCCTCGATAGCTACGTCTAGCACTAGGTAAATCCCCGTCGATCACTCTTATAAATAGAAAAAACTAGATCCCCATAGGAGCACCAGATACAGTCTTCTCTTCGGCTGTCACCCTTAGAAATTATCAAAGAAACTCTAACTCCCCAGAGATGATATTTTCTCCGTGAATGGCATCTCTTGAGTTTCTTCCAAATTCTCGAACTTTCCTGGCTTGATCTATTCTCAGTGAATGGCGTGTCTTGAACTTCTCGGGGGTTGGGGACCCACAGGCTTCTTAAAAGCATCTCCGCCTCCTCTTGGGCATTGTACAAGGACCCGTCGGCTTCTTAGAAGTTTTCACAGCCTCCTCTTAGGCTTTGTATAATGATTCTTCCTCAGCGAAGATAGCCTCCTTTTGGGCTTCGTACAAATTGTCCCTTCGGTTTCTTAAAAGTTTTTCTGACTCTTCTTGGGCTTTGTACAAATTGTCCCGACGGCATCTTAATAGAGCAGTCTTTCAAAAGAGTCTAGACCTTCATCCCTTAACGTTCCAGCCTTTTCTCAGGCATCATACAACATGCCTTGCTATCTGAGAATCTATTTCTCAAACACCAGTAGACTTGAACAGTCTCAACACCCTGGGATTTCCCATTTCCTTAAAGAACAGGAAATAACCCTGATCCTCCGATCACAAACTTTCTCATAGTCTTTATCTTCATAAGAACTGATTTTCTCTTTTATCCCACACACTGGGCCTGTCACTCAACTGAAACAGTCACCAGCTCAGTAGGCTCATCTTAGGCTTTGTACAAATGACTCTCCCCAGCGGAGCTAACCTTTTCAGACTCTCTTGTTGAGTCAACCTTTTAGCCTCCATCTCGGGCTTCGTACGAGATACAAATCACTCTCTTGTTGAGTATATAAGACTCTCTTGTTGAGTCACCAACCTTTTAGCCTCCATCTCGGGCTTCGTACGAGATACAAATCACTCTCTTTTTGAGTATAAAAGACTCTCTTATTGAGTCATCAATCTTTTAGCCTCTGTCTTGGGCTTCGTACTAGACACAAAACACTCTCTTGTTGAGTATAAAAGACTCTCTTGTTGAGTCATCAATCTTTTAGCCTCCGTCTTGGGCTTCGTACAAGACACAAAACTCTTGTTGAGTATAAAAAGACTCTCTTGTTGAGTCAACCTTTTTTTAGCCTCCGTCTTGGGCTTTATACAGGACACATAAAAGCACTCTCTTATTGAGTCGGTCACTCGTTAGTACTCCCTTGCTGAGTAAATCCTTTCCAACCTCTATCTCGGGCTTCGTACGAGACAAATAATAAACACCCTCTTGTTGGGTCAATAGCCTCCTCTTAGACTTTGTATAAAGAAAACCCCGATTGAATCAATCAACCTTTTAGCATCAAAGTTGTGCCTTGCTCACAACATACAAACATCAACAACTCCTCTTTAGAGATGACAAATTCCCTTTCAATCAGGACCCTTTAGCTTCACATCTTGGGCTTTGAACAAGATACAAATAGACCCTTCAGCTTCACATCTTGGGCTTCGAACAAGATACAAACCACCTTTAGCTTCACGTCTTGGGCTTTGAACAAGACACCAAAACAACCTTTTTCCTCCCATAGAATAGGAGGAACTACGATCGCTCTAATTTCCCTGTTTCGGGAATACGTAGGCATAAGATTGAAAAATCTTAGCGAGCATACTAATCAAAAATCCAAAATCCCATATATCAACCCCCAAAAGCACTGAATCCTAACATCTGGCCAAAAACCCCACAAATGGTCCAAACATTCTATTCTTAACAAAATAACCGAGGAGAGGCCCACACCTTAATAGCATCTGTAAACCAACAGTTTTGACTGTTTAACCTCAGTTTGCAAGCAGGATTAATTGGAGACATCTATTTCCCTTCCTTCATCAACTTCAATAGGATAAAAAATGAATCGAACTGTAGTACCCCAGAGCGACAGTGCTTAAGAACCACGTCCAAAATCGGTCGCTACACCATCATGTGTCGCGAGCATCCACTGTCCAGGTACCATGACTGGTGTTTCAGTGGCACTATTAAGGATATCTGCAACATACACTATCTTATTCTTAGGTACCCATTTTGTGGGTCCTTTCACATTAGTCTTTCCAGAGGTTCTGACACCTTTGGATTTTCGTGCAGCAGGATAATAGTGCGGTATTTGTGCATAATATTTGAGTCTGGAAGCTTTCTTCAATGTCTGTGTTTGTGATATAACAAACTTAGAACCTTCTGGTTCTGGACATTTTAGTTTAGTGTCAGCACGTACAAAATGTTTAGATAGAGGTATTAGTTTGATATTCTTGGTTTCATCATATGGTTGTGATGGTCCTGAATATCCTAGACCTCTACTTCCATTTCTGCTAACTCCATAGATCATTGGAAGCCATTTTACTTCTATCTATGCTTTTAGCAAGAAAGTGTTGAAAAGCTCTATCATATCTGACCACTTCATTAGTGTTGGTTATGTTGGAAGTGATCTCTTCTTCTAGCTTAAGGACTTTACTTTTTAAAGCAGCATTTGAGTTTTCTAAGAAAAATAATTTTTCGTTTAATTCTGAAATAGTTTGCTTGCTTTTAGTAAGATCCTCTGAAGGAACCACAAAAGTCTTTTTCATAGTTTTGTGTTTTCTTAGAAGGAGTTGATATCTTTCCATAAGTTCAGATAATCCTATTTCAAGTTCAGAGCTAGATAAGGAAGAAAGTACCTCTCTTTCATCGTCGGAGTCTGATAGTTCTCCTTCTGATAAGACATCGTCTGTGTTGGTATTTGCCATGAATGGTACGTTGGCATGCTCTCCATCAGAATCTTCTTCTGACTCTGAATCATCCCATGTTGCCATAAGACCCTTTTTAGTTTTCTTAGGTCTTCCATCTTTCTTGAACTTTGGACAATCATTCTTGATATGTCCAGGCTCCTTGCATTCAAAACATGTAACTTCTCTTCCATAAGTTTTCTTTTGACCATGTGTAGGCTCAGATCTTCTTCTTGGTCCTTTGAACTTATTTTTTATGTATTTCCATAGTTGACTTATCTTTCTTGATATGAGAGATATATCATCTTCGTCTGAATCCTCTTCAGATTCTTCCAATTCTTCCTCTACTTGATATGCCTTTTTCTTCTCAGACTTAGCCTTTAGAGCAATATATTTACCTTTCTTCTGAGGTTCATCTTCTTGAAGTTCTATTTCATGACTCCTTAAGGAACTAATTAGTTCCTCAAGAGTTATGTTGTTTAAATCCTTTGCTAGCTTCAAGGCTGTTACCATTGGTCTCTATTTGATAGGCAGACTTCTGATAATCTTCTTGACATGATCAGCAGTAGAATAACCTCTGTCCAGAACTTTGAGTCCTGCAACAAGCATCTAGAATCTTGAAAACATAGTTTCCACAGATTCATCGTCTTCCATTATGAAGACTTCATATTTCTGGATTAGTGCAAGAGCCTTTGTCTCTTTGACTTGAGCGTTGCCTTCATGAATCATTTGGAGAGACTCAAAGATAGACTTTGCAGTTTCTTTGTTTGTGATCTTTTCATATTACGTATATGAAATTGCATTTAACAGAATCGTTCTTGCTTTGTGTAAATCTTCTTTTGAGCATCTGTTAATGCACTTCTGGCAATCTTTTTCCCTTCAGAATCTACAGGGTGATTGTAGCCATCAACTACCAGATCCCATAGATCTAAGTCAAAAGCCAAAAAGTAACTTTCAATTCTGTCTTTCCAATAGTCAAAACTTTCCCCATCAAAGATACGAGGTTTTGCACTATAAGAATCTCTTTCATTTGCGGTAACATTTAGTTCAGGTGCAGCCATTATTTTTCACACTTGGATCGGTACTGAACACTGTTAAGTGCTTGATAAAAACTCAACCTTTTTATCACCTCAGAACCGGAGCTCTGATGCCAATTGAAGGTGTGAAAAACACAAGAAAGGGGGGTTTGAATTGGTTTTTCAAAAATAAAATCTTTTCTTCTATTCTAACCCCTTTTTAATAACTCTTTAACTTATGGATGATAATCTTAATGATGTTTGAAAGAGATAACACTGTATGTTTATATTAGTTCACTTGAGAATTCCTCAAGTTAATCTAGTCCACCCGCCAAGGTGATTTCGCCTCTCTCAATCGAGGTCTTAATCCACTAATCAAACAGATTAATACAATGCACAAGCCAAAATGCTGGTGACTAAAAACAACCTCTAAAACTCTCAAGTTTTAGACTTCTCAAGAGATCTAACCACACTGGTCTCTCTTAAGGAACAACCTCTAAGACTCTCACTAGTCCTAGACTTCTCAAGAAATCTAACCTCACCTGGTTTTTCTCAAGGATCTTCAAACAACAATTTGAAAAAGGTTTGTTTACAAGATATTGCTTCTAGCACAAGCTGAATATGTTAACTATTTTACAGCACAGAAAATGACTTTTTGAATGATAATAGCAAAATAGAGCGTGTTGTTAAGCGGAGCAGTTGTTATCATTCTTTGAGTCTTCAAGTCCTTTTATAGCTGAGTAAAAGTAGCCGTTGCAAGGTAATCATGACTATTGATGGCGGTTTGGTAGAAACGTGAGGACAGATAAAACTTTTGTGTCCTGTCTTGTCAGTATATCTTCGTTGGCACTGTTACCAAGAAATCTTCATTTGAACTTTCGCACAGTTACCGAGATATCTTCGTTTAAACTTTGTTGCTTAGTCTTCTAATCTTCTTAACTTCAGAGGCTACTACGAGCATGAGTAAGAAGGGAAAATGTAGCTTGATTCTTAAGATCTTCAAGTCTTGGAGTCCTCAGAGCAGCGTCTTCGGAGTCTTCAGCACTTTGTCTTCAGAACCTTGTTCACATAGAAAATTGTCTTCATATCTTCAGAAGCTTCAGATAGTATTTAGTTGAAGCATGAGTAGAGACTATTGGTTGGGTCTTTAGAGCCTTTATCAGAGAGCGAAAATCTTCAGCTTTTGGACTTCGTTCATCAGAACCTCCGTCTTCATATTTTTAGAACTCGTTTTCTTTATATATTATATCAGAGTCTATGATCTTCAGATTCGTCTGAAGAGATTTAGCACATCAAGTGAAACGCGTAGGCAAAGTATTATTTTAGCATTATGTCCACACCAATTAACGGAAGCAAAACCTGTTTGTTATATTCTCAAAGTAACAAACATTAGTCTTACGAAATTTTTCATACAAACATACTCATTTGATATCATCAAAACTTAAAAGTATTATTGCAGAACCAAATCTTGTTCTCACAGAGTTGACTCAACAAGAGAGCCTGAACAGTGATGGACTCAACAAGAGAGTCTGAAAAGGTGATTGACTCAACAGGAGAGTCTAAAAGTTTATTGACTCAACAAGAGAGTTTGAAAAGGTTGACTCGACAAGAGTCTGAAAAGGTTAGCTCCGCTGGGGAGAATCATTGTACAAAGCCCAAGAGGAGGCTATATGTGTTGAGGAAAGGTCATTATACAAAGCCTAAGAGGAGGCTATCTTTTGGCGGGGATGATTGAGATCCCGAGGTAGGTCCAAATGGGGAATCAACTCTTGTTGAGGATTACAGAAGAGTTGAGGTATCAGATGCCTTGAGGTTCTGATTTGGGATTTTTGGGAGAGAGACTGGGATTTAGCTCTGGTGGAGATTGATCCAGAGTAACCGGGGTTTCTCCCTGTATTTGTAGGGAACTTAAGAATGTCTTTGAGACTCAAGGGGGTTAGACTGTCCAAGTCTACTGGCGTGGAAGTCTTTTATCTTTTGTATGATGCCTTTAAGAGGAGGCACGTGTATTAAGGGATGAGAATCAACCCTAAATGGTTTGATGTTTTGACACTGGAAAGACTTCTCTTGCAAAGGATGACTAAGTTCTGTCTTATACCTTTAAGAGGTCGTCAGGGTCCTTATCTTAAGCCCAAGAGAAGGCATGAGAACTTCTAAGAAGCCGGAGGGTCCTTGTACAAAGCCCAGGAGGAGGCGGGGATGCTTTTAGGAAGCCTGTGGGTCCCAAACCAAGAAAAGTTCAAGAAATTCTATTCACCGAGAATAGATCATTTAGTGAAAGTTCTGAGGCTTGAAGAAACTCAAGAGATGCAATTCACCGAGAATAGATCAACTCTGGGGAGTAAAATTCCTTTGACAATTTCTAAAGTGACAGCCTGAGAAAAGGTTCACGAAGAATACTGCCTTTCTCTTTGTTTCATATTGTTTAAGCCCAAGAGAAGGCAAGACTGTATCTGGAAATCCTATGGGGATCTAGTTTTGATTGTATTTTAAAGAGTGACCAAACTGGCTTTACCTAGTTCTAGACCTAGTTGCCGGGGAAAACTCTAAATAACTATACTAGTATATATACAGTTGATATATGACAAGTATTTAAAAGGATATGAAAGAAGACTTACAGTGTGCAGCTTCCCACAATACAGTTATATATATTAAAGCAAGTAAATGAAAGCAGATAAAAACTTACAGGTGAGCATGCTTCCATGCTGTATTGTTAGTTGTTTAAAGAAATTAAAGAAAGTTTTGATAACAACATGTATATTTGAATATAAATCAAAAGAGAAGTTGTTATGAAAAGATTGTTGGGGCTTATACTCGAGGAGAGGCCCAAGGTTTTAACAGTGATCGCGTTGTTGTTTTGAAGATCGCATCGGGACTTATACAACGCCTGAGGCCCAAGATGGTTTATTTACAAAGGGGTTGGGTCTTACAACTCAATGAGAGGCCCAAAGATTATTTAAAGAAAATGAATGGGACTTACAACATGAGGGTAGGCCCAGTTGAAAATAGTTTGAAAACGACGATCTCGTCAAAATTTCTGAAACTGTATCGGGACTTATACAATACCCTGAGGCCCAAATTATTTTACTTACAAAGAGGTGGGTCTTAAACTCTATCAAGAGGCCCAAAGATTGTTTTGAAAAAGATTGATGAGGGTGGAATCAATCAAAACCCTAATTTTGTTAAAAATGGAATTAATTTTGATTAAAAATTAATAAAATCATTGAAAACATGTGAGAAATGAGTTGTGATTTTGGGTCAATGTCTCAAAAATCATTTTTTTTTATCCACAAAATGATTAAAAACCATTCAAGTTTGGAAAATCAAGAGAAAGAAAATTTTTAAAATGTTAAAAAACAAATAAAAATTAATTCTTAGCAAAAATATCAACTATATGAAATAAATAATATTTTTGGGAAATTTTTGTAAAATAAAATATTTTAACATTTTTGTGAATTTTGAAAAAAAAGAATCAACTCAAAATCATTAAAATTCAGAGAGAAATTAATTTTTGAATCAATTAAACAAAATAATGAAAATTCAAAAATTCAAAAGTTTGAAAAAGGGCGCCAAGAACACTTTGGTTTTGCCCGCATGCCCTGTTCTTGGCCGATTTGCATTTTCTCATCAATCTCACTGAATACTTGATGAAATCACACAATCCACATATCAATCTACTCGTTTTCAACTCACGATCATGTCTATGGTCTTTAATTTCATTTATTTTAAGCATGGAATGAGAAATCAAAGAGAAACCTCAAGAACCCTAATTTCTGCATGAAGGCTCAGAAATTCCATACATGATTCATACAAAGCAATCAATTGAGGGGAAACACTCTATACATGATTATGAACATATGGCAAAATTATTGTGCGAGGAAATATGCATGAATCATGAGATGACCAAGTTGAGGCTTACCTCTTGCAGTCGGTGATCGAGTCCTAGGTTGGAGATGTTACAGCTTGGTTCCAATGATGTGGACAGCTTCCCTAGGTGATATGGAGTGTGTCTGAATGACTGGAGTGGATTGAATTGAGCTGGAACTTGATTTGGCACCTCAACTGCAAATCTGTCAAAAGCTTGTGTAGATGGCTGGTGATTTTGTGAAATTAGTGTTCCGGATGTTATGTGAGAGTTTGGATCACTTTTATATGTTATATGTGAGGTGTGTGTGTGATTGGTTTGGTTGGAATTGCTCTCAAACTCAAAACCCGATAGTGACTTGAGTTAGAAGGTAAATTTGGAGTGAAAGAGGTGATTTTGAGGAAAGCATCAGTTTGGGTGCTTTGGTGTACTCAAACTGATCACAGATGAGCTCTATTTATAGTAGAGCAAGTTTGTTTTGCAAGGAATAGGGAATGGCAACTGGTACAGGTCTGTGACCAATTGTGATCAAATGGAATCTCAAGTCTCCTTTAGCCATTGACTTGAGGTTAGAGCACATGCCTATGGTTCTTTGATTCAAGGATAAGGCTTGACTGAAGTGTTCATCTTTGCTCTGATACATGCCACCTCTAAGCATCCATTGAATGTTCCAAAACAAAATTGGAGTCTTGAGGAATCTTTAGCCTTTTAGGGGTGGCAAACCTACTTGTAGTTCCAAAGACTTTGGAGGCTTATAGATCAGTGTTTGTTCCTTCTTGGTCTCCCCTTAAGGTGTGCAGATGGATAAACTTGTTTGTCATTTGCACAAATTAATCAAATCGAGCCCTAATGCACAAATCTACCTTGCCAAGACAGTTTGCAGCAAGGCATGTTGCAGCTGTCATAACCTCTAGCTCAGGTGGAGTTTGATGGAGTTCTTGGGCATTTAGGAAAGCTGACATATCCTATTTCAACATGATTTCCAACTTTGGTTTTGAGTCAACCTGAATTACAATGAAAAATGCTCTACATTTTGGAAAAAATAAGGCAGATTCTGACTTAGTGAAAATTTCACTAAGTGTTGGAAAAATGTCATTTTCATGTTTTCAGCCATTTTGATCACTCCATAACTTAAAATCTATAAGGAATTGGAATGAGTTGTAGTTGAAGCTTTTAAAGTATGTCATGAGAGCTACAAATCCAGCTTTTGACCATCCAAAATGGTTGCTTGGATCTCAAGTTATGGTCCTTGGAAGTTGGTACCATAGTCACTTTGTTCCATAACTTAGAAAAATTCTAAGTTTTTTATGGTTACCCCTTTTACAAGTTAGCTCACTTTCTTTGATTTTTATTGATGAATGATGATTCAAATCACATATTAACATTGTTTTAGGGTCAATGAACCATAATTATGAAAATTTCCAAAAAGTCAAACTTGATTATGTGCACAGTTGACTTTTTATCGGATGAAATCCAAACTGTGCGATCCTTTGGGAAATCAAGTCCTTGACCTAAATCAAACCTAATGGATATGTTCCATAGTTATTATAGGGTGTATTGAATCATGTCCCAAGGTTTGGGAGCATGTCTTGGTCAAGAGTCAAAGGTACAGTTGACTTTTCCTTCAAAACCCTAATTGTGGTCCAGATGAAATTGAAACGTGTAGATCAAGCTTCTTGGATCAATCCATTGTTGCAAATGGATCAATGTAGTGTATTGGAGACCCTCAAATCCTGTCTTGAGGTCTTGGCTCATGTTTTGTCCCAAAAGTCAACTTAGGGGTGAATTAGGTCAAGAAACCCTAATTCCTGATTTTTTGGGTAAATGCATCCCCCAAGGTTAAATTGACTTGATGATTAGGTCCATGAGGTCCCTTGGAGTATCTTGGGTTATGCTTTGAAGCATTGCCTCATGCCCAGATGAGGTTATGCTTTGAAGCATTGCCTCATGCCCAGATGAAAATTTTCATCTAGAGGCCTTAGTCGACCAAAAACCCTAATTTAGTGACACTGGCGATCTTGAGGCTTGATCCACTTAGAATGTTGTAACCTTGTGCTTGATTCTTAATGTGGGAGTCCTCTTGATCCTTTATGGAGGTTTGAGATGTTAGACAAATTAAAGATAATGTCATTCCTTGATTGATCCTTTGTCTAAGTGCTCTGAGAGGGCTCAAAACCCTAATCTTTGATGGTAGAGAATGCCTAACAATTCCTGAGGAGATTGAGGAGACATATAGGTACATCCATATTGTGATGATGATTTTCACAATGATGGGAAATATTGGTGGTTAAAATTTGGGGTATGACAACTAGCATTATTTGAAATCCAATTGTTATTGGTATTGGAGTCTTTTGTTGTCACTAATCCTCACACCAAGTCCGGTTGCTACTGGCGTTAGCTAAAATCCAATTGTTATTGGTATCAAATTGTTCCTGAAATTATTTCAAGACCAACCATTATGGGTATTGGAGTCTCTGGTTGTCACCAATTCTCTCATTAAAGTCCAGGGGTTACTGGCATTATTTAAAATCCAATGGTTATTGGTACCTAAGTCCAGTGGTTACTGGCATGGTTTAAAATCCAATTGTTATTGGTATCTCAAGTCCAGCGGTTACTGGCATTGTTTGAAAGTCCAGTGGTTACTGGCATGGTTTAAAATCCAATTGTTATTGGTATCTCAAGTCCAGTGGTTACTGGCATTGTTTAAAATCCCAATGGTTATTGGTATTTAAAGTCCAGTGGTTACTGGCATTGTTTAAAATCCAATGGTTATTAGTATCTAGGGTCTAGTGGTTACTGGCATTGTTTAAAATCCAATGGTTATTGGTATCTAAAGTCCAGTGGTTACTGGCATTGTTTAAAATCCAATGGTTATTGGTATCTAAAGTCCAGTGGTTATTGCAATTGTTTGAAAGTCTAGTGGTTACTGGCATTCCTCCAAAGTCTAGTGGTTACTGGCATTGTTTAAAATCCAATGGTTATTGGTATCCAAAGTCCAGTGGTTACTGACATTGTCTAAAATCCAATTGTTATTAGTATCCAAAGTCCAGTGGTTACTGGCACTGTTTAAAATCAAATGGTTATTGGTATCCAAAGTCCAGTGGTTACTGGCACTCTTATCCAATTTTGTTTGGTATCGGAAGTTTGGTCGTCACCAACATCCCCTTGGAAGTCCAATAGTTATTGGCTTCGACCTGTCGGAAACCGGTTATTACCTTTTTCTTGTGATCTAAGTCCAATTCATTTGACACTTACAGAGTTTGTAATTACCTTGTTTCTTCCTGAAGTTTCCTGAAGATCCCGTTTGAACTCTTCATTTTAAGGAATTTTCAGAAATTTGGATGTTTATTCCCTTGAGAAAACTCCAATGTTTGTTTGGTCTTGTCAGAAGATTAATTCTCAGTTTCTTTGATCTCTTATTAGAAGGTCTTTTTTCATGTGTGGTCTCTTGTTAGAAGACCATTTCTTGTTTTGTTTGATCCTTTTGTCAGAAGATCAATCTTTGCTTGACTTGGTCCCCAATTGAGTCCGTCTTTCCAGTTCTACCTTCATTGAGGATCTTTTCTTTCTAGAATGTCATCCGGTCATACTTAAACCTGGTGATCAATTATTCTAGATACCTCCATTGGAGCCATTTTTTGGTTCTACTTCCAATGAGGATGTTTTGTTTTGTTTCATCCTAAGGCTTTGAGGATGTTACTTTTACCTTTTTCTTTATTCCAATCCTAAGGCATTGAGGATTATGTTCTATCCCGTCTATGTCTTTCCAGAGTGTCAGCCAGTCATTGCTCGAACTTGTTGATCAACTACTCTGGATATTCCCCAGTGGAGACCATCTCTTGGTTCTACCTCAAGTGAGGATCTTTTCTTATAAAGGGTCACATGGTCATGCTCAGACTTGTTGCTCAATTACTTTAGATTCCCCCCAGTTCGTTTCAGCTTCCCCAATGTTGTTGTCATCCCCAGTGAGTGGTCACTCATTATGTTGACGTTATCCTTGTTTGCTATCATTTTCGTTTGCATTTTGCATTTATCATCCCAACATTTTCATCATGATAGAGTTCATTGCACGTCAGCATTGCATAGTGATGAGTCCAAGCCTTTGTGGTTGGCATCAATTTTGGTAAAACTAACTTGGCAGCAAGATGTTGGACAACATGTCTTAACATGAAGGATTATCTGAAGATCAAGTTGTTGGACAAGATGTCCTATCACGAGGATTCGATATCTTTGTCTGTTACTTTTCAGTTGTTATTCTGTTTTGTTATTTCAGTTTTCAGAATATTCATTTTTCCTTGGTGGCGTCCAAGATTGAGGAATCAGAGATTCTGTCTATAATTTAAAGATGCTATTTCTAAGTGTGGAGACACTTTAGGAAACTTAGGATTGAAGAAACTATTCTAGAGGAGAATAAGGTGCAGATTCTGTGGAGCAGAATTACTGCGCTTTTGAAGCCCAAATCCAGTCTTGTTTATGGTTATAAATATGATGGATTTAACCTAGAATATGCAGAGAACATACACGGATGTTAGTGAGCACTAGGGTTTGTACTTTTGTGAGACTCTCTTGTATTACGTGAATACTTGAGTTGGACTATTTTATTGAGTTATAATTGTCCAGTCACTGCTGTGATTGAAAGGGAATTGAGAAGGGTCTCATACCTAGAAGTGTCTTGGGTAGAAATATAGCACGAGTAGTGATTAGGTGAAAAGTTGTAAATGGAGGAGTTTAGCTTAGATTTAATATTGTCTAGTGGATTTCATTCCTGGCTTGGTAGCCCCCAGACGTAGGTGTAGTTGTTCACCGAATTGGGTTAACAATTCCTGTGTGTTTCTTTATTTTCTGCATTTTGCATTCTGCTTCTTATTATCCTTGTGTGAGAAGCAGAGATCAAGTGTCTCGACATCCTGTTCGACAACTTTGTGATCTGCTATACCAGAATTTCAATTAGTATCAGAGCAGGCATCCTGCTCTGTATATGGTTGAGATTCAGGGACGATACTTTCTGGTTCAATGGATAAAGAAGGAGGAATATTAAATAGACCAGCCGTTCTTGATGGTTCCAATTATGAATATTGGAAAGTGCGAATGGTGGCTTTCATCAAGTCTATGGATGGTAAAGCTTGGAAGTCTGTGGTCAAAGGATGGGACCCACCAAAGGCCAAAGATAAGGATGGGAAGATCACTGATGAGTTGAAACCCTAGGAAGACTGGGATGATGAAGATGATAAGCTTGCTCAAGGTAACTCCAAAGCCTTGAATTCCTTGTTCAAGGGTGTTGAGAAGAACATCTTTAGGCTGATCAAGAACTGTACTATTGCCAAGGATGCATGGGAGATCTTGAAGACTGGTCATGAAGGAACTTCGAGAGTAAAATCTTCAAGACTTCAACTTCTCGCTACTAAGTTTGAGAACTTGAGGATGAAAGAGGATGAAAGTATACAAGACTTTCATATGAACATTGTTGATATTGCCAATACATCAAGTGACCTTGGAGAGAAAATTCTAGAAGCCAAGTTGGTTCAGAAAATCCTAAGGTTTCTTCCCAAGAAATTTGATATGAAGGTGACTGCTATTGAGGAAGCACAGGATATAAACACTATGAAAGTGGGTGAGCTCATGGGATCACTTCAAACTTTTGAGATGGCTATCAGCGAGAAAGCTGAAAAGAAGAAAAGTTTAGCCTTTGTGACTAACCAAGAAGAGTGTGACTCTAATGAGGAATTGTCCAAAGCTGTGGGATTTCTTGAAAAACAGTATCACCAACTGTTGAAGAAATTGGATGAGAAGTCTAAATCTAATGTCAAGGCTCAGACTTCCGACATCAATAGAAGGAAAGATTTTGGAAGAAGAACTAGCAATGATAAGAAACCCAACAGAGGAAAGGGAATCCAATGTTATGAGTGCGGGGGGTTTGGACACACAAGAGGTGAATGTCCCACCTTCCACAAGAAGGAGAAGAAAGGTTTATCCACTACTTGGTCTGAAGATGACTCCTCGAGCGATGGAGAAACTGCTAAACATGTCTCTACACTTACTAAAGTATATGATTCAGACAAGAAATCAGATATTCGAGATCTCACTCCTGGTGAACTAGCTGCCTCTTATAAGGAGCTGTGCATCAGAAGTGCTGAATTATGTCAATTAGGGCAAGATCAGCAGAATATTATTGTTTAACTTTGTGATGAAAGACTAAAACATTTGGCCACCATCTCTGATCTAGAGGATGAAGTTGTGTTGCTAAATTCCAAACTTGACAACATGACTAAGTACATAAGAATGCTCAATAGCAGTTCAGATGTGCTGGATGAAATTTTTAATTCAAGAAGAAATACTGGAAATGGAAGAGGTCTCGGCTACAGTGATCAAGTTCAGAACAAAGGACAAAGGCCTGGTGTGAACTCCGCTCAATAGAAAGGAAAGCAGGTTTAATTGATGTCGAGTAGGATGTCTCAACATCGTCAAAGGCCTTTGAACAACTTCTCAGGAAGAAAGAATCAGGACAAGAAGTGCCATCACTGTGGTAAGTATGGTCACATAAAGGCTTACTGCTACAAGTTACATGGTTATCCAAAATCATCAACTCGACCTAGAAGGAGAAATGAGCCTGCTAAAGGAAAGAAGAAGTGGATTCCTAAGAATGAAACAGTCGCCCTCGTAGCTCATACCTCTCTGAGAGCTTCTGCCAGAGAAGACTGATATTTTGATTGTGGTTGTTCTAGACACATGACTGGTGTCATGAAGTTCTTGGTTGATATAAAACCTCATTCCACTAGCTATGTCACCTTTGGACATGGATCAAAAGGTGAGATAAAAGGTGTTGGGAAGCTGAAGTATGTAGGGTAACCTAGTCTAGGTAAAGTACTGTATGTCAAAGGATTGACTGCTAATCTGATAAGTATTAGCCAATTGTGTGACCAGGGCCTCAAGGTTAACTTCTCTAAATCTGAGTGTCTTGTAACAAATGATAAAGAGGAACTTATCATGAAGGGTACCAGATCGAAGGATAATTGTTACTTGTGGGTCCCTATGAAACAAAGTGTCCCTCCACCTGCTTGGTGTCAAGGGAAGTTGAGGTGAAGATGTGGCATCAGAAACTTGGTCATTTACACTTGAAGGGAATGAAAGAAGTCTTATCTAAGGAGGCTGTCAGAGGTATTCCTAATTAAAAATAGATGAAGGCAAAATTTGTGGCGAATGTCAAATTGGAAAACAGACTAGGATGTCACATAAAAGGCTTCAACATCTAACCACCTCAAAAATCTTAGAGCTACTTCATATGGACTTTATGGGACCTTTGCAGGTTGAAAGTCTTGGTGGATAGAGGTATGCTTATGTTATGGTGGATGACTTCTCTAAGTACACATAAGTGTATTTCATCAAAGAGAAGTCAGAAGTATTTGAAGTATTCAAAGGACTGTGTCAAAAATCTTCAAAGAGAGAAGGATTGTGGCGTAGTCAGAATCAGAAGCGACCATAGGAAGGAGTTTGAAAATACTAAGATTAATGAGTTATGTTCCTCAAAAGGAATTAGTCGTGAGTTCTCTTCACCCATCACTCCTCAACAGAATGGTGTGGTTGAGAGAAAGAATAGAACAATTCAAGAATGTGTAAGGGTCATGCTTCATGCCAAAAAATTCCCTTATCATTTTTGGGCTGAAGCCATGAACACAACTTGCTACATTTTAAATAGAGTAACCATGATATCTGGGACATCTTCCACGTTATATGAGCTGTGGAAAGGTAGGAAGCCAACTGGGAAGTACTTCCATGTCTATGGAAGCAAATGTTACATCCTGGAAGACCGTGAGCAAAGAAGGAAGATGGATCCCAAGAGTGATGAAGGAGTCTTTCTGGGATACTCTACAAATAGCAGAGCCTACAGAGTCTACAACTCAAGAACTCAGGTGGTGCTGGAGTCCATAAATATTGTGGTTGATGACTCACCTATAGAAGCTGAAGTTACTGATGATATTGGAGCATTCTTTCCCATGAGGGATGAAGATGTGCCAGAGGATGTTGGAACATCACAAGATGATTTTGAGGGTGCTGCAGAATCTAATGATGTTAATCATGAACATGCAGTGACTGAAAAGGTTGACAAGGGACCCTCCACCAGAGTACAGAAAGATCATCCTAAGGAACTTATAATAGGAGATCCAAATGGAGGAGGGATGACCAGGTCATGAGTTGTTGTTGTTGGTTCTTGTTTTGTCTCAAAGTTGGAACCCAAGAATGTCAAGGAGGCCTTGACTGATGATTTTTGAATTAATGCTATGCAAGAGGAACTGTGGCAGTTCAAGAGGCATAAGGTCTGGGATCTTGTGCAAAGACCAGAAGGGTCAAATGTGATTGGTACAAGATGGTTATTTAAAAACAAGTCTGATGAGCAAGGTGTAGTCACAAGAAACAAGGCTAGACTTGTTGCTCAAGGGTACACTCAGATTGAAGGAGTGGATTTTGATGAAACTTTTGCTCCTGTTGCTAGATTGGAGTCTGTGAGACTGTTACTTGGAGTAGTTTTCCTGTTGAAATTCAACCTATTTCAAATGGATGTCAAGAGTGCCTTTCTGAATGGATACTTGAATGAAGAAGTATATGTGGAACAACCTAAAGGTTTTGTGGATCCGACATTTCCATATCATGTATTCAAGTTGAAGAAGACCTTGTATGGGTTGAAACAAGCTCCAAGGGCTTGGTATGAAAGGCTAACTAAATTCCTTATCAACCATGGTTACAGGAAAGGTGGAATTGATAAAACCCTCTTTGTCAAAGAAAGGGAAGGAAAGCTCATGATAGCTCAAATTTATGTTGATGATATTGTGTTTGGAGGGATGTCAGATGAGATGGTCCAACACTTTATCAAGCAAATGCAATCTGAGTTTGAGATGAGTTTAGTTGGTGAATTAACTTACTTCCTTGGTCTCCAAGTCAAACAGATGGAAGACTCGATATTTCTCTATCAAGGGAAATATGCTAAAAATATTGTGAAGAAGCTTGGCTTGGAGAATGCAAAACACAAGAGGACTCCTGCTCCTACTCACTTGAAATTGTCTAAGGATGAGAAAGGGGTTAGTGTTGATCAGAGTCTGTATAGAAGCATGATTGGAAGTCTTATTTACCTTACTGCTAGTAGACCTGATATAACTTTTGCAGTAGGAGTATGTGCTAGATATCAGGCTGAACCTAAAGTTAGCCATATTAATCAGGTCAAAAGAATTCTGAAGTATGTGAATGGTACATGTGACTATGGCCTGCTCTATACGCATAGTTCTAACTCCGTGTTAATAGGATATTATGATGCTAATTGGGCCGGAAGTGCAGATGATAGGAAGAGCACCTCTGGTGGATGTTTCTTTATAGGAAACAACTTGATTTCTTGGTTTAGTAAGAAGCAAAATTATGTCTCTTTGTCTACTACTGAGGCTGAATACATCGCTGCAGGTAACAGTTATTCTCAAATGATGTGGATGAAGTAGATGCTGACTGAATACAATGTCATTCAAGATGTTATGACACTCTTCTGTGACAACTTGAGTGCCATTAATATTTCAAAAAATCCTATTCAACATAGCAGAACCAAACATATTGACATCAGGCATCACTTCATTAGAAATCTTGTGGAAGACAAAGTCATAACCTTGGAGCATGTTGAAACAGAGAATCAGTTAGCTGACATCTTCACTAAAGCTTTGGATGCTAATTAATTTTAAGTGTTGAGGGGCAAGCTTGGAGTTTGCCTGTCTGAAGATTTGTAGCAATCCACCTGGTGTGGGAATGCTATTCAAGTAATTGGATATGTGTTCCCATCAAGATTGAAAGGTCTTTCAAGACTTCTCTCAGGCTGAATGTTGTTCTTTTTTCTATGGTTTTGTAAGGGCTTAATGCCCAGGATTATGTTTAGCACTTTATGTGCTGGTTTGGTACTTTAATACTTTATGCTTTTACTTGGTTATTCAGTTAGTTTATCTGCCTTTGTCATATTATGGCTAAAAAGGGGGAGTAGTACTAACTTTACTAACCACTGCTGCTGCTGCTAACCATTGAAGGGGAGTATGCTACTGCTGCTTGCAGAAGAAGGAACTGGTTGGGGGGGAGACAAGATGATGGTTTTCCGCTGCTGCTATTCTGATGTTTTGTTTCTTGGCCTCGGAAGGTGGTTTTCTGTCTGCAAGTTCTATTTAGTTAGTTTTAGCCAAAATCTGCCAAAGGGGGAGATTGATGAGTCCAAGCCTTTGTGGTTGGCATCAATTTTGGTAAAACTAACATGGCAGCAAAATGTTGGACAAGATGTCCTAACATGAAGGATTATCTGAAGATCAAGTTGTATCTTTATCTGTTAGTTTTTAGTTGTTATTCTGTTTTATTATTTCAGTTTTCAGAATATTCGTTTTTCTTAGGTGGCGTCCAAGATTGAGGAAACAGAGATTCTGTCTATAATTTGAAGATGTTGTTTCTAAGTGTGGAGACACTTTAGGAAACTTAGGATTGAAAAAACTATTCTAGAGGAGAATAAGGTGCAGATTTTGTGGAGCAGAATTGCTGCATTTTTGAATCCCAAATCCAGTCTTGTTTATGGTTATAAATAGGATGGATTTAACATAGAATATGTAGAGAACATACACGGCTGTTAGTGAGTACTAGGGTTTGTACTTTTGTGATCCTCTCTTGTATTGCGTGAATGCTTGAGTTGGACTGTTTTATTGAGTTGTAATTGTTCAGTCACTGCTGTGATTGAAAGGGAATTGAGAAGGATCTCATACCTAGGAATGTCTTAGGTAGAAATATAGCACGGGTAGTGATTAGGTGACAAGTTGTAAACGGAGGAGTTTAGCTTAGATCTAATACTGTCTAGTGGATTTCATTCCTGGCTTGGTAGCCCCCAGACGTAGGTGTAGTTGTTCACCGAACTGGGTTAACAATTTCTGTGTGTTTCTTTATTTTCTACATTTTGCATTCTGCTCCTTATTATCCTTGTGTGAGAAGCGGAGATCAAGTGTCTCGACATCCTGTTTAACATCTTAGTGATCTGCTATACCAGAAAATCACATAGTTTTCTTTTGTCCATAGCATAACATGTCATTGCATCTAAGGGCAAAATTTTCGGTTTTCTATATATAATTACCTTTCACCATGATTTCATGAGGATTATCATCACTCATGTCATCGGGTAAAATATTTAAATAGGGGTAACTGTCATACCCCAAATTTTACTCTTAGATTCTTTGATCTTTTGCAATCATTTAGGTCAATCATATTGCATAACTAACCAATTTATCAGCCTTTGCTGTGTTTTGTTTCACTTGTGAATTAGGGTTTGCTCCAAGAGACTTCAAGGATCGGTAAATCAGGGTTTTGGATAGGCCATCCACCATTTAAGCTCCTAAGTCGTGGGATCGGAGATTTTTCTGTTAAGTTGGATTTCCATTGTTCAGAAGTTGTTTCTTTCGGTTATTGTACTCAAGTCTGAGGCAGAGGTGTTGGGTTTTCAATCGTCATGAGCAGTTCCTATCAGAGGTTTATCAAGGCACAACTTCAGTTCTCTGAAGGGCCACAAGGGTGTAGTTTGTTTAAGGTTCATTAGTGGTTTGACTGGAAAGATCACGAATCAGGATTTTGGAAGATTAAGGTTTCTCACCCTTGGTGTTTATGATCGTGCAAATGTCGTGCAAAATTGTTTCAGTTCAATTGCGGTGGTCTGATCTTGGTCAAGAAAGAGGATATTACTTCATTCTCAGGATGGATTTGTCATGGATCAGTATCTTATACTTAACGATCATCAACCAAGGTTTTTGTGCCGATTCAAGTTCATCTTGTGAAGTCAGGTTGCAGAGTCCTGGTTATGTGGTTCAGGATTTGTGGCAGTTAAGTTTAATGGTCAAGGTCTAAGTGTGGTTCAAAGGTGGAGGCGTATTACAAAGCCCATGTTCACTTTCCTAACCCATTTCTAAACCATTTACAAATCATTTTTATCTATTTCTTATCCAAACCATTTAACCATTTCTTATATCCATTCACCTTTCTCAGTTTTTATTTTAACCTTTCATTCACTTCAATTTCTAAAATCAATCCAGCTTAATCCAATTTCATGTCCATTCACAATGTCCATTTTAATTATCCATATTTCAAACCTTTTACCTACATTCCAATTGCATTTATTTTAATTATTCTATTTTATTCCTTATCAATTTATCTTTTTTTATTGGTTTCATTCACATTAAAAAATTTCTAAAAAAATCACAAGATTATGAGCCCATTTTCTTCAAGCCCATTATCATTACATCAAAATTACCAAAAAATAGAAACAATGCCTTTCACAATGCTACCAAAAAATAAAGCCATTGTACCTTTTTAATTTTATGTTACAAAAATTACAAAAATTACAAAAAAAATTCAAAAAAGAGGAACAAGTTCACATGACCCCACCATGTCACTACAAAACAAAACTCACACAACCTGTTGCGAAATTGTACCAAACAAACCAACCAAAAATTTGCAGCAAAATGGACTTGTCAACAACACAAGCTGCCAAATTTCTGCTATATAGTACAACATTTGAACAAAAGTAAAACAATCCAAAGCCACACGCAAAAAGACCTGCTACAAGCCTGAACCTCCTGCGCAATGCCCTCACACCCTGCTACAAGCCTGAACCTGCTGCGCAATGCCCTACATCAATATGAAAAACCAGCTTTGACCAAAACTGCTACAAGACCTGCATCTGCCTCCTGCTGCATAGCCTCGTAACAATCCAAAAATAAGACTCTAAACCTGCTACTCCCTCCGTTCCATATTATAAGAAAAAGTTACTTTTTAGATACATTGAATAATTAATGTATCTGGTCTATATGATAGACCAAATACATTAATTATTCAATGTATCTAAAAAGTAACTTTTGCTTATAATATGGAACGGAGGGAGTATTACACAACAGCTGCTTCATCGTACGACCATTGCTGCAACAAATAGACAAAATACCTGCGAAACCAAAACAAGACAAACCTTGACCTGCTGTACAAACCTGTTACAACCACAACTCACAATCAGAAAAATTCATAATTTTAATTTTGCAGAAAAAACAACAAGAAGTGGATAGCAAAAACCCTCTGCAGAAAAGAAAGAACCAAACTTTCATTTTTCAGTCATAAACCCACAACTATCCAGTTCAGACAATTCAAACCGAAGCCTCAACCTTAGTTCCGACCTGGTTTCTTCTTTTTCAACCGCACGAGCATTCTTACAACAGCACCACGACATTCGTTCATAAGCGGCAGTGTACTCTCAAACATCAACAACAACAACTAGATTTCAGAAATGTGAAGAAGAACAGAAAGAAAAAAAAGAAGTAAAAGCCAAGGAATTAGATTTCGTACCTTCATTTCCGTCTATCGTCTTCATCGGTAAACTCTTACTTTGAACTCTGATTTCATGCTGTGATCGTGGCAGTTTGGAATCTGACTCTGTTTTGTTACCAAACTTTTATTCTTTTTCATTAATATGTGACTTGGTTTTCCTCTTTATTTGTTGTTTTCTTAAATAATTTCCCTGAGTTTTATGTTGATACTTTGAAGTTTTGGATGGCAGCTTTGTCACTATCATCAAATAGCCTTCAATTTCTAAACTTCCATTTTTCCTTAAAATACACAACCAACCAACCTACTCACAAATCGAAACAACATCGCCACCAAATTCACCGCCGTGAAATCCAACCTTGAATTGAATCCGTCGTGAAGGAGGATCACTGAGCGAAACAGAGACCGCGCGGAGAGGATGAGAAAACGAGATGAACTTGATTTACACGGAAGTCTTTTTTCGTGATGCCATTTCCATGTTCTTCTTTGTGCGAGTTTGTTATTGTTTCAAGCAGAGAGTGAATTTAGATTTGAGTTTTCCTTGGTTTCTGCGGGTGATTTGTTGATTGTTTGATGGCTCAGGCGATGAAGTATTGGGAAGAAGGGATGAAAGCGCCACGAGGGAGTAATGAATTAGGGTTTATCTCTATGTGTGAGCTGAGGTCTTCACACATATGACTCTTTTCATGAGTTGGACCGGGCCAAATGGACCAACACGAATGTTGTTCGCACCCTTTATTTCCTTTTCAAACCTCCCCCTGATAGAGTGGATAAGCCATGTTCCTAATCTCTCTAACGCCACCCATTCGGTCCCTCAATTTCTTTTTTTATATTTTATTTTACTAATTTTATATTTAGTGTTTTTATTAGTTTGAATATTTAAGTTTATTGTTTTAAATTTTGTTATAACTAACTTGGATTTCAATTAGGATTTAACCTTTTTAGGATTAATAATGTACGTGCCAAATATATTTGATTCCGAGTTGTGTAGTTGGATAAGAGTAAGCACAGACTAGACTATGGTAGCAGGAAAGGTCGTATAATGTAGAGAGCTAGACAAGTATCATGTATAACCCGGGCCGGTCAAGGAGCCCGACTCCCATCAACCGAGTTCCTACAAGGCCGGGTACTATACCCTATCAACCCAGCACCGACGCCGGTCATGAGCTCAACAAGTGCCACTCCAACAGTTGTAAGGGCGGCGGCGCATCAATGCATACGTTATCCTATCTTCAATGCATGCATTCATGAAGAGGAGTTACAACAATGATGGCCATGCAACGTTAGAAGGCCAAGAGGCTTCTCTTAATGGCATATCTTAAATGAAGATGGAAGAAGGCTATAAAAGGGGCTCCCGCATAAGGGTTAAGAAAGACACATCCATCTTGAGACAATATACAGCACCTGTATAGCTCTCAAATCCCCAAAGATACTCACACAGTATAGACAGCGTAGTCTTCTTTGCCCTAAAAAAGGAGACTAGCACTTTTGGTGATCTAACCATTTTTGGCTATAACAAATAGGTTTAGGTGTTTTTCAATTAAATAAAAAAATATTTTTTTCTCTCAATTAATTTGGTAGATTAATATTTTCTATTTTATTCATGTTTAGGTTTTTAATCTTTTATTTCTATTTTTATTAACTTTCTTGACTTCCACTTTTCTAGCCTGTAACTTAGATTCTATTTGTTGATATGTTGATTCCTCATTCATGCATTTTTTTGGTTATGTTATATTATTTCTCCTTGCCTAGTTTTATCTTGTGTCTGATTTCATGTTCCCTTAGAATCTCCTAGCTCGACTTAATTTTCGATTAAGATCGATGTAGGATAGATTTTGGTTCTTAATCTGTACATGACAACATTAGGATAGAATTTCACCCCCTGCTCCTTGTTGCTTGTATCCTAATTCTAAAGGAAATGATCACAGTTGACTGCCATGTCATAGTTAGGATAGCCTTGTTCTCCATTCCCTCCTTCTCGTTTATCCTAGACCTAGGATTAGAGTCGTCGTACTCTACGTAAGTGTCCTGCCATGGACATTTACTCCCTCTACCTGTTTTACCTAGCCTTAGATTTAGAGTCGCCGTACTCTATGTAGGTGTCTTGCCACATACACTTACCTTTTGAAGGAGATCCTCCAGACATGGCTCAACTACTAGCTATGATGGAGGCCATGCGACAACAGAATGAGACGCCGCAAGACAACATACAAGTGCTGCAGCAGCAAAGTTAAGCTGACGATGATAGTGAGGAGGAAGTTCTCGAACCTCAACCTTTCTCTTAAGAGATTTGGGACAACCACGTCCCAAAAAACTTCAAAACACCATCATTAACTTCTTATGATGGGAAGACAGATCCTCAGGAGCATGTCATTGCCATCAATAATCAGATGGCCATACTTGCCCCTTCGGACTCACTGAAGTGCAAGCTCATGGCTGGAACCTTTAAGGATGTAGCTCTAAGATGGTACATGATCCTTCCTCAGCTCTCCATCGTAAGCTACAAGGACTTAACTAAGAAGTTAATATAACACTTCTCGGCAAGCAAACGTCGGAAGGTGTCCACGACCGCATTGTTCAGTGTTCGACATAAACAATCAGAATCGCTACGTGAGTACCTGGCTCGATTCAATGAGGAAACCCTTAAAGTATCTCATCCAAACTAGGAACTGTTTGTGGGGCTTTTCAGCATGGATTACGAGCCGGGAAATTCAACGAGTCACTGGCTCAGAAGCCGGCTATTAGCATGGACGAGATCACTACCCGGGCTGAATGTTACATCAAGGGAGAAGAAAGTAACCAAGAGAAAAGAGCCCGGGACAGCAATGAAAAGACAAAGATCAAGGAAGAGGTGTCAAACAGGAGGAAGGAGCATCCTCAGGGAGTTGCACACAAGCGACATGCTCTCAGACCATATAAACAGCCATACGAGCCGGATAGGGACCTCACGCCACTAAATACAATCAGGGGAGATATCCTTAAAGAAGTCGGCCATATGAATCTGTTACCGAAGCCTCATCTTCCTAAAAGAGCTAACGCAATCATGGGAAGGCAACCTGAGGCTTGGTGTAATTATCACTATGTACGGGGACATCACACCGAGGACTGTCAGCAGCTGAAAAAGGAAATTGAAGCTCTAATCCAGAGGGGACACCTCTTGGCACACGTGAAGGATTCTCGACCACAAAATAACAAAAGAAGTCCTCACCGAGATGATCAGGGACCAGAAAAGTCATCCCGAAAGAAGAGTTCAGATTCCGAAGAGGGTCACGAGACAAAGGCAGCTCGGCATACCCTAAACACCATTTCTAGGGGGTTTGCTGGTGGTGGAGAGACAAGTTCAGCCAGAAAGAGATATGCTAGAGCAGTTATGCATATCGACCAAAGATCCCTAAAGAAACGAGAAGGCAACTTAGATGCTGTAACATTCTCCAAACAAGACACCATGAGAGTCCTAGCTCATGAGAATGATCCTATGGTCATCAAAGTACAAATAAGAGATTGAAGCGTGAAAAGGGTACTAATAGACCCTGGAAGCTCAGTCGACGTATTGTATTGGGATGCATTCAGAGGAATGGGTCTTGATACGACCGAGTTATTACCATTCAAAGGCAGTCTAGTAGGATTCTCGGGAGAACAGGTTCAGGTGCTCGGACATCTAGCATTGTCGACTACCTTTGGTAATACGGCTAATGCGAAGACTGTCCGAGTGAGGTACTTGATAGTCAATGTTGCTTCACCCTATACCATCATTATAGGTCGGCCATCATTCAATGCCCTGGAAGTTTCGCTTTCAACTCTATATCTGACAATGAAATTCCCACTCGGAGATGGCCGGGTTGGAATTGTCAAAGGCGACTAGGGGCGGGCGGGCGAGAAAGTGTTATAAGGATAACTTGAAGTTAAAAAGAAAGGAACCCGCAGGAGAAGCAGATCCCAAGAATTCCCTCAAATTCCACCTGGTCGACATAGACCCACGTGATGATTCAGTTGAAGACAATATAATGCCCAACAAAGAAACAAAGCAAGTCCAGATCGAGGATCTACCATCCCAGGTTATAGACATCGGAGTCAACTTGTCCCCTGAAGAGGAGAAAGAGATCGTCCAAGTGCTAAAGGACAACTTGGACCTTTTCGCATGGAAACGTTCAGACATGCCAGGGATAAATCCTAATTTCATGTGCCATCACTTAGCAATCGATCCAGACATCAAGCCAGTTTCTCAAAGGAAAAGAAAGGGTGGCGACAAAAAGAGGAAGGCAATTACAGAAGAAGTCGAGAAGTTGTTATAGTTTGGGTTCATCAAGGAGATCAAGTATACGACCCAGTTATCCAACGTAGTGATGGTAAAAAAGAAATCCGAAAAATGGCGAATGTGTGTGGACTTTACGGACCTCAACAAAGCATGTCCTAAAGATCTGTATCCACTGCCAAACATTGACCGACTGATAGATGCTACATCAGGTTGCCTGCTGCTCAGTTTCATGGATGTATACTCCGGGTACAACCAGATCTGCATGAATCCAATAGACGCACCAAAAACTACTTTCATGACCCATCAGAGCAATTACTATTATGAGGTCATGCCCTTCGGACTCAAAAATGTTGGGGCTACTTACCAGAGACTAATGGATAAGGTGTTTGTTACTCAGGTAAGTAGGAATCTGGAGGTCTATGTAGATGACATGGTGATCAAGACAAGTGAAAATCGGTCACATGTGAAGGATCTAACTGAAACCTTCGCATCCATTAGAAGCTACAACATGAAACTGAACTCGGACAAGTGTACCTTTGGAGTGCAAGCTGGGAAGTTCCTCGGATTCATGCTCACCAACCGGGGACTAGAAGCAAACCCGGACGAATGCCAGGCTATAATAGATATGAGAAGTCCAACCACGAAAAAGGAGGTCCAACAGCTGACAGGGAGGTTAGCTGCATTTTCACGATTTTTATCATGTGCAGGAGACAAGTCAATACATTTCTTTGTAGCCATAAGGAAATCTAAGGAGTTTGAATAGACAGAGGCATGTGAAGAAGCTTTTCAAGAAGTAAAGTGTTTCCTATCCTCCCCTCATATCCTAGTAAGGCCCAAAGTAAATACACCTCTAGTCTTATACTTGTCGGTCACGGATAAAGCCCTGAGCTCGGTTTTAGTACAAGATGGAGAAGATGGAGAGCGATCTGTATACTTTATCAGCAAAGTTCTAAAAGGAGCAGAGCTAAGGTACCAGAAGATTGAACGTTTAGCGCTGGCAGTAGTCATCATAACCCGGAAGCTGGGACATTATTTTCAGGGTCACCCCATCACAATAAATACGAATTACCCAATCAAACAAATACTCAGAAAGCCCGACTTAGCAGGACGGATGGTCAAGTGGGTAATAGATCTCTCTGAATACGACATAAAAATTGTACCTAGGACCGGTATTAAGTCACAGACACTAGCTAATTTTGTGGTTGAATTAAGTGCACCGGATGGAGAAGAAATCTCAAACAGATGGATCCTTTACGTAGATGGATCTTCAAATCTCAATGGAAGCGGAGCCGAAATCATTTTGGAAGGACCCGGAGATCTAACATTAGAATACTCTTTATGTTTCAATTTTTAGGTTAGTAGCAACCAGGCAGAGTACGAAGCGTTGATTTCTGGAATGAAATTGGCAAGAGAAGTCGGAGTAACACACTTTTTGGTAAAAACCGACTACCAACTAGTGGTCGTACAAATGAAGAACGAGTACCAGATGAAGGATTCCACCCTGATAAAGTACCTTCAGAAAGCTTCAGGAATATCCAAAGTGTTCTCAGAATTTGAAGTCGTCCACATCCCAAGAAAAGATAATGCTCGAGCCGACCTCCTAGCCCGACTAGCCAGCTCAAAGAATTCAGGAATGAATAAAACCGTGATTCAAGAAGTTCTCGAAGCACCCAGTATTCAATCAGAAGAAGTATTAACCACAGAGAATGTCCAAGGGTGGATGAGACCCATTATCAGCTACTTGATTTAGGAAGTATTACCCGAAGACGTCAATGAAGCCCGAAAGATCAAAAGGATAGCTTCCCGGTATATCATAATCTCGGACACGCTGTACAAGATGGGTAGGTCAACACCTATGCTCAGATGTGTGTCAGATTATGAGATGGAGCTAGTAATTAAAGAGGTCCATGAAGGAGCTTGTGGTAACCACATCGGTGGCAGAGCACTACCCGAAAAGATCCTAAGAGTCGGGTACTAGTGGCCAGATATGATGCGAGATTGCATCGATTATGTTAGCAAGTGTGAAAAGTGCCAAGTATTTTCTTCATTTAAACATTTACCAGCCGAGTCGCTCTATCTGATTACATCCCCATGGCTGTTTTATCAGTAGGGAGCAGACATCCTAGGGCCATTTCCAGTTGCTTCAGGACAACTCAAGTTCCTAATTGTTGCAGTTGATTATTTTACAAAATGGGTGAAAGTCGAGGCTGTTGCTCGGATCTCTGGCGAGAAGGTTTGTAAATTTTATTGGAGGACCATCATATGTCGGTTTGGTTTACCAGGAGTCATAGTCTCGGACAATGGAGCTCAATTTACAAGCACTTCAGCTGTAGACTTTTGCAAGGATTATGGAATACAAAACAGGTTCACATCAGTAGAACACCCACAAACCAATGGCAGGCAGAAGCCGCCAACAAGGTTATCCTAGGCAGAATAAAAAATAATCTAGAGGAAGCAAAAGGAGTGTGGACCGAGTACTTTCCAGAGATCATGTGGTCATACCACACAACACATTCTACCACTCAAGAAACACTCTCCAGGATGGTATATAGAGCTGATGCAATGATACCGATGGAAATCAACACTCCGACTTGGAGGTATGAACACTTTGATGAAATCACCAACATGGAGAATTTGAACATCTCGGCTTACCAAATAGACGAAGTCAGAGAGACAACACGAATCAGAGAAGCTGCTGTGAAACAAAGGTTGGCAAAAAGATATAATCTGAAAGTACAGCAGAGGGAGTTCCAAGAAGGCGACCTGGTCTTGAAGAAAATCACATACCCAAAAAACAAGGGAAAGCTCGCCCCCAATTGGGAAGGCCCATTCAGGGTACTTCGAAAGCTAAACAACGGAGCATACAAGCTGGAAACATTAGAAGGAGTAGAAATACCTAGGACATGGAATGTATCCAATCTTAGGCTATATTTCAGCTAAATATTATGTAATTCTACAATAAATAAAGGATCTGGGTGCACTCTTTTCCCTTGCAAGGGCAAGGGTTTTTAACGAGGCACCTGGACTTAAAAAATTATTATGTCTTGTTTATAGGTATTCGGCTGGAGATGATGAGTTATAACTCGAAAAACTCCTATAAACGTGTCGACTTGCTCCGCGTAACTAGGTCGTCCATGAACGGGTTGATTAAACTCCTATAAATGTGTCGACTTGCTCCGCGTACATAGGTCGCCCATAAACAGGTTGATTAAACTCTTATAGACGTGTCGACTTGCTCCGCGTACATAGGTCGCCCATGAACGGGTTGATTAAACTCCTATAAACGTGTCAACTTGCTCCGCGTACATAGGTCGCCCATGAACGGGTTGATTAAACTCCTATAAACGTGTCGACTTGCTCCGCGTACATAGGTCGCCCATAAACGGGTTGATTAAACTCTTATAAACGTGTCGACTTGCTCCGCGTACATAGGTCTCCCATGAACGGGTTGATTAAACTCCTATAGACGTGTTGACTTGCTCCGCGTACATAGTTCACCCACAAATGCTCCGCGTACACGGGTTGAACAAACATGTCTACTAACTCCGTGCACACAACCCAGACAATCTAATATAAAAATGATGAAACATCTAAGCCCAATATGCGTCAAAAGATACTTGGGGCTTGTAACTAAAAAAGTCATACATGGAAAACTGCCAATAAGAAAGGAGCAAACCTCTGTTGAAAGGATGCCCGGGTACATACCATAATCGGCGCCTAAGCCTACAAGAGTCCAGGACTCCCAAAAGTGTGAAGACTATACACACAAGATAACTAAATGCTCCTTAACAATTAGCTTCAAGGTAAGCTATCTGAAAAGTTGTGGAAATCAAGCACAAGCAAAGTAAAAATAATACCCGACAATCTATAATCGGACACCTTAAGTTAATCTAACTAAGTACCCGAGGGGCTGGATATATGTTTGAGGTTATTTTGCAAAGAAATAAACACGATAAACAGAAATAACATAAGAAAAAAAAAGCCTTAGAAGGGCCAAACATTGTATGTTACAAAGCCTGAAGGCTAAAAATTCATAAGCATAAGGGGGGACAACACCACACTCCCTCGCCAAAATACATCAAAAATGCATCCCGAAGGATGACTAACTAATACAAGAAGGCTTTAAAAATCATTCAACAACCGAGGTGCCATTAGAGCCAACATTATCTGGGGTCTCATTCCCGCCATTGACAGGAGCAGGAGTCTTCGTCGGATTATTCTTTTCAATCTCGTCCATATTTATAAGGCGGCCATCTTGCACCAACTTGAAGTAATCAACTTCGGACAGATCCAGCCCGGGATGGAGGAACAAAACTTGCTCCTTTGCCCTGTCAAAGGCCTCGTCACCAGCAGAGTGAACTCCAATCTGAGCCTTCTTAAGAGACTCAGTGAGCTCGGTATTGGAAACTAAAAGCTCTTGGTGAGGGACTTTGACTTGCCTCAGCTCCTCAACAACCTTGGACAAAGCCGACTTATGCTCAGATTCAAGAGTCTCTTTGCTCTTCTTCTCGTTAGCTAGGTTTTTCTCCAAACCGGAAAGCTTTTCTGATTGAACCTTGAGGGCTTCTTATAGCTGGGTAACCTCTTCTTTCAGCTTAAGCTTCTCCACCTCAGAGTCATCACTAGATTCAAATAGACCCCTGGCAAGAACAGCACACCGCATAAGGTAGGAGCTAATATTTTGTGTAATCTTCTGTCGACCAATAGATTTTACTTTGTTAACGTCCTCAGTGGTGTTAAGATGGTCGTACAGAAACCTAAGCCCGTCAAAGTTGTTGGACCAGAATTTAAACTCCCCGGATGCAACATTCTCCCCAGGAACTCGCATAAGAGAATTGATCTCCATGTCGGCCTGACAGACTTCATCAGTCATGAGGGTTTTTAACCTCTTGGGAGCACCTTGAAAAGTTTCTTCCTGGGATGGAGGAGCAGAAGGCTGAGGTTCATTCTTACTTGGGGACGCCTTTGCACTAGTAACTCGGGTCCGTTTTGGTTGTCGGATTTCCAACCCGCCCATATCCGACTTAAAAGAGGTAACCCCTCCGGATCCTCTCCGAGCAGCACGAGCCTCCAACATTAATTTCTTCTGTTCAGCTACTGACAATTTAGTCATTTATCTGCATAAAGAGTTGTAAACGTTAAAACGAGAATAATTAAAGGTGCGGACAAATAATAAGCGAGCAATTACCCAGGAAGGAGAGTATTTGCTCATCACTTAAAGGTAATAATTCCTTAACCTTCATCATACGAAAGGAATCAAGAACAATTAAAGACTGAGTTTCCAATTCACTCAGTTTCTCACAGTTGAAACCAGTGATCGACAGTGGATTCTCGGCCCAATAAAAGGGAAAGTGAGGCTGGCTATCCAGAGAGTACAACACTTGCGTACACCTCGGCCCACTCTTTACCCTTAGGAAACGATTCTTATAATTTTTATAATTAGAAGTATATGCATGGAGGAAACTCCGCCGGGGAATCCCACTAATCTGTATCCAACTACAATTATCAACACCTTTCACTTCAAAGAAAGAGAAAAATAGACCAATTGTGGGGGTTATATCTAAGACCTCACAAACCCATTCGAAAGACTTTATGAAACCCTAACTGTTGGGACGAAGTTGAGAGGAAGCTATGTTCACAGCTTTTAGTACACCCGCTTCAAAATCAGAAAAAGGTATTTGTATATTAAAATCTTCTAGAACCCCGACATAGAAGTAGAAAAAGTCTTCTCTAACGCCTTTGGGGCGGAGTATACAAACACATTCTCTGGGAATACACGATTCCAGGACAACATCATCTTCGGATCCAGTTGAAGATATTCTCCTTATGGACCGAAGTTTCGTGATTTCTACGTCATCAAAGGTACTATTCTTATGGCTCATGACCTCAAGATCGAAATGAGCAGCAGTCGTCATTGAAACCTCTACAAAACCTGAGGAAGATGAGCCATAATCAAAATTATTCCCAGAAGTGAGAACATCGCCATAAATTTTGTTCATGACTCGTCTAAACTCCTCTGGACCTAAAGCAATCTCTACTTCCCACATGCATTGTTCCCACAACTCTTTTCTCTCCATGGCATTCATACGGACGTCACTACTACTATCCTCGCCGTCTCATTTACTAAAGACTACCATATTTTCTAAAAACAAAATTGAAGAATAAAATAAAAATCAGGAGTAGTGGAAGGATACCTGTAAGCAGAGAAGCCTTGGAGATTGGGAAGTGTTCTGATTGATAAAGAAGGAAAATGTTTTGGATGTAGAAATGAGAAGAAGGAGAGAGGAGGATTTTAATAAAAGACTCGACACCCAAGAGTAGCTAGGGAGTAGTCTCTAACAGTCATCATTATATTGGGGAAATTGAAAGGACGCGACCCTCCAAGAAGTTTTTGACACGTAAGGACCTAAAAAGAAAAGCCGACCTATAGCACAGCACCTAGCAAATATATTTGGGCTCATGTTACTGTCGAGTACTGCACCCTTATAAATGGATATAGTACTCGGGGGGCTTATGTACATACCAAATATATTTGATGTCGAGTTGTGTAGTCGGATAAGAGTAAGCACAGACTAGACTATGGTAGCAGGAAAGGTCATATAATGTAGAGAGCTAGACAAGTATCATGTACAACCCGAGCTGGTCAGGGAGCCCGACTCCCATCAGCCGAGTTCCTACAAGGTCAGGTACTATACCCTATCAACACAGCACCGACGCCAATCATGAACTCAACAAGTTCCACTCCAACAGTTGTAACGGAGACGACGCATCAATGCATACATTATCCTATCTTCAAAGCATGCATTCATGAAGAGGAGTTACAACAATGATGGCCATGCAACGTCAGAAAACCAAGAGGCTTCTCTTAATGGCATAGCTTAAATGAAGATGGAAGAAGGCTATAAAAGGGGCTCCCACATGAGGGTTAAGCAAGACATATCCATCTTGAGACAATATACAGTACCTGTATAGCTCTCAAATCCCCAAAGATACTCACACAGTATAGACAACGTAGTCTTCTTTGCCCTTAAAAAGGAGACTAACACTTTTGGTGATCTAACCATTTTTGGCTAGAACAAATAGGTTTAGGTGTTTTTTAATTAAATAAAAAAAATTGTTTTTCTCTCAATTAATTTGGTAGATTAATCTTTTCTATTTTATTCATGCTTAGGTTTTTAATCTTTGATTTCTATTTTTATTAACTTTCTTGACTTCCACTTTTCTGACCTGTAACTTAGATTATATTTGTTGATCTATTGATCTCGATTCTTATGTTGACTATGCCATTGTTCATATCTTGTATTCCTCATTCATGCATTTTTTTGTTATGTTATATTATTTCTCCTTTCCTGGTTTTATCTTGTGTCTGATTTCATGTTCCCTTAGAATCTCCTAGCTCGACTTAATTTTTTATTAAGATCGAGGTAGGATAGATTTCGGTTCTTAATCTGTACATGACAACATTAGGATAGAATTTCATCCCCTGCTCCTTGTTGTAGCTTGTATCCTAATTCTAAAGGAAAGGATTCCCAGTTGACTGCCATGTCATAGTTAGGATAGCCTTATCCGCATTCCCTCCTTCCCGTTTATCCTAGCCCTAGGATTAGAGTCGTCGTAATCTACATAAGTGTCCTGCCATGGACATTACCTCCCTCTACCTGTTTTACCTAGCCTTAGGTTTAGAGTCGTCGTACTCTATGTGGGTGTCTTGCCACAGACACTTACCTTTCCCTATGGAACCTTGATCACAGTCAAGAGTTCCTCACCCATAGTGAGGTGAACTACGGAGGCTCTGATTCCTCATTCCTAGTCAGGATACGTAGGCACAAGATGCGATATCTTGGTGAGCCCACTAACACACTAACAACTAACTCCCTTATCCCTCACCACCGTGCGATCGAGATTAACTTTAGGTCATTCCCTTTATCCTAGCCTTAGGATTAGAGTCTCTATACTCTATGTAAGTGTCCTGCCATGAACACTTACTTTCCCTTTCATCCTAGCCTTAGGATTGGAGTCGTCGCACTCCATGTAAGCATCTTGGTTATCAACACTTACTCCCCCTTGGAACCTTGACCACAGTGAAAAGTTCCTCAACCCTAGTGAGGTGAACTATGAATGCTTTGATTCCATCCTAGTCAGGATACGTAGGCACGAGATGCAATGTCTTGGCGAACATACCTAGTGTGCATACTTAGAAGCATACCTAGTGTACATACTTAGGAAAACTTTAGGTCATTTCCTTTATCCTAGCCTTAGGATTAGAGTCGCCACACTCTATGTAGGTGTTCTACCATAGACACTTCTTTCCCTTTCATCCTAGCCTTAGGATTGGAGTTGCTGCACTCCATGTAAGTGTCATGGTTATGATCACTTACTTCCCCTTGGAACCTTGACCATAATCAAGAGTTCCTCACCCCTAGTGAGGTGAACTACGAATGCTCTGATTCCATCCTAGTCAGGATACGTAGGCATGAGATGCGACGTCTTGGCGAGCATACTTAGTGTATATACCCTAGGTCTTTACCTTAGCATTCTTCCCTTAGCAAGCAAACAATAGCATAACGCAAATACTAACAAGAGGTTCCTGTAGAGTACTACAGATACTTAGGATGCTATCACCTTTCCTAGGTATAACCAACCCCCAAATCTTAGATCTCTAGCTTTGTTGTTACATAGCGCACTTAGGGTTTTCTTCGATCCTTACCCTTTCCTTTGGATAAATCGAAGCTCGGTGGTGAATATTTAAAGATCTGTTATTCAAGTTAATTAATAGCTTGATATCCGATTCTCACTGCAACAGGTTGCTAGTGCTGTTGTAATCAGTTGATTATAATGGATTAAGTCCTTGGGTGTAAGGAGAAATCACCTTGGCGGGTGGACTGGATTAACTTTGAGATTTTCAAGTGAACCAGTATAAAAATTGAAGTGTATTTCTCTTTGTTGTTCATTAGCGGTGATTTTTATTGAGTGAGTAAAAAGCTTTTGTTTTTCAAAACCCCAATTCAAACCCCCGTTTCTTGTGTTTTTCTCACCTTCAACACCAATATCCTTACTCTCTCTCATGCACACAGATAAAGAGGAAACTACTCACAAAATTCTCTTCACACACATACACACTCAGAAGATGATGAACTTTAATTAATTTCTAGAAGAGTCAACAGACTCTGGAAGAACATAAAAAATGGTCAAGGAAAGTTCAAAGGAGCTAGAAGGACTGCCAATCGTTCTGACTTAACATTTGGACAAAGGAAGTCGAGTTCTGGAAAAGAAGTTATTTGCTATGAATGCAAAGAGCCAGGTCATTACAAGAATGAATGTCCCATACTCAAGAAAGACAAAAAGCATAAAAAGAATTTTGTCAAAGGCAAGAAAGGACTCATGGCTACCTGGGACGACCCTGATTCAGAAGAAGAAGATTCTGAAGAAGAACAACCTAATGTATCATTGATGGCAACAACCTCTGATGCTGAAGTCTCTGGAGAACCCGGAGACAAAGTATCATCAGACTCAGATGCAGAATCTAATCATGATTCTGAAGAGGTATTTTTAATCTCTCTCATTCTGACTTAGAATCATGTCTTTCTGAAATACTGGAGAAGTATCAAAGTCTTCAAAGCAAATACAAAGACCTTAAACAAGTCCAAGTAATTGCTTCTGAAACTTGTGAGAAGCATGAAGAGAATATTTCTTCTTTAAATGAAAAAATCTTTTCTTTAGAAAGTATAACCTCTACTTTGAGTAGTCAAATCTCAAAATTAGAAGAAGAAATAGGTCCAGGTGCTTCTGGTACCAACTGTGTATTTAGATATGACAGAGCTTTTCAGCACTTTCTAACTAAAAGCACAGATAGAAGCAAAATTGTTTCCTTAATCTATGGAGTTAGTAGAAATGGCAAGAAATGTTTACGTTGTACAGATACTTCTAAGATTGATGAAAGTATCGTGGTAAAATCAAAACCTCTCTACAAGCACTTTGTACCTGCAGGTACAGAACATGTTTATTTTAAGCTTGCACAGAAACCTCCATCGACACAGAAATCTGTTTCTAAACCTAAATATCATGCACAAATTCCACTTGATTATCTTGTTGCACAGAAACCCAAAGTTTTTAAACACTCTGGGAAAACTAACAAAAAAGGAACCAAAAAGTGGGTACCTAAGGAAAAGATAGTTTATGTTGCAGACATCCTTAGCAGCTCAATTAGAACACCAATCATGGTATCTAGACAGTGGTTGCTCGCGACACATGACAGGAAGAAGGCATATGTTCCAAAGTTTGGAACTTAAGCCTGGAGGCTTCGTTGGTTTTAGAGGAAACCAGAAAGGAAAAATCATTGGCTCTAGAACTATCGGTAATGGTAAACTTCCCTCTATTACTAATGTTCTCCTGTTCAATGGTTTGATGCATAACTTATTGTCTATCAGTCAGCTTAGTGACAATGATTATGATATTATCTTTAATCAAAAGTCCTGTAAGGCTGTCAGTCAGAAAGATGGCTCAATTCTTTTTACCGGAAAGAGGAAAAACAACATTTACAAGATTAGACTTTATGATCTCAGTAAACAGAATGTCAAATGCTTAATGTCTGTTAATGAAGAGCAATGGGTATGGCATAGACGTTTGTGCCATGTTAGCATGAGGAAGATTTCTCAGCTAAATAAGCTTGAACTGGTCAGAGGCTTACCAAACATGAAGTTTGCTTCAGATGCTCTTTGTGAAGCATGTTAGAAAGGCAAGTTCTCTAAAACTTCCTTCAAAGCAAAAAATGTTATTTCCACCTCTAGACCGTTAGAACTTCTACACATTGATTTGTTTGGACCAGTGAAACTGCTTCAATCAGTGGAAAGAAGTATGGATTAGTTATTGTTGATGACTATAGTTATTGGACATGGGTAAAGTTCTTGAAATACAAGGATGATTCACATTATGTGTTCTCTACCTTTTGCTCTCAAGTGCAAACAGAGAAGAGTTGCAAAATAGTCAAAGTCAGAAGTGATCATGGCGGAGAATTTGAGAACAGATACTTTGAGGTTCTATTTAATTCTCATGGCATTTCCCATGATTTCTCCTGTCCTATAACTCCACAACAAAATGGAGTTGTAGAAAGGAAGAATAGGACTTTGCAAGAAATGGCTCGTACCATGATCCAAGAAACTGATATTGTTAAGCATTTCTGAGTAGAGGCAGTAAACACATCATGTTACATTCAGAACAGTGTTTCTATTAGACCTATTATGGGTAAGACTCCTTATGAATTATGGAAGAACAGAAAGCCCAACATATCTTATTTTCATCCTTTTGGTTGTACATGTTTTATGTTAAACACTAAGGAGAATCTTCGCAAGTTTGATTCTAAGGCTCAAAAGTGTTTGTTGTTAGGATATTCTGAACGCTCAAAAGGCTACAAAATCTATAACACAGAAACACGAATTGTTGAAGAATCAATTCATGTTAGATTCGATGATAAGGTTGACTCTGAAAAGTCAAATCTAGTTGAGAAACTTGCAGATTTAGAAATCACCTTCTTAGAAACTAAGGATAAAGACTCTAGAGATAAAGACACAGCTGCTGAAACTAAAGACTCAGAAACAACTCAATCAGAAACTATTATTGGTCCATCTCATCAGAAGAAAAGCATACCAATAACTTCTTATTCTGAAGAATTCATTCTGAGAGATAAAGACGCACCAGTCAGAACCAGATCATCATACAAACCTTCTGAAGAAACTCTTCTTGGCTTGGTCTCTCTCATTGAACCAACCTTTATAGACGAAGCTCTTCAAGATAACGACTGGATTCTGGTTGTGGAAGAAGAACTAAATCAATTCACCAGAAATGATGTTTGGGATCTTGTTTAAAAACCAAAAGGTCTCCACGTCGTTGGAACCAGATGGGTATTCAGAAACAAGCTCAATGAAAAAGGTGAGGTCGTAAGAAACAAAGCACGACTGGTAGCACAAGGTTATAGTCAGCAAGAAGGAATAGACTATACAGAAACTTTTGCACCAGTTGCCAGGTTAGAATCTATTCGTCTCTTAGTTTCTTTTGCTATAAATCATGACATCACTTTATATCAGATGGATGTAAAGAGCGCATTCTTAAACGGGTTTATTTCCGAAGAAGTGTATGTGCACCAACCTCCTGGTTTTGAAAGTTTTGAAAACCCAGATTTTGTTTTCAAACTTAAGAAATCATTATACGGTCTGAAACAGGCTCCCAGAGCTTGGTATGAATGGCTAAGTAATTCTCTTTTGAAAAATAACTTTACCAGAGGAAAAGTTGATAGAACTCTCTTTTGAAAAACTTATTAAAATGACATTCTAGTTGTGCAAATTTACGTTGATGATATTATATTTGGTTCTACTAATACTTCCTTGTGCAAGGAGTTTTTGAAGTTAATGCAGGCTGAATTTGAAATGAGCTTGATGGGAGAACTGAAGTTCTTTCTGGGAATTCAAATTGATCAACGAACTGAACGAACATATATTCATCAAAGCAAATATACAAAGGAACTTCTGAAGAAGTTCAACATGTTAGAATACAAGGCAGCAAAAACTCCAATGCATCCTACATGTATTCTGGAGAAAGAAGACGTAAGTGGTAAGGTAGAACAGAAGTTATTCAGAGGTATGATTAGATCTTTCCTTTATCTGACTGCTTCTAGACCAGACATCCTCTTCAGCGTGTGCCTATGTGCTCGTTTCTCATCAGATCCTAGAGAAACTCACTTAATAGCTATTAAGAGAATCTTTAAGTATCTGAAAGGTACTTCTAACCTTGGGTTATTCTATAGAAAATCACCTGAGTACAAACTGGTAGGCTATTGTGATGCTGACTATGCTGGAGACAGAATAGATAAAAAAGTACTTCTAGAAGTTGTCAATTTCTGGGAGACAATCTGATCTCATGGTCCAGCAAAAGACAGTCCATAATTGTTTTATCAACTGCTGAAGTTGAATATATTGCAGCTTCCGGATGTAGCACACATATTCTTTGGATGAAAAGTCAAGTAGAAGATTATCAGATTTCTGAGAGTAACATTCCTATCTTCTGTGATAATACTTCTTCTATTTGTCTATCCAAGAATTCTATTCTACATTCTAGGGCTAAACATATTGAAATAAAACATCACTTTTTATGTGACTATGTTCAGAAGGGCATTTTTCATTTAAAATTTGTGGATACAAACCACCAGTGGGCTGATATTTTCACAAAACCCCTTGCTGAGGATAGATTCGTATTCATTATGAAAATTTTATTTATAAAACCGTGTCCAGAAAGAGTTGATGAAATTTCAATGTGTCAAGTTACCAGAATTTCTAAAATAAGATTCTGATGAATTTGTTTATTTTATTTTTTAATTACGCGTTTGATTCTGAAACATGAGCTTTCTGAAGTAAGGGAGTTTCATGAATTAGAACGTTTCTTTTCAGAAGGAAATCCTTTGGTTTGTATTCTGAATTGTGAACAGTTACAACATTAATTGTTGTCCTTTCATCTGAGAACGTGTGAACGCTAGTTGTGACAACTGTCCCATTTGTTAAACATGCGTAATCATGATTTGACGCATTGGGTTTCGTAACCTTCTTGAGATTAGGTTAAATCTTTACGCCTTCCCCCTATTACTGTGCATTTACTGTGTGCAATTATGATTAATCATTTTAATTGTTTTTTTTGTGCCTATATAAAATCACATCATTTGCACTTCACACTACACTCACTTCTCCCACACTTTTAGTTTTCAAACCCTAAAACTCCTCAGAATAACTGTTCACCCAAAACCCTTCATCTTTATTCCTTCAACTTCAACTCTCAACACCAATGGCTGAATCATCTCAACGTTCCTCACAATCTCAGCAACAAGAAAGACAGTTCACGATTCCAGATAAATCTTCTATCACTCTCGACACGTCGGTAGATGATCTTTATGTTCTTAGTGAAACCATGGTGGATTTCAACAATCTGAAGGATAATGGGTGCGATCTTACTCAAACTCTTAATTTCCAAGGCTGGAGCGGATTCTTTAAGAGAATTCAAGGACCCACCTTTCCAATCCTAGTTAAAGAATTCTGGATTCATGCATCTGCAAGCAAGAACGTCATTATCTCTTTTGTTTTTGGAAGACGTATTATAATCACGAAAAACACTATCTGTGATTTAATCTCCCATGATGGAAAAGGTTTAAGAATCTACAATGTTCAAGCGGATAAGCAAAGGAAAGCTAAAGTCACCGCATCTATCTTCAAGGAAGGAACTGTTCTGGACTCTAAGAAGTATCCTTCTTCATCGCTCATAAAATATTCTCTAAGAGTTTGGTTCAAGATCATGTTAGGGTGTGTTTACCACCGTCATCCTACTCACTCTTCTGATTATATCAACCTTTCTAAAAAAGTATGTTTTGTACTTCCTGATGAAAGGAATAAAGATACATCTCCCAGTCATCATGTTCAGATTCCTGAGAGACTCGATTATGACCTCAAGATCTGGCTCTACCAAAAGGGGAGTCATATCCCTTACCGCAGACGCATTTCTGACATTCTTGTTGAATCTGGAATAGTTGAAGATCTTTTGATTGTTGGACAAACTAAGGAGCTAGTAAAGGTTGCTGGAAACGTCTTCTGGGCGAAGAATTTGAAGAGTATGAAGCTTATTGAAAAGATCACTCATCCAGCCATTCTTCCATCAAGGGAAGAAATTAATGATATGAGGATTCCAGTTTCTGGATTTCCATCTTTTTCTAGAACTTATCATACAGATGAGTTAGCACTTTACCTTGCTGGATGCAGAGATGAAGCACTGGATGTGTGGATTGACATGGGCAATATTCTAGATACTCTTCCAAGATCTTAAAGAGAAAGAGAAAAAGAAAGAAAAATAGGACTGCTGATGGTGAAGAACTATCAACCAAAAAGAAGAAGATGGCAACTACATCAATTAATGTGAATGAAGTTCCCGCCGGTGATCAATTGCAAGCCATGCTTCTTAGTGATACTCCTCTCTCTTCTCAGCTAACTCCATCTGCTCCTCCTGCTGGTGATCACAGTAAGTCAGCTGTCAATGACTCCTCTCTTGTCTCTAATTCTGGTGTTTCCAATGCTGTCTTACCAACACTGCTCACTCCATCACCATCACCCATCACTATCTCAACTCTACCACCATCACATTCTAAAGGAACTATGTATGAAAAATTATTACCTGAACAACATTCTTCTTTTGGCTACATGACCCCTATACACGACCCACCATCTCTACCAACACCCATCATATCTCCATCTGTTAATGCTCCCCAATCAGAAAATCCAAATATTCAACTGTCTGAGGGTACTCCTGATGACTTGACCAATGCTCCTCAATCAGAGGCTTATGAAGATCTTCCCTCCCTTGTCATACCCAGTATGTATGGTCCTGATCCCAACCCCAATATTTGTGACTTAACCATCAAATTCCCTAACATCTCTAAGACCAAAAATCCTAATGTTGGTAAGATGCTGTGGAAATTTGATCTAGAGTTCAAGAATTTTCTGGATGCTGCTATGCAGGTTAGTCTCAAATTTGTCAATCCAGCATAAAGTGATTCAGCTTAGGAAACCTACAGGAAATGGGTTGATTCCAAAATCTCAAGGATGAAGAATTTTGGAGGAATATCATTTAGTTGTCTATTTCCATTTCTTTCTTTTTCTCCCTAGTTCTCCCACTTTGTTGGAAATAAAAAGGAAAGAAATGATACATAGGAATATCATTTAGAGCTAGTAAGACCAATTGGCATATGTGGTAAAAAAAGAATATTAAGCGGTACAATGCTCAGTATTTGTTCTACTAGAGCATCTGACTCATTTTTAATGTTATCAAAATGCCTTTATTGTACCAATTAATAAAATGTCAATGTTGAATAATATTAATTAAATAAATCTGAGCTCACTAGTTACTCTAATTGTCCCAACTGATAATTGTCAGAGCACATAGGAACTCAGCTGATCTCAACTAATATTATTTAGAGCATTTTAGGAAACACGGGGTATTATGATACCTTTTAATCTCATCTCAAAATCAAAACTTTTTCATATCTCTCTCACATTGAGGAAAAGAGAACGTGGTCCCCCATAATAACATGCCATGCATTGCGAACTAATAACATAGTGCTCTCTCTCTCTCTCTACAAAATGAAAAACAGACTCTAGAAAATAGAATAAACTCTTTCTCTACCAATAAAAGCCACGCGTTTTCATACAAATATACGCTCTCATGCTAATAGAAATATTACAATACTTTCCCCATCGTACGCTCTCTCTCACATGATAAAAACAAAAGAACATACTGTTTATCATCACCTTCCCACTAATCTTAAGTTCCACTATACATGTGACACACCAATATCCTTCCTCTCTCTCATGCACAAAGATAAAGAGGACACTACTCACAAAACTCTCTTCACACACACACATATATAGATATACTCTCTCATCAATATTTTTTCTGATTTTTCTCATACCACCTTTGACTGCTCCTTTCTTCCATAACTACCTTCTTCTTCCTTACTTATATATCCATACAAACCTTCATATATAAAGATCATCATCTTGAATCAAGTTGCATCATTGCCCTCCTTATCATCTTCTTCACCCTTAAACAAATCAACTCACCTCATCACCTTCTTAAACAACCACACCACTTGTAATACCCCGTGTTTTCTTAAACACCCCAATGTATATCAGTTGAGACCAACTGAGTTACTATGTGCTCTGAAAGTTACCAGTTGGGATAATTAGAGTAACTTGTGAGTTCAGATTGACTTAATTAATATTAATTGGAATTTACCTTTTATTAATCGGGACATTTTGATAACACTAATAATGGGTCAATTGGTCTAGTAGAACAAATATTTAAATTGGAGGTACTTAAAATATTTATTTTACTATCTTTATCCATTACAACCACACAATGTATCAGAGAAATTGAGACCACATGTTTTAATCTCATGTTAATCTCCCCACCACACATTGACTTACCACACCCCTTCTAAACTTTTCCACCAAGTTATGCTACCAAATACCACTTCTCTTTCTATGCATCAGTAAATAGCAACATAAGGAAAGAAAAGGAAAAAAAACAAGGCTTGGGAGAAAGAAGGAGAAAATCGTGAAAAGGGAAAGAAGACAGGAACTTGGAATTTCATCTTCATTATTTCACTACATCTTCTACCAACAGTCTTCTTCATCTTTTTGGCTAAGGTGGGTTCTAGGTAGAAACTTAAAATCATGAAAGTTTGGGTTTTTTAGATTGTTAGAATGGTTAAGAAAATCCTGATAGTGAATTATTTGTTCTTGCACCCATGAATTTCTAGGAATGATTTTGATTGTGTTCTTCATGACTATTGGAAGTTCATGTGTTAAATGTTGTGATTGTTACTTTGATTTTTTGAAATTTCATGTTGAGTTATGAAAGATTAGATTCATGTGGTTGATGACAAATAATTGTTGCAAATGTTGTTCTAAGCTCCCTAGTTGTTGGAGAAAAGATATTAAACATTGCAAGTGGTAATAGAGGAGTTTAGAAGTGATTTTCATGAAAATAGCAGGTGCAAATCGATTGGTCCCTGAGACTTGGAAATAGTAATCGATTGTATGACACTGTGACAGAAGTGAAATTATGTACTGAGCAATCGACTGCTGTCTGATGCAAATTGATTGTTGTCTGCTATTTTTGCAAAAAGTGTGATTTTTCCTGTTAACCGAGCGACTAGCTTAAGATATCAATTGTTTGTTCTAACTTACTGCCCTAAATGATGAAATCTCTTAAAACAAAGGGTTTGTTCTCAAGAGCCTAAGTGATTGACATTGGAAACTAATTGAATGTCTTTTACTTTGATTTATTTTCTTAGTTTTTTTCTTGATGCTTTTAATCATATTGTAATATCTTTTGATCACTTGCCATGATATATATGCATTGATTAAATAAAATTTGTGATAAATATTTGTTGAATTAATTGAGTAACCTAGTGATCTATTTAGGTTAAAAATGTTAGGATTATGACTAGAATAACTCTAGAAAGGGACATCCATTTAATATGATACCTAGGTGAGTATCATGGATGGGTGGTTGACATAGTTAAAAGTGGGATTCACTGTATGGATTATGTAATATTGTTGTGTGATGAAGGTGAGTGGTAGCACCTTGTGATTGTCGAATACAATCACGTTATATTGTTGTACCTAGTCACGTAGTTGGAAATAACCCTTGTTTGTGCCTTCCCAAGTTGTGATGCTTACATAGAGTAAGATTTGGGAAGTATGCACCCATACTTGAATGACCTTGGATGAAGTCCCAAGCGGTGGAACCCAAAGTGGGTTAGAGTCTCATACCGGGGAAAGGCTTGAAATGGGTTTGGAGTCCCATAAGAAGCGACGATTCTTGAAGTGGATGTTATTACTTAGAATTTGAAATCCATGCGTATGTCAAAGTATGAGATAAGTAATTTGTGACCCGAGTCGATAACCCTAGACGTAGGGCTTGCCTAGGAAAGATACCTTGATTTGTTTCCGATTAGTGATTGCTTGAGTTGTTGAACTCATGAGGCATGTTTCCATACAGTGTGAGCTTGTGAACTTAATTATTTTTCTCGTATGACTTGAGTTAGAATTGATTAGAACCTTGTATAGCCGAGTGGACCCATAGATAGCGAACCCACTGGGATTATCATCTCACCCCATGTTGATTATTTTACAGGTAGTTCTGAGCAGATGAAGGGTAAGGACAAGATAGCTTGATGTCCTTACATGTTTCATATTTTGGATGGCTTTCCACTGTGCAGATGGATATTTTGAGATCATTCTACAATGATCTAGTTCTTAGTTTTTATTTTTGGGCATCTTGTATATATTATGCCATGTTGTAGTTTCTTTTTGGGCGTGTAAATGTGTACAATGTTGCCACTAGGCGCTTATGTATTTCAGTACCAACATTACAACTATATATAATATGTATTTCTAGACATGTATTGTATGTGGGCATTACAATTAGTATCAGAGAAGGTTGTATCCTCGACCTATCCATGAAATATTATAAGTATTTCTTTCTGCTTCGTATGTGTGTTGTCATCATTGTCCTGGAAGCCATATTAATAATATTGAGCCTGATCAACTTGATTTTGTTTGTATGATGTTTAGGATTATGGTTGATGGACGCAGAAGCCGTGGTAGACCCAGAACTCAGACTTCCAATTCGAATCCTCCAAGTGGCAGTGAAAATGTTTAGTGGCCTCAATTTGTGCAACAGATGCAGCAACAGTAGAATCAATTCATGCAGCAGATGATGCAATAATTGAATGGTGGCCTACACCCTCTAGAGGTTCCACAAGAAGTTATAGGTGGGAGTTTCTGGGATTTCTTTCACATGAACCCTCCTGAGTTCCATGGTGGATTAAATCCTATGAAGGCTCATGAATGGATAACCAGTATGGAAATAATTTTTCATATAGTGCACTGTAGTGAAGAGAATAAGGTTGTGTTTGCTTCTCACATGATGAGGGGTCCTGCTGTGAGGTGGTGGGAAAGTAATTTAACTCCGATGACTAACTAGGGAGTATCCAGGGTTTGGGAACATTTTATGACTACTTTTCTGGATAAGTATTTTTCTAGCTCCTTGAGGACTCAGAAAGAGTTTGAATTTCAACAGGTTAGGTAGGGTAATATGTCAGTAGTTTTATATGCTAAATAGTTTAAAGATATGGTTGCTTATTCTATACAGGGTATGTATGCACCAGATGAGAAGTGGAAGATTTATCAGTTCCTGTTTGGTTTTAGAGGTGAAATTTCTCATAGTGTGTCTCAGAGGGAATTCACTACGTATGTTGAGTTACTAAGGCAGTGTTATGTGGCTGAGAATAGTTTGAAGAAAGTTCAGGAAGAAAGGAATCAGTATAAGGTTGGTAAGAAGGACCAAGGAAGACCAAGTCATCAGTTTAGGCCTAGACCTCAACCTTTCAAAGGGAAACAGGTGCAGAATGTGAGACCTAACCCCCCTCCCGTGTGCCGCAGGTGCTATAAGACTCATTATGGAAGATGTGACCTAGAAGTATTGAGATGATATCAATGTCAGGGAGAAAGTAATATGGCTAGGGAATGTCCTCAGAATAAGAATCAGATGCAAGTAAAGAATGTTGGTCGGGTTTATACTTTGGATGCAAAGAAGGTTAAGGGTAAAAATGACTTGATTGCTGATACGTGTTTTGTAAATGATCATCCTTGTTTTGTTTTTTTTATTGTGGAGCAACGCACTCTTTTGTATCAATCCAATATATGAAATGACTTGGCTTGCAAGCAATTCCCTTGTCTCCTCCTATGGTGGTTACTACCGCCGTGGATGATGTTATTGAGACACCGTTGATTTATGAAAATTGTTCGCTATCAGTGAATGGTAGAGTTTTCCAGATTGATCTTATTTGTTTGCCACTTAAGAAAGTTGATGTAGCCTTGGGGATGGATTGGCTTTCTGCTAATTCGGTGTTTATTGGATGTGAAGAGAAGTTAATCATCATTCCATCTAATGAAGCTACTCCAAAAGATGTGTTAACTACTATTTTGGAAGGTACGGCTGGCATGGTTAATTTCTTATTCGAGAAGGAAAAGTCTGTTCTCTTAGTTCTCACCAAGGAATCAAGTGATGACCTGAAGTTTTCCCAAATTCCCATAGTTTGTAAAATTTCCAGATGTTTTCCCCGAGGATGTCACTTCTCTTCCTCCCAAGAGGGAAGTCGAATTCTCTATTGATATGATACCTGAGATGGCCCCAATATCCGTTTCTCTGTATCAAATGGCACCACTTGAGTTGAGAGAGTTGAAGAATCAGTTGGAAGAGTTATTAGCCAAACATTTCATTCGACCTAGTTTCTCACCCTAGGGAGCTCCAGTGTTACTAGTGAAGAAGAAGGATGGTGGTATGTGTTTGTGCATTGATTGTCGCCAGTTGAATAAAGTCACCATTAAGAACAAGTATCCCATACCTAGGATAGACGATTTGTTAGATCAATTGAAAGGAGCCTGCGTGTTCTCGAAGATTGATTTGCAATCGGGCTATCATCAAATCTGAGTTAAGAATTCTGATGTACCAAAAACCGCATTTAGGACCCGTTATGGCCATTATGAATTTTTTATGATGCCTTTTGGTGTGACAAATGTTCTAACTGTTTTCATGGATTATATGAATCAAATATTTCAACCTTATTTGGATCAGTTTATGGTGATCTTCGTTGATGACATTCTTATTTATTCTCGTACTCCACAAGAGCACTGGGAACATCTAAGGATTGGTCTATTAGTGTTGCAAGAGAAGCAATTGTTTTCCAAATTAAGCAAGTGTGAATTCTGGATGAATGAAGTTAAGTTTCTTGGTCATGTCATATCCCAAGGGGGAGTAGCAGTGGATCCTTCTAAAGTTGAAGCGATGATTAATTGGGAAAGAATGAAGAATGCATCCGAAGTCAGAAGTTTCTTAAGATTGGCAGGCTACTACAGAAGGTTTATTAAGGGGTTTTCTCAGCTGGCTTTTCCAATGACTCGACATACCTGGAAGGAGATTTCTTTTAGTTGGGATCCAGTGTGAGCAAAGTTTTATGACGTTAAAGGAAAGATTGATGACTGCTTCTGTTTTGATCATTCCTGGTCCTAGTAAGCCTTATGAAGTATTTTGTGATGCCTATAAGAAGGGATTAGAAGGAGTGTTAATGCAGGGTGGTCAGGTTGTATTTTATGCCTCTCGTCAGTTGAAAACTCATAAAGATAATTATCCAACTCAAGATCTTGAATTGGCAGCAGTTTTTTTTGCATTGAAGGTGTAGAGTCACTACTTGTACGAAGTGCGTTTTGAGATGTTTAGTGACCACAAAAGTCTGAAATATTTATTTGATCAGAAAGAGTTGAACATGCGTCAAAGGAGATGGATGGAGTACTTAAAAGGTTTAGACTTTGAGTCGAAGTATCATCCATGTAAAGCGAATAAAGTGGCAGACGCATTAAGTCGGAACGTTTCGAGATCTTAATCTTCAGTTCGCTTGGACTCAGAATGGTATGATAATGGGAAATTTGAATCTTACTTCCGATCTTAGAATAGAAATTCAACAATGGCAAATGCAAGATGTGAAGCTGCAAGAGATGTTAATTCTACTAGGTTTCATGCAAGCTACAAATGGAGTTGTTCTTTATAATCAAAGGATTTGTGTTCTGAATGAGGCAGAGTTAAAAAGAAAAGTTTTGGAAGAAGCTCACAAAGGTGCGTTTACCATACATCCAGATTCATCCAAGATGTATCAATATTTGAAGAAAGACTATTGGTGGCCTGGAATGAAAAAGGATATTGCGGAGTATGTATCTGTATGTGTAGTGTGCCAACAGGTAAAGATTGAACATCAGATACCAGGTGGTTTATTTCAACCCTTATAGATTCCAGTATGGAAATGGGATAGTATTTCTATGGATTTTGTAGTTGGTTTACCTCGTACACATGGTGGCTATGATTCTATATGGGTGATTGTGGATCAATTAACAAAGTCTGCAAATTTTCTAGCCGTGAAGACTACTTACAAGGCAAGCCATCTTGCACAGTTGTTTATTTCTAAGATTGTAAGGCTGCATGGTGTCCTCACTAGTATTGTGTCTGACAGAGATCCAAAGTTCACTTTAAGATTTTGGAGAGATTTTCAGCAAGCCATGGGATCTAAATTGAGTTTGAGTACTTCTAATCATCCTCAGACAGATGGTCAGATAGAGAGGACGATACAGACATTGGAGGATATGTTAAGAGCTTGTGTGCTTGAAAGTGGAGGAAATTGGAAGGAGCTCTTACCATTGATTGAGTTTGCATACAACAATAGTTACCAACTTGTGAGCCATTTTTCATCATGATCCATTTTGATTCAAGGAAAACTTAAAACATGAAAGTTGTAGAGCATGTTTATAGCTTTCCAAAGATTACAAAAACTCAATGATACCATTTTTGAGCTATGAGTTTTAAAGGGGGAAAGTTTACCCTCCACGCTTGAATTCTAGGTCATTCCTCATGCCAAAACCTTGAGCAAATCCTACAAAACCTACCCAATCTCATTGTGCAGGTTTTGTTGCTTCTAAACTTCAACATAATTGATGATTTACACGGATCATATATGTATTATCTAACTGTTATGAGCTTTATGCATTGGATTATGCCATTTTGGGAAGAAAGGTCTCATTTCCATTTTGGAAAAGCTACTTTAATCATAATGTCAACTCTCCTTGAGCTTCCAAGTTATTTATCTACACTCAACCCTTTCTCTACTCAGAAACAACATGTTTGCACTTTATAACAACTTTTGGAAAGGTCTTGTACTTGTCTTGGAACCATGGAAATGAAGAAACTATCCATTTGGTTTCTAACTAAACCATGAGAACTTCCATTTCTGATTTTTGCATGACCTCTGATCCTCCATCCTCCCCTATAAATAGAGGCTTGTTTCATGCTTCTAACACATAACAATCACCCACTAAAACCTCAGTAAACATTCTCTCCAACAAAATTTGCAAGAACGCACTATTTTTCCAAGTTCTTGAGCCAAACTCATTTCCCACATGCATCCTCCAAACAAACTCCACAAATCATCTCCACACACTTATTAGAACTTATTCATACAATTGAAAAGGTTATGACCAAACACCATTCACCATCTCACTTGCTTATTGTGCAAGAACATTCGTGTGGTTTGATACAGTTTATTTCTGGCCATTTTATTTGATCAAGCACTCTTCCTAAGGACTAATAAGGCTCAAGAAACCTCTCTTTCATTTCTGTAGCTCCATTTGAAGAATCATTAGACTTTCTCCAATAGGTAAACATTTCTCACTTTGATACTCTTGTGCATGCACCATTATTGAGTATTTCTTGAAGTAAAGATGTAGTCTATACTGTATTTATTGAGTTCTTCCTACTGTTAGAAATGTATCATACTTGTATGTTGAGTTTGTGTTGTTAAAAACTTAAAAGTGTAGTTCTGGTTTTTCCTTTAGCACGAGTTGGACATTGAATTTTAGGATGATATAGTGGCATCATTAGACTCCTTGGAAAATTCTAAGTAGTTTAGACTTTTATTTTGATAAAAAAGATGAAGGAATGATTGCGTTATGATGTGTTAAAAATCTGAAAAAATAAGGAAAGTTAGGGCACGTAAGAGACGAGAAAAGAGGGTGAGTGAAGGTTATGGTGATGCTGACCTGCCATTGATCATTTTTGTCTTGTAAGCATAAAATATATTTATGAAGTTGGATAAATGAATGGATGAGAGCGTAGCACCGCTGGTCAAGGAGGTTTGTGTGTTTGGCATGCTTGGGGTCTGGGGTTCGAATCCCCCTCGCCCCAGACCCTTTTGCATTTTATTTTTTGCATCTTTCTGAAGCGTGTTTTACATATATATATATATATATATATATATATATATATATATATATATATATGTTTGCCTTCCATATCATCTACGCATGTTGGTCTTGTTGGAAATGTTTTGAGCCTTCATCCCTTGTGTCTTGGGTTCAAGCCTGGCTGAAGCAGAATTCATTTTTTTTACCACTTATTTTATTCACAACTTTGAAAGCTCATAAATTGATGATCCCATAACTTTTTTGAGCCACTCTTTTTTCCATGTGTTCATAATAATGTCTATTTTATGTTGATATGAAAAACTTCTCAAAAATATCTATTTTTCATGCACTTTTGATTGTTCAAAGTTGGTGCCCTTTTAGGTTTATTTTAGGGTTCCAAAAGCCTTTCTTTGATGGATACTTTGATTTTTCTTGATCACCATGACTTGTGTGAACCCTATACACCATGTATGAACCTTGTTTGATTTTTCCAACATGTATCTCTTGTTTTTTACATGAATTTGACTTAATTTGATGTATGTTTACATGTTTAAATGCCTTGAAACTTTGCTGTCTATACCATGAACCTTTGTGTATTTGCCTTATTTTCTATGCACATTCTTGTATACCTCATTGAACTCTTGAATACATGAATGCCCTTGTGTTTGTCTTTGTTTATGTGTTTGTAAATACTTTAAACTTGTGATAACTTGTCTTTGTGTAACTTGTATACTTACATGTTTAAACTCTTGTATGATGTTGAACCTTTGATATGATAATTTAGAACCCTCACATGTACTTTAGGTTGTTACCTAAGTCTTGAACCATGAACAAACTTGTTTTCATGCTTAAGTAATGTTTTGACTTATCCATATCTTATTGAACTTTCGAATCTTATACATGCTTAACTAGTGTCTTGACTTATCCATGTCTTGAACATTTGAATTGTTATTCATGTTTAAGTAATGTTTTGATTTATTCATGTCATTTTTGAACCTTATCCATGTTTAAGTAATGTATTGACTTATTCATGTTTGTATGAACTTTTGAATTTTATCCATGTTTAAGTAATGTTTTGACTTATACATGACTTGTTTGAACTTTGAATTGTTATCCATGTCTAAGTAATGTTTTGACTTATACATGTTTGCCTTGAACTTTGAATGATACCATGTTTAAGTAATGTTTTGACTTATACGTGTCTTGTTTGAACTTTGAATTGTTATCCATGTTTAAGTAATGCTTTGACTTATACATATCTTGTTTAAACTTTGAACCTTATCCATGTTTAAGTAATGTCTTGACTTATCCATGTTTTGCCTTGTATTCATGATTAAGTGGTGTTTATGTCTAAACCATGTCTTACTTCATGCATATACATGTTCATCCATATTTATGCCATTCATATTTATGTCATTCACATACATGTTATGTCATTCCTACACTTGGTATGTCATTCATGTACATGTTCATGCATGGTTATGCCATTCACCTTTTGTTTCTTCATGATGATATAGTTGTGTCATTCATATTCGTGCATCTTTCATGATGATATTTCCATTTCATTCATCACTCCTTGACTTTATGCATCTTTGATCGATGTTGTTACATCTTTGTTCATGTTCATATGTCTCTTAACATGTCTTGACATCTCATGTTTGAACCTTGCCATTTCTATGTCTTCATCGTGTATGATTTGTTTAAGTTTATGATATCATGTATGAATGACATTTCCTCTATCATATCATCTATGCCATGTTTGAGCATTTACCCTAATGGATGTCATGTTTGAACACCTCTTTGATTTCTTTCATTAATGTCATGTTTGAACATTATCTTTGACTTGTTTATGATATCATGTATGAATATCTTCTCGTGCTATGTTTATGATAATTGATATCATGTATAAATATCACTTTGATTCACTTTGATTAATACCATGTTTGAGTGTCTTTCATGTTTATGCCTTTGATACCATGTTTGAGTGTCATTGTTGTTTATAATTGATGCCATGTTTGAGTGTCTTTTAGGTTTATCTTTGATACCATGTTTGAGTGTCTTTTAGGTTTATCTTTGATACCATGTTTGAGTGTTGTCTTTGATTGATACCATGTTTGAGTGTCTTTCATGTTTTACTTTCACACCATGTTTGAGTGTTGTCTTTGATTGATGCCATGTTTGACTGTCTTTCATGTTTATATTTGATACCATGCTTGAGTGTCTTTCATGTTTATGTTTATGATGCCATGTTTGAGTGTCATTATTTTTTTTTTTATGATGCCATGTTTGAGTGTCATACTCACTTATATTTGATACCATGTTTGAGTATCCACTTTTGTTTATGATGCCATGTTTGAGTGTCATACTTGTTTATCTTTGATGCCATGTTTGAGTATCCATACTTGTTTATGATTATGATGCCATGTTTAAGTGTCATACTTGTTTACCTTTGATGTCATGCTTGAACATCTTTCTCTATCATTTGCTTATCTTTATTAATGTCATTCTTGAACATTACTTTTGCCATTTATGCTTTGTTCATTGATATCATGTATGAATATCATCCTTGCTCATTTCATCTCATATTCATTTTGCTCTGAACTTTATTAAGTTATCCCCAAGTGATGTTAGCTTACTAGCTATCTTCTTTCTCTTTTCTTTTTGCCCAAAATCCAAGGGAAAGAACTTTTCATTGACTTAATGTCATAGGTAGTTTAACAAAACCCTCCATAGTTCCATTTTGACCTTGTCAGAGTCATACAACTTTCAACTTTCAATTTAGCCTTAGGATAGAGTTTGTAAACTCTATGTAAGTGTTATTGTTATGAACATTTACCTCCCCCTTTGAACCTTGATCATAATCAAGTGTTCTTCACCCTTGTTTAGGTGAACTACGATTGCTCTGATTTCATCCTTGTTAGGATACGTAGACATTAGACCGCGAAGTCTTGGCGATCAAACTAGCAATAAACCTCTAGGTCTTTCCCCATAGAATGTTCCCAAACTTAGAAAACAAACAATAACATAACACTAATACAACAAGAGGTTCCTATAGATTACAATAGATACTTAGGGTGCTAATACCTTCCCTTAGTATAATCTACCCCCGGACCTTATATCTCTTAGCTTTGTTGTTACATTGTGCACTTAGGGTTTTTACTTGATCTTTTCCCTTTCCTTTGGATAAATTAAAGTTCGGTGAATTTAATTCAATAGCCTGATATCCGATTCTCATTACAACATAAACGGCGACTTCACTGGGGATGCTGATCCTCTAAGAGAGTTAAGCCTATTTTGTTTATTTGTGTTATTTGTATATTTGTTTGCTTATATTTGTTTAGTTTGCTATTTTGCTTGGGTGGTGACTTTTGTGTGGTGAGGTAAGTCCTAATCCGGACTTGACTGTACATAAATAAGATAGGATTGTGGTATAATCAATAGTTAACTGTTGGGAGTAGTCCTAACATGATTAACATATGATATAACCACGCTTAGTGGAGGCCCCTTTGGGATTACTGATGTCATACGAGTAGTCGTATTGGCATTACTTTTTCCAACCTGGGAGTCCGTGAAGCTGAGGACCTTTAGTATCCCTTCACCCCTGTTAGCCTTTTAGGACGTAGTGCAGTGATTATCCAGGTGTAGACCTGCGATAGTTGTCATGCAATACTACATTCAGACTATTTTATCTTGAGAATATTATTAGCCCGCATTAGTAGTCGTGCAAGTCGATAATATCCGAAAGATTTATTGATGACTCTGGGAACCTTGTAGAACCCGTTATGCAGGTACAAATAGACCTATAGTACATATCCTTATGGGAGGGTTAAACCTTAACTCCATGCTTGTTGTTTACCCTTAAAACCTGTGTGACCTTGTTTGTATGCATTGCATCAACATACATTCATGCATTCATGAAAAACTTTTTAGTTTCAAGGAACTCAGTTGTCCATTTCTTTGAAATGAAGTTCTTCAACTTTTTCCAAAATATGTTATTTCTTTCAATGTTTGCAACTTAATTCTTGAGTTCCTTGAAACCATTAATCATATGCATTTGTATTTCATTTACCCATCCTGGTGTTTCTAATAGTTTTCCACACCCAGTCTGTCACCTAAAGTACTCGAGCCAACCATCGACGAAGAATGGACCAATTAAAGCAAGAAAACCAAGCACTCCACGAGGAGATTTCCACCCCGAGGGCAAACATGGGAACATTTTCCACTACCATGAAGACTTTGATAGACAACCAAGAGCAAGAAAATCTAGAGCTCCGAGATCAGGTTGCAAACTTGAAGACTGCTAAAAAGCGTCTGATTACTCTGGTCAAAGAATTCGTCATCTCCCAATGTCAGGATGGTTCTTCTTCCTTCACTAACCAATCAGCCGAGCAGAGTGGTGAGTCTAGGGGCATCCCTGTGCACTATGCCAAGTTGTTCCCTGTCCTCTTACAAAAGGGTTTGATCAAGACAGAAACCCCACCTGCTATTCCAATGTTTCATTGGAGCTACTTCAAGGCTGATGCCTTACGTGCTTTCCATCAAGGGGAACCCGGCCATGACATTGAGGAATGTTATGTCCTCAAGGAGAAGGTGAAAGAGATGGTTCAAAAGGGGATTATGTCTTTCAAAATGTGCAAGCCCCAGGTTCAAATCACCCTTTTGCTAGAGCGTGGAGCAAGTTCTTCCGTGCACATGGTGGATTAACGTTGCGGAGCATGAAGGCCTTTCTTTAGGCTATGTCTTGTCAGAGGTTTAGCTTATTTGTTGCTTTTTCATATGAAACTTTTTGTGTTTGTTAAACGCATTTGTTTTGGCATGTAAGAATGTGTTATTTTGAATAATTAATGCAATGGTTATATTTGTCTTGAAGAAGTCCATTCGTTGTCACTCATTTAAAATGCTTTTTCTGCTATATAATGCCAATACTACTGAATCTCTTGCTTAGACAGAGAATTGGAGGGAGGATGATAAAAGTAAAAACACAAAATTTCTTGTTGTTTGCTTTTGAATAAAACCTGCTGATGATGTAAGGCATTGTTTCAAACCCCCAAACACAAGAGGTATAAGGAACATAATCCCTCTTTAACCCCTTTGAGCCTTGAAGTAGGACTTTTTCTCTTCCAAATAAAAAAAACCCTCAATTTAACCAAGGGGCAGGGTAGTTTTTCAGTTAAGCTGGTCGAGCACCCAAACATTCATAAAAGGGAGTGAACAACCATTTCCACTTCACATTACCCCCACACATTAAGAGGCTAGGAGTCAGACCCAATTATCATTGGTATCTAAGTCCGTTTGCTACTAGCTAAGGAATGGGACAGTCGTAATCCTTTCAACAAGTCAAAATGACTTAAAGTCACATGACCTGTTCATAAATAATAAAAAACAAAAACAAAAAAGAAAAAGCCCTCTAAATCAAAACCTATGAAGGAGATTTAGGCAAAATTGGGGCATCCCGTTGGACTTCAAGATCAAATCCAATAGACTCAGTCTAGGCAAAAGTTAGGAAAAACAAAGAGTAAAAAAGGCGGAAAGCAAAAATAAAGGATTACGAAGAAAAATCCTCAATAAATAACAAAGGTCGTGTGACCAAACACCAAAAAAAGCAAAGGTGAGTGATTGTCATGTCCAAAGTCTCAGTGGTTTCCCAACCATATCAAAACACCTCTTGAGAGATGAGTGCTCACATCAAGCTTAAACTCAACGTAGGATTGGAGAACATCACGAAGAAGGGGTGGGTACAAATAAACTTTGAGCCTTATATCCTTTGTTTCATAAACCATGAACATAGTCACTTTACAACCCTCAAAAGACATAATTGAAGCGGGTTTATTTCGAAAGCATACTCAACGAGATAACGTTTCCTGACTCCTACTGAGCTATGCTCGAAAGTTGTGTTGGCTTTATAAAAGAAAATTAATGACATATCCTAACTGGTGATTTGGTCACAAGTTATGGTGATATCTTTTCTAATTAAAAAAAACTTTAAGACAAACATGTTTGTTGCATTAGCAGTTTCAGAATTAACGTTTGTTACTTGCTAACATTGCTTGATGACGTAGAAGTTTGCATATGAACATCAGTGATGAGCTTAATCTTTTGAGACTCTGTTGAGTAAATGGCTAACCATTTCAAAAGATGACCATATCCAGGGACAAGTTGTTTCCTAGTTGTTACTGGTATTTCAACAAAATCCAATCGTCATTGGTATCCTAAAGTCTAGTCGTCACTGGCTCCCTTATTCAAGTTGTTTCCCAGTTGTTACTGGTATTTCAACAAAATCCAATCATCGTTGGTATCATAAAGTCTAGTTGTCACTGGCTCCCTTTTTCAAGTTATTTCTTACAGTCTGACCATCCCTAAAGGACAAGTTCGAAGACTTTGTTGTGCAAAATACATTCAATCTGGGGCATGTGCATTGAGATTTGATAAATCTCTCCAAGAGTTTGAAGACACTAGAGCATTGTTATGCCAAGTTTTCTATAAAATCCTCTTGAGGTGACGTCTTCTCACAAACCATGTGACGTGGGGCATTTGGGAATTAAAGCTTGTTTTGATCACAAGAGCTATGGTTGTCCATCATGCAGCTTTTTCAATGTAGAACTAAGTGTTCTCTTAAGCAAGTGTATTCTTGAAACTTGCCTTACACATATCCACAATGGGTATCTACCCTAGGTAACTCTGACACGTTTGGGAAATTCTCAGTGAGTATCTACCTCAAGTGGTTATGGAAACTCCTCGGTGAGTATCCACTTCCAACGCTTATGACAAGTTTGATGCAAGACTCCCCAGTTGGTGACTTAGGAATTCCCAATAAATTTTCTTGGCTTCATACTTCTTTAGAAATGGGGATGTTTATTTCATCCATCAGTGAATGTCTTACCAAATCCACTCTTCTCTAGCAAAGTGAATGTTCATTCCTTTCCTCATGGACTTTCAACTTAGACAACTATAGCCACGACTTTGGTCCGAGCTTCCCCAATGAGGTGGATATTTATTTTATCCCTTATGAAGTCTCTAATCATGGGTGATTCTTTCCCAGTAGACATTTCTCTTCCAACAAGGAAATCAGATTCATGATGGCAATCCCTCAGGTGAAGTCATGATGTTATATCCCCGAGTGGAATACTCTTTTACCCAGAGAAGGTTGAAACCTTGAAGTAGGACTGTGGTTCCGCATGTGTCTTCCTATTCATCTCTTGCTAGAATCTCCAACTTGCTAAGGTTGGCTGAGTATCCTCGTCGATATGTTTATTTCATCTCCACTTTACTTCTCCTTATTTGTTTTGTCAGCATAAGCATAAGCATGCCATGCATACGTTCATACAGATATACATGGTATATGAGCATGTTTGCTACCGTGATGTCTTTTGTTCGTTTATTTGGGATGTGTTTATCATTAAGTAACCTGGTTTGTCTTCTCTCTCCAGTAGAGTCGTCAACCTTAAGCAGAAAATGCACATCCTTTCTAGTCCCCCACTGAGATTGATCCTCATGGAAGTTTTGTTGCTTCAGTCGTCTTTTCCATAAGATGAATCCCCAGTTGAGTTCATTCCTCAATGGGTGGAGTCTTGCTTGACCGTTTCTCTTCAGTTGTTTCCTGGATTGAACTTTGGTCCCTTGCAATTATGCTTTTGAATCCCTCTCGGCTGTTGAGCCTAGATTGAGCGTACATATATTTTGCACTTTGCCTCCTAAGATGAATCTATTTATAGATTCCTATTAAAGACAAAATCCCATTCTCCAGCAGTGTTGTTGTAACATCACCGTGGAACTTATACCCAGACAACAAGTGGAAGTCTCATTGAGAAGCTTGTTTTGTTATTTCAACCCTTACAACAATAAGTGGAAGTCTCTTGTGAGAAGCCTATCCGTTCTTGGTGGTTCGTCAACCTTTACAACGATAAGTGCCAGTCTCTTTTGAGAAGCTTATCCGTTCTTGGTGGTTCGTCAACCTTTACAACGATAAGTGACAGTCTCTTTTGAGAAGCTTATCCGTTCTTGGTGGTTCTCCAACTTTTTGCAATTACAAAAGGCATTCCCCTGGAAGTCGGTCAGAGAAGTTTTGTTGAAGACCTTATAAGTAGTTTCTATTTATTGGAGATATCCCTTTACAAGGATTTTATTAAAATGTGTGATGATTCTCCCCAGCGAATCCACTACTCAATTTGCTTCTATCAGATGGCATCTCTCTAAGAAGTTTGGTGAAAATTCAATTGATCTTCCTCTTTCTTTAAGAAGATATAATTACCGATCAACCGGCTTACATCTCTCTTGAGATCCCCGATGAAATTGTGAATCCCTACGGAAGTCATGAATCCCCAGTAAAAATCCAATTGTTATTGGAAATCTTTGTTTGTCACCAATCTCCTCTCAAAGCTCGGCTGTCAATGGTATCTTGATAAGAAGATCTTTTTTCCCCAAGAAGTCTTAAGGTTGTAGAAGCACTATTAGACTATTTCCACAGAATCCCCATTGAAGCATAAACTAACAGCACTTTTAATTGATCCTTTGATCGAGTGTGATTTTCAAGATCGAAGAGAATCTCCCCAGTGTCCATCATGTGATGCATTGTTTGTTGCTGTTAAGGATTTATTCCCCATTGGAGTCATCATTTATTCCCTACTAAAGTTACCTTACTTTCCCCAGTAAGCTGCCTTGGCTTCATACTTCCCCAGGTGAAGTGGATGGACGTTCCCTAGTGAATATTGGACTCCTCTATTCCCCGGTGCTCCCTCGTGACTCCTTTCTTCCCCAACGAAGTGGATATGCTTAACTATTCCCCATGAGTCTCCAAACTCCACGTCTTTCCGCAGAGTCTGCATTTGCATATCATGAGCATCCGCATCATGTTATACCATGTGCATTTAGCATTAACCCGAGTCTTTCTTTGACACCAAGTCCAGTTGTTACTGATATCTTTGATAAGATCTTTGGTCGTCACCAATCCCTTGCCCAAGTCTAGTTGTCACTGACACTTTGTTAAAACTTTGGTTGTCACTAGTATCCCCTTAAAGTCTAGTTGTTACTACCATCTATAGTGAAAGTCCATTTGTTATTGGCACTCGTTTCAAAAATCCAATTGTTATTGGTATTGTTTATCTGGTTGTCACCAGTCACCCTTTGAAGTCCAGTAGTTACTGGAACTAGCCTGTTGAAGTTTGTTGTCACCTTTGCTTGGGATCTAAGTCCAATTATTTTGGCACATACAGAAGATTTTAATTACCATGTATCTTTCCTGACGTTTCCTGAAGATCCCATTTGATAGCTTTATTTTAAGGAATTTCCAGAGTCTTGAATGTTTATTCTTGCTTGAAAACTCCAACATTTGTTTGGTTTAATCCTATTGTTATAAGGGTTTTGCCTTTAGCTTAATCCTATTGTTATGAGGATTTTGCTTCTTTCAATCCTATTGTTATAATGATTTTTCTTTGTTTGATCCTATTGTTATGAGGATTTTTCTTTGTTTGATCCTATTGTTATGAGGATTCTATTTTGCTTTGTTCAATCCTATTGTTATGAGGATTTTGCTTTGTTTGATTCTATTGTTATGAGGGTCTTGCTCTTGTGCGTCCTATTTTTAAAAGGATTTTGCTTTGTGTGATCCTATTGTTATGAGGATTTTGTTTTGTCTCTTGTTCTAGAGTGTCACCCGGTCATGTTTGAACCTATTGATCAATCACTTTAGATATCCCCAGTTTGTTTCAGTTTTCCCAGTGTTTTGTCATCCCCAATGAGTTGTTACCCATTGTTGTTGACCTTTTCCCCTTTACCTTCTTTCTTGTCTGCATCTTGCATTTACCATCCCATCATGAACCATCATGCTAGAGTTCATTGAATGTCAGCATTGTTCCAACATAGATAGTTTCTCTTTGTCCCTAAGCATAGCATGCCATTGCATCTAAGGGCAAAATTTTTGGGTTTTCTGTATTTAAATACCTTTCACCCTGATTTCATGAGAATTGTCATCGCTCATGCCATCCGGTGAAGTTATTTAAATAGGGGCAACTGTCATACCCCAAATTTTACCCCTATATTCAATCATCATTTGCATAGTATTCTAGATCTATCATTCATGCACAGCTAACCAATTATCAAGGTATTGTTTGCTTTTGTTCACCTATGAATTAAGGTTTGCCCTAAGAGGCTCAAAGGGTTGATCTGTCAAGGTTTTGGATGGATCATCAATCAAACAAGTTCTCATACACTTAAGGGACCTCCCTTCATCAAATATCAAATGCAAATTGACTTCATTACAAGTTCTTCAAGATCCAAGTTCATATGGCCTTAAATTAGGGTTTTGTCAACCAAAGTCAACTGCATCTTTGACTTTTGATCAAGGCATGACCTCAAACCTTGGGACATGATTCAAGGCATTCAAATACATCCTTGGAGTCCATTTAAAGTGTTCAAATGGCCCAAGAGATTAAATTCATTGAAGATCAAGAAGTGAAAGTTTCATCTGATACATAAGGCATTCACTGCAAAGTCAAACCTTTGACTTTAGGGTTTTAGGTCAAATATGAGTTCCTCAAGTCAATTTTCATTGGAAACATGTTTGATGATTTATTTTGATCAAGAAAAATCAAGAGAATTGAGGCTACTTGTAAAAAGGGCAACTTGGAAGAAATTGATTTTTTTTCTAAGTTATGAAAAACCCTAATTTGGAGCCAACTTGCCAAAGCCATAACTCCTAATCCAAGCATCCATTTTTCTTGCTCCAAAGATCAATTTGAAGAGCTATTTACATACTACAACTTTTTAAATGAGGATGAATTCCCAAAAAGTGCTTAGATTTCAAGTTATGAGGCCATGAAGTTGGTGTTTCATTCAAAATTGATTTCCAACACTTAGAAATTTTTTGAGACAAATATGCCTTGTAAAAGTAACCAACTTGTGAGCCATATTTCATCATGATCCATTTTGATTCAAGGAAAACTTAAAACATGAAAGTTGTAGAGCATGTTTATAGCTTTCCAAAGAGTACAAGAACTCATTGATACCATTTTTGAGCTATGAGTTTCGAAGGGGGGAAGTTGACCCTCCACACTGGAATTCTAGGTCATTCCTCATGCCAAAACCTTGAGAAAATCCTACAAAACCTACCCAATCTCATTATGCAGGTTTTGTTGCTTCTAAACTTCTACATAATTGATGATTTACACAAATAATAAATTCATTATCCAACTGTTTTGAGCTTTATGCATTGGATTATGTCATTTTTGGAAGAAAGGTCTCACTTCCATTTTGGAAAAGCTACTTTAATCACAATGTCAACTCTCCTTGAGCTTCCAAGTAGTTTATCTCCACTCAACCTTTTCTCTACTCAGAAGCAACATGTTTGCACTTTACAACAACTTTTGGAAAGGTCTTGTACTTGTCTTAGAACCATGGAAATGAAGAAACTATCCATTTGGTTTCTAACCAAACCATGAGAAATTCCATTTCTGATTTTTGCATGACCTCTAATCCTCCCTCCTCCCCTATAAATATAGGCTTGTTTCATGCTTCTAACACGCAACAATCACCCACTAAAACCTCAATAAACACTTTCTCCAAAAGAATTTGCAAGAACACACTATTTTTGCAAGTTCTTGAGCCAAACTCATTTCCCATGTGCATCCTCCAAAAAAACTCCATAAATAATCTCTAGAAACTTATTAGAACTTGTCCATACCGTTGAATAGGTTCTGTACCATCCCAAACACCATTCACCATCTCACTTGCTCATTGTGCAAGAACATTCGTGTGGTTTGATACAGTTTTTTTCTGGACATTTTATTTGATCAAGTACTCTTCCTAAGGACAAACAAGGCTCAAGAAACATCTCTTTCATTTTTATAGCTCCATTTGAAGAAGCATTGGACTTTCTCCAAAAGGTAAACATTTCACACTTTGATACTCTTGTGCATGCATCATTATTGAGTATTTCTTGAAGATGTAGTCTATACTGTATTTATGAAGTTGGATAAATGAATAGAAGAGAGCGTAGCATCGCTGGTCAAGGAGGTTTGTGTGTTTGGCATGCTTGGGCTCTGGGGTTCGAATCCCCCTCGCCCCATACCCTTTTGCATTTTATTTTTTACATCTTTCTGAAGCGTGTTTTACATATACATATGTGTGTTTGCCTTCCATATCACCTGCGCGCATTGGACTTGTTGGAAATGTTTTGAGCCTACATCCCTTGTGTCTTGGGTTTAAGCCAGGCTGAAGCAGAATTCATTTTTTTTACCACTTATTTTCTTCATTTTATTCACAACTTTGAAAGCCCATAAATTGATGATCCCATAACTTTTTTAGCCCCACTTTTTTCCACGTGTTCATAATAATGTCTATTTTATGTAGATATGAAAAACTTCTCAAAAAAATCTATTTTTCAGACACTTTTGATTGTTCAAAGTTGGTACCCTTTTATGTTTGTGTTAGGGTTCCAAAAGCCTTTCTTTGATGGATACCTTGATTTTTCTTGATCACCATGACTTGTGTGAACCCTATACACCATTTATGAACCTTGTTTTATGTTGCCAACATGTATATCTTGTTTTTAACATGAATTTGACTTACTTTGATGTATGTTTAAATGTTTAAATGCCTTGAAACTTTGTTGTCAATACCATGAACCTTTGTATATTTGCATTGTCTTCTATGTACATTTTTATATACCTCATTGAACTTTTGAATTCATGTATGCCCTTGTGTTTGTCTTTGTTTATGTGATTGTAAATACTTTAAACTTGTGATAACTTGTCTTTGTGTAACTTGTATGCTTACATGTTTAAACTCTTGTATGAAATTGAACCTTTGATATGATCATTTAGAACCCTCACATGTACTTTAGGTTGTTACCTAAGTCTTGAAGCATGGAAGAACTTGTTTTCATGCTTAAGTAATGTTTTGACTTATCCATGTCTTATTGAACTTTTGAATCTTATACATGTTTAAGTAGTGTCTTGACTTATCCATGTCTTGAACCTTTGAATTGTTATTCATGTTTAAGTAATGTTTTGATTTATTCATGTCATGTTTGAACTTTATCCATGTTTAAGTAATGTCTTGACTTATTCATGCTTGTATGAACTTTTGAATTGTATCCATGTTTAAGTAATGTTTTGACTTATACATGTTTTGTTTGAGCTTTGAATTGTTATCCATGTCTAAGTAATGTTTTAACTTATACATGTTTGCCTTGAACTTTGAATGATGCCATGTTTAAGTAATGTTTTGACTTATACATGTCTTGTTTGAACTTTGAATTGTTATCCATGTTTAAGTAATGTTTTGACTCATACATGTCTTGTTTGAACTTTGAACCTTATCCATGTTTAAGTAATGTCTTGACTTATCCATGTTTTGCCTTGTATTCATGATTAAGTGGTGTTTATGTCTAAACCATGTCTTACTTCATGCATATACATGTTCATCCACATCTATGTCATTTATATTTATGTCATTCACATACATGTTATGTCATTTCTACACTTGGTATGTCATTCATGTACATGTTCATGCATTGTTATGCCATTCACCTTTTGTTTCTTCATGATGATATATTTGTGTCATTCATATTCATGCATCTTTCATGATGATATATCCATGTCATTCATCACTCCTTGACTTTATGCATCTTTGATTGATGTTGTTACATCTTTTTTCATGTTCATATGTCTCTTAACATTTCTTGACATCTCATGTTTGAACCTTGCCTTGTCTATGTCTTCATCATGTATGATTTGTTTATGTTTATGATATCATGTATGAATGTCATTTCCTCTATCATATCATCTATGCCATGTTTGATCATTTACCCTAATGGATGTCATGTTTGAACACCTCTTTGATTTCTTTTATTAATGTCATGTTTGAACATTATCTTTGATTTGTTTATGATATCATTGTCGTACCTCGAAAAATACGATCCTCGCGATGGACGCGAAAAAAACTGTTCGAAACAGAGTCGCCACCGAACTTTATTTATCCCAATGGTGGGAAAGGAAAATATCGAGAAAACCTTCGAAAGGATAAGAAAATGGTCATCGCAACCAAATTCGGGTTCGGGAGTCGATTACGCAAAGGGAAGGTATTAGCACCCTCTATGTCCGTTGTACTCAACAGGAACCTCTTGATTCGATTCGGGAGATAAGTTAGCTTGGTTTGTTTGTTTTCTTCTAAGGGGATATTGCTTTCTAAGGGGGGAAATGGGTGGTTTTGTATTAGTGTGCTCGACAAGGATTAGAATCCTTGGGCCTACGTATTCCCTCGTGCAATGGGAAAGTCAGAGCATTCGTAGTTTGTGGGACTACGGTTGGTTTGTGTTTTTTAAGCGAACGAGTGTTTAATTTGCATTCTAACTGCTAAACGTTGGCTTGTCTACTCGTCATGGGAGGCTGAAGCACTAGTTCATATGCGCGGAAGAATGGACTAAACAATGTTCTTTTTATGAAAAGTTGTTTGATGTATGAATTAAGTGTATTAGAAATTTTATTGAGAAAAAGGTTTGATTTGGACGTGTTTTAGGCGAACGAGAGTTTAGGTTGCATTCTAACTGCTAAACATTGGCTTGTCTGCTCGCTAGGGGAGGCTGAAGCACGAGTTCATATGCGCGAAAGAATGACTTAAACAATGTTCTTTGGGAAAGGTGTTTGAGTTATGGATTAAGTGTATTAGGGTTTTGGTTGCATGAGAAATGTTTGGTTTGTTAAGTATTTTAGAGGAAGAACGACGAAAATTCGATAAACGAGACGGCGACCTCGCAACCAATTAATCGGGGATTTACTGAGATGCTAGATCTCAACGACACCTTTTTCATTCTATTGATTATGAAATTGTTTGATAATGATTAAGTGTTTTAAGATGAAAGGTTGAATGAACAACAACCCAAGGGCGTGCCTCAAGAGCCATTCATTCGAAGATCCAAGGAATGCTAGATTCCAAGAATCTCCTCCTTTCGTTAGTTGATTAAGAAAGTGGTTTGAAAAAAAGATCGAATCGGATTGGTTACGAAAAGAAGTGAGGACCGATACTAGTCCCTAGGGGTGCTCCTAGTAGCGAAACCTCGAGATGTGCAAGTGTGCGTGTGATGGCGAGGCGAAGGCGCTCGACTTACGATTGGGCTCAATGGCGAATAGAGGACTAGTTTGGAAATGGTTTAGTTGAAAAAGGTCAAAAGATTGAATGAATGACAACCCAAGGGGCATGCCTCGAGAGCCATTCATCCGAAGACCCAAGGAATGCTAGATTCCAAGAAACTCCTCCTTTCGAAAGCTTGATTGAAAAAAGGGTGACATGCAATAAAAGGTCTCCAATGAACAAAGAAAAATTGTTAGATAAACATGAATATGAATATGATATGGCCAATGTGAATAGTATGAAAAAAATATAATCGAGATAATATTTGATGGAAAATAAACAAGATAATGATTAATCGGGTGAATTGGGAAATAAAAGGTGACGACCTCGTCTTAATCAAGAACTCTAAAAAAGGTTCCATGATGTTTAAGACCTTCATTGATCGGAAATGAAAGGAATATAGTGCAAAGTAAAATGTGAAATAAAATCGAAATCGAAGAAAAGTCTCATCTTAACCGACAAAATTTGGTTTTAGATGTTCATCGACCCATAAAAAATGAAAAGTGAATAAAAGCATAAAATCGGTCTCGTCTTAATCAAGATCTTTAATCTTAGATCGATAAGCTATGATTTTTTTACTTTCATTGACCGATAAAAAATAAAAAAGGTGGCCTCATATAAATCAAGATTTCGAATCGATTTCAATAAATCAACTTAATCAAGATTTTTTCATATCATCGGCCCATAAAAAATGAAATGAAGGCGAAAAGAAAATCGAAGACAAAAATCGAGGTAGAAATGACAAGATTAATCTATAAACTACATAAAAATATTTTTTGAAATTTTTATTATTTTAAAAAATAAATTAAACTAAGACAATATATTCCTAAAAAAATAAAATTTACTAATTAAAACCATATATTAACGATATATTAAAAATAACTAATTAATATAAAAACTATAGATTAAAACAAAAAATATTTGAAGAAAATGAAAAGGAATAAATAAAAAAAGATAGGGTGTGAATATGAGATTGGGTTTGAGGCCCAAGGTGAATCCCAGCCCAGATGGGCACCTCATGGACGGGTCGGGTTAGCACCCATACCCGGTTCGGCCATAAAAAGTGCAAGGGTAAATGAACCCTAAAAGCCAACGCGCAGCAACTACGCATGTTTAACCATCATCACCGTGTTCAAACAAAACATGTTCTAAAACAAAATCAATTTCAGAAAAATCAAAACCGCAGATCTCCCTCTCGATTTTCACTCTCTCGATCAGCGCCTTTTTTTTTCTCTCGCGCGATTTGCTTCATCGCCCTCTCTCATTCGGATCTTTCCCAATTTCTGGTTTGGATTGAATGGGTTTCGTTTGGTTTTGGTTGAATGGGTTCGAAGGTGGATCGTTGGTGGCGGATTGTTACGGTGAAAGGGTTGTGTTTCGGTGGTCCGTTGATGGGAAGACGAAGGTCTTACGGGTTTTGTTTTGGTTGAGGACGATTGGAGAGTAAGGTTGGGTATGAAAGGTGAGGAGGGTTGCGATTGTTGAGGTTTGATGAGGAAGAATTTTGGGGTTGTTAATGGTGGAAGGGGTGAGTTTTGTTTTAAACGTTTTCTCTTCTTTCTTTGATTCTCTGTTCTTCTTTTCTGGGTTTGTGCGGCTTTTCTGAGTTATTGTGATATCGGGTCGGAAACCAAAGGTAGCAGAGCTGGAACATAGCTAGCGTTATTACTGGCTCGTGTTGCGGCTGTTGTTGTGGTAGCAACTGATGGTCCAAGGCTAAAGGTGAACAACTGGTGGTTCGTCAGTGGTGAAGCCAAGTTGTTGTAGAATAGTGTCGAAAGTTGTTTCAAGCTCCGTGTTGCGTAATCGGAAGTTTCGGTGATGTCGGAACTCGAAACCAGCTTCGTTGTTGCTAACGTTGTTGACGGTAATAGCGCAACTTCGGTTTGTTGTTAATGTTATGAAGCCGACACGAGAGATTTGTTGTTGTTCCACTTGATGGTGCGAATTCGTTTGAAGGAAGCAAGGGTGGAACGATGAGGCTTACGCTGAGGTATTTTGGGAGGATGAAGGGTTTTAAGTGCGGTTGTGGTGGTTGTGTTTGGAGTACGGTGTCTTGAGTTTAAAGACGGAGGTTGGTGGTGTTGGAGAAGATGGAAGGAAAAGATTATTGGTGTTGTTCGCAGCAAGTGAGGGAGGTGGTTATAGTATCAAGAATGGGTGATAGTTTGTGTCAAGGTGGTGGTTTGGTTCGCAAGGAGGTTAATGGTGACATATGTATATGGCTTTATGATGGTGTTATTTATTAATAATGAAAAAAGCAGTGGTGAGTTTGATCTGAAGGTGTCTTTTTTTTCAGGTTTGTGTTTTTTGCCCCCTTTTATCATGGTTCTCCTCTCTGAATATCTTCTTCTTTTTTTTGAATTTTTCTGTTGTGGTATTGTCTCTTTCGTAATGCAGTGCTTGCAGCTGTTGTTGTTGGTTGGTGGTAGCAGAAGTGCAGGCTGTTATAGACTGGTTTTAGGGAATCTTGGTACGGTTTGCAGAGGTTTGGTCCGGAGTGCTTATTGGGAGCAGGTTCTGGGATGTTCGTACAAGCAAGCTTATGGTGGGGTAGCAAGTTTTATTTGTGGTGTCGTTTGGATGGTAGTACCGTAGCATATTGGTGAATCATGGCTGTGGTAGCTGTTTGAAAAATGAATGGGACCTTGTAGAGGCCAGTTTCGTGTTGTGTGTGGTTATTCATGGCAAAAGTAGTATAGTATGGCAGTTCTTTGAATGTGACAAGGGGATGGGCCGTATGTGAATCTGGGCTTTTGGGATGTAAATTAGACTTAGTTGATTTTTTTGTGTAATGGATAAAGAGTTTATGTGGTAAGAAAATATGGAATGAATTTAAATGGATAAATGAATATTGGGTAAATGAAAAATAAATAATAAATGGGAAATTGAATTAGAAAATGGATAAAATTGGTTTGCAAATGGATTAGGAAAATGGAATGGATAAAATATGGATAGTCTAATGAAAAATTGGATTGAAAAATTAGTATATAACAAAATGGTTACGGGAATGGATATGGATAACGGTAATGTGCATCCACCTTTGATCAACACTCAAAACCTCTGACAAACGAAACTTGCATACCACAATTATTGAATTAAGTAGAAGAAGATCCTCCTTGAATAAACCACAACCTCGAATCCGTCTTCATATGGTCTTGATTGAACTATAAATCTGACGAATCCTGGATCAATGACAAAGAACTTGGACCACAAAATCAGTGCTTGTACACAACTTGATAACTTGATCCACACACGGATAATCTGAATTGGCACAAAAACCATGACTGAAACTTCAGACACAAACACTTGATCAATCACACCCAGGCCTTGGTCTTGAAACAAACTTTGTCTAACTGAGCCAAAGCGACATATTTTTTGGATTTTTTGAATATGGTTAGTGGATGGATGTATAAATGAAGATTATATACAGGTAGGACAAATTTGGGGTATGACAGATGCCCCTATCTAATTGGCTTGGACTTAGAGAATGAACTGCTGTATGGCGTTCATTTTTAGGGTGGAAGGCAATTAGATATAAGAAGACCCTAAAATTTGTCCGACATAAGGTAAAGTGATATAGAGTGAGAGTTGACAGAATGAAGTAACAGGATTCAAACTGAACAAAATAACTTGAGATTCTCTGGGTCGTCGAAGCAGCCCCTTATCCGTATAAGGTTCTTCGCGATACCAAAGTAGTATTTTGAAAGGTAGAGGATTCTCTGGCTTGTCGAAGCAGTCCCTTATGCATTAAGGTTCCCCGATGATACCAAAGCATTATCTCTGAAGGCAGACGATTCTCTGGGTCGTCGAAGCAGTCCCTTATCCATTAAGGTTCCCCGATGATACCAAAGCAGTATCTCTGAAAGGCAGACGATTCTCTGGGTCGTCGAAGCAGTCCCTTATCTATTAAGGTTCCTCGATGATACCAAAGCAGTATCTCTGAAGGCAGACGATTCTCTGGGTCGTCGAAGCAGTCCCTTGTCCATTAAGGTTCCTCGACGATACCAAAGCAGTATTTTTGGAAGCTGAAGATTCTCTGGAGCATTGAAGCAGTACCTTATCCGTTAAGGTTCCTCAACGATACCAAAGCAGTATCTTTGGAAGCTGAAGATTCTCTGGAGCATTGAAGCAGTACCTTATCCGTTAAGGTTCCTCAACAATACCAAAGCAGTATCTTGAAAGCAGAAGATTCTCTGGAGCATTGAAGCAGTACCTTATCCGTTAAGGTTCCTCAACGATACCAAAGCAGTATCTCGGAAGCAGAAGATTCTCTGGAGCATTGAAGCAGTACCTTATCCGTTAAGGTTCCTCAACAATACCAAAGCAGTATCTTTGGAAGCTGAAGATTCTCTGGAGCATTGAAGCAGTACCTTATCCGTTAAGGTTCCTCAACAATACCAAAGCAGTATCTTGAAAGCAGAAGATTCTCTGGAACATTGAAGCAGTACCTTATCCGTTAAGGTTCCTCGATGATACCAAAGCAGTATCTCTGAAGGCGGACGATTCTCTGGGTCGTCGAAGCAGTCCCTTATCCGTTAAGGTTCCTCGATGATACCAAAGCAGTATCTCTGCGGTAAGTTTGCTGGGGAATAGTTGAGCAAGATTCCTGTTGGAGGAAATGTGCTGGCTTTGCAGGGGAAACTCACAAGAAACTTTCTATGGTATCCTCTGCTTGGGGAGTAAGAATAGCAACTGTTGGGGATTGTCATTGTCAACGGTATGGTCGAAGAATGACTTGCTGGGGAATAGGACTTCATTGTGCACATGCGGGGTTTCTTTTCAGAAGAATACTGTCGGCTTTGATGAAGGACTGGCCAAGATGCCTGCGAATTGATCCTGGATCCTGTTATGCTTTGTTGGAGATGGAAATGCCATGCACTGCAAAATGCACTGAAACACATGCTAAGATACAACTGCTAGAGAATCTAATGCACGTATGATATGATAGTGCTTGATATGATTATGTGATGTTATGCTTGCATGTCATGCATATGACGATGCAAATGATCGGGCGCGCTGGGGATAAGTTTCCTTGTCGAGGGTATCACCAGGGATTGCCAAGTGAAATTGGACTTTAGGTTATGCGCCAAATGAAATTGGACTTTAGGTTATACTTCCAGACTAGAACTGGATTGGAGGATAGATTACCAGACGAGAACTGGTGTTTAAACTTTTGTTTGTCAGACGAGAACTGACCTTTGGATAGTTTACCAGACGAGAACTGGTGAGAAAAGGGTATTCGCCAGACGAGAACTGGACCTTAAATGATTTGCCAGTCGAGAACTGGACTTTTAAAAGATTCGCCAGGCGGGAACTGGGCCTTTAAAAGATTTGCCAGGCGGGAACTGGATTTTTAAAAGATTTTCCAGGCGGGAACTGGACCTTTAAAAGATTCGCCAGGCGGGAACTGGGCCTTTAAAAGATTTTGCCAGGCGGGAACTGGACCTTAAATTGGTTTGCCAGGCGGGAACTGGACCTTTAAAAGATTTTCCAGGCGGGAACTGGACCTTAAATTGGTTTGCCAGGCGGGAACTGGACCTTTAAAAGATTCGCCAGGCGAGAACTGGGCCTTTAAAAGATTTTCCAGGCGGGAACTGGACCTTAAATAGGTTTTCCAGACGAGAACTGGGCCTTGAAAGATTTGCCAGGCGGGAACTGGACTTTGAAATGTTTGGAGGTGCCAACGAGTGTGGTCTTTTGGGTACTTGCCAATAAAATATTGGACTTTTGGTAGGTGCCAAGCTAAATTGGACTTTTGGATATGTGCCAAATGAAATTGGACTTTAGGTTGCCAAGCTAAGTTGGACTTTGGTGTCAAGTCTTGCGAAACCAGGCTTTGAGATATCAAATCTTGTTGGAAGGTTAGGCTCGAGGAATGATGCACATGTCTATGCAATGAGCGAAGCGACATGACTAACGCATATGAGTGATTTCTGCAATGGTATAAAAGATTCCAACGATGCCTCAATAAAGGATGGATAGATTCCTTCGCAGTGAGGTTTCTTGTCAGAAGGAAGGCGAAAGGTTATTTGGTGGGGTGATATCATGATTCCCGACGCTCGTCTTGAATTCAAAGGTCACTTGACGAAGTTCGCTTGAGCAGATTGAAAGGAACAAAGAGATTTGCCCCTGTGTGGCTCATCTTGCCCCAGTCTGGGTCTATGAAGAATTTGTCCTTGAAAGGAAGTTGGAAGCAACTGTACCATGAGATGATCTCGAGATGGCTTGCCCCAGAATTCCAAATCGTGAAAGGCTTCATCTTTGAAAGGAAGTTGGAAGTGGATGTACCATGAGATGAACTCGAGATGGATTTCCCCAGAATTCTAAGTCATGAAAGGCTTTGTCCTTGAAAGAAGTTGGAAGCAGATGTACCATGAGATGGACTCGAGATGGCTTGCCCCAGAATTCCAAGTCATGAAAGGATTCTTCTTGAAAGAAGTTGGAAGCAGATGTACCATGAGATGGACTCGAGATGGCTTGCCCCAGAATTCTAAGTCATGAAAGGATTCTTCCTTCATTGAATGACTCTTGAAGTATTTGGGTTCAAAGTACCTTTGAGGTAGCTTTCCCCAGAATGAGCGTTGGAGCGACTTAACTTGCGTTAATTGAACATTGGAGGGGTTTACTCTTAATCAAAAGAACCTCTGGGTGGCCTGCCCCTGGTTGGTAGAGTCTTGAGATGATTCACCATGTTCAACCTGATTCCTGAATGATTTGCCCCATAATCAACTAACGCTTCGGGGATTTGCTTTAAACTGACTGATTCCATAATCATTGGATGTCAATGCCCCTGTCCCATAGGGTTATGAGGTGTTGTTAGTTCAAACCAACTTTGTTGAATGATCTAGCTCTCTTTGATTGCTCCTTGTTGGAACTTCCTTGATGTCAAACACTGACTTGCAGTCAAAATTGTTCGTTCACAAATGGTAATTTTAATGCGATGCTCATGCAAGTTTTGAAAATCAGTCATTATTGGAATGACGTGATAGTGTGTGACGGATGGACTATTAGTCTAAACGTGGTACTGAATTAGCTGGTATGTGAAAGATATAGCAAGAATATGACACCAAAACAAGTGATTAGCAAATTTGTAGGAGTCAGTTTACGCAACCTTGCTGTAGTATGCTTTCAGAATAAACCCCGCCTCAATTAGGTCTTTTAAGGGTTATAACGTGGTCTGGTTCACGGTTATAGAAACAAAGGATATAAGGCTCAAAGTGTGTTTTGTACCGACCCTTTCTTCGTGATGATCTCCAGTCCTACGTTCAGTTAAATTGACACACGTACTTAGATTTTGACGGTGTGAGAGTGAATATGAAGGTTCAAGATTCGCTTGAAATGACAGTCATCTTATTTTGTTTTTGATGGATGTCAGTGACCCTTTGATTTGGCATGGTGGCCACTGGATCTTATTTTGTTTTTGCTGAGGATTTGAGGACCTCTTTTGTTTTTGTTTGATCCCTATCTTTTGCATGGACTGATTTTGTTTTTCGAGTCCATCAGGGTGGCCTTGATTTTTGCCTAAGTCTCCTTTTGAGGTGTTCGAATTAGCAGGCTTTTTTGTTTCCCCTTTTTTTTTATTTTGTTAAAGGATTGTGACTCCCAAGTCATCGGTAATTGATGAACAACCATCATGTTTTTGGATTTTGCTTTTGTGAACTGAGTGCGTAATTAGGTTAACTGAACACTACCCTGCCCCAGGTTGAGTGTAAGGGTTTGAATATCCGAAGGAAACTACTACTTCTAGGCTCGAAGTGGTTTACTAGGGATTAACTCCTTGTCTCTCCAATGTTTGGGGAATTGAAACAATGCTTGTACATCATCGGCGGGATTCTAACCGAAAGCATACATTTTGCAATTATGGGTATCTTGTTTTCATCACCCTCCCTCCAATACTTGCTAAACAACTTGGTAAAGGAAAAGGAAGAGAGGTATATAGATGAACATATTTTTTTTGATTTTTGATATAAGTGAGGAAAAATGAGCGAATGCGACGTGATTAGTTCAAAAAATGCATGATCACTTCATTAATATTACCATTCAAAATAAACAATGTTAAAAAACAAGTAGTATTTAACAAAACGAAATTACAAATGATAAATGCCCAATGATTGCCAGTATCTGAGGAAGTCTTCCTGTCTAAACCACTAGCTTTTAGGGGATGCCTCTTAACGTCTTGGAACTTATTTGGGCAAGAAGCTGACGTGCACAATCAAGTCTCCTTCTTGGAAAGATATGTACTTCTTGTCAATCAACTGTTGCACCTTGGCTTGAAAAGCTTTGCAATCTTCAGTCGAATGCCCCATTGATCCAGCATGATATCCATAATGCGCATTGGGGTCATACCCAGGCGGGTATGGTTCTGGCAAAGGCTTGATAGCTTTGGGCCCTACCAGTGAGTTTTGGACTAGATGCGGCAAAAGTTGACTGTACGACATAGGAACTGGGTGAAGAGGAGCATTCCTTCTTTCCAAGTTGTTTCGAGGCCTATGCTGATTTTGACGATGATTCTGATATCCTTGACCACGATCTCGTTGATTTGTACGAGGAGAAATCATGGGTTTCTGGTATGACGCCCTAGGATTAACAGGTTGCCCATAAGGATGATATGGCACTGACAATGATGAATGCCGAGAAGCTGAAGGTCCATAAAGTCTTGCTGGTGTACCTTGGGAATACTCAACATTTGCTATGACTGCATCAATTTCATTATCCTCTTCCTTTTGGGGATTGCTGAAGGATTCAGTTTCACCAGCTTGATTACTCGAGACGTCTTGGACTTGTTTAGCTTTGAGGTAACTCTTGATGCGTTCTCCTACTATTATTATGTCAGAGAAGCTTGAGAATCAACTGTCAGCCATCCTTTCAAGATAGGTGGCATGCAGACTGTCCAAGAACATGCCAATCAGTTCTTTGTCCAAGAGTGGTGGTTGTACCCTGGCTGCGAACTCTCTCCACCGTTGTGCATAGGTCTTAATGGATTCACCGCTCTTCTGAGATAAGCTTTGCAACTGCATGCGACTGGGAGCCATGTCCAAATTGTACTCATATTGCTTTAGGAAAGCGTTGGATAAGTCTTTCCATGATTGGATACAGCTTCTTTCTAAATCCATGTACCAATTCAAAGGTGCACCACTTAAACTGTCTTGAAAACAGTAAATCATCAACTTGTCATCGCGGACATGAGGAGTCATCTTTCGGCAGAACATCACCAAATGACGCTTTGGGCAACTGAGACCAGCGTACTTCTCGAAGTTGGGTACTTTGAACTTCGGAGGAATTACCAAGTCTGGCACTAGGCACATATCAACAGCATCGAGCCCAGAAGTATCGCGCGCTTTCATAGCTTAAACTTTCTCTTCGAGGGCACAAAACCTTTTCTCCATGGAATCAGACATCGACATCATCTGAGACTGAGCAGGGATGTTCACTCGTGGAGGATGATCACCAGGTAGATGATCATACAGTGGGTTAGTCGACACAGCAAAACCTGATGGGGGGTCAAAATCCTTCGTCCCAACATGTTGAAAGCAATCCTCAGACATAGCCATCACAACTTTTAAATTGTCTATGCTCTTTTCTTATCTCCGCTTGAACTTGCTTTAAATGTTTTGCGGCTACCACAGGTTCAGTATGAGCGTCGGGAAATCAGCTGGCAGGAAATGGACAGAGGATCGAATGAGTTTTGGTTGGAAGGGTATGCCATGCAAATGAGATGCAAATGCAATGATATGCAAACAAATGCAATGCAGGCAGATCCAGGATCCAGGATATCACAAGTAACTTCCTAACCCTTATAACAGGTAGGCTTTATAAGGATGGTTCTAGATTCTTTACCCATAAACCCACTCACGGGATAGCTCTTATGTTGATGGATATGGTTCCCAGGGTTACGGACACTAATCGCATCAACACCACGCAACAGGCTAGCTGTATTGTGATGGGGATACAAAAAGGTCTATCCTGAGTGTAGTCTTCATGCTAGGCCCACAAAAAGCGAGTCCTCGGAGACTAATACTAACGACCGCCAAGATGGAAACTGGTGCTAAGAGTGGTTCCCAGAGTCACGGACCCTTTATGAATCAAGTTGTGCGACAGGCTAGCTGCATTACAACAAGATCTACGAAAAGATCTACTCTAGGGGAAGCTTTCATGCTAGGCACACAAGGAGCGAGTCCTTGGGGACTAACACTAATTACTTCCAAAATCTAAACTAGGTTTCCTCTCTTCTTTTTCCAAGACTCGGGTATAGAGCCTTACTTGTGATATCATCCCAAGATCCAACAGTCAAGTATGATAAACAGCATATAATAAAGAGAAAGCAACACAGAGCAAATAGATAAGTAATAGGAGAAAACAAATAATAAGAGATCAAACAAGCGAAGCTAACACTCTCGAATCGAGTCAAGTTAGGCTTGACTCCTTCTAGCATAGGGCAATGCAATCCCCAGCATAGTCGCCATCTGTCGTACCTCAAAAAATACAATCCTCGCGATGGACGCGGAAAAAACTGTTCAAAACAGAGTCGCCACCGAACTTTATTTATCCCAAAGGTGGGAAAGGAAAATATCGAGAAAACCTTCGAAAGGATAAGAAAATGGTCATCGCAACCAAATTCGGGTTCGGGAGTCGATTACGCAAAGGGAAGGTATTAGCACCCTCTACGTCCGTTGTACTCAACGGGAACCTCTTGATTCGATTCGGGAGATAAGTTAGCTTCATTTGTTTGTTTTCTTCTAAGGGGATATTGCTTTCTAAGGGGGGAAATGGGTGATTTTTTATTAGTGTGCTCGGCAAGGATTAGAATCCTTGGGCCTACGTATTCCCTCGTGCAATGGGAAAGTCAGAGCATTCGTAGTTTGTGGGACTACGGTTGGTTTGTGTTTTTTAAGCGAACGAGTGTTTAATTTGCATTCTAACTGCTAAACATTGGCTTGTCTGCTCGTCATGGGAGGCTGAAGCACTAGTTCATATGCGCGGAAGAATGGACTAAACAATGTTATTTTTATGAAAAGTTGTTTGATGTATGAATTAAGTGTATTAGAAATTTGATTGAGAAAAAGGTTTGATTTGGACGTGTTTTAGGCGAACGAGAGTTTAGGTTGCATTCTAACTGCTAAACATTGGCTTGTCTGCTCGCCAGGGGAGGCTGAAGCACGAGTTCATATGCGCGAAAGAATGACTTAAACAATGTTCTTTGGGAAAGATGTTTGAGTTATGGATTAAGTGTATTAGGGTTTTGGTTGCGTGAGAAATGTTTGGTTTGTTAAGTATTTTAGAGGAAGAACGACGACTATTCGATAAACAAGACGTCGGCCTCGCAACCAATTAATCGGGGCATTACTGAGATGCTAGATCTCAACGACACCTTTTTCATTCTATTGATTATGAAATTGTTTGATAATGATTAAGTGTTTTAAGACGAAAGGTTGAATGAACAATAACCCAAGGGCGTGCCTCAAGAGCCATTCATTTGAAGATCCAAGGAATGCTAGATTCCAAGAATCTTCTCCTTTCGTTAGTTGATTAAGAAAGTGGTTTGAAAAAAAGATCGAATCGGATTGGTTACGAAAAAAAGTGAGGACCGATACTAGTCCCTAGGGGTGCTCCTAGTAGCGAAACCTCGAGATGTGCAAGTGTGCGTGTGATGGCGAGGCGAAGGCGCTCGACTTATGATTGGGCTCGATGGCGAATCGAGGACTAGTTTGGAAATGGTTTAGTTGAAAAAGGTCGAAAGATTGAATGAATGACAACCCAAGGGTCATGCCTCGAGAGCCATTCATCCGAAGACCCAAGGAATGCTAGATTCCAAGAATCTCCTCCTTTCGAAAGCTTGATTGAAAAAAGGGTGACATGCAATAAAAGGTCTCCAATGAACAAGGAAAAATTGTTAGATAAACATGAATATGAATATGATATGGCCAATGTGAATAGTATGAAAAAAATATAATCAAGATAATATTTGATGGAAAATAAACAAGATAATGATTAATCGGGTGAATCGGGAAATAAAAGGTGACGACCTCGTCTTAATCAAGAACTCTAAAAAAGGTTCCATGATATTTAAGACCTTCATTGATCGGAAATGAAAGGAATATAGTGCAAAGTAAAATGTGAAATAAAATCGAAATCGAAGAAAAGTCTCATCTTAACTGACAAAATTTGGTTTTAGATGTTCATCGACCCATAAAAAATGAAAAGTGAATAAAAGAATAAAATCAGTCTCGTCTTAATCAAGATCTTTAATCTTAGATCGATAAGCTACGATTTTTTGACTTTCATTGACCGATAAAAAATAAAAAAGGTGGCCTCATATAAATCAAGATTTCGAATCGATTTCAATAAATCAACTTAATCAAGATTTTTTCATATCATCGGCCCATAAAAAATGAAATGAAGTCGAAAAGAAAATCGAAGACGAAAATCAAGGTAGAAATGACAAGATTAATCTATAAACTACATAAAAATATTTTTTGAAATTTTTATTATTTTAAAAAATAAATTAAACTAAGACAATATATTCCTAAAAAAATAAAATTTACTAATTAAAACCATATATTAACGATATATTAAAAATAACTAATTAATATAAAAACTATAGATTAAAATAAAAAAAAATTGAAGAAAATGAAAAGGAATAAATAAAAAAAGATAGGGTGTGAATATGAGATTGGGTTTGAGGCCCAAGGTGAATCCCAACCCAGATGGGCACCTCATAGACGGGTCGGGTTAGCACCCATACCCGGTTCGGTCATAAAAAGTGCAAGGGTAAATGAACCCTAAAAGCCAACGCGCAACAACTACGCATGTTTAACCATCATCACCGTGTTCAAACAAAACATGTTCTAAAACAAAATCAATTTCAGAAAAATCAAAACCGCAGATCTCCCTCTCGATTTTCACTCTCTCGATCAGCTCCTTTTTTTTCTCTCACGCGATTTGCTTCATCGCCCTCTCTCATTCGGATCTTTCCCAATTTCTGGTTTGGATTGAATGGGTTTCGTTTGGTTTTGGTTGAATGGGTTCGAAGGTGGATCGTTGGTGGCGGATTGTTACGGTGAAAGGGTTGCGTTTCGGTGGTCCGTTGATGGGAAGACGAAGGTCTTACGGGTTTTGTTTTGGTTGAGGACGATTGGAGAGTAAGGTTGGGTATGAAAGGTGAGGAGGGTCGCGATTGTTGAGGTTTGATGAGGAAGAATTTTGGGGTTGTTAATGGTGGAAGGGGTGAGTTTTGTTTTAAACGTTTTCTCTTCTCTCTTTGATTCTCTGTTCTTTTTTTCTGGGTTTGTGCGGCTTTTCTGAGTTGTTGTGATATCGGGTCAGAAACCAAAGGTAGCAGAGCTGGAACATAGCTAGCGTTATTACTGGCTCGTGTTGCGGCTGTTGTTGTGGTAGCAGCTGATGGTCCAAGGCTAAAGGTGAACAACTGGTGGTTCGTCAGTGGTGAAGCCAAGTTGTTGTAGAATAGTGTCAAAAGTTGTTTCAAGCTCCGTGTTGCATAATCAGAAGTTTCGGCGATGTCGCAACTCGAAACCAGCTTCGTTGTTGCTAACGTTGTTGACGGTAATAGCGCAACTTCAGTTTGTTGTTAATGTTACGAAGCCGGCACGAGAGATTTGTTGTTGTTCCACTTGATGGTGCGAATTCGTTTGAAGGAAGCAAGAGTGGAACGATGAGGCTTACGCTGAGGTATTTTGGGTGGATGAAGGGTTTTAAGTGCGGTTGTGGTGGTTGTGTTTGGAGTACGGTGTTGTGAGTTTAAAGACGGAGGTTGGTGGTGTTGGAGAAGATGGAAGGAAAAGATTGTTGGTGTTGTTCGCAGCAAGTGAGGGAGGTGGTTATAGTATCAAGAATGGGTGATAGTTTGTGTCAAGGTGGTGGTTTGGTTCGCAAGGAGGTTAATGGTGACATATGTATATGGCTTTATGATGGTGTTATTTATTGATAATGAAAAAAGCAATGGTGAGTTTGATCTGAAGGTGTCTTTTTTTTCAGGTTTGTGTTTTTTGCCCCCTTTTATCATGGTTCTCCTCTCTGAATATCTTCTTCTTTTTTTTTTTAATTTTTCTGTTGTGGTATTGTCTCTTTCGTAATGCAGTGCTTGCAGTTGTTGTTGTTGGTTGGTGGTAGCAGAAGTGCAGGCTGTTACGGACTGGTTTTAGGGAATCTTGGTACGGTTTGCAGAGGTTTGGTCCGGAGTGCTTGTTGGGAGCAAGTTCTGGGATGTGCGTACAAGCAAGTTTATGGTGGGGTAGCAAGTTTTATTTGTGGTGTCGTTTGGATGGTAGTTGTCGCGGTGAAAATTGGATATCAAGCTATTAGTTAACTTGTATCGCATTTTTTAATGTCACCACCGGTCTTTGATTTTATCCAAGGGAAGGGAGAAAAATCGAATTCCCACAATGCAATGCAAATGCACTAAGATTCTAAGTTCGGGGGTTGGTTATACCTAGGGAAGGTGTCAGCATCCTAGATATATGTAGTACTCTACAGGAACCTCTTGATTCATTTTATGTTATCTGTTATTTGTTTTGCTAAGGTTTAAGGGTAGGTAATTTATTATTTTTTCCTAAGTGTGCTCGACAAGATATCGCATCTTGTGCCTACATATCCTGTCAGGAGGGAATCAGAGCACTTGTAGTTCCTTATTAAGGATACTAAAATTTGTTTAAAGGTTTAGGAGAGGAAGATGAGTCATCATCTTAAGAAAGACCACCACACTTTTGAAAATGTTTGAATTTTGTGGGGTATGGGATTGTATGTCCCTTTCTTTGAGATGATTAACATCTAATTCTCTTGTGTGGAGAATTAGGTGGGCTAAAATTTGATTAAAGAAATCAAAGTTGAAGGGGGACTAACCTAGGTTATTTATCCTAAGTTATCTAATTGACTTATCTTAAGGTGTCGATTATGATGCAAATGATGTGCACCATGCACAATAACATGGTTATCATGCATGGGATTTTCCCTTGGATATTAATGCGATTAATTATATTAGATTAGCGAGAGTGCTAGCAAAGTGGTGCTAGTCTTGTGTCTAGTGACCAAAAGGTTGAACGCGATGCCTAAAGGCAATCGACTTACATGGGTAGAAAATGGACTCGACGTTGGATCGAGAATTTTGATATTGTTTTGAAAAGGTTTAGAGCACAAGAAGAAAAACATACATACATCACATGTAAACAAACAAAAGCAAGCAAGGCACAATAACAACTAAGGTCCTAATCTAAGTCACTCGAGCGTATGATTAAGCGCTAAGGATTCTAACGGGAACGATTTATAGGAAAAGAGTTTGCTAATTTTAAAGGGTTTATTATTTGAGAATTTTATGTTATTGATTTAAAAGGTTAGAGTTTTTCTTAAAAGATCTTAGTCTTATCGTCTTAAAATAGCTATTTACAAAGAGTTAAAAGAGTTTTCTCATTAATGAAAAATAAAAGAAGTTTTTTATTATTATTAGATTTTATATTATAAAAAGGTTATCTAAAGAAAAGAAAAAGTTACTAAAAGAGTTTTTATTAATTAATTAGAAAAGATTTTAATTTTAACATAAAAGGTATTATCATTATTTTTAAAAATTATTATATCAAAAGTTATTATTAATTAAAAAAAAAAAGAAAAAGAGTTAAAGGCGTATCTTATTTAAAAAGATTAAATTTAAAGTTTTAATAAAAAAGTTTTATTTGTTATCTAAAAGAGGGTCTAAATTTGTATAAAATGTTTCATTTTACACGACAAAAATTAATTTTAGAATTTCTTTACTATTTTCTAAAAGAAAATTAGATTTTTATTTCTATAAAAAAAAGATTTTATTTTGTTAAAAGGTTTGTTAATTTAAAAAAGATATTGTATTAAATTTTTAAAAAAGTTTACAGAAAGAAAAGGATTTACATTATTCAAGAAAAAGTTGTTTTTATAAAAAGCTTTAATTTCTAAACGGCTATAGTAACATCCCAAAAAAAGATTATTTATTTTTATTTTTTTACCTTAAGGAAAAAAAAGCTTTAATTTTTTAGGATGAGATTTGTTTTAATTAATTTAAAAAAAATAATTATTAAAAGAAAAGGGTTATTTAAAAAGTTAAAAAAAAAAATATATATATATATATATATATATATATATATTAAACAGAGGGCTCAGGCGTTATGAGGGAGAGAGGGTCCACGATGGATCCTCAGATCTCAACCGTTGATGCCATCACAGCGAGATACGATGATGAGATAGCGAGGGTGTATGGTGGATTTCGTGAGGTGAGTGTATGTTATCAAAGGATAAAAAAAGGAAATGAAAGAAAACACAAACATTCTTCCTCCCGTCAAAACGCTCTCGTCTCTCTCCTTTCAACTCTCTCTCGTTTCATCTCAAATGGGTTTCAGAGAAAACCTAATCTTCGCCGCCGCACACTCGGCTCTTCTCACACGCGAATCCTAAGTCAACAACGGCAACAAAAAGAAACCCAAATCCCGCAGAAACCCTAAATCCCCAGTCCACTATGTTTGAGAGTTACAATTACAAGGTGCTGATCAGAAAAAGAAATGTGAATCATAAAAGAGAGACGAGTCATTGATCGAAGAGTTATCTAAATCAGGTACGTGCTTTCACGAATTTTCTTCTCCTTGGTGTGTGTTACGATCGTTCTGAGCTGGCGTGGTGATTTTCTTCCCGGCTTTGTGTGTTTGTGAATCTTTGCGAAGCTGTGATGATATTGTGTGTGAGTATGGTGATAATTTGTAATGTGATTGCTTGTGTACTGTGTGTTTTTTTTTTTGCGATGTGTATGTTTTGGAGTTTTGTATGAGTTAAGATCTTTGGAATTGCTCTTGTGTGGGAGGGTATTTTCGGATGATTTTGCCTTGGTGTCCCCTTTCTGGTGCGTGTGAATCCTCTTTTTATAGCCATATGTGTATTGATTTTAAATCTTGACATTGAATGACATTTGAAGGTTGATTAGGAAAGAATTTGAATTGGTCCAAATCGTGTTCTGAGCCTGATTGATTGTGTCGGTTGTGGTTTGCTTCCTCAATTCTTGCCAAAACCAAAATCATGAATGCTTGATTTCCTGCACTTAATGAATAATTTGTTTACATTTTCGTTTCGGCATGTTTGCAAATTGAGTGCTCTTTGATTCTCTCCCTTTATTTCCAACCGATTCTTGATTTGATTGTAACGATTCTGTATAAACTTCTTTTTTGGAAAGAAACGAAACGAATTGATGATGGTGATCCTTTGCAATTTTGTACGATTGTGTTTAGAAAATGACGGCTTTTTTGAATATTCTTTAATGTGGTTGCAGACGTATTTGGATTATGCATCATGAGACCAAGATTTGCAGCTTGTTGTGCGTGATGAATTTGTGGTTCTACAGGTATCGTAAAAAAAGCCTCAGATACATTGCTAACCAGTTTTGTGGCAGGGACATGATTGGATGGTATTCTTAATCTTCAGGAATATTGTACATGAAGGTAAGAGTATTTTGTCTGACTTATTTGTGTCCCTGTCATCCTCCTATCTCAAGGTAACATCTTCTTTTTCATTGTGTAGGTGAAGGTTAACAACAGTGTCGGAGCGATCGGCCGGCGGATTTTTTGAAGGAGAGCATCTTGGTCACACATGATCATGACAGTGGAAGAGAACGAGCAGAGTACCAATGGTGGATTTATGAGGAAAACGTTCTGGTAGAGTTCTTTTTTATGACACTGAGCATCTAGGTAATATTATCTCCTTTGGCACGAATTCACATTTTGAAAGGAAGTAATCCTTGTTGTCTTTTGCTGGTGAATTGGAAGCCGTAAGTGCATCTTCGAATACAAATTTCTTACGAGCTTGGAATTGGAGCATCTGAGATTAGAAGAGGTGAATCAATATGACCGGTACCCGTAATTTCAATGTGTTCCTCTCCTTGATTATAATTATTGCATATTGATTGAACGTGTTCTTATAATTTTCATTGTAGCATTATCCTGTTCTGAAACAACTTTAGGATTTTTGTCTTTGTTTGGAGGACTGGCGGAATCAAGATGTATATGTGAACCTTTGTCGTGGCCAGAATCTGCTACCTGGGCATTTCTCAACAGACGAGTAATTAACATCCAATATTCATTTAAGGTTTCAAACGTGATACTATAGATTCTATGCTTATGACTATCATCTTGTTCTTTTTGTGTTGTACATGAGGAATTGCGTGTGGTAATTCAGAAGAAGGTTGCCTGGTATTTTGAAAATGGATAATAATCTCAACAGCCTTCCACATCAGCAAGGACATTATGCAGGGTGCTCGCGAGGTTTTGCTTTTGGAACCCTTTTCAGGACTGGTTTCTTCTCTGCACTTTCTTGAATTCAGCAGACCAACGTATAGGATCAGCCACTACATATGTGTGCGATCGGTATATCGAAAATATGATCGAGGAGGTATCGGTATTGGGATGTCATTTGTTCCAACTCACAGATGCTTTAGGAGTACAAGGCCTGTTGGTGGATGCTGTTTTGGCAAGAAAATTATGGACTGATTCTTTATCTTGAACGTGTCTTTTTGCCATAAATATGTTTCCGTTTTTGTCTCGTCATGCTCGATTGTGTCCTTGGAGATCTGTGTCTGTGTCAATGAAGCCATTCTTAACAGAAGTATGAGAAAAGTTCCCGATTACAGATGTTACAAACTTCATTATTTCATCTATAATTGAAGCTCTGGATAAGTTTGGAACACCACAGGATTTCTCATGATACTTGAAGGACGACTTCGGTACTGGAAGTGTAGCAGATCTACCGCAACAAGTATTATCATGGCATGGTACAGGGGTTTCTCGTTTGAGCTAGTGAAGGTGGCGTCTTAACTAGGCACCTGAAGGCTTAAGGCTTGTAGTAATTTATGTGCATTTGGACTTGGCTTGGTAGCCACTTGTGTGGTGTGTAGTTTAAGGAGCCTGTATATTGTACATCTAATGTAAACAACACGGCACCCATCAACCTCAAGAGATGAGAAAAGTTGACCATCACAATTGGTGTAGAAAGCATCTTTGAAAGTAATTTGTAAATTTCCAATTTTGTAATGAGATCTTGAGTTTTGAGTTTTGTATTAATTCTTGTAAACTTTGCCTTGCGTAGCATAGAATTAGCGTCTTTTATTTTTCTGAGTAGTGCAGTGTACTATTCTTGTTTGTTCAGCCTATCCATTTATTTAGCACGAAGAGGCATAGTTTGGCATGTGTGTCCTGAATTGACCAAGAAACAAACACATCTTCTCTATTTTCTTCTTGTAATACGTTTTGTAATAACCACTTGAGAAAATGAATTTGTTAACCTTAAACTTGCATGATCATGGGGTTTCAAACATGGAATTTGGCTTGTGACTCGTAATCCTTTAATGGTAAATTCATCACTCGCGTTTTGTATTCTAAGTGAACCGTAACCAACCTTGAACACTCTTGCATTTTGTACTGAGATCTATTTCTCACTTTGTAAAGAATTTTGTAAAGACATTGAACTTGAATTTCTTTGAGCCTTAACTTGTACTTGGCAATTTTGGACTTTTGAGTTTTGAAAAGTGAGTATTGGGTCACTTGAATTATGAAGAGTCTTTCAACCTTGTATGAATTTCTTGAATCTTATGATCAACACATGATACAACTCGCTTGGGAATATCCTCGCCTTTTTGTGACTTGAAATGGTGGATTTTTATATGAATCGCTTCTTGCTAAGATTCATGAATTCAAAGATGTGACACTTTATGATTTGAAGTTCTGAAATCTTATACCCGATGGACTTGAGATTAAAAAAAGATGGAGGAATTTAACATCGAGCTAACATTTTATCTGAGTAACCGATTCTTAAATCTTGAGGAGTTTATAGAGGGGGGGGAGGTGCCATCTTGTAATATAACTTTACCACACAACCAGTGACCAGTCTTAGGGTACCAGATTCCATATCAGAGGGCATAAGAACTTAGTACTTGTAGGACGTCTTCTGAGAAATATGAGGGGAGAGAGGTTTTGGTAGTGGTTTAGGGATCAGAAAGGGAAAAGGCATAATCTCACAGGAATCCACACACATCTTACAAGGGCCAAGGAACCTCCACAAACACACATACAACACAACCTTCAGGACCTTGAATCTCCTACAGTAGTACTTGTCCTCAAAGAGAAACAAACAGACAAAGCTAGATAAAGCGGTTAGTTATGCACGAATGATGACCTAATATGTTATGCAAAAAGAAAAGGGATCTTAGGGTCAAAAATTAGGGTGCAACAGATGCCCCTATTTAAGTTTCTCCTATTCGGAGATATGGAGATTGAAATCTTCATCTCGACGAGATAGGAGAGACTTAAATACAAACACGCACAAATTTTTGGCCCTAAGATGCCGCCAAATGCACATGATATGGTATGAAATGGTATGAAATGCAAGACAAAGATTATGTGAGGACATGATGTCACAGGGGATAACTGACGTTAAGACACAAAGAAAGAAAGACCCGACAAGGAACAGCCTAGCAAAGCAAGACTCCACGGGGAAAAGATCCAACTCCACTGGGGGAAAGAGACTATCAACTGACAATCACAAGGTAGTTTAAACATAAGGCAAGAAACCTGAAAGGAAGGATAACTTACTGCCAACAGCTGGTAGCCTAAGCGAGGGTACCCAGTTAAAATAAAATGGCGTATATTACCTACTATCACACATGATAGCCTAAGCAGAGGTAATAAACTGGAAGAGAAGGATCACCTACTGCTAACTTGTGGCAGCCTGGGCAAAGGCGTCCGACCAAAAAAGATGTGTTACCTACTATCAAGCATATGATAGCCTAAGCGAGGTAAACACAAAAGGAAAGATGACCTACTACCACCACGGTAGCCTAAGCGAGGCATCTGACCAAAACACACAAAAAAAACGACTGTTTGTCGAAGTCTGCTGGAGATCTATTGCCGAGAATAACCAGGGAAATACCTACTGCCGAGGTCTTCTGGAAATCTACTGCCGAGAATAACTAGGGAAATACCTACTGCCGAGGTCTTCTGGAAATCTACTGCCGAGAATAACCAGGGAAATACCTATTGCCGAGGTCTTCTGGAAATCTACTGCCGAGAATAACCAGGGAAATACCTACTGCCGAGGTCTTCTTGAAATCTACTGCTGAGAATAACCAGGGAAATAAACGACTGTTTGTCGAAGTTTGAAGTAAACCAGGGAATCTACTGCCGAGATCCTGGAAGTTTCACCGGGGATCTTCAAAAGAGATGTGGGTCGGCTGACTTGTAAGATGTGTCTTCTCAAATAAAGAGAAAGATCAGCTGAATCTTCATCAAACTTCTCGAAGAGATGCCATTTGATGGAAGCCAATTGAATCGTGGACTCACTGGGGAGAATACCACTGTGAAGTAATATTGTTGTAGTCGAAAATTCCTTGAAGTAATAAAATTCTTGCAATAGGGATTCTCAAATAAAGAGAAACACCTGGAAGGTCTTCAATGATCCTTTCTGACGGATTTTCGGCGGGATAACATCTGGTGGAGAATAGTTGATAACCTTGATAACTTCACCGAGGATAGACGAACTGCCTTGAGGAGACTGCCATTTGTCATCCAGATGGAAAACTGAGCTCAAATAAAGAGCTACCACTTGTTGTCTGGGTGTAAATCCCTTGAAAATGTTGAAATAACTGCTGGAGAAATAATTTCCTGTCTTCCATAGAGATATCCAAATAAACTCTTCCTGGGGAGACACAGTGCAAAATAAATGCACGCTCAGTTTAGGTTCAACAGCCTATAGAGATTCAAAATTGTGATTGTCAAGGACCAAAGTTCAATTCAGGAAATAACTGAAGAGAAACGGTCAAGCAAGACTCCATCCAGTGAGGCATGAACTCAACTGGGGTTCATCTTTTCCAAAAATGGAAAAGAAAACTAAAGCAACCATCTTCCACGAGGATCGAACTCAATGGGGAATTAGAAAGGGTGCGCTCTTTCTGCCTAGGGCTGACGATTCTACTTGGAGGGAGCAGACAAAACCCTGATCACTTGGGGATAAAGGCAACCAAAGTGAAAGAAACAAACAAACACAAAATGCAAGATGCAAAAATGCCACATGCCATGAATCTATATGAACGAATGCCATGATATGTTTATGCTCATGCTGACAAAACAACAACAAGAAGCAAACTGGAGACGAAAACAAGTATCTCGATACGGATACTCGACCGATCTTCGCAATATAAGATGCATCGCTGGGGATGAATGGAAAGCCATATATGGGATCACAGTCCTACTTCAAGGCTTCAAACTTCTCTGGGGAAAATAGAGCACTCCACTTGGGGATGAACATCATGACTTCACTCAGGATTGTCAAGATGAACCTTGTGATTTTGTTGGGGATGAGAAAGATTCACTGGGAACGAATCAAACTCATGATCGAAAAGAATTCATGGGGGATAAAATAAATATCCGCTGCGAACTGAAATAGTCTGAATGAAAGTCGTAACTGGGTAAAATAAATATCCACTTCGTCGGGGAAGCTTGAATCAATAGTAGTTGAAAATGTCGGAGATAAAATTTTGAGAGGATGAAATAAACATCCGCCTTCACTGGAGAAGATCGCGGTAGTGAGAAAAATCAATGAGGAGTGGAATAAACACTCGCTTCGCTGGGGAAGGTCAAAACCGAAGAAGTTCATCGAGGATTCTTAGGCTACCAGTCGGAGGAGTCTTGCATCAAAGGTGTCATAACTTCTTGAAGTAGAGGTTTACCGGGGAATAGTCGCGATTACCTGGAGTGAAACTTACTGGGGAGTAGTCGCGGCCACCTGAAGTAGAACTTACTGGGGAGTTGCCACATTACCTGGGATAGAAGCTCTTTGAGACATGTATTACGGAGACTGTTGTGAGACTAATGTAAGTCTGTATTGATGAACTGCATGGTAGTCGCCATTTTGAACAACAGTTGCTGTGAATGGATTAACAGTAATCTTCGGTTCTCAAATGTCCCAAATCACATGGTTTATGAGAAAAAGTGATCTAAAGAGGATTTTACAGAAAAATTGGCATCCAACAGTTCCAATGTTTTCAAACTCTTAGAGAGATTCGTCGAATCTCGACATAACTGGCTCGGATTGACGGTATTCTGAGTCTTCAAACTTGGAGAGATTTATCAAATCTCGACGTAACTGCCCCAGACAGACGGTGGTATGCATAACCGAGTCTTCAAACTCTTTGAGAGATTTACCAAATCTCGACGTAATTGCCCCAGATTGACGGTATTCTGAGTCTTTTAAAATTGGAGAGATTTATCAAATCTCGACGTAACTGCCCCTGATCGACTGTGCTCTAAGTCTTCAAACCTGCCCCTTGGGGCCAGACTGTGAAAGAAACAACTTGCCGCTGCTCAGCAAAGTATTCAGGTAACGTGCCCCCGGATATGGTCGTCCTTTTGAAAGGATTCGCCATTTACTTATTAGGGTTTCAAATCTCAAAGGATTTAGCTCATCGCTGATGCTCGTATGCTAGCTCTTATGATGGCAAGCAAAGTTAGCAAGTAGAAAATGTTAATTTTGAAACTGCTAATGAAACGTATGTTTGTCTTGAAAATTTTATTAAAATTTTTGGTGGTTCAATTACCGATTTTATAATGCCAACGCAAATTTTTTAGCATAGCTCATGGGAGTCAGGAAACGATGTCTCAATGAGTATGCTTTTGAAATAAACCCTGCTTCAACTAGGTCTTTTGAGGGTTGTATCGTGGTTTGGTTCACGGTTTAAGAAACAAAGGATATAAGGCTTAAAGTTTGTTTGTGCCCACCCAATCTTCGTGATGTTTTACTCCATTTTTTTGAAAATTACCCTGCCCCAGGTTAAGAATGAGAGTTTTTGATTTGGAAGAAGAAAACTCCTACTTCAAAGGCTCAAAAGGGTTAACGAGGGTTTATCTCGTTATATCTCCAGTGTTTAGGATTTTTGAAATAATGCCTTATATCACTAGCAGAGTTTTATTCAAAAGCATACAACAAGAGATCTTGCGTTTGATTTCATCATCCTCCATTCAAATCTTTGCCAAGGCAAGATATTGGGCAACATTGGCATTATAAAATAGAAAAAAAAATATTTTAAAATGAGTGAAACAAATGGATTTCTTCAAGACAAACATTATTTATTGCATCAATCATTCAAAATAACAAGTTCTTACACGCAAAACATGCTTATAATCAAAGAAATAACAACAAATGCGAGCAAATGCATAAACAACTTAATGATCCTGAGTGCGAGCTCTGCTTTTGATTCCATTGACTTGGAAGAAACTTCTCGAATATTCACGCCCGTCAGCACAAAGGTGCTTCATTCACAACTGGGCTTCCTCTCTTGAAGGTCAGCACTTCATTGTCAATCATTTCTTATATCTTTTCTCGGAAAGCCTTACAATCTTCAATCGAATGCCCCAACACTCCGTCATGAAATTAACAACTGGTATCTGGATTGAACCAATGAGGGAGAGATTTCATGGATCTGGTCTTTCTGGGGGCCATCACTGAGTTTCGGGTGAAGTAAGACCACAATTGACTGTAAGTCATTGGGATTAGGTCAAACCAGCGAGTCTTTTCTTCTGGACTATTCAGAGGTATCTGCTGATCCTGACGCTGATTCTGATGATTCATGTTCTGAATTCGTCGATTCTGACGTTGGTTCTGAGGAGTCAACCTTCGTCGTTTGTACGGACGTCCATGAGGTAGTGATTGCTGGCACTGAACAGGCGCTGCATACCGACGTTCATGATAAGGCACCGGAATTGAAGCTTGCAAAGTCTGAGGAGAATCCAAAATTGCATTAACTTCAACACTCCTTTCTTCTTGGGAATCACTAACAGACTTCTCTTCATCAGTTTGACTATTCGAGATATCTTGGATCTTTCCACTTTTGAGTGCATTCTCGATGTTTACTCCGACTTCCATAATTTTAGAGAACTCTAATGGCACAACGTCTATCATTTTGACATAATAAGAGTCTGACAGTGTTTTTAGAAACATCTTAGCCGTCTCATTTTCTTGAAGTGGTGGCTGAACTTGGGCTGCCAATTCTTTCCACCTCTGTGCATATTCCCTGAAGGATTCGTTGTTTTTCTGACTCATGGTCATCAGTTGATCACTGTTTGGAGCCATGTCCAAATTGTAATTGTATTGCTTCACAAAAGCGTTAGCTAAGTCTTCCCAAGACCGAATATGGTTCCTTTCTAGCTTCATATACCACATCAAGGATGCCCCAGATAAACTTTCTTGAAAGCAATGCATCATCAGCTTGTCATTGTCGGCATAAGTAGTCATCTTTCGACAAAATATTGTCAAATGGTACCTTGGACAACTAACACCCTTGTATACTTCAAAGACGGGCATTTTGAACTTCGGTGGAATAACCACGCCTGGAACTAGACACAAGTCAGGAGCCTTAAGACCAGATGTGTTAGGTCCTTTCAACATCTTCAATTGCTCTTGGAGGTCACGAAATCCTTTTTCAATTTCTCCCAATCTAGGATCATTCACAGTTGTCACAGGACGGATGTTCTGAGAATTTGGTATATACCTAAGAAAGCGGGAATCTCTTTTGTTAACTTGACCATCCAGGTTATCTTGCACAGGATGAGATCGAGTAGGAACTTCCATTTGTGAAACGTTGACGTCAATAGGAAAATCGTACGTCGGGTTAGTCATCACTCTGAAACCTGACATGGGATCCATATTCTCTGTTCCATCCATTATCCCCAGTAATTGCTTCAAGTTCGGTACGAATGCTAAAAGATCAACTGAGCAACACGAAGATAGAAGACTGAATAAGCTGAGGTAGAGAAAAGACGTATGCAAAGAGGATGCAATGCTAAAGATACAAATGAAAATGCAGCAAGTTTCATGCAACTCAGCTATTTATAATCATCAAGGACTATCAAAAGACTCGTTTTTTTTATTAAAACGGTTATAACTATTAGTATCGGAATACTAAAAGATTGATTTATTACAAAATTGTTTACAACGCGTCGGTACACTTTCCAAGAGTCATGACAGAAAAGCTAAATAAAAGCCAATGATGATGGATCTAAGGAGACCCTTCCAACGGTCTTCGTTTGACTTCTTCTTCCAATTAAGTTTCCAAGGTATCGATTAAAGACTAGAGTAACTTCTTTCCAAAATTTCTCCTTTTGTAGTCATATTAGCTCGGACATTTACCGAAGATAGTAAATGGATTCTTGTCTTAAATAAGTAACTCAATTTAGGAATAGTGAAAAACTGTAGTAGAATGGAGATGATAGCTTTCTGTATTTGGTCTTGAACCTTTCTCCATTTGTTAGCAAGGTCTCCAGTCCCCTTAGATCGTCCAGGCTATGACTCTTGTAAGTGTACTTCGACGTTTTATTTTTTCAAGAGTCCATGATATCCTTATGGTGTTTATAAACAAGACTAAGTTCCATGAATCTTTATGAAATGATGCTAATGAATGTATGCAACACAAAGCACACTCAAGCAATCAAACAGACAAAAGTCCTAGGTTTGAAAGGTCACAGCATGGAGCCAAGGTCTACCCATCCCATAGGAGTGTACTATAGTTTCAAATGTACCTGCCGAACGGGTTCTACAAAGTTCCCAGAGTCTACAATCCATCTTTCGGATATTATCGATTTTCCAAATCACTTGGTAGTCAATAATATTCTCAAGAGAATCTCGTCTGAGTGTAGTATCGCGTAGCAACTATCGCGGAAATAGACTCCCGCATAGTCCCCACACTACGCCCTAATAGGCCAAGTTGGGTTAAAGGTAACTACGGTCCCCAGTCCCGAGGGCCTTTAGATCGAAACCATATCGTCTTCACGAATGGACTCGTTGGACAAATATTTTATTCGAGAGGGCCTAGACTGAGTGGTGAAGTCTCAATTTACTTTTTCAGGAATCGACTCCCTCAAAGTATCATTGAAGTCTCACAGTTTTCCTATCTTAATTTCACTCTAGTCCGGGTGTAGGACTTTGTCTCACCACACAAGAATCCCTTCAAAACAGTAGAACAAATATATAACAGATAAATATAAAGATTCAAGTTAGGGGGAACCCTCTTATGAGAGTCCCCAGTGAAGTCGCCATTTCTGTCGCGGTGAAAATTGGATATCAAACTATTAGTTAACTTGTATCGCGTTTTTTAATGTCACCACCGGTCTTTGATTTTATCCAAGGGAAGGGAGAAAAATCGAATTCCCACAATGCAATGCAAATGCACTAAGATTCTAAGTTCGGGGGTTGGTTATACCTAGGGAAGGTGTCAGCATCCTAGATATCTGTAGTACTCTACAGGAACCTCTTGATTCATTTTATGTTATCTGTTAGTTGTTTTGCTAAGGTTTAAGGGTAGGTAATTTATTATTTTTTCCTAAGTGTGCTCGACAAGATATCGCATCTTGTGCCTACATATCCTGTCAGGAGGAAATCAGAGCACTTGTAGTTCCTTATTAAGGATACTAAAATTAGTTTAAAGGTTTAGGAGAGGAAGATGAGTCATCATCTTAAGAAAGACCACCACACTTTTGAAAATGTTTGAATTTTGTGGGGTATGGGATTGTATGTCCCTTTCTTTGAGATGATTAACATCTAATTCTCTTGTGTGGAGAATTAGGTGGGCTAAAATTTGATTAAAGAAATCAAAGTTGAAGGGGGACTAACCTAGGTTATTTATCCTAAGTTATCTAATTGACTTATCTTAAGGTGTCGATTATGATGCAAATGATGTGCACCATGCACAATAACATGGTTATCATGCATGGGATTTTCCCTTGGATATTAATGCGATTAATTATATTAGATTAGCGAGAGTGCTAGCAAAGTGGTGCTAGTCTTGTGTCTAGTGACCAAAAGGTTGAATGCGATGCCTAAAGGCAATCGACTTACATGGGTAGAAAATGGACTCGACGTTGGATCGAGAATTTTGATATTGTTTTGAAAAGGTTTAGAGCACAAGAAGAAAAACATACATACATCACATGTAAACAAACAAAAGCAAGCAAGGCACAATAACAACTAAGGTCCTAATCTAAGTCACTCGAGCGTATGATTAAGCGCTAAGGATTCTAACGGGAACGATTTATAGGAAAAGAGTTTGCTAATTTTAAAGGGTTTATTATTTGAGAATTTTATGTTATTGATTTAAAAGGTTAGAGTTTTTCTTAAAAGATCTTAGTCTTATCGTCTTAAAAAAGCTATTTACAAAGAGTTAAAAGAGTTTTCTCATTAATGAAAAAGAAAAGAAGTTTTTTATTATTATTAGATTTTATATTATAAAAAGGTTATCTAAAGAAAAGAAAAAGTTACTAAAAGAGTTTTTATTAATTAATTAGAAAAGATTTTAATTTTAACATAAAAGGTATTATCATTATTTTTAAAAATTATTATATCAAAAGTTATTATTAATTAAAAAAAAAGAAAAAGAGTTAAAGGCGTATCTTATTTAAAAAGATTAAATTTAAAGTTTTAATAAAAAAGTTTTATTTGTTATCTAAAAGAGGGTCTAAATTTGTATAAAATGTTTCATTTTACATGACAAAAATTAAGTTTAGAATTTCTTTACTATTTTCTAAAAGAAAATTAGATTTTTATTTCTATAAAAAAAATATTTTATTTTGTTAAAAGGTTTGTCAATTTAAAAAAGATATTGTATTAAGTTTTTAAAAAAGTTTACAGAAAGAAAAGGATTTACATTATTCAAGAAAAAGTTGTTTTTATAAAAAGCTTTAATTTCTAAACGGCTATAGTAACATCCCAAAAAAAGATTATTTATTTTTATTTTTTTACCTTAAGGAAAAAAAAGCTTTAATTTTTTAGGATGAGATTTGTTTTAATTAATTTAAAAAAAAATAATTATTAAAAGAAAAGGGTTATTTAAAAAGTTAAAAATATATATATATATATATATATATATATTAACCAGAGGGCTCAGGCGTTATGAGGGAGAGAGGGTCCACGATGGATCCTCAGATCTCAACCGTTGATGCCATCACAGCGAGATAGGATGATGAGATGGCGAGGGTGTATGGTGGATTTCGTGAGGTGAGTGTATGTTATCAAAGGATAAAAAAAGGAAATGAAAGAAAACACAAACATTCTTCCTCCCGTCAAAACGCTCTCGTCTCTCTCCTTTCAACTCTCTCTCGTTTCATCTCAAATGGGTTTCAGAGAAAACCTAATCTTCGCCGCCGCACACTCGGCTCTTCTCACACGCGAATCCTAAGTCAACAACGGCAACAAAAAGAAACCCAAATCCCGCAGAAACCCTAAATCCCCAATCCACTATGTTTGAGAGTTACAATTACAAGGTGCTGATCAGAAAAAGAAATGTGAATCATAAAAGAGAGACGAGTCGCTGATCGAAGAGTTATCTGAATCAGGTACGTGCTTTCACGAATCTTCTTCTCCTTGGTGTGTGTTGCGATCGTTCTGAGCTGGCGTGGTGATTTTCTTCCCGGCTTTGTGTGTTTGTGAATCTTTGCGAAGCTGTGATGATATTGTGTGTGAGTATGGTGATAATTTGTAATGTGATTGCTTGTGTACTGTGTGTTTTTTTTTTTTTGCAATGTGTATGTTTTGGAGTTTTGTATGAGTTGAGATCTTTGGAATTGCTCTTGTGTGGGAGGGTATTTTCGGATGATTTTGCCTTGGTGTCCCCTTTCTGGTGCGTGTGAATCCTCCTTTTATAGCCATATGTGCATTGATTTTAAATCTTGACATTGAATGACATTTGAAGGTTGATTAGGAAAGAATTTGAATTGGTCCAAATCGTGTTCTGAGCCTGATTGATTGTGTCGGTTGTGGTTTGCTTCCTCAATTCTTGCCAAAACCAAAATCATGAATGCTTGATTTCCTGCACTTAATGAATAATTTGTTTCCATTTTCGTTTCGGCGTGTTTGCAAATTGAGTGCTCTTTGATTCTCTCCCTTTATTTCCAACCGATTCTTGATTTGATTGTAACGATTCTGTATAAACTTCTTTTTTGGAAAGAAACGAAACGAATTGATGATGGTGATCCTTTGCAATTTTGTACGATTGTGTTTAGAAAATGACGGCTTTTTGAATATTCTTTAATGTGGTTGCAAACGTATTTGGATTATGCATCATGAGACCAAGATTTGCAGCTTGTTGTGCGTGATGAATTTGTGGTTCTACAGGCATCGTAAAAAAAAGCCTCAGATACATTGCTAACCAGTTTTGTGGCAGGGACATGATTGGATGGTATTCTTAATCTTCAGGAATATTGTACATGAAGGTAAGAGTATTTTGTCTGACTTATTTGTGTCTCTGTCATCCTCCTATCTCAAGGTAACATCTTCTTTTTCATTGTGTAGGTGAAGGTTAACAACAGTGTCGGAGCAATCGGCCGGCGGATTTTTTGAAGGAGAGCATCTTGGTCACACATGATCATGACAGTGGAAGAGAACGAGCAGGGTACCAATGGTGAATTTATGAGGAAAACGTTCTGGTAGAGTTCTTTTTTATGACACTGAGCATCTAGGTAATATTATCTCCTTTGGAACTAATTCACATTTTGAAATGAAGTAATCCTTGTTGTCTTTTGCTGGTGAATTGGAAGCCGTAAGTGCATCTTCGAATACAAATTTCTTACGAGCTTGGAATTGGAGCATCTGAGATTAGAAGAGGTGAATCAATATGACCGGTACCCGTAATTTCAATGTGTTCCTCTCCTTGATTATCATTATTGCATATTGATTGAACGTGTTCTTATCATTTTCATTGTAGCATTATCCTGTTCTGAAACAACTTTAGGATTTTTGTCTTTGTTTGGAGGACTGGCGGAATCAAGATGTATATGTGAACCTTTGTCGTGGCCAGAATCTGCTACCTGGGCATTTCTCAACAGACGAGTAATTAACATCCAATATTCATTTAAGGTTTCAAACGTGATACTATAGATTCTATGCTTATGACTATCATCTTGTTCTTTTTGTGTTGTACATGAGGAATTGCGTGTGGTAATTCAGAAGAAGGTTGCCTGGTATTTTGAAAATGGATAATAATCTCAACAGCCTTCCACATCAGCAAGGACATTACACAGGGTGCTCGCGAGGTTTTGCTTTTGGAACCCTTTTCAGGACTGGTTTCTTCTCTGCACTTGCTTGAAGTCAGCAGACCAACGTATAGGATCAGCCACTACATATGTGTGCGATCGGTATATCAAAAATATGATCGAGGAGGTATCGGTATTGGGATGTCATTTGTTCCAACTCACAGATGCTTCAGGAGTACAAGGCCTGTTGGTGGATGCTGTTTTGGCAAGAAAATTATGGACTGATTCTTTATCTTGAACGTGTCTTTTTGCCATAAATATGTTTCCGTTTTCGTCTCGTCATGCTCGATTGTGTCCTTGGAGATCTGTGTCTGTGTCAATGAAGCCATTCTTAACAGAAGTATGAGAAAAGTTCCCGATTACAGATGTTACAAACTTCATTATTTCATCTATAATTGAAGCTCTGGATAAGTTTGGAACACCACAGGATTTCTCATGATACTTGAAGGACGACTTCGGTACTGGAAGTGTAGCAGATCTACTGCAACAAGTATTGTCATGGCATGGTACAGGGGTTTCTCGTTTGAGCTAGTGAAGGTGGCGTCTTAACCAGGCACCTGAAGGCTTAAGGCTTGTAGTAATTTATGTGCATTTGGACTTGGCTTGGTAGCCACTTGTGTGGTGTGTAGTTTAAGGAGCCTGTATATTGCACATCTAATGTAAACAACACGGCACCCATCAACCTCAAGAGATGAGAAAAGTTGACCATCACAATGGGTGTAGAAAGCATCTTTGAAAGTAATTTGTAAATTTCCAATTTTGTAATGAGATTTTGAGTTTTGAGTTTTGTATTAATTCTTGTAAACTTTGCCTTGCGTAGCATAGAATTAGCGTCTTTTATTTTTCTGAGTAGTGCAGTGTACTATTCTTGTTTGTACAGCCTATCCATTTATTTAGCACGAAGAGGCATAGTTTGGCATGTGTGTCCTGAATTGATCAAGAAACAAACACATCTTCTCTATTTTCTTCTTGTAATACGTTTTGTAATAACCACTTGAGAAAATGAATTTGTTAACCTTAAACTTGCATGATCATAGGATTTCAAACATGGAATTTGGCTTGTGACTCGTAATCCTTTAATGGTAAATTCATCACTCGCGTTTTGTATTCTAAGTGAACCGTAACCAACCTTGAACACTCTTGCATTTTGTACTGAGATCTATTTCTCACTTTGTAAAGAATTTTGTAAAGACATTGAACTTGAATTTCTTTGAGCCTTAACTTGTACTTGGCAATTTTGGACTTTTGAGTTTTGAAAAGTGAGTATTGGGTCACTTGAATTATGAAGAGTCTTTCAACCTTGTATGAATTTCTTGAATCTTATGATCAACACATGATACAACTCGCTTGGGAATATCCTCGCCTTTTTGTGACTTGAAATGGTGGATTTTTATATGAATCGCTTCTTGCTAAGATTCATGAATTCAAAGATGTGACACTTTATGATTTGAAGTTCTGAAATCTTATACCTGATGGACTTGAGATTAAAAAAAGATAGAGGAATTTAACATCGAGCTAACATTTTATCTGAGTAACCGATTCTTAAATCTTGAGGAGTTTATAGGGGGGGGGGGGGGGGAGGTGCCATCTTGTAATATAACTTTACCACACAACCAGTGACCAGTCTTAGGGTACCAGATTCCATATCAGAGGGCATAAGAACTTAGTACTTATAGGACGTCTTCTGAGAAATATGAGGGGAGAGAGGTTTTGGTAGTGGTTTAGGGATCAGAAAGGGAAAAGGCATAATCTCACAGGAATCCACACACATCTTACAAGGGCCAAGGAACCTCCACAAACACACATACAACACAACCTTCAGGACCTTGAATCTCCTGCAGTAGTACCTGTCCTCAAAGAGAAACAAACAGACAAAGCTAGATAAAGCGGTTAGTTATGCACGAATGATGACCTAATATGTTATGCAAAAAGAAAAGGGATCTTAGGGTCAAAAATTAGGGTGCAACAGTAGTACCGTAGCATATTGGTGAATCATGGCTGTGGTAGCTGTTTGAAAAATGAATGGGACCTTGTAGAGGCCAGTTTCGTGTTGTGTGTGGTTATTCATGGCAAAAGTAGTATAGTATGGAAGTTCTTTGAATGTGACAAGGGGATGGGCCGTATGTGAATCTGGGCTTTTGGGATGTAAATTAGACTTAGTTGATTTTTTTGTGTAATGGATAAAGAGTTTATGTGGTAAGAAAATATGGAATGAATTTAAATGGATAAATGAATATTGGGTAAATGAAAAATAAATAATAAATGGGAAATTGAATTAGAAAATGGATAAAATTGGTTTGCAAATGGATTAGGAAAATGGAATGGATAAAATATGTATAGTCTAATGAAAAATTGGATTGAAAAATGGGTATATAACAAAATGGTTACGGGAATGGATATGGATAACGGTAATGTGCATCCACCTTTGATCAACACTCAAAACCTCTGACAAACAAAACTTGCATACCACAATTATTGAATTAAGTCAAAGAAGATCCTCCTTGAATAAACCACAACCTCGAATCCGTCTTAATATGGTCTTGATTGAACTATAAATCTGACGAATCCTGGATCAATGACAAAGAACTTGGACCACAAAATCAGTGCTTGTACACAACTTGATAACTTGATCCACACATGGATAATCTGAATTGGCACAAAAACCATGACTGAAACTTCAGACACAAACACTTGAATCAATCACACCCAGGCCTTGGTCTTGAAACAAACTTTGTCTAACTGAGCCAAAGCGACATATTTTTTTGATTTTTTGAATATGGTTAGTGGATGGATGTATAAATGAAGATTATATACAGGTAGGACAAATTTGGGGTATGACAATCATGTATGAATGTCTTCCCATGCCATGTTTATGATCATTGATATCATGTATGAATATCACTTTGATTCATTTTGATTGATACCATGTTTGAGTGTCTTTCATGTTTATGCCTTTGATACTATGTTTGAGTGTCATTGTTGTTTATAATTGATGCCATGTTTGATTGTCTTTTAGGTTTATCTTTGATACCATGTTTGAGTGTCTTTTAGGTTTATCTTTGATGCCATGTTTGAGTGTTGTCTTTGATTGATACCATGTTTAAGTGTATTTCATGTTTTACTTTCACACCATGTTTGAGTGTTGTCTTTGATTGATGCCATGTTTGAGTTTCTTTCATGTTTATCTTTGATAGAATGCTTGAGTGTCTTTCAAGTTTATGTTTATGATGCCATGTTTGAGTGTCATTAGTGTTTTTGTTTATGATGCAATGTTTGAGTGTCATACTCACTTATCTTTGATACCATGTTTGAGTATCCACTTTTGTTTATGATGCCATGTTTGAGTGTCATACTTGTTTATCTTTGATACCATGTTTGAGTATCCATACTTGTTTATGTTTATGATGCCATGTTTTAGTGTCATACTTGTTTACCTTTGATGTCATTATTGAACATCTTTCTCTATCATTTGCTTATCTTTATTAATTTCATGCTTGAACATTACTTTTGCCATTTATGATTTGTTCATTGATATCATGTATGAATATTATCCTTGCTCATTTCATATCATATTCATTTTGCTTTGAACTTTGTTAAGTTATCCCCAAGTGATGTTAGCTTACTAGCTATCTTCCTTCTCTTTTCTTTTTGCCCAAAATCCAAGGGAAAGAACTTTTCATTGACTTAATGTCATAAGTAGTTTAGCAAAACCCTCCATAGTTCCCTTTTGACCTTGTCAGAGTCATACAACTTTCAACTTTCAAATTAGCCTTAGGATAGAGTTTGTAAACTCTATGTAAGTGTTATTGTTATGAACACTTACCTCCCCCTTTAAACCTTGATCATAATCAAGTGTTCTTCACCCTTGTTTAAGTGAACTACGATTGCTCTGATTTCATCCTTGTTATGATACATAGACATAAGACCGTGAAGTCTTTGCGAGCAAACTAGCAATAAACCTCTAGGTATTTCCCCATAGAACATTCCCAAACTTAACAAACAAAGAATAACATAACACTAATACAACAAGAGGTTCCTATAGAGTACTAATGATACTTAGGGTTCTAATACCTTCCCTTAGTATAATCAACCCTCGGACCTTAGATCTCTTAGCTTTGTTGTTACATTGCGCACTTAGGGTTTTTATTCGATCTTTTCCCTTTCCTTTGGATAAATTAAAGTTCGGTGGTGAACATTCAATGATTTGTGATTCAAGTTAATTTAATAGCTTGATATCCGATTCTCACCGCAACATTTGTCAAGCAGTGCTTCCATTAGAACAGTTGGACCAGTTATTCATAGAAATAAGAGGAGGGAGAGTTATTGCCAAGATGAATGTGTCATTCGTACTGTGTGTGACATGAAAAATGTAAATTTTGGGAAAAAATTTGGGGTTGTAGAAATTAAAAAAATCATATGAATAAGGATTATAATTTCTTCAAATGGTTAGATGACGACATTGTTGATAAAAGGGATTTGAAGATTCAAAGGCAAAAGAAGAAAATTTAGAAATTGAAGAATCGGGTCATTCACACTAGAGGATGGTTGAAAATGTTCACTGTGGCTGGAATTTTAAGCTTAATGTTGAATGTTATTTTTGTAACAATGTATTTTTAGGTTGGGATTTTATCCGTCTATGAGATTATGTGTCTTTCATATGTGATATTCATATGTCATGAAATGTTATGTATTTTAGATGCCTTTGGTTTACAATGTACTTTTTTGTAATGAGTTTATGAGTGAAATGTATTTGTCATGATGTTATTAGTGAAATGTTACTTTTGTGTCCCATGAACATATCAGAACAAATGTACTTTTGTGTAATGAGTTTATGAGTGAAATGTAGTTGTCATAATTTGGAACTGTGTAACATAACCATAACATTCCATATCAGTCCAATAATAAGCCATAATCATAACAAAATTGGCATTATAATCCCTAAGTCATAAACTACAAAAGAGGAATTGTAAGCCATATGTTACACAATAGTGGCATTATAAGCCATAAGTTACAGAAATTGTCATTATAAGTCATAACAAAAGTGGCATTATAAGCCATAAGTCATAAACTACAAAATAGGCATTGTAAGCCACATGATAAACAAAAGTGGCATAACTAGTACACATAAAAACAACAAAGCATAACTATTAGGGTTGGCTCAGAACAAGTTTTAGGCCTTTTTGAAGTCTCCTTTTATTTTTGGGTGGTTGTTGAGTTGAAGCAGCAGACAGTGTTGGCTGAGTTGAAGCAGCAGGCAGTGTTGGCTGAGTTGAAGTAACAGTTGGGATTGGCTGAGTTGAAATAGCAGCCGGTGCTGGCTGAGTTAAAGTAGTAGCCGGTGTTGCCTCAATTGAAGTTGTAGCTTGTGTTGGCTGAGTTGAAGTTGTAGGCAGTTTGCATGTGGTTTTTTTGTAACCATCCTTATGGCACCGACTGCATTTTATACCAAATTTTGCTCGTTTGAGCTATGACTCATTTCTCACCTGTTCTCCAGCCTCCTTGTTCCTTTTCTTCTTGGGTCTACCAGGTTTCCTTTTATTGGTGGTGATTGTAGATCAACAACATCTATTTTTGTCCACAGAGATTCCTCATTAACTAGATATATCACTAGTGCATAGCAAGCCTCATAGCACTTCTTTTTGTAACAATCAGGCATAAAATCATCAACTTCTAACTACTGATCTTTCATGCATGAAATTGCATGACAACATGGTAGCCCTGTCAGCATCCACCTTCTACATGAACATTCATGCTTTGAAAGATTAACAATAAACTTTTCTCTATTGAATGATATATACCTAATCTCGTAGTCAAATTCCCCTGCACGCCTGTTACAAATGTAGAAAACAAGTGTGAACTAGTGCTATATCAAGTTATATGTTAATGTCTCAAACGAGTATGAACCAATGTTATATCAAATCATATGTTAATGTTTTAAACAAGTATGATGCATTACCTAACAATCCAATTGTTTATTCTTTGTGATTCCTTTTCCAGCTTCTTTTTTATATTTGGTAGAATGTTACCATTAAATTTGGCCATCTTCTGTCTGTTTGACTCCCACCTTTGCATCAGTCACACTCTTATTTATTCACTCATACTCACAATAGGCTTGGCTCTTGCAGCTACAAATACTGAGTTGAATGCCTCTGACATGTTGTTTACCAAAGTATCACACCTTGGACTGGTTCTAAACCTCGATTTGCTCCAGAACCTTGGTGGAATCTTCCAAAGGTGCTTGAATTCCTCTTCATTAACACTTTTCATTTCACGCATTAAATTTTTCCCAGGCATTTACATGAGTAGCAGTAGCAACTTTCCACATCAGTTCCTTTAGTTTAACACCTGGGAACTTCTTTCTGAAATTGCTATATAAATGCCCAACACAAATATCAAGTATCAAAATATCACATATCAAATATCAAATATGACTTATATCAATTATCCAAATATCACATATCAAATATGACTTAACAAGTATGAGTACCTAACACAAAATCTTTGGTCAACCTCTGGTAGCAACTCATCAAGTGCTGGCAATAAACCCTACATTATAGTCATGAATGTGTAAGTCTAAAACTACTTAATGTGTAAGCAATAATTAAAATAGACCAGTCATACACACCTTTTATTGATCACTAATAAATGTATAAGTCTTGCATAATCTGATACCTCCTAAATCAGATGTCAATAGATCCAAAAACTAACTCCATGAATCTTTGGTTTTTCCCTCTACTACAACAAATGCTATTGGCACAACATTCGATCATTTAGACTCCTTCCAATGGATGCAAGTATCTGTCCACCATAATAGCCCTTTAAAAAACACTCATCCAATCCTATGATGGGCCTGCACTTAAAAAAACTATCTTTGCAAGCTTTGAAGCATATATATAAATCATTTGGAAATGTGGATTCAAAGACCTCTCGATATTTTTACTACTTTCCTCTCCTCCTTGAATTGGTTGATTTGTAATTTTCATAGTTGATATAGGGTTTGCCCTTAACGGCTCATGACCATAATCATGGATTCTTGTATATTGCTCCCTAAATAAACCATCAACAATGTCAACAACAAGTGACTTTGCTCTGTATGCAAGTGTCTATTTGATCCCTACATTCCACTTTTGTTCAAATCTTCCAATTTGTCTTCTTCGACACCGTTGAGTCCTACATTATTTTCTAGAGAAAGTATTGACTATTCCTTATAAAATGGATACATGACATATAAATGCACATTCCCATTAATCAGTGTTATCATTTTCATTCTATTTGTTCATGCATCATCTTTCAACAAAACTAGCTCATTAATATCCATTGCATCATAATACCACAAACTTTCCACTTTTGGGTATCCTAAATTCTTTAAACCACCTAGAACCTCAAAATAACTCCAGAAACAACTTTCCAAACCTCCTTTAACCCCTTATAACCTAATATGTTAAACTCAACAAATGCACCCCATGGTGGATAACACACTGAAATCTATCACTCATGACCTAATCACACCAAATAATGCAGAAATGAGTCTTTGAAGAAGGAGAAAACGATAAAGGTTTGCTTTTTAATATAGTAAACACATTATCGAACCTTAGACTGAAAATGAACAATGGTGAAAGTATATAAGTATCGTCTTCTTCGTCGATCCAAGTATCGTCGTCTTTGTCGCTCCAAGTCTTCTTATTCGCAACTAGGATTTTAGAGTAAGAGAGTGTAGAACAATAACCTAGGGTTCGAAATTGAAGAGTTTAGATAGAGAAATCTGCTTTTGCTGGTAGGTGAAGAGTTCATAAATAATGTTTCTAAAGTTGCAAATGATATTTCATAATTTAAATTAAAATAAGTTTATTAATAATTGCAAAAACAAAAACAATATGTAATGTCAATATTTTCAATATGTCACGTAAGCAGTTTTTTTTAACGTTTTTTCTATAGAATTTAACAGAAGGAATTGTAAGGCTAACATAAGTGTTTTAAGGGGAACTGAAGTGTAACGTTTTTTAGTTAAAGAACTAATAGAAACAATATATTAAGTTAAGAGACTAAAAGATGAATAAACCTAAATTTATTTATTTTAAACTTATTTTTGCTCATTTTCTTTTCTCTATTTTTCCTTATCAACCAAATAAAATGTGAAAATTGTAAAATTAAATTGTTTCCATTATTTTAATAACTAAAAATTGACTATAATTTTGTCAAAGACTAAATTGAATCTCTCTCACGGTCTTTTTCATAGACTAAAAAACAAAGATGAAATACAAATTGATCTATATTTTTAAAGTTGAAAAGCAAACACATAAAATTGCTTTGTAAGAGACTCTACTTTTACCTTTTGTTTTAAGTTTTAACTCACACTTCGGTTTAGAGCAAAGGTAAAGTTTTTGACCTTTGTTTTGTGCCTTTCTGCAGTTGGGACTTTGAGCTTCTTCATTTTCATTGTAAGATTATGGCAAATAATGATGAAGGATATGCTGTTGGAATAGATCTTGGAACAACTTACTCCTGTGTTGCTGCGTGGCAAGAACAACATAGCAGAGTTGAGATTATTCATAATGATCAAGGCAACAAAACAACTCCTTCTTTTGTTGCTTTTACTCAAAAGGATGAAAGATTGATGGGTAATGCTGCTAAAAATCAAGCTGCTAATAACCCACAAAACACTGTCTTTGGTAACTTCTGTTTTCACTACTCTTTTGTACATTTGAGTATTTAGAAGGGGAAAAAAAAACAAATGGTCTATGATAAATGAAAAGAAATTATTTAATCTTCAAAAAAAAAATTATTCTTTTTTGTTACATGATTTTTTGGGACAATTTTTGTCATAACTCATAAGTCTATTTTGTTACATGTATAATTTTTTGGGAGTAATTAATCTTCATATCTACTATAAATATAAGAAATAACATGCTAGCAAATTTACCACATAATTTCAAAACCTATGAACTGTAAATTCATTGATAACAAAATCATAAATCCAATTATCTTCTATTCTCATAAATCCAAAAGGTATATGCTTTGTTTTATACTTTTAAATTGATGTGTTTCAGTCTTAATTCTAACAATCTTTGTGTTTAAGTTTCATATTTCACAAATTCGGATTCAAATCTACATTCGAAAAATAAGGGCTTAGTGTCAAAATTCTCAATTTGTCTGCTTCAATTATATAATTTCAATTTTTTTTTCCATTCTTCAATTTATATATTAAAGAAGCATGCATATTCTACTTTTTCTTATTTTCGATTTACAAATCAAAAGGTATATTTGGTGGGGCCACATTACTAGTACGATTTCAAGTGATGTGATTGGAGATTCCGGCGACGGTAGGTGTGTTTTGGGCTGAGCCACCAAGACAGTTAGAGTGGAAGTAGCTGTGTGCACATAATAAGAATGATGAGAAATGTTCCAATGCGGTAGAGATGTAATAAATAGTTCGATGCACTTCCTGTAAAGTTGGATGGCTGCCATCATACTTGGTTAGAAAGTTAGAAAATAGAACAGTTGGGACGTTTGTCTACTTTTAATAATGGTTTCTTTTCAATGCATCTATTCCCTCCATCTATCTTCCTGAACATTGAACAAATATGACATTTATTTTGATTTCAAATCATTGTTTACCTTTACATTAATCCACCATATATATATATTGTATCCATTTTTGCTGACCATTCAAAAGGTAAAGTTTTTTTTTGTTGTTATTCTTCCGATTTGTTTTCAAATTTATTTGTGTTGCTTTTCGATTCTTGATTGTAAATCATAAATATGCAAATACTTATATGCTACTACATTTCGTTTCAGCCCCTTGCAAATTGCCATCCAATCAGATCAGATTTTCAATTTAAAAGGTAAATCTTTTTTGTTGTTGATATTTTTCTTATGGTTAAATATGTTAGGGGTTCTCATAAATATATTAACGATAAATTTTAAATTCTTTAAAATTTTTTTACAAATAATAATTCTTACAAACTTTTCTGCTCTTAAAATTGACCCCTTCCGTTAGTTTCCACATGAAGCTTACATGGCATGACAAATGTGTTTTTGTTTTTTTAACATGTATGACTTTTATTAAATTAATTATTTTTGTTTTATATTAGTTAAATTGTGGGGTTATAAACCTCCATTAAATACCTAAATTTTCTCAGACATTTCATCAAATAATTACTGAGCGATCATTGATCATTGATATGGGATAAATTAGAGTATTGTGGTTCTTCCTCCGATTGATGACAAGAACTTGTCCATTGATGGCAAGAATTTAGATTTGTCCCGCACCTCATTGGTAGCGCACAATTTCATTCTATAGATCTTAGGATGTTCTTCAGTGGGAAGAACTCTCCCACAATTTGATACTAGTGGTACTGATTCATCACAACAACAAAAAACGAAATACCCTTTTGTATAAACTCTCCAATGCATCACAAAAATATAATTTAAAAAAAAAATAATTAAAAAAAACAAATAATTGTCATCAATGTAATTATTGTGTGAATTGATTAGATATATGTTTAAAAATCAAACATTATTGTATGAATCGACATTATATTAAGTGTGGCCATTTAGATTATGCTCACCGCCTCTTTGATCAAATGCTAAGAAGAAATTCTATTTCTTGGACTGCTCTCATTTTTTAGTATGCTCAGTTTGGCTTAATCAGAGAGTGGACTGCAAGTGTACTTAGTGTTAGAAGTAATTCATGTTAGTTTGTCGAAGTCGAAGGGTTTTATAGGTTTTGGTCGAAATTGTATATAGTCAGTCGAATAGTTGTAGTGTTGTGTAGGTCAGTTGTATTCGACAGAGTCGAATATTGCTGATAAAGAGTTAGTCGAAATGTTTGTGGGCCTGGGCTTTGATAGCCTATATAAAGGGCATTGTAATTTGTAATATACACAGTAGCTTCGTAATAAAATTTTACAAAGGTTCCAAACCCTAATTTCTTCTTTTTTTCTCTCTCTCTTTCTCCTTCTTCTTCTTTCTCTCAAATATTCATCTTTCTTGGAACCCAGTTCCAACAATTGGTATCAAGGAGCCCGGTTGCGATTCAGAGAGAATCTAAATGGCAAACGGAACAACAACGTTCACACAATTCCCAGCGAATCTACCGGTTTTCAAAGGGGAAAACTATCAACGGTGGGTGGCGCAGATGAGGGTTATCTTCAGATTTTAAGATGTGGTTGAAATCGTGAATGATGGTGTAACAGAATTGGGGGCAAATGCTACTGATGAACAGAAAGTTGTGTACAAGGTCAACGGAAGAAATATGGCAAAGCGTTATTCTTGATTCTCCAGTGTGTGGATCCGAATGTGTTTGAGAAAATTATTGAAGAAGAATCTGCGAAAGAAGCGTGGGACAAGTTAAAGAACTTGTATGGAGGTGATGAGAAATTGAAGAGGGTGAAGCTGCAAACCTTGAGAAAGCAATACGAAATGATTCAAATGAAGGAAGATGAATCAGTTTCGGAGTTTTTTTCAAGATTGGTGATGCTGACGAACCAGATGAAGTCTTGTAGAGAAACAATCACAGATTTGCAGAAGATTGAGAAGGTACTAAGATCTCTGACTGCAAATTTTGATTACATTGTAGTGTCAATTGAAGAGTCCAAGAATCTTGCTGAGATGAAGATTGAAGAGCTACAGGCTTCTTTGGAAGCTCATGAGATGAGATTGAAGCAAAGAAGTTCAGAAAGAGAAAAGGTATCGGACCAAGCACTACAAGCGAAATTTACCAAGAAATCTGGGAAGGCGAAGCAGGGAAGGAATCTTGCTAGTGATGAGAAGTCAAGCAAGAGTTCAAAGAATCATGATGATTCAAAGAAAGTCATGTGCAACAAGTATTCTGGGAAGAAAGTTGATATGAAAGACGTGCAGTGTTACAATTGCCAAAGTTTTGGTCATTATGCTCGAGACTGTCGAAAGAAGAAGGAAGCACGAGCAAAAGAAAGTGACAAAGCGCAGTATGCACAGGCAGGAGAGAGTGATTTTGAAGGTGTGCTACTAATGGCAGACACTCAGTCGAATGATGATGAAACGAATTTGTGGTATTTTGATTCAGGTTGCAGCAACCACATGACTGGTAACAAGAACTGGTTCAACAAGCTTGATGAATCAGTTAAGAAGGTGATAAAGTTTGCAGATGGTAGACAGATCACGTCAGGTGGAAAAGGAAACATATCTGTAATGAGAAGAGATGGTAGAAAAGCCAGCATTACTGATGTGTTGTATGTGCCTTCTATGACAAGTAACTTGATAAGTATAGGTCAATTACTTGCCAAAGGACATAATATGAAGCTAGAGAAGAACCAAATGAAGGTGTATCATGCTGATGGTAGGTTGATATTGAAAGCACCATTGGCTGATAACAAGACGTTTAAAGTTCAGATTAACATGATTAATCATGAATGTCTTGCGTCAACTACGGAAGAGGAAAAGAATTGGCTATGGCATCATAGATATGTGCATCTAAACTTCAGGAGTTTGGGTATGCTGAATCAGAAGAAGATGGTGTATGGTTTACCTCAGGTGAAGGAACTAAATCATGTGTGTGAAGAATGCTGCAAAGCGAAGCAGGCTAGAAAAGCATTCAACATGATCTGCCAATTAAGTCGAAAGGAAAGTTGGAGCTTGTTCATTCTGACGTATGTGGACCTTTTGAAGTTAGGTCGAATGGTGGCAAGCGTTATTTCTTAACTTTCATTGATGAATTCACCAGATATATGTGAATTTATGTGATCGAAAGTAAGAGTGAAGTATTCACAAAGTTCAAGAAGTTTAAGTTGCTTGTCGAAAAGCAAAGTGGCTGCAAGCTAAAGAAACTGAGAACTGATGGTGGTGGTGAATACACCTCTCGAGAGTTTGCTAGATTTTGTGAAGAGGAAGGTATAGAGCATGAGGTTATTGCACCCTATACACCTCAACACAATGGCATAGCTGAGAGGAAGAATAGAAGTATACTGAATATGACGAGAAGTATGTTGAAGGCGAAAGAGGTGCCAAAGAGATTTTGGGCTGAAGCAGCTTCGACAGCAGTACATTCTGAATAGATGTCCAACGAAGAAGCTAGTCGAGAAGACTCCTTTTGAAGCTTGGACAGGTGAGAAGTCAAATGTCAGTCATTTTAGAGTTTTTGGATCAATATGTTTCAGGCATGTTCCTGAGCAATTGAGAACAAAACTAGATGATCGAAGTCAAACCATGGTGCTCATAGGTTATCATTCAACTGGTGCATATAGACTATATTCACCAGAAGATGATAAATTTGAACTTCGGTGGAATAACCACGCCTGGAACTAGACACAAGTCAGGAGCCTTAAGACCAGATGTGTTAGGTCCTTTCAACATCTTCAATTGCTCTTGGAGGTCACGAAATCCTTTTTCAATTTCTCCCAATCTAGGATCATTCACAGTTGTCACAGGACGGATGTTCTGAGAATTTGGTATATACCTAAGAAAGCGGGAATCTCTTTTGTTAACTTGACCATCCAGGTTATCTTGCACAGGATGAGATCGAGTAGGAACTTCCATTTGTGAAACGTTGACGTCAATAGGAAAATCGTACGTCGGGTTAGTCATCACTCTGAAACCTGACATGGGATCCATATTCTCTGTTCCATCCATTATCCCCAGTAATTGCTTCAAGTTTGGTACGAATGCTAAAAGATCAACTGAGCAACACGAAGATAGAAGACTGAATAAGCTGAGGTAGAGAAAAGACGTATGCAAAGAGGATGCAATGCTAAAGATACAAATGAAAATGCAGCAAGTTTCATGCAACTCAGCTATTTATAATCATCAAGGACTATCAAAAGACTCGTTTTTTTTATTAAAACGGTTATAACTATTAGTATCGGAATACTAAAAGATTGATTTATTACAAAATTGTTTACAGCGCGTCGGTACACTTTCCAAGAGTCATGACAGAAAAGCTAAATAAAAGCCAATGATGATGGATCTAAGGAGACCCTTCCAACGGTCTTCGTTTGACTTCTTCTTCAAATTAAGTTTCCAAGGTATCGATTAAAGACTAGAGTAACTTCTTTCCAAAATTTCTCCTTTTGTAGTCATATTAGCTCGGACATTTACCGAAGATAGTAAATGGATTCTTGTCTTAAATAAGTAACTCAATTTAGGAATAGTGAAAAACTGTAGTAGAATGGAGATGATAGCTTTCTGTATTTGGTCTTGAACCTTTCTCCATTTGTTAGCAAGGTCTCCAGTCCCCTTAGATCGTCCAGGCTATGACTCTTGTAAGTGTACTTCGACGTTTTATTTTTTCAAGAGTCCATGATATCCTTATGGTGTTTATAAACAAGACTAAGTTCCATGAATCTTTATGAAATGATGCTAATGAATGTATGCAACACAAAGCACACTCAAGCAATCAAACAGACAAAAGTCCTAGGTTTGAAAGGTCACAGCATGGAGCCAAGGTCTACCCATCCCATAGGAGTGTACTATAGTTTCAAATGTACCTGCCGAACGGGTTCTACAAAGTTCCCAGAGTCTACAATCCATCTTTCGGATATTATCGATTTTCTAAATCACTTGGTAGTCAATAATATTCTCAAGAGAATCTCGTCTGAGTGTAGTATCGCGTAGCAACTATCGCGGAAATAGACTCCCGCATAGTCCCCACACTACGCCCTAATAGGCCAAGTTGGGTTAAAGGTAACTACGGTCCCCAGTCCCGAGGGCCTTTAGATCGAAACCATATCGTCTTCACGAATGGACTCGTTGGACAAATATTTTATTCGAGAGGGCCTAGACTGAGTGGTGAAGTCTCAATTTACTTTTTCAGGAATCGACTCCCTCAAAGTATCATTGAAGTCTCACCGTTTTCCTATCTTAATTTCACTCTAGTCCGGGTGTAGGACTTTGTCTCACCACACAAGAATTCCTTCAAAACAGCAGAACAAATATATAACAGATAAATATAAAGATTCAAGTTAGGGGGAACCCTCTTATGAGAGTCCCCAGTGAAGTCGCCATTTCTGTCGCGGTGAAAATTGGATATCAAACTATTAGTTAACTTGTATCGCGTTTTTTAATGTCACCACCGGTCTTTGATTTTATCCAAGGGAAGGGAGAAAAATCGAATTCCCACAATGCAATGCAAATGCACTAAGATTCTAAGTTCGGGGGTTGGTTATACCTAGGGAAGGTGTCAGCATCCTAGATATCTGTAGTACTCTACAGGAACCTCTTGATTCATTTTATGTTATCTGTTAGTTGTTTTTCTAAGGTTTAAGGGTAGGTAATTTATTATTTTTTCCTAAGTGTGCTCGACAAGATATCGCATCTTGTGCCTACATATCCTGTCAGGAGGAAATCAGAGCACTTGTAATTCCTTATTAAGGATACTAAAATTTGTTTAAAGGTTTAGGAGAGGAAGATGAGTCATCATCTTAAGAAAGACCACCACACTTTTGAAAATGTTTGAATTTTGTGGGGTATGGGATTGTATGTCCCTTTCTTTGAGATGATTAACATCTAATTCTCTTGTGTGGAGAATTAGGTGGGCTAAAATTTGATTAAAGAAATCAAAGTTGAAGGGGGACTAACCTAGGTTATTTATCCTAAGTTATCTAATTGACTTATCTTAAGGTGTCGATTATGATGCAAATGATGTGCACCATGCACAATAACATGGTTATCATGCATGGGATTTTCCCTTGGATATTAATGCGATTAATTATATTAGATTAGCGAGAGTGCTAGCAAAGTGGTGCTAGTCTTGTGTCTAGTGACCAAAAGGTTGAATGCGATGCCTAAAGGCAATCGACTTACCTGGGTAGAAAATGGACTCGACGTTGGATCGAGAATTTTGATATTGTTTTGAAAAGGTTTAGAGCACAAGAAGAAAAACATACATACATCACATGTAAACAAACAAAAGCAAGCAAGGCACAATAACAACTAAGGTCCTAATCTAAGTCACTCGAGCGTATGATTAAGCGCTAAGGATTCTAACGGGAACGATTTATAGGAAAAGAGTTTGCTAATTTTAAAGGGTTTATTATTTGAGAATTTTATGTTATTGATTTAAAAGGTTAGAGTTTTTCTTAAAAGATCTTAGTCTTATCGTCTTAAAAAAGCTATTTACAAAGAGTTAAAAGAGTTTTCTCATTAATGAAAAAGAAAAGAAGTTTTTTATTATTATTAGATTTTATATTATAAAAAGGTTATCTAAAGAAAAGAAAAAGTTACTAAAAGAGTTTTTATTAATTAATTAGAAAAGATTTTAATTTTAACATAAAAGGTATTATCATTATTTTTAAAAATTATTATATCAAAAGTTATTATTAATTAAAAAAAAAGAAAAAGAGTTAAAGGCGTATCTTATTTAAAAAGATTAAATTTAAAGTTTTAATAAAAAAGTTTTATTTGTTATCTAAAAGAGGGTCTAAATTTGTATAAAATGTTTCATTTTACATGACAAAAATTAAGTTTAGAATTTCTTTACTATTTTCTAAAAGAAAATTAGATTTTTATTTCTATAAAAAAAATATTTTATTTTGTTAAAAGGTTTGTCAATTTAAAAAAGATATTGTATTAAGTTTTTAAAAAAGTTTACAGAAAGAAAAGGATTTACATTATTCAAGAAAAAGTTGCTTTTATAAAAAGCTTTAATTTCTAAACGGCTATAGTAACATCCCAAAAAAAGATTATTAATTTTTATTTTTTTACCTTAAGGAAAAAAAAGCTTTAATTTTTTAGGATGAGATTTGTTTTAATTAATTTTAAAAAAAAATAATTATTAAAAGAAAAGGGTTATTTAAAAAGTTATATATATATATATATATATATATATATATATATATATATATATATATATATATATATATATATATATATATAAACCAGAGGGCTCAGGCGTTATGAGGGAGAGAGGGTCCACGATGGATCCTCAGATCTCAACCGTTGATGCCATCACAGCGAGATAGGATGATGAGATGGCGAGGGTGTATGGTGGATTTCGTGAGGTGAGTGTATGTTATCAAAGGATAAAAAAAGGAAATGAAAGAAAACACAAACATTCTTCCTCCCGTCAAAACGCTCTCGTCTCTCTCCTTTCAACTCTCTCTCGTTTCATCTCAAATGGGTTTCAGAGAAAACCTAATCTTCGTCGCCGCACACTCGGCTCTTCTCACACGCGAATCCTAAGTCAACAACGGCAACAAAAAGAAACCCAAATCCCGCAGAAACCCTAAATCCCCAATCCACTATGTTTGAGAGTTACAATTACAAGGTGCTGATCAGAAAAAGAAATGTGAATCATAAAAGAGAGACGAGTCGCTGATCGAAGAGTTATCTGAATCAGGTACGTGCTTTCATGAATCTTCTTCTCCTTGGTGTGTGTTGCGATCGTTCTGAGCTGGCGTGGTGATTTTCTTCCCGACTTTGTGTGTTTGTGAATCTTTACGAAGCTGTGATGATATTGTGTGTGAGTATGGTGATAATTTGTAATGTGATTGCTTGTGTACTGTGTGTTTTTTTTTTTTGCAATGTGTATGTTTTGGAGTTTTGTATGAGTTGAGATCTTTGGAATTGCTCTTGTGTGGGAGGGTATTTTCGGATGATTTTGCCTTGGTGTCCCCTTTCTGGTGCGTGTGAATCCTCCTTTTATAGCCATATGTGCATTGATTTTAAATCTTGACATTGAATGACATTTGAAGGTTGATTAGGAAAGAATTTGAATTGGTCCAAATCGTGTTCTGAGCCTGATTGATTGTGTCGGTTGTGGTTTGCTTCCTCAATTCTTGCCAAAACCAAAATCATGAATGCTTGATTTCCTGCACTTAATGAATAATTTGTTTCCATTTTCGTTTCGGCGTGTTTGCAAATTGAGTGCTCTTTGATTCTCTCCCTTTATTTCCAACCGATTCTTGATTTGATTGTAACGATTCTGTATAAACTTCTTTTTTGGAAAGAAACGAAACGAATTGATGATGGTGATCCTTTGCAATTTTGTACGATTGTGTTTAGAAAATGACGGCTTTTTTGAATATTCTTTAATGTGGTTGCAGACGTATTTGGATTATGCATCATGAGACCAAGATTTGCAGCTTGTTGTGCGTGATGAATTTGTGGTTCTACAGGTATCGTAAAAAAAAGCCTCAGATACATTGCTAACCAGTTTTGTGGCAGGGACATGATTGGATGGTATTCTTAATCTTCAGGAATATTGTACATGAAGGTAAGAGTATTTTGTCTGACTTATTTGTGTCTCTGTCATCCTCCTATCTCAAGGTAACATCTTCTTTTTCATTGTGTAGGTGAAGGTTAACAACAGTGTCGGAGCGATCGGCCGGCAGATTTTTTGAAGGAGAGCATCTTGGTCACACATGATCATGACAGTGGAAGAGAACGAGCAGAGTACCAATGATGGATTTATGAGGAAAACGTTCTGGTAGAGTTCTTTTTTATGACACTGAGCATCTAGGTAATATTATCTCCTTTGGAACTAATTCACATTTTGAAATGAAGTAATCCTTGTTGTCTTTTGCTGGTGAATTGGAAGCCGTAAGTGCATCTTCGAATACAAATTTCTTACGAGCTTGGAATTGGAGCATCTGAGATTAGAAGAGGTGAATCAATATGACCGGTACCCGTAATTTCAATGTGTTCCTCTCCTTGATTATCATTATTGCATATTGATTGAACGTGTTCTTATCATTTTCATTGTAGCATTATCCTGTTCTGAAACAACTTTAGGATTTTTGTCTTTGTTTGGAGGACTGGCGGAATCAAGATGTATATGTGAACCTTTGTCGTGGCCAGAATCTGCTACCTGGGCATTTCTCAACAGACGAGTAATTAACATCCAATATTCATTTAAGGTTTCAAACGTGATACTATAGATTCTATGCTTATGACTATCATCTTGTTCTTTTTGTGTTGTACATGAGGAATTGCGTGTGGTAATTCAGAAGAAGGTTGCCTGGTATTTTGAAAATGGATAATAATCTCAACAGCCTTCCACATCAGCAAGGACATTACACAGGGTGCTCGCGAGGTTTTGCTTTTGAAACCCTTTTCAGGACTGGTTTCTTCTCTGCACTTGCTTGAAGTCAGCAGACCAACGTATAGGATCAGCCACTACATATGTGTGCGATCGGTATATCGAAAATATGATCGAGGAGGTATCGGTATTGGGATGTCATTTGTTCCAACTCACAGATGCTTCAGGAGTACAAGGCCTGTTGGTGGATGCTGTTTTGGCAAGAAAATTATGGACTGATTCTTTATCTTGAACGTGTCTTTTTGCCATAAATATGTTTCCGTTTTCGTCTCGTCATGCTCGATTGTGTCCTTGGAGATCTGTGTCTGTGTCAATGAAGCCATTCTTAACAGAAGTATGAGAAAAGTTCCCGATTACAGATGTTACAAACTTCATTATTTCATCTATAATTGAAGCTCTGGATAAGTTTGGAACACCACAGGATTTCTCATGATACTTGAAGGACGACTTCGATACTGGAAGTGTAGCAGATCTACCGCAACAAGTATTGTCATGGCATGGTACAGGGGTTTCTCGTTTGAGCTAGTGAAGGTGGCGTCTTAACCAGGCACCTGAAGGCTTAAGGCTTGTAGTAATTTATGTGCATTTGGACTTGGCTTGGTAGCCACTTGTGTGGTGTGTAGTTTAAGGAGCCTGTATATTGCACATCTAATGTAAACAACACGGCACCCATCAACCTCAAGAGATGAGAAAAGTTGACCATCACAATGGGTGTAGAAAGCATCTTTGAAAGTAATTTGTAAATTTCCAATTTTGTAATGAGATTTTGAGTTTTGAGTTTTGTATTAATTCTTGTAAACTTTGCCTTGCGTAGCATAGAATTAGCGTCTTTTATTTTTCTGAGTAGTGCAGTGTACTATTCTTGTTTGTACAGCCTATCCATTTATTTAGCACGAAGAGGCATAGTTTGGCATGTGTGTCCTGAATTGATCAAGAAACAAACACATCTTCTCTATTTTCTTCTTGTAATACGTTTTGTAATAACCACTTGAGAAAATGAATTTGTTAACCTTAAACTTGCATGATCATAGGATTTCAAACATGGAATTTGGCTTGTGACTCGTAATCCTTTAATGGTAAATTCATCACTCGCGTTTTGTATTCTAAGTGAACCGTAACCAACCTTGAACACTCTTGCATTTTGTACTGAGATCTATTTCTCACTTTGTAAAGAATTTTGTAAAGACATTGAACTTGAATTTCTTTGAGCCTTAACTTGTACTTGGCAATTTTGAACTTTTGAGTTTTGAAAAGTGAGTATTGGGTCACTTGAATTATGAAGAGTCTTTCAACCTTGTATGAATTTCTTGAATCTTATGATCAACACATGATACAACTCGCTTGGGAATATCCTCGCCTTTTTGTGACTTGAAATGGTGGATTTTTATATGAATCGCTTCTTGCTAAGATTCATGAATTCAAAGATGTGACACTTTATGATTTGAAGTTCTGAAATCTTATACCTGATGGACTTGAGATTAAAAAAAGATAGAGGAATTTAACATCGAGCTAACATTTTATCTGAGTAACCGATTCTTAAATCTTGAGGAGTTTATAGAGGGGGGGGGGGGGAGGTGCCATCTTGTAATATAACTTTACCACACAACCAGTGACCAGTCTTAGGGTACCAGATTCCATATCAAAGGGCATAAGAACTTAGTACTTATAGGACGTCTTCTGAGAAATATGAGGGGAGAGAGGTTTTGGTAGTGGTTTAGGGATCAGAAAGGGAAAAGGCATAATCTCACAGGAATCCACACACATCTTACAAGGGCCAAGGAACCTCCACAAACACACATACAACACAACCTTCAGGACCTTGAATCTCCTGCAGTAGTACCTGTCCTCAAAGAGAAACAAACAGACAAAGCTAGATAAAGCGGTTAGTTATGCACGAATGATGACCTAATATGTTATGCAAAAAGAAAAGGGATCTTAGGGTCAAAAATTAGGGTGCAACAGTAGTACCGTAGCATATTGGTGAATCATGGCTGTGGTAGCTGTTTGAAAAATGAATGGGACCTTGTAGAGGCCAGTTTCGTGTTGTGTGTGGTTATTCATGGCAAAAGTAGTATAGTATGGCAGTTCTTTGAATGTGACAAGGGGATGGGCCGTATGTGAATCTGGGCTTTTGGGATGTAAATTAGACTTAGTTGATTTTTTTGTGTAATGGATAAAGAGTTTATGTGGTAAGAAAATATGGAATGAATTTAAATGGATAAATGAATATTGGGTAAATGAAAAATAAATAATAAATGGGAAATTGAATTAGAAAATGGATAAAATTGGTTTGCAAATGGATTAGGAAAATGGAATGGATAAAATATGGATAGTCTAATGAAAAATTGGATTGAAAAATGGGTATATAACAAAATGGTTACGGGAATGGATATGGATAACGGTAATGTGCATCCACCTTTGATCAACACTCAAAACCTCTGACAAACGAAACTTGCATACCACAATTATTGAATTAAGTCAAAGAAGATCCTCCTTGAATAAACCACAACCTCGAATCCGTCTTAATATGGTCTTGATTGAACTATAAATCTGACGAATCCTGGATCAATGACAAAGAACTTGGACCACAAAATCAGTGCTTGTACACAACTTGATAACTTGATCCACACATGGATAATCTGAATTGGCACAAAAACCATGACTGAAACTTCAGACACAAACACTTGAATCAATCACACCCAGGCCTTGGTCTTGAAACAAACTTTGTCTAACTGAGCCAAAGCGACATATTTTTTTGATTTTTTGAATATGGTTAGTGGATGGATGTATAAATGAAGATTATATACAGGTAGGACAAATTTGGGGTATGACAATCATGTATGAATGTCTTCCCATGCCATGTTTATGATCATTGATATCATGTATGAATATCACTTTGATTCATTTTGATTGATACCATGTTTGAGTGTCTTCATGTTTATGCCTTTGATACTATGTTTGAGTGTCATTGTTGTTTATAATTGATGCCATGTTTGATTGTCTTTTAGGTTTATCTTTGATACCATGTTTGAGTGTCTTTTAGGTTTATCTTTGATGCCATGTTTGAGTGTTGTCTTTGATTGATACCATGTTTAAGTGTATTTCATGTTTTACTTTCACACCATGTTTGAGTGTTGTCTTTGATTGATGCCATGTTTGAGTGTCTTTCATGTTTATCTTTGATAGAATGCTTGAGTGTCTTTCAAGTTTATGTTTATGATGCCATGTTTGAGTGTCATTAGTGTTTTTGTTTATGATGCAATGTTTGAGTGTCATACTCACTTATCTTTGATACCATGTTTGAGTATCCACTTTTGTTTATGATGCCATGTTTGAGTGTCATACTTGTTTATCTTTGATACCATGTTTGAGTATCCATACTTGTTTATGTTTATGATGCCATGTTTTAGTGTCATACTTGTTTACCTTTGATGTCATTATTGAACATCTTTCTCTATCATTTGCTTATCTTTATTAATTTCATGCTTGAACATTACTTTTGCCATTTATGATTTGTTCATTGATATCATGTATGAATATTATCCTTGCTCATTTCATATCATATTCATTTTGCTTTGAACTTTGTTAAGTTATCCCCAAGTGATGTTAGCTTACTAGCTATCTTCCTTCTCTTTTCTTTTTGCCCAAAATCCAAGGGAAAGAACTTTTCATTGACTTAATGTCATAAGTAGTTTAGCAAAACCCTCCATAGTTCCCTTTTGACCTTGTCAGAGTCATACGACTTTCAACTTTCAAATTAGCCTTAGGATAGAGTTTGTAAACTCTATGTAAGTGTTATTGTTATGAACACTTACCTCCCCCTTTAAACCTTGATCATAATCAAGTGTTCTTCACCCTTGTTTAAGTGAACTACGATTGCTCTGATTTCATCCTTGTTATGATACGTAGACATAAGACCGTGAAGTCTTTGCGAGCAAACTAGCAATAAACCTCTAGGTCTTTCCCCATAGAACATTCCCAAACTTAACAAACAAAGAATAACATAACACTAATACAACAAGAGGTTCCTATAGAGTACTAATGATACTTAGGGTTCTAATACCTTCCCTTAGTATAATCAACCCTCGGACCTTAGATCTCTTAGCTTTGTTGTTACATTGCGCACTTAGGGTTTTTATTCGATCTTTTCCCTTTCCTTTGGATAAATTAAAGTTCGGTGGTGAACATTCAATGATTTGTGATTCAAGTTAATTTAATAGCTTGATATCCAATTCTCACCGCAACATTTGTCAAGCAGTGCTTCCATTAGAACAGTTGGACCAGTTATTCATAGAAACAAGAGGATGGAGAGTTATTGCTAAGATGAATGTGTCATTCGTACTGTGTGTGACATGAAAAATGTAAATTTTGGGAAAAAATTTGGGGTTGTAGAAATTAAAAAAATCATATGAATAAGGATTATAATTTCTTCAAATGGTTAGATGACGACATTGTTGATAAAAGGGATTTGAAGATTCAAAGGCAAAAGAAGAAAATTTAGAAATTGAAGAATCGGGTCATTCACACTAGAGGATGGTTGAAAATGTTCACTGTGGCTGGAATTTTAAGCTTAATGTTGAATGTTATTTTTGTAACAATGTATTTTTAGGTTGGGATTTTATCCGTCTATGAGATTATGTGTCTTTCATATGTGATATTCATATGTCATGAAATGTTATGTATTTTAGATGCCTTTGGTTTACAATGTACTTTTTTGTAATGAGTTTATGAGTGAAATGTATTTGTCATGATGTTATTAGTGAAATGTTACTTTTGTGTCCCATGAACATATCAGAACAAATGTACTTTTGTGTAATGAGTTTATGAGTGAAATGTAGTTGTCATAATTTGGAACTGTGTAACATAACCATAACATTCCATATCAGTCCAATAATAAGCCATAATCATAACAAAATTGGCATTATAATCCCTAAGTCATAAACTACAAAAGAGGAATTGTAAGCCATATGTTACACAATAGTGGCATTATAAGCCATAAGTTACAGAAATTGTCATTATAAGTCATAACAAAAGTGGCATTATAAGCCATAAGTCATAAACTACAAAATAGGCATTGTAAGCCACATGATAAACAAAAGTGGCATAACTAGTACACATAAAAACAACAAAGCATAACTATTAGGGTTGGCTCAGAACAAGTTTTAGGCCTTTTTGAAGTCTCCTTTTATTTTTGGGTGGTTGTTGAGTTGAAGCAGCAGACAGTGTTGGCTGAGTTGAAGCAGCAGGCAGTGTTGGCTGAGTTGAAGTAACAGTTGGGATTGGCTGAGTTGAAATAGCAGCCGGTGCTGGCTGAGTTAAAGTAGTAGCCGGTGTTGCCTCAATTGAAGTTGTAGCTTGTGTTGGCTGAGTTGAAGTTGTAGGCAGTTTGCATGTGGTTTTTTTGTAACCATCCTTATGGCACCGACTGCATTTTATACCAAATTTTGCTCGTTTGAGCTATGACTCATTTCTCACCTGTTCTCCAGCCTCCTTGTTCCTTTTCTTCTTGGGTCTACCAGGTTTCCTTTTATTGGTGGTGATTGTAGATCAACAACATCTATTTTTGTCCACAGAGATTCCCCATTAACTAGATATATCACTAGTGCATAGCAAGCCTCATAGCACTTCTTTTTGTAACAATCAGGCATAAAATCATCAACTTCTAACTACTGATCTTTCATGCATGAAATTGCATGACAACATGGTAGCCCTGTCAGCATCCACCTTCTACATGAACATTCATGCTTTGAAAGATTAACAATAAACTTTTCTCTATTGAATGATATATACCTAATCTCGTAGTCAAATTCCCCTGCACGCCTGTTACAAATGTAGAAAACAAGTGTGAACTAGTGCTATATCAAGTTATATGTTAATGTCTCAAACGAGTATGAACCAATGTTATATCAAATCATATGTTAATGTTTTAAACAAGTATGATGCATTACCTAACAATCCAATTGTTTATTCTTTGTGATTCCTTTTCCAGCTTCTTTTTTATATTTGGTAGAATGTTACCATTAAATTTGGCCATCTTCTGTCTGTTTGACTCCCACCTTTGCATCAGTCACACTCTTATTTATTCACTCATACTCACAATAGGCTTGGCTCTTGCAGCTACAAATACTGAGTTGAATGCCTCTGACATGTTGTTTACCAAAGTATCACACCTTGGACTGGTTCTAAACCTCGATTTGCTCCAGAACCTTGGTGGAATCTTCCAAAGGTGCTTGAATTCCTCTTCATTAACACTTTTCATTTCACGCATTAAATTTTTCCCAGGCATTTACATGAGTAGCAGTAGCAACTTTCCACATCAGTTCCTTTAGTTTAACACCTGGGAACTTCTTTTTGAAATTGCTATATAAATGCCCAACACAAATATCAAGTATCAAAATATCACATATCAAATATCAAATATGACTTATATCAATTATCCAAATATCACATATCAAATATGACTTAACAAGTATGAGTACCTAACACAAAATCTTTGGTCAACCTCTGGTAGCAACTCATCAAGTGCTGGCAATAAACCCTGCATTATAGTCATGAATGTGTAAGTCTAAAACTACTTAATGTGTAAGCAATAATTAAAATAGACCAGTCATACACACCTTTTATTGATCACTAATAAATGTATAAGTCTTGCATAATCTGATACCTCCCAAATCAGATGTCAATAGATCCAAAAACTAACTCCATGAATCTTTGGTTTTTCCCTCTACTACAACAAATGCTATTGGCACAACATTCGATCATTTAGACTCCTTCCAATGGATTCAAGTATCTGTCCACCATAATAGCCCTTTAAAAAACACTCATCCAATCCTATGATGGGCCTGCACTTAAAAAAACTATCTTTGCAAGCTTTGAAGCATATATATAAATCATTTGGAAATGTGGATTCAAAGACCTCTCGATATTTTTACTACTTTCCTCTCCTCCTTGAATTGGTTGATTTGTAATTTTCATAGTTGATATAGGGTTTGCCCTTAACGGCTCATGACCATAATCATGGATTCTTGTATATTGCTCCCTAAATAAACCATCAACAATGTCAACAACAAGTGACTTTGCTCTGTATGCAAGTGTCTATTTGATCCCTACATTCCACTTTTGTTCAAATCTTCCAATTTGTCTTCTTCGACACCGTTGAGTCCTACATTATTTTCTAGAGAAAGTATTGACTATTCCTTATAAAATGGATACATGACATATAAATGCACATTCCCATTAATCAGTGTTATCATTTTCATTCTATTTGTTCATGCATCATCTTTCAACAAAACTAGCTCATTAATATCCATTGCATCATAATACCACAAACTTTCCACTTTTGGGTATCCTAAATTCTTTAAACCACCTAGAACCTCAAAATAACTCCAGAAACAACTTTCCAAACCTCCTTTAACCCCTTATAACCTAATATGTTAAACTCAACAAATGCACCCCATGGTGGATAACACACTGAAATCTATCACTCATGACCTAATCACACCAAATAATGCAGAAATGAGTCTTTGAAGAAGGAGAAAACGATAAAGGTTTGCTTTTTAATATAGTAAACACATTATCGAACCTTAGACTGAAAATGAACAATGGTGAAAGTATATAAGTATCGTCTTCTTCGTCGATCCAAGTATCGTCGTCTTTGTCGCTCCAAGTCTTCTTATTCGCAACTAGGATTTTAGAGTAAGAGAGTGTAGAACAATAACCTAGGGTTCGAAATTGAAGAGTTTAGATAGAGAAATCTGCTTTTGCTGGTAGGTGAAGAGTTCATAAATAATGTTTCTAAAGTTGCAAATGATATTTCATAATTTAAATTAAAATAAGTTTATTAATAATTGCAAAAACAAAAACAATATGTAATGTCAATATTTTCAATATGTCACGTAAGCAGTTTTTTTTAACGTTTTTTCTATAGAATTTAACAGAAGGAATTGTAAGGCTAACATAAGTGTTTTAAGGGGAACTGAAGTGTAACGTTTTTTAGTTAAAGAACTAATAGAAACAATATATTAAGTTAAGAGACTAAAAGATGAATAAACCTAAATTTATTTATTTTAAACTTATTTTTGCTCATTTTCTTTTCTCTATTTTTCCTTATCAACCAAATAAAATGTGAAAATTGTAAAATTAAATTGTTTCCATTATTTTAATAACTAAAAATTGACTATAATTTTGTCAAAGACTAAATTGAATCTCTCTCACGGTCTTTTTCATAGACTAAAAAACAAAGATGAAATACAAATTGATCTATATTTTTAAAGTTGAAAAGCAAACACATAAAATTGCTTTGTAAGAGACTCTACTTTTACCTTTTGTTTTAAGTTTTAACTCACACTTCGGTTTAGAGCAAAGGTAAAGTTTTTGACCTTTGTTTTGTGCCTTTCTGCAGTTGGGACTTTGAGCTTCTTCATTTTCATTGTAAGATTATGGCAAATAATGATGAAGGATATGCTGTTGGAATAGATCTTGGAACAACTTACTCCTGTGTTGCTGCGTGGCAAGAACAACATAGCAGAGTTGAGATTATTCATAATGATCAAGGCAACAAAACAACTCCTTCTTTTGTTGCTTTTACTCAAAAGGATGAAAGATTGATGGGTAATGCTGCTAAAAATCAAGCTGCTAATAACCCACAAAACACTGTCTTTGGTAACTTCTGTTTTCACTACTCTTTTGTACATTTGAGTATTCAGAAGGGGAAAAAAAACAAATGGTCTATGATAAATGAAAAGAAATTATTTAATCTTCAAAAAAAAAATTATTCTTTTTTGTTACATGATTTTTTGGGACAATTTTTGTCATAACTCATAAGTCTATTTTGTTACATGTATAATTTTTTGGGAGTAATTAATCTTCATATCTACTATAAATATAAGAAATAACATGCTAGCAAATTTACCACATAATTTCAAAACCTAGGAACTGTAAATTCATTGATAACAAAATCATAAATCCAATTATCTTCTATTCTCATAAATCCAAAAGGTATATGCTTTGTTTTATACTTTTAAATTGATGTGTTTCAGTCTTAATTCTAACAATCTTTGTGTTTAAGTTTCATATTTCACAAATTCGGATTCAAATCTACATTCGAAAAATAAGGGCTTAGTGTCAAAATTCTCAATTTGTCTGCTTCAATTATATAATTTCAATTTTTTTTTCCATTCTTCAATTTATATATTAAAGAAGCATGCATATTCTACTTTTTCTTATTTTCGATTTACAAATCAAAAGGTATATTTGGTGGGGCCACATTACTAGTACGATTTCAAGTGATGTGATTGGAGATTCCGGCGACGGTAGGTGTGTTTTGGGCTGAGCCACCAAGACAGTTAGAGTGGAAGTAGCTGTGTGCACATAATAAGAATGATGAGAAATGTTCCAATGCGGTAGAGATGTAATAAATAGTTCGATGCACTTCCTGTAAAGTTGGATGGCTGCCATCATACTTGGTTAGAAAGTTAGAAAATAGAACAGTTGGGACGTTTGTCTACTTTTAATAATGGTTTCTTTTCAATGCATCTATTCCCTCCATCTATCTTCCTGAACATTGAACAAATATGACATTTATTTTGATTTCAAATCATTGTTTACCTTTACATTAATCCACCATATATATATTGTATCCATTTTTGCTGACCGTTCAAAAGGTAAAGTTTTTTTTTGTTGTTATTCTTCCGATTTGTTTTCAAATTTATTTGTGTTGCTTTTCGATTCTTGATTGTAAATCATAAATATGTAAATACTTATATGCTACTACATTTCGTTTCAGCCCCTTGCAAACTGCCATCCAATCAGATCAGATTTTCAATTTAAAAGGTAAATCTTTTTTGTTGTTGATATTTTTCTTATGGTTAAATATGTTAGGGGTTCTCATAAATATATTAACGATAAATTTTAAATTCTTTAAAATTTTTTTACAAATAATAATTCTTACAAACTTTTCTGCTCTTAAAATTGACCTCTTCCGTTAGTTTCCACATGAAGCTTACATGGCATGACAAATGTGTTTTTGTTTTTTTAACATGTATGACTTTTATTAAATTAATTATTTTTGTTTTATATTAGTTAAATTGTGGGGTTATAAACCTCCATTAAATACCTAAATTTTCTCAGACATTTCATCAAATAATTACTGAGCGATCATTGATCATTGATATGGGATAGATTAGAGTATTGTGGTTCTTCCTCCGATTGATGACAAGAACTTGTCCATTGATGGCAAGAATTTAGATTTGTCCCGCACCTCATTGGTAGCGCACAATTTCATTCTATAGATCTTAGGATGTTCTTCAGTGGGAAGAACTCTCCCACAATTTGATACTAGTGGTACTGATTCATCACAACAACAAAAAACGAAATACCCTTTTGTATAAACTCTCCAATGCATCACAAAAATATAATTTAAAAAAAAAATAATTAAAAAAAAACAAATAATTGTCATCAATGTAATTATTGTGTGAATTGATTAGATATATGTTTAAAAATCAAACATTATTGTATGAATCGACATTATATTAAGTGTGGCCATTTAGATTATGCTCACCGCCTCTTTGATCAAATGCTAAGAAGAAATTCTATTTCTTGGACTGCTCTCATTTTTTAGTATGCTCAGTTTGGCTTAATCAGAGAGTGGACTGCAAGTGTACTTAGTGTTAGAAGTAATTCATGTTAGTTTGTCGAAGTCGAAGGGTTTTATAGGTTTTGGTCGAAATTGTATATAGTCAGTCGAATAGTTGTAGTGTTGTGTAGGTCAGTTGTATTCGACAGAGTCGAATATTGCTGATAAAGAGTTAGTCGAAATGTTTGTGGGCCTGGGCTTTGATAGCCTATATAAAGGGCATTGTAATTTGTAATATACACAGTAGCTTCGTAATAAAATTTTACAAAGGTTCCAAACCCTAATTTCTTCTTTTTTTCTCTCTCTCTTTCTCCTTCTTCTTCTTTCTCTCAAATATTCATCTTTCTTGGAACCCAGTTCCAACAATTGGTATCAAGGAGCCCGGTTGCGATTCAGAGAGAATCTAAATGGCAAACGGAACAACAACGTTCACACAATTCCCAGCGAATCTACCGGTTTTCAAAGGGGAAAACTATCAACGGTGGGTGGCGCAGATGAGGGTTATCTTCAGATTTTAAGATGTGGTTGAAATCGTGAATGATGGTGTAACAGAATTGGGGGCAAATGCTACTGATGAACAGAAAGTTGTGTACAAGGTCAACGGAAGAAAGATGGCAAAGCGTTGTTCTTGATTCTCCAGTGTGTGGATCCGAATGTGTTTGAGAAAATTATTGAAGAAGAATCTGCGAAAGAAGCGTGGGACAAGTTAAAGAACTTGTATGGAGGTGATGAGAAATTGAAGAGGGTGAAGCTGCAAACCTTGAGAAAGCAATACGAAATGATTCAAATGAAGGAAGATGAATCAGTTTCGGAGTTTTTTTCAAGATTGGTGATGCTGACGAACCAGATGAAGTCTTGTAGAGAAACAATCACAGATTTGCAGAAGATTGAGAAGGTACTAAGATCTCTGACTGCAAATTTTGATTACATTGTAGTGTCAATTGAAGAGTCCAAGAATCTTGCTGAGATGAAGATTGAAGAGCTACAGGCTTCTTTGGAAGCTCATGAGATGAGATTGAAGCAAAGAAGTTCAGAAAGAGAAAAGGTATCGGACCAAGCACTACAAGCGAAATTTACCAAGAAATCTGGGAAGGCGAAGCAGGGAAGGAATCTTGCTAGTGATGAGAAGTCAAGCAAGAGTTCAAAGAATCATGATGATTCAAAGAAAGTCATGTGCAACAAGTATTCTGGGAAGAAAGTTGATATGAAAGACGTGCAGTGTTACAATTGCCAAAGTTTTGGTCATTATGCTCGAGACTGTCGAAAGAAGAAGGAAGCACGAGCAAAAGAAAGTGACAAAGCGCAGTATGCACAGGCAGGAGAGAGTGATTTTGAAGGTGTGCTACTAATGGCAGACACTCAGTCGAATGATGATGAAACGAATTTGTGGTATTTTGATTCAGGTTGCAGCAACCACATGACTGGTAACAAGAACTGGTTCAACAAGCTTGATGAATCAGTTAAGAAGGTGATAAAGTTTGCAGATGGTAGACAGATCACGTCAGGTGGAAAAGGAAACATATCTGTAATGAGAAGAGATGGTAGAAAAGCCAGCATTACTGATGTGTTGTATGTGCCTTCTATGACAAGTAACTTGATAAGTATAGGTCAATTACTTGCCAAAGGACATAATATGAAGCTGGAGAAGAACCAAATGAAGGTGTATCATGCTGATGGTAGGTTGATATTGAAAGCACCATTGGCTGATAACAAGACGTTTAAAGTTCAGATTAACATGATTAATCATGAATGTCTTGCGTCAACTACGGAAGAGGAAAAGAATTGGCTATGGCATCATAGATATGTGCATCTAAACTTCAGGAGTTTGGGTATGCTGAATCAGAAGAAGATGGTGTATGGTTTACCTCAGGTGAAGGAACTAAATCATGTGTGTGAAGAATGCTGCAAAGCGAAGCAGGCTAGAAAAGCATTCAAACATGATCTGCCAATTAAGTCGAAAGGAAAGTTGGAGCTTGTTCATTCTGACGTATGTGGACCTTTTGAAGTTAGGTCGAATGGTGGCAAGCGTTATTTCTTAACTTTCATTGATGAATTCACCAGATATATGTGAATTTATGTGATCGAAAGTAAGAGTGAAGTATTCACAAAGTTCAAGAAGTTTAAGTTGCTTGTCGAAAAGCAAAGTGGCTGCAAGCTAAAGAAACTGAGAACTGATGGTGGTGGTGAATACACCTCTCGAGAGTTTGCTAGATTTTGTGAAGAGGAAGGTATAGAGCATGAGGTTATTGCACCCTATACACCTCAACACAATGGCATAGCTGAGAGGAAGAATAGAAGTATACTGAATATGACGAGAAGTATGTTGAAGGCGAAAGAGGTGCCAAAGAGATTTTGGGCTGAAGCAGCTTCGACAGCAGTACATTCTGAATAGATGTCCAACGAAGAAGCTAGTCGAGAAGACTCTTTTTGAAGCTTGGACAGGTGAGAAGCCAAATGTCAGTCATTTTAGAGTTTTTGGATCAATATGTTTCAGGCATGTTCCTGAGCAATTGAGAACAAAACTAGATGATCGAAGTCAAACCATGGTGCTCATAGGTTATCATTCAACTGGTGCATATAGACTATATTCACCAGAAGATGATAAATTTGTGATCAGTCGAGATGTTCTGGTAGATGAAAAAGAAAATTGGGAGTGGAGTCATGGGTCAGTTCGACAGGATACTGGTCGACAGATGGAAGAGACAGTTCCGACGGTGTTTGAAGAAGACCAACAAACTGAGGCCACGACAAGTCGAAATGAAGAACCTCCTAAACAGAATGTTAGAAGATCAACTAGAACAAGAGCTGAGTCGACAAGGTTAGCTGGATATGAGAGATTTCCAGATAATGCAATCGATGCAGATGGTGACTTAATAGAAGAAGCAATGATGATGGCTGAAGCAGAACCAATTAATTTGGATGAAGCCATGAATGATTCGAATTGGTGTGAAACCATGAAGGAAGAACTCAGGCAATCGAGAAGAATAATACCTGGGAACTTGTCGAAAGAGCCAGCAAGAAGCCTATTGATGTGAAATGGGTTTACAAGCTGAAATGAAGGCCAAATGGTGAAATTGCCAAGCATAAGGCAAGACTAGTGGCAAGAGGATTTCTGCAGAAACCTGGTATCGATTTCGACGAAGTATATGCGCCAGTGGCTAGGTTGGAAACAATCAGGATTGTTGTTTCGACAGCAGCGTATAGAGGGTGGAAGATACATCAGTTGGATGTGAAATCAGCATTTTTGAATGGTCCCTTGGAGGAAGAAGTTTACGTCAGTCAACCACCAGGATTTGAGATTAAAGGGCATGAGTCGAAGGTGTACAGATTGAGGAAGGCTCTCTATGGATTAAAGCAAGCCCCTAGGGCTTGGAATAGAAGAATAGATAGTTTCCTAATCGAAGCTGGGTTCACAAAATGTGTGTCTGAGCATGGAGTTTATGTAAATGATGTCGACAATGATAGTCGAATCATTTTATGCATGTACGTTGATGATTTGCTAATTACAGGTGCAAATGAAGCTGAGATAAGAAAAGTCAAGTCGAAGCTAATGCAAGAGTTCGAAATGTCCGACCTAGGGAATTTGTCATATTTCTTAGGGATGGAATTCAAAGACACAGCTGAAGGTGTGTTCCTGCACCAGAAGAAGTATGCTCAAGATATCTTGAAGAGGTTCAAGATGATTGACTGTAAAGCTGCAACAACTCCATTGGAAACAGGAGCAAAGTTGAAGAAGATAACTGATGATGAGTTTGTAAGTTCGACACTGTACAAACAAATTATTGGATCCTTGAGGTATCATTGCAATACAAGGCCGGACATTTGTCAGAGTGTCGGATTGTTAAGTCGATTTATGGAGAAACCCCAAGAATGTCATCTCATTGCAGTAAAGAGAGTACTGAGATACATTAAGGGTACGATTGATCATGGTGTGCTGATGCCATGTCGAAATAAGTCCAAGTCGAAAGATGCTGAGGTATATGGTTATACTGATTCAGATTTCAGTGGAGACCAAGATGAGAAGAAAAGTACTGCAGGCTATATTTTCATGATCGAAGGAGCTCCAATCTCTTGGAGTTCGAGAAAACAAAGCATTGTGGCTTTGTTATCATGTGAAGCTGAGTATGTAGCTGCATCGTATGCAGCATGTCAGGCAGCATGGATAGATATGTTGCTCGAAGAACTCAAGATCAAGGAACCTGGGAAGATGAAATTGTTTGTAGACAACAAGTCAGCTATTGATCTTGCCAATCATCCTATGTGTCATGGTCGAAGTAAACAGAGGGAAGCTGGATCTTGAATATTGCAAGACTGAAGTTCAACTAGCTGACATACTTACCAAACCTCTGAAGAAAATCAGATTCGACGAGTTAAAGAAGAGCATTGGGATGAGAAGTCTCGAAAACATGAATTAGGTGGTGTGTTAGAAGTAATTCATGTTAGTTTGTCGAAGTTGAAGGGTTTTATAGGTTTTGGTCGAAATTGTATATAGTCAGTCGAATAGTTGTAGTGTTGTGTAGGTCAGCTGTATTCGACAGATTCGAATATTGCTGATAAAGAGTTAGTCGAAATGTTTGTGGGCCTGGGCTTTGATAGCCTATATAAAGGGCATTGTAATTTGTAATATACACAGTAGTTTCATAATAAAATTTTACAAAGGTTCCAAACCCTAATTTCTTCTTATTTTCTCTCTCTCTTTCTCCTTCTTCTTCTTTCTCTCAAATATTCATCTTTCTTGGAACCCAGTTCCAACACTTAGTGCTTGTAAGGAGTGTGATGTCAAATATGGCTTGCAAATGCTCTTATTACAATGTATACAAAAAATTACCAAGAGCACCTCTTGCTGCTAGAGCATCACTATCAAACCAACAAAAAAAAAAAGAAAAATAACAAATTTTATTAACTTGAAAGTGAAGCCACTTTATTTAGAAAACATATGAAGCTTGGAAGAAGTTAGATAAAAGTCCTTCCATCAGTATAAAATCCAAACATAAAGATAGTTTCAAACACTTTAGTTATGAATAATCATTACAAACCAAGACAAACTCTACACCTAAATGAAATGAGCTAAAGGCAATTAGACCAAGCTTGATTAAGTACGAACACAGTACCGTCATATTTTTCACAGACAAAGCTATTTCATTAAGGTAGTAATATAACTCAACCAGTAACAAACAAATGATATGTCAGTTAATATATTAGTTACATGGATAATTATAAGTACCATGCTATTCTCTAATTTTTACAGTTTCCACTTTTAAAGCGCAAACTTTGAACATGACAAATTTTTGTAGCACCAACACTTTTGAAAAATGGCGTGTTCGTATCGGGCACCGACTCTTACACTGACACTTGTAATCAACTTAATTTATTCATTTTTCAAATTATTACCGATATTGCTGTGTCGGTGTCGTGTTTGAAGTGTCTGTACTTCACAATGACAAACTAACAAGAATGAGTTGCAAGAGCCATTTACTGATGAACAACACGAGGTCCAATTAAACAATACTGTTGTGAATTGATGTTATCAAGAACAAACCAAAAAATGAGAAAAAGATTGAGTTTCATGAACAAACACAAGAAACCCTATTAGATTTTTTTAAAAGGGAGAGAAGAAGGAAGAAGAAAAATAAAGAATTGATTAAATCTGTTTTTCTATTCACTTTCTCAATAAGGGTTCAAAGATTACAAGTGAATATCAACAATTAACCTCTCTCAACAACTTGAGAGAACTAGTCTAGTTATAGACTACTAAGCTAACTTAGGATACAAGTTAACTTAACAATTGGGCTTAGAAGCAAGTCCAAATTCGACCTACTAACTTAAATTACAAGTTAATATATATCGACGTTATGCTCAAACAAACTTCGACTATAGCATACACAACTCCGGTCGAACCATGAAGCTACCCTTGTCGACACTAGAGTTCGATCTAAATACCACAAATCTCCACCTTCGAACAAACTCTATAACAAGGGAACAAACTATCTTTTATCATGCAACTTTATCAACTGCATACATTGGAAAAACTTGATACATGGCAATGTCTTGGTGATCATACCAGTAGCATTGTCATCAGTCAAAACCTTTAGCACTTGGACTTCTCCACGCTCGATTATCTCTCAGACGAAGTGCAGCCTTACATCGATATGCTTGGTTCGCTCATGATAGGCTGAATTCTTCGACTGATGTATTGCACTTTGACTATCACATTTAACAGTGATAACTCGACCTTGAAGTTTCAGCTCCTTAGCAAAACCTTCAAGCCACAATGCTTCTTTCACAGCTTCAGTGAGAGCAATATATTATGCTTCAGTGGTTGATAAGGCAACAACCTTATGAACTGTCACTTTCCAACTAATTATTGTGCCGAACATAGTGAACACATATCCAGAAATAGATTTTCTGGAATCCATACAACCTGCATAATCAGAGTCGATAAATCCTTTGATTTCACAGGTTCCACCATAAATCAAGACTCTTCTCAGAGACCCATTGATGTACCTAAGAATCCACTTTAATGCATGCCATTGCGCCTTCCTAGGATTTTCCATAGACCTGCTTACAAGGCTCACTCTATATGCTATGTCTGGCCTCGTACAGACCATAGCATACATCAAAGAACATACTATACTAATATATAGAATTCTATTCATATAGGCTCTTTCGACTTCAATACTAGGACTTTGAGTCGTACTCTGCTTGTACTGAGGATTAGTCGGTGTTAGAACATGCTTTGAATTCGACATACCAAACTTGTCGAAAATCTTCTTCAGGTATGTCTATTGAGATAAGCATAATCTCGGCTACTTTCTATTTCTCCAGATGTCAATCCCAAGAATTCTGGAGGCAGCTCCCAGATCCTTCAGGTCGAACTCCTCATCGAGTTCAACCTTCACCTTCATAACATCTTCGACACTGTTGCTTGCTATGAGGATGTCATCCATAAAAAGCAACAAAATGACAAGTGAAATTCTAGGTCGAAATTTGAAGTAAACACAGTGGTCGAACTGACTCCTAGTGAAACCAATGTGTGCCATGAACTTGTCGAATCTCCTATTCCATTATCTAGGAGACTATTTCAGGCCCTACAAGGACCTATTCCGCTTGCACACATAATCTTCCTTTCCCTTTTGTGCATGCCCTTTAGGTTGCCTCATCAGGATTGTTTCATCTAGATCACCATACAGGAAGGTTGTCTTCATTTCCATCTGTTCAAGATCTAGTTCAAACTTTGCCACCATGGCAAACAACATTCTAATGGATCTATGCTTTACAATAGGTGAGAACACATCATCAAAGTCGACACATTCTTTTTGAGTGAACCTCATAGCAACCAACCCTGCCTTAAAATGTTTTGCATCACTCCTTTGATTCCTTCCTTAACCTTGAAGATCCACTTATAGCTGACTAACCTGGCCCCTGCAGGTTTCTCGATAAACTCCCAAGTGTTATTATCATGGAGAGATTTCATCTCGTCATCCATGGCTTTCAGCCATTCAGTCTTATCTCGACTCCTCATAACTTCCTTATAGTCTCTAGATTCTTTGTCAAGAACCTCACTTGCAGAGATTAAGGCATAAGCTATGAGATCTACATAACCAAGTCTCTGAGGTGGCTTGATGACTTTTCTCGACCTGTCTCTTGCCAGCAGGTAGTCATTATCAGTCTCCTCATCTTCGACAGCAACTTCTGCTTCTTCTTCGACTTCATCTGGGTCATTCAATTCAACATCACTATGCTCCACCTCAACAGGAATCTCTTCCTATTCCAGCTATTCTTCAGAGATCTTTGAACTTCGACCAATGTCATCTGTTTTCTTGAAAGTTGTCTCAGCTTCATCGAAAACTACATCTCCACTTGTCATATACCTCATGTGACCTGGCTCTAGGCACCATAACCTATAAGCTTTGACTCCTTCAGGGTATCCAAGGAACATACATCTCAGAGCTTTAGGTTCGACATTGTCTTGCTTAATATGAGCATAGGCTAAAAAACCAAATAGTCTAAGTCTGTCGAGGCTAGGTGGATGTCCCGACCAGAATTCTTCAGGTGTCTTCATTCCCAAGACTGTCGAGGGACACCTATTTATCAAGTATGTTGGAGTCACGTCAGCTTCTACCCAAAACACCTTCTTCAATCCCGCACTTACCAACATGCACCTCACCCTTTTCAGAATGGTTCGATTAAACCTTTCAGCCAAACCATTTTGTTGGGGAGTCCCTGCAGTAGTTTTATGCCTTGCAATACCATACGCATCATAATAGATGTTGAAAGCCTCATTGGAAAATTCAATACCATTGTCGATCTTCAATCTCTTAACCTTTCTGCCAGTTTGGTTTTTGACCAGAGTATTCCGACTTTTGATATTTTCAAAAGTTTCATCCTTAGTCTTTTGGATGAATGCCCATAACTTTCTGGAGTAATCATCAACTATGGATAGAAAATACTTTGCACCTGAGTGTGAAGGATTCCTTGCAGGTCCCCAAAGATTAGCATGAATGTAATCAAGGGATCCATGTGTTCTTTGTTTACCTTTGTTAAACTTCCTTCTACATGATTTACCAAATACACAAGGTTCACAAAACTCCATTCTTTCGAACTTATCTCCACCCAGAAAATTTTGTTTTGACAATTTGCCTATGCCTCTTTCACTGATATGGCCAAGTCTCTTGTGCCATAGCTCAGTCTTCGACACGAGTTTCGTGGATACCACATCTGCTGAACCACTTACAACCTCAGCCTCAAGGGTATACAAGCCTTGTTTCTTCACACTTCTCAAGACTTCCTTCGACCCCTTCATTACCCTTAGGATGCTTTGCTCTCCTTTGAAAACATATCCTTTCTTGTAGAATTCACCAAGAGAAATTCAATTCCTCTTATGATCAGGTACATACCTGTTCGCTGTTGATTTTGGCGAACAACCTCTGGTTTACCAATCTCTTATAAAATTGGGTTACTTGCAGGACCAACCACACAAATCCTGGGATACATGTGCAAAATTTATCCAACTCTTAGAAGAATGGTGTTTTAATGGTTTGTTTTGTTGTATCTTTTATGTATGAATGGTTTGGTTAAAGAACTAACTAACAACTTCTGGCGAAAAATAAGTTGAATGAAAGTAAAACTTGCATAAAGTAAATGACAAAGGATAAATGACTGGGAAAAGTAAAGGCAATTATAAAAGACTTTGAATTTTTATAAACTTAAAAGATGGTGTTCACACGTACATTTTCCAGATAACAAACTATTTTCTCTCACACGGGTACTTTGAGTATTTACAGGAATTTTGTACAAGTTTTCACACACTAAAATTCTACAACAACTATCCTATTTATAGAAAAATACAATAACTGTTTAGTAACGGAAAAATTATAAATCTTTGACACTTGGCCTTCTGCATGTCTTCTTTTCTTCTAAAGCTTCCACGCGTCTTCTGCCAAACGTCATATCTTTTGAATTTGAATTTTCCCTTTGCGTCGAAGCGTTGCGCCTCTTTACTTTGTCGAATTGTCGAAAAGTAACAAATGTCCCTTAAACCTTGTCTGACGAAAACTTCCTTATGTTTCTGTCGAAATGTCGAAACGCTGTTCTTGTCGAAGTGTCGAAAACTTCTTTTGAATACCTTCATTTTCTTTCTTCCTCATCTGTAGCCATTTTCTTCAGTTGAAGAACATCATTTTGCCTACCAAGACATGGTGTCGAAAATATATGTCTACAAATTGCCCCCCAGCAAAGATGTTTCGACTTATTTCTGGAGAAACCATCATTTGCTGTCGAAAATATTTCGACGCCATGTTACCTGCATTAATGATGTTGGTTTTCAAGACGTGACCTTTTGTTAAGTCCCAAGAAAATCCATCATTACACTTTTCTTTAAACGTCCCATCTAATCCCACGTTTAGACATGATCTGCATAACCCTAAAAACTAGCTAGCCATGTTTTTCTCAACTTTCCATACTCTTTGATCATTACCGTTGTAATCTTGACACGTGTCCCATGATCAATATTAAAACTGGAACGTTTTCTCATATTTCCCTCTATAAATACTCATTTCCAAATCTTTTAACACTTTCACGTTCCTGACCTTCTTCTTCTTCACAAACCCATTTCAAACCTTCATACTTTCTTCTGAAATTTCTCTGCTTCCCTCATCAATGGCTCCTTGCAAAGCTCCTACTGACAAGAAAACCAAGAAGACCAAGGACACTACTGTTCTCCCTTATGCGCACGAGTTGCCTGGACCAGTGATTGTGAGCAATAAACAGTACATTCTAGAGCCTCCAAATGAAAGAGAGAAAGCAAGCATTTATCAATCCCAGGTACTCATTCCGGTTCTTATTTCTGGCACTTGCCATGCAATGTTGGGTCCACTCCCTGACCCCAATGCTAACGCTGATCGTTTAAAGGATTTTTTCCCTACGTATTCTTATTCAAAACCCATAGGTGCTGGAATAAAACCCAAACCTAGTGAAACGTCCCCAAAAAATCCGGATAGCTCCTCAGCTTCTGAAGAAATAGATTTAGCATATTTCAACCAAGCTAGGATCTTTAGAAGTTGCCCTTTGACAAAAGATCCTTCAGACTATTTGGCCTGGCTGACTAAGGTCGAAAAAACTAAAGGGGATTTCTGGAAGCAAACTGGCATTTTCGACTTGATCCAACTGTCGAAGGTGGGCCCTAGTTATTGCCCAAACATGCTCCTAGCTTCCATTTACTTTTGGGATATCACCTACAATAACTTCCATCTTCCTTGTGGAATGGTCACTCCAACCTTCTTCGACATAGCTGCCATAGTTGGCCTTAGCCCTATAGGATTAGACTTCGACCCTACTGATTTAGATGAAGATACTATAGGTTTCAACACCAAACATGCCTCCTATTCCTTGTTTATTGCTCATTACTATGACAAAACAACTACAGAAGTCTCTGATGTAGAGCACATAGCCTTTTTGACCCTCTGGTTGTCGAAATTTGTCTTTTGCTCTCGTTCTCTTCAGGTTGCCAAAAAATACCTTACCATAGCCAACCAACTTCATGCTGGGGAAAAACTTTGTTTAAGCGAAATGGTTTTGGCGAACCTTTATGAATCCATTAGCGAGAGTGTGGAGTTTTTGAAGATTGTCAAAGAGAAAGGAAAACTAAGCTTGGCAGGGCCTTTCTGGCTTCTACAGTTATGGCTAAATGCCACCTTCGAGGCCTCTCTCCCTATCAAGAATAAAGTAAATGAGGAAGAAGTGAAGGACAGAAACGTCGAATGGCCTAGGTTGGTAAAACTAACTCCATCTGACGAAGGGATTAGCCTTCGACAAGCCTTCACCAGTTATGTAATGATGTTTGCCAAACGATACAACTTCACTCCGTCCATGGCACCCTTTGCCAACAGAACTATTGGTCCCAAATGGTTTACCAAACAACTTCCTTTTGAGATGCAGAAAGAAGAAGACACATTTTTGGTTATCTGGGAATCGTTCCTAACACCAAGACACCTTTTCTCCCATCACAACACGAATAACACAAAAATTTCCCTTATTGTTTATCAACCCAACCTAGTGGCTCGACAATTTGGGTTAATCCAAATAAAAACAAAACCCGTTTATCCAAAGAAAGGTTGTATTATTTTTCACAATTCTTTTCATAATCTGGAGAAAAGCATAGAGTTATCAGAAAAATACTTTGATGAGACTCTGGAGATTCAACCGGTGGTCTTTCGACCATCTTTCCTCTGCACTCAAGAATTCGATGTTTGGTGGAAAGACTACTACCTCACTAGATTCTTCGACGTGACGGCCTTTATGACTCATCTGACGAATGCTTTCACTTTTGTGCAGGATCGAACAAAGAAAGGTACTGAAAGACATATTAAAGAAATCCAAAAGTTTCAGCATTATTTTGAAACTATTTACCGGCCAAATGATCTTAGTCGAACCATAAGCGAAGCAGCAGTGACTTTGAAACACAAATTTACAGCAAAATTAGAGAAGCTGGTGCCTTCATATGTTCGTCCAGAAATACGTTATGATTTGGCATACAGCTATTATCCACCAAAGTTTCCCCCTCTACCTTCTGCTGAATTTGGTGTAGCATTAAGCCCTCCATTCCCAGATTGGTTTATTTGTGGATCTCACCTAAAACTGCTCCGTGAATCTTGTAAAAAACCTGCTGAGCGTGTGGTTCCGACTAAGTATCATTTGGACAATTTCCCAGGACACCTTCATATTGGAATAGAACACGTTCGCGTGGAATCTCCCATTCTTGAAGGTGTTTAAAGAAACACAATTTTTCTTTACTTTATTCTAACTTCCTTCTTATGTTTTTTCCTTTTGTATTCATTTCTTTATTTTTCTTTCTTTCTCTCAGCTGTCAAGATTACTCCTAAAAAGGCTTCTGTCGGAAGTAATTCTGGAAAGGTGGTCGAACAACCAACCTCTACAGTCGAAAAGGTTTTACCAGAAAATATCAACTTTTTTCCATGTAATAAATTCTGTTTAATTCGAACTAAAACAATTTTCTCCTGTGCTTTTAGGTGAGTCAAAACCCACCACCCTCCAAGAAAAGAAAATAAGAGGAGGAGGTAAAGGTGATCGATGAAGAATCTGGGGATGAATCTCCAGACCAACAACCTCTCAAGAGAAAGAAGGTCCCGAAGATCAAGACAGTTGCCTCCCAAAGGTCCATTGTCCGCTCGACCAAGAAAACTCCCCCCACCAATCCAGTTACAAAAGTTCTTATCAAAGATACAGAAAGTGGGAATTCTAGCTTTAATACTGAGATCCCTCAGGTAAACCTTTTATTTTGACTGATGATACTCACTTTTACTTGCATTTTCTTTTCCTTGACTTTTTGCTTGTTCTCAGATCCAAGTTGATGTCGAAGGACACCCCATAGCAAAAGAAATGCCAACATTGACAGGTGGTCCTACCTTTAAAGCAGCTAGCTCAATGCCTACCTCTTCCAAAGCTTTGACAAAGAACTCAACAAAGGAAAAAGAGCAGGACACAATTGATCTTGATTCTGAAAAGACTTTAGCTGAGAGACTCCAAGATGGAGTCGACCCTGACGCTGGTAGCTATGAAAGGCAAACCATTGATGAATTCGACACTGACCTGGAAGAGCACTCTGATAATTCTCCTGTTCGTCCAGCATTAAATACTGAAAAGGATGGTGATGAGTCACCAGATCAGGCAAAACCCACCAAAAAGAGGAAGAAAGCAACCAAACCTTTCTCACAGAAACCTCCTACTCCCAAAGTTTTAGAGAAAATACTATCAAAGGAACCAGGTGAGGGAATCACCCCCGCTCCAGCGGAAAGTGAAAGTTTTAGTCTAAAGACCAAAATTCTAAAGGTATGATTTTTTCTTTTCCTCTTGATGCTAACAAGCTGCTTTACTTGTATTCGCTCCTTTGACCTACTTATCCTTCAGGTACCTGTCGATATTCACGGACAACCTATGATCCAAGTTCTTCCCAAGACCAGCAGTGATCCTACTTATAACCCAGCCAGCGCCTCCAAATCCTCCCCTAAGAGTTCAGCGAAGGAATCAGCCACTGAAGTAGATCAACCCATTGCCATTTCTATACGAATTCCAAAAGTAGTGGAAGAAAAGACTGGTCCCGATACTGAAGACTTTGTCGAAACTGATGGGGACACCGTGATGGCTGCCACTAGAAATGAAGCTGAAGATCAATCTCCCCCCCATTCAGAATTTGCTGACGAAGAGCGAGACAAGGAGGCTGCAAGTGATGCCGAAGAAGAACATGAAAGGCCACCAACTTCTGCTGCTGATACTGGCGAAAAGACAGAAAACGTCGAAGAAAATCTTGGTAAAACAGCTAAAGCTGCTTCGACCGGGACGACTTCGACCCAGTTCTCTCATGAGGAGCTAGAAAGTATGAAGGTGCAAAGACCTTTTGAGTATCTAAAGACCATGCTCAGTTCCCGCTACAACTTTGCTGATACTACCATCAGTAGTTCGACCACCTCAGGAACTACTTCTGATGCCAAATCAATGGACGAATCGTTGGCACACATTCGACCGAAGGTCCTTGATATTGACTTATTTCAACTTCTGGAGAATGACTCATCTGCTCACTTCGACCTGAAGAAAATCCTAAAACAAGTCAATGTCCTGGAGGCTCCTCCTGAACTCACTGATGTGGTGCTGGACCTTACTACTTTGATAGATCTTGTGGTAACTGACTTTAATCGACTTCGAGAGTGCTCCAAGAAGCTTGAAAACAAAACAGAGAGCCAACTTGCTGAGTGGGAAGCTGCGTCGAATTCGTCCAACAAGGTAACTGAAATGGAGCAAGTGTCTGAGCAAATTCAGCGGGAAGCAGCTTTGTGTGGCGAAAACATTCTAAAATGGGAGAAACAAATTTCTGTCCTCCAAGGCAAAATTTCACAGGCAAAAAAACGTCAATCAGAACTGCAGAAGAATGACCAGGAAGAAATCCGCAAAGAGCTGGAAGTTGGTGTGCACCATGTCGACAGGGCCCGTAAGCTTGGCGAGGAGATTGAGGAGATTTCTAAGAACAAGACACTTTGTGAGCGACGCCTTCAAATTCAGAAGTCGAAATTTGAGAAGCTGAAAGCATCTTTTCCCGTTTGAACACTTGTAATTTTTGTTTGGCTTTTAAAGCCCTTTTTGTAACGACAATGGATCTGTGTTATTTGGCGAAAAGATTTTTAGTCCGCCATATTGCCTTTATTTTTACAATTATTCGACTGCTATTTTAATTTCTTGCAATGTTGGCTTATATTTTTTCAAATACTTACCATTTATCTTCAGTATTCTTTTATCTTTATCTATCTCTTCGACCTCATATGCGCCATTTGAAAAAACTTTTAAAATTTGGAAAGGTCCTTCCCACTTAGGAGACCATTTTCCCATTAACCTATCTTTTCGATCCATAGGAAGAATTACTTTCCAAACAATATCCCCCACTGAAAGGGTCTTAAATTTCACTTTCTTATTGTAAAACTTTTTGACTCTCTCTTTTTGTCTCTTTATCAGGTCTAACGCACGCAATCTCTCTTCATCCAAATCAACTAGTTCATCCATCATCATGCTCCAATACATTTCTGATGGAATTTCATGATGCCTTTGAACTCGTATTGACTGTAAATAAATTTCGACCGGTAGCACTGCATCGTGTCCATAAGTCAATTTGAATGGAGTAGAATTTGTTGCTTCTTTAGGAGACGTTCGACAAGCCCATAAAATCTGATCCAAAGTCTTATGCCAGTTTTTAGGTTTTCTACCCACGTGTTTTTTGATCAAATTTGTCACAACCTTGTTTGCGGCTTCGACTTGTCCATTTTCCTGGGCATAATAGGGTGTCAAAGTTAAGAGTTTAAAACCTGTGTCTTTTGCAAACATTTGCATGTTTTTTCCAGTGAACACAGATTCCTGATCAGTAGTTATTGTTTCTGGTATCCCAAATCTGTAAATTATATGTTTCTGGATAAACTCTATAACTGCCTCTTGATCCACATTTACCAGTGGTATAGCTTCGATCCACTTAGTGAAATAATCTATTCCAACTAAAATATACTTCTGCCCTTTTGAAGAGGCTGGTCGAATTTCACCAATTTAATCCAGCGCCCAACCTCTGAATGGCCAAGGTTTTATAATTGAATGCAACTCATTTGCAGGAACATGTGGTATACCTGCATGCACTTGGCATTCCTGACAACCTTTTACAAATTCGACATAGTCTTTCAACATTGTTGGCCAGTACATTCCTTGTCGAAATAATAACCATTTCATTTTGTGGCCTGCTTGGTGTGCGCCACATGCACCACTGTGCACGTTCGACAAAGCTATGTAAGCTTCATCTTCGCCCAAACATTTCAGCAAGACTCCTCTGCAGTCTTTTTAAATAATTCATTTCCAAAAAGTACATAACTTAAGGCTCTGTACTTTACTTTTCTTTCGACTTTCTGATTTGGGTCTTGTAGATAATCCTTGATAGGTTTTCTCCAATCTTCAATTTCTGAATCATCTATATTGAAAATTTCAAAATTTTCCTCATCCCCATAACCTAATTTTATTGTCTCCAAATCTGA